>OU015755.1:34395008-34418109 GCA_907169655.1 Acomys percivali | reverse complement strand
TGTGTGTGTGTGTGTGTGTGTGTGTGTGTGTGTGTGTGTGTGTGTATGCACGCACACACACACATATATGTCAGTGTTAAGGTTAGTCTTACCACTAGGATTGTAGTTATGGTTTGTTGTAGGATTAGTGTGAGGTTAGAGCTAGGGTTAGGATTATGGTTAAATCTAAACTTAAAAATAGAGCTAAGTGAGAACTAAATTTAGGATTAGGGTTATGGTCAGGAATTAGAGGTTAGGACTCGGGTTAGGAATAGACCTTGGTATGAGGGATACAACAGCTAGTGTTAGTAATTATTTTATGGTTAGTGTTTGACCAAGTTTTAATGTTTAACCTATATAATAAGGTTTAGGGTTTGGGCCCGAGGTTATTTAGAGTTATCGTTAGTGTTAAGGTTAGTGTTAGGGTTAGAATTACGGTTAGGGCTCGAGACAGTTTTAGGTTTCTTTCTAAAGTTAATGTTTGAGTTAAAGGTAAGGTTATGGCTAGGAACAATATTAGTGTTGTTTCTTAGATTAACTTTCGACTTAGCTAGCCTCAGGTTTAAAGTGAGTACAAGGTTGTCATTAGGGTTAGTTTTAGTCTTGGAGTTAGTAGGAAAGGTTAGGGTTAGGATGGTGTCACAGTGTTAAGATTACAGATAGGTGAGGTAGGTAGGCTGCGATTTGACTTATGGGTGGACTTTATGCAACATTTGTGCAAGGGTCCCTTATTGTTATTCATTGATTTATGGTTAGTTTTAGCTTTAGACCTTGTTTTAGTATTTGGCTCTTTGCAGAGATGTTGTTGTTATTGTTGTTGTTGTTGTTGTTGTTGTTGTTGTTGTTGTTGTTGAAATAACATTTTAATTTAGTTGCTGTGGTGTAATACTCTAACTCTACCACATAGGAGGCAGAGACAGATCTCTGTAGTATACATGGTGAGGTTCATGATAGTCATGGCTATGTAGAAAGATGCTCTTTCAAAAGAAAAACAAAACTTTACTTCAAAGAAAGCATTACTACAAAATGCTTTACTTTCAAAGAAAGCATTACTACAAAGTGTGTAGTTATGCTGAATAAAAAGTCTGTGCCTCAAATGGTAACATGGGGAGATTTTGTATGACCATGACCAAATGCAGTAAATATCTACACTGTCAAAGTTGGTGGCCAAACAAAGAACAGTGTTAGACTATGCTCATGGGCATGGAATGCTCAGAGGGAAGCCAGCCATGCTCTCTGTTCTGCTCTACATAGTGTATACCTCCACCCACATCAGGAATGAAGGCTATCACATGGGTCAGTGAATGAAAAGGTAAAATAGCTTTTTCTGGTTATTAATGAAATAACTTTATTTAATGAAATAACTTTTCATTAATAATTAGTAGTTAATGGAAAAGTGGAAAGAGAAACGGCTCAAAGATTTTGAAGAGTTAAAAAAAAAAAAAAAAACACTCACATTTTCTTCTTTTCTTCTTCTTTCTACCACATTCTAGAGTCAGGACAATATTAGGTCTATAATGGATGGGGTAGCTGTTGAGTACCTCATCAAAAGTTATAGAAAGATTCATTCTTCATCCCTTACTCTCCCATGGGTGGTGCTATTATAATGGAATGCCTTGAGGATGAGGGAATTCCCTTTTAGTAAATAGCAGAGAAGCCGAACAGAAGAGAGATCTGGGAGAGGCTGGAAGGAGTAGCTAGCTACTTGTGCAAGTCTCTCAAAAGTGTCTTCACAGGTGACCAGGAAAGGTGTGTTCATATTCTTTTCTAGTTCATTTTTGACAGCAGAAATGTTCAATGGGGAGCTATAATCAAAGAAGGTAAAAGTTCATTCAACCTAACTGGAGTAGAGCCGAGTTTTCTGGGTACTCTGGGAGTACAGAAAGGAGGTGGACAAGCAATAAGAGTGGTATCAGTTGGTGCCTCCCTGCCAGAAAACCATATGCAGGGTTGAGTGCCATCTTATAAGTACAGAATGTCTTTGTCTTACTCAGACAATTGATGCTGGTCTACTAGCGCTAAGAAATTAAAAGTGATCAAGAAGAGACCAGCATAAACGAGGTACAATCTTCTAGGAAGTGTTTCCTGAGAGTCAGTACACAGAAGCTTTGTTCCAGAAGTGGTCAAGGTTGCACCTCACACTGGCAGCAGAACTTAGTGGTGTAAAAGTCATCCAAGTGGTACTGGTTTTGAGGGCCTGAAGGGATCATGAAAAGCAGCTGAGGCTCGGCACTGTGACAATCCAGGAGAAGCCACTGTTGAAAGTCCAGCCTCAGTAACAGAATTGAAGATGTCATACAGAAAAGTTGGGGTTTGGCACCCTGAAATGAGCCTTGGAGAGGCTACTGGTGAAAGTACAGGCCAGTTGCAGCAGAAGATCGCAGTATTTTGGAAATGCCAGTACCACAGGACAACCCCCAAGAGTAGTTTCAGTCACGGTGGAGAGCCTTCCAGAGCTTAGAAGACAAACTGTGCTCTGCAGAGGGAAGACCTGGATAAGTGACCCAAGTCCTTTGGAGGAGCCCAGAAGATGGTGAGTGGACACCAGGTATTGGACATTGTGTTGTTTCTTGGTTGGAATTTTGGTTTTGTTTTCATCTGCTTGTGACCGCACCCCGGTGCTTCCCTCTTTGAAGTAAGAAAGTAATTCATTTAGTTTTGATTTTACAAGAGCCCACAGTTGAGAGATTTTAAACTTTTTTAAAAAGGAGGAAGATAGTTTGGAGTTTTACAGAGAATTTGGACTTTTATAAAGGAGATTGAATATTTTTTACAAAGACAAGTTTTGATGTGTTTGGATTTGTAAAGGCTGTGGGATTTTTAAAAGCATTTATGTTTTTAATGTGAGATATTAGTAATGATGAGAAAGAAAAGATTGTGGCTGAACAGTGATGTGTTTATGTGTTAAGTTGACAAAGGGTTGATTCAATTTGCTGGATAGTTTTATGTCAACTTGACACATGCTAAAGTCATCAGTGAGGAGGAAACCTCTATTTAAAAAAAAAAATGCCTCTCTAAGATCAGACCGTAGGCCAGCCTGTAAGACATTTTCTTAATTAGTAATTAAGGGGAGGCCCCAGCCCATTGTAGGTGGTGCCATCCCTGGGCTGGTTGTTCTGGGTTCTATAAGAAAGTAGGCTAAGCTAGCCGCGCAGAGCAAGGGGCAAGAAGCACTCCCCATGGCTTCTGCATCAGCTCCTGCCTCTAGGTTCCTGCCCTGTTTGAGTTTCTATCTTGACTTCCTTTGATGATAAACTGTGATGTAGAAGTGTAAGCTGACTAAAACTTTTCCTCCTCAACTTGCTTTTGCTCATGGAGCTCCACTGCAGTGATAGGCGGATGCTAACTTGTGCCCTTCAGAAAGGTGTGAGGAGGAGTTGAAATAATAACTATGTTGGATACACAGTAGCTGTTCAGAGAAGGAGTGCACCCTCCTCTCGGGGTCTTCTTTGCCTTACATCTCTCCCAAGTAAGGTAACACATTGCTGGAGTTGTGACCGTTCTCCAAGGACGTGATCCAGACTTGGTTCATGACAAACGTGAGCCACTTCCTTCTGAGGCCCTATTCTCTGCCATCACATACTTCCATGCCAACTTGCGCCACTTGAGAACCCTAGTAATCAATTCACAAACAGCGTTTGTTCCTTCTCTTACCCTTCTTCCTAGAAAACGGGAACTGTATCTCTTCTGTTTAACACAATTCATTGGATTCTACCATGCAAATACTTGCTGTCTTCCAATCTCTCTGTGTGGTAAAAGCGTTCTGGTGCCTGAAGTCAGTCACACAATCCACATCTGTGGAGGTGCTGGACAGCTAATCACTGAAAGGCATGAGTCTACCAACAGGGATCAGGGGTTTCTTGTACATGGGTCTTACTACAACTGCATCTCAACCTCTTTGCTCCAGTGCTGACCTTCCTTCTTGTAGACATATGGTGTCCTGCCTGCCATGTGTTCAGGATGCTTTTTTTTTTTTTTTTTTTTTTTTGCTTTCATCACAATTCCAGATCTAAATGGAACAACATATTACTACCTTTGGCAGACATATTAGTCCACTTTGCTGAGGTTATGACTAATCTTATCTGATATCAAGTATTGGGCAACAGATACATTAAAATGCAGGCACATCTTTTCCTGTAAATCCTGGGTGTGACTAAAGCAATAAACCTGAATTATTTCTAAACATGACTACCGTTTTAGAAGCTCGTTCCTGATTACAAAAATTATCAGCTCAAGGAAAAGTCTTGCCAGGCTGGCACCCTTTCTACTGACTAGACTATTTCTCTCCCTACCCCCACCCCACAGCTTTTAATTGAGGCTTCACACCACACCTCTCATTTCATAATGATTTGAAACAATGATGATATCATTAAAAGAGAGAAACAAGACGCACTGTCTGTGGTTGTCCAGATTTTTCAAAAGCATAAACAATGAGCGAATTCTCACTCAACCTTCAGGGAAATTGGAGAGGCGAGATGTGCACTCGGGAAGACTTAGTCTTTTGGCTAGATCCCTGGTTTCTCATCCCTGCAGAACATTTTCCAAGAAGGCTCAGATCCCCTGAGCATCACATCTGCTCTTCCTACAGGAGAGCTGGGCCATAGGCTCTTTGGCGGTTAATACCGAGTGCTGAGGCTGTATTATATGGTGGACACCATGCTGACTGATTTACATGAATTATCTCATATGACATAGGTGATATTATTATGTCTATTTTACAAGTGGGAAAACTATAGTCTAGAGAGATGACATCACTGATAAAATACAGAACACGAATTTGAATGAGGCCACACTGCATTGTAAGCCGCCTTCTTAATTGTTGTCCTCAGCGTGGATAAATAGAAGTGATTCTTCGAGCCAGAACGGCTGGGAGCCTAGGGTCTGCTGAACATGTAATCCTCCTCCTTCTCTTAAACCCCAGGCTGGAATATGTTAGCCAACAGAGTATAATGTGGCCACAGTCCCACTCGTAGACTTTCCACCCAGAAAGTTCTCATGCATCCAGACAAACATATAGATTTAAACAGCCCTGTCCTTAGAAAAACATGTAGATGAAGACATGACATTAGTCTTCCATGTGAGTTAATGTAATTACCATCATCGCTTATTTGCAATTTTTACAATTCTGATCCATTTTCCCCCTTCTCAAAAGATATCAGACACAGGTGATCAAAAGTATGCTGTGTTAAGCCCATCATTAGACTGAAAACTGCCCTTTTTAGCTCGTCCCGCTTCTAAAGTACAGATACCACTAGCACAGCAACACACCGAGTTGCGAATAATTATATGCAAGTAGTTTTATTATAGTCTTCAGTTCTCATGAGCCAAGAAACCCTGGCAGAGGGCACAGCAAATCTCAGACCAGAACAGTATGTCCAATATGGGGGTAGAACTTGGCCCAGACCACGGAATGAGGATCCACACTGACCATCACATATGGGATGACAATGCTTCTGCTTTAAGAGGACAGATGACTGTTTGTGAATTCTAACACTGAAATAAGGCTCATAATGGAATTTTGATATACAAGTGAATTTCAAAAGTTATTTATAGACTTTAGGTAATTGTATAAACAGTGCTCTTAGATTCTTTTCCTAATTGTTTTTTCTTTATAATAGAAAATACCAGTGTATTGTTTAAGATTTTCTGGGGAACACAAGGATCGAGGTAGACTGTTGCTTCTAGAGATGTGGAGTAGATTTAATTTCCCCTATCCATTTCACTGAGTACAACTGAAAGAATTGACATTATATGCAAATATATTTACATCTATTATTGACACATATATATGTGTGTGTGTGTATATATATATGTATATAAAATCTAAAATATAGGAGAGGGGGAAAGGCAGAATAGTGGTAGAAATTGGGGTTCGAGCAGTGACACAGCATAACTTCTGGATTTCCATTTTGATTTGTATATCCCCAAACAGAAGATTATAAAAAATGAGAGGCATAGAAAAGCTAATGAATGGAAATATCATCAATCTTTTCTGTCTCTAGCCAGAAGACCAGGAACTGTAGCCTAGATTTAAAAAATTCCTTTCATGCAATGTTAGCTGTATTCCAGGTCACAGTGGAGCCTCCACAGTTCCTCTCTCATAATGGTATCAGAGAAGGCTGACTAGGTGTTTCCTTTCCAATGAAAGTAATGAGTCTCCAAGCCCACAAAGGATCCATAGTGACTTCATTGGAAGCAAAGCTGACACTTCCTTTAACTTGCCATGCTGCTGCCCCTGACAATTGGCAGGTGTCAGGGGATGCAGGTGGAGAGTCAAGTCTTTCACCACTGTCCACAGCCAGCAAGGCTAACACTACAGAGTCCCTGGAGACCTCATGAGAAGCAGCAGGTCCCATCTCCATCTGGCAATGGAGAGAACACTAAGTACCAAATATGGTGACTGTAATATATGGGATTAAACTTCCACCTGATGACATGAAATGTGATTTCCCTGGAGGAAAAGTATCAAATATGAGATAAAAGATACGAAATTCAGTGTATGGCAGCAATTCTGAAACGGACCAGATTTCAATGGAGAATTCCTCATTATGCCAACAATTAGAGAGATCACATGTGACATAAAAGATGCAATTACTAGATCCATTCCAAAGAAGACAAGCATACAAGCAAACAGCAAGGTAGAAATGGTGATTCATCCAAGATGAACAAAGAAGAAAATAGAAACACTGGGGACCAGAATATATCAGAAGCTTGTAGGACTAAAACAAAATCTGACATTGGTGTCACTAGAAATCTGGAAAGATAGGAGCAAGTAGGTGTTTCTGAGAATGCACTGAGGTAATTATAGCTGAAAGAGTCTCAATTTTGACAAGAGCCACGATGTAAAGATTTGGAGAGTCTTATCAAGCCTTAAGCAGAATAAAGCCAAGGAAATTCATCTCAAGGCGTACTATGTCCAAATTTTTAAAAACGAAAATTGGAAAGGCTGAAAGAAAAACAGTGCCACCAATGAGAAAAGCAATTCAAATGTTTGTGGATTTATTTTTTTTTCAGAAGTCAGAACAGCCAGAAATAAGCACAATATAGAAAATTTCTTGAAGAAAATACTCATGAATTCTGAGTTGTCCACTGTTGGGTTAACCTTTCCCATGGAGATGTAAACACACATTGTCCACTCAAAATTGGCACCTATGACAGAGCGAAGTACAGTTTCACCAAAGTCCAACTGAGCAAGACCACTAAGTTTATTGGGCATTTTTCATTCATTCATTCATTCACTTATTTATTTTTAGTGTGTGTGTGTGTGTGTGTGTGTGTGTGTGTGTGTGTGTGTTTGTGTGTGTGTGTCTCACAAATCTTTACCATTTCATAGGTTCTTATTGGGGTCTCTTACAGAGCACAATGAGAGAATACTTCTGTCATTGCAAAAACACAACTCTAACCTAAAAGGAGTTCAGAGAAAGTTTTCTTTGGGAACCAAACATGAATAACCATGGCCCAGAAACACAGATTCAGATCACCCACAATTCTATGCTCCAGTGTGGGAAGAGTTTCGTGAACTCTTTATAGTAACAGAGTGAGGAGATTCCTAATCCATGAAACATTTCAAATGCATTAGTTGAAACATCAGGTATATGGATTATGGCAAAGTGTAGACATCTTAGCTGTAGGCCTCAGATGCTTTCTGATGACATCCTTAGTCTTTTGGTTTGTGGAAGCTAGTGTTATATTCCAAAGGAGGTGGTCAAGGAATAGCTATTAAGGACACTAAAGCTAGCCCAAGTATCTTACTTAGGGTTTAATTGATGTAGGAGACAACATGGCCATGACAACTCTTATAAAGAAAAACATTTTACTGGGGCTGGCTTACAGTTTTAGACGTTTAGTCCGTTATCATCATGGCTGGAAACATGGCAGCATGCAGACAGAAATGGTGCTGGAGGAGGCAAGAGTTCTGCATCTTGATCCACAGGCATCAACAAGAGACTGGGTAACACACTGTACACAGTTTGAGCAATAGGAGGCCTCAAAGCCCACCCCCACAGTGACACACTTCCCCCAACAAGGCAACATCTACTCCAACAAGGCCACACTTCCTAATAGTGCCACTTCCTATGGGCCACACATTCAAACGCATGAGCCTACAGGGAGCCAAACCTATTCAAAGCACCACAACCAGATAATCTGAAACGAGACTCTTAGAGCAGCAACTTTCCAACTTTATTGCTACCACTGAAGTTCTAATCAATCAGTCAGCCTTAAAGGAGGTTCAGTGTAAGGCGACGTCTTTTGAAGCATAAATATCCTACTGATGTCATTATTTTGCCAGTCAATGCAAGACCACAGATCTGCATACACATGTGCATGCGTGCATGTGCACACACACATACACACACACACCACGTAGATATTGTTTTTGAAATTAAAATATAATTACATCATTTTCCATCTCTTTCCTCTTTAAGACACTTGTCACTCTAAGTGGTGAAATTTCTACAGCTTGAAGAAATCCAGACCATAAATCCTTGCAACAGTCTCTCTGGGACAGAGTTAAGAAGTCAGTATGTGCTGTGGCTTAACAGCTTCTAAGTTATGGTCCTCCACAGTGCCTGGCTCCTCCATGCTTCTGTTCATGTATGTTATGCTATGCCGAGTTAAATGAGGTGGCGTGAAACTTCTTACAACCCTCTGAAAAGATCTAAATGTCAAACACTTCCCTTTGCTGTGGGCCTTCCCCTAAGGGCTCTCCTCTGGTTCTTTACCAGCCATCGTCTCCATGGTGACCACTTTTCTTTTACTTGACTGTATCTTGTTTAGTGAAGCCCCTCTCCAAGGTTTAAAGGCAACAGTACAGTGGCAGCCATGTCTATAGTAATGTGAGTGGAGCTCCTGGTGCTCCGTTGTAGATAGAGGGAGAAAAGTGAAGAGGCTGTCGCTTGATATTCTACCTATTGTGTCTGCCCCGCATCCTCAAACACAGGATGAGAAAGTACAATTGAAGCAAAGGGTTAATTGAAGAAGGGACTCCATGATACAGTTTCCATGAGGTTGTAATGCATGATGGGATGAAGGTTTGACATGCTGCAGCTGGTTGGGGATTGCCTAGGCTACCGTAAGCATCATCATCAACAAGAATAACAACATAAAGGCCCTTTCAGTGGGGTACTGCACTTTACAGAGAGCCTTCTGCAATGTTAACTGCTTGGAACATCAATGATGTTGAGAAGGTTGGGATGTTATAGGTCCAGGGCCTAGCCTTAATTTATCTTAGACTATCTTTAGCCTGCTTCAAAGCTGTTCCTTGCCCCCTTCCATGATGATCTAATATCCTGAGTAATGTACAATCACACCACTGACTTCCTCCAACCAAAAGCTTAACTAGGAGGGTTCTTCTTTGCTGTAACCTGTCTACCTGATGTCCCCACTAATGTATTTGAAAGATGCCTTGGCTTATGACTTTCTTTATTCTGTTACTCTTAAATCTTCATGAAACTGTTAACCACATTGGGACACGGAATTTGGGATAACCTGAATCTATGCTCCTTTATGATGAATATTAATATGTAGCTTCAGAATTTGAAGTGAGGGCTATATTTATGTATCTACCTATGAATACATGCAGAAGACCTAGAATTATGAAAAGGGGGTTGTTATATTATAAAAATAGATAAATTAACACTATATAGATTGAAAAAGACCTTCATTCATGCCATATGAAGAATGGGATCTAATAATAATTCATAGGGATTCTGTAGTCACAAGAAGCATTGTCTATGAGTAGATATTAATGTCTCTGCCAGATTCAGAGCTATTCCCATGTAGTGGGATTAGCAATATAAGTGACCTGCTTGTTCTGCAATGTAAATTCTTCACATCCTGATTGTATCCCCTCCCTCATAGAGGGTTTTGGGTGACTGCTCAGGTAGCAAACTATTTCTGTCATCTCATCTGGGAAGCTGCTAACCTGCACCTCCTGTATACTCAGGTAATTAATTTAATTCCTTCTTGAGTCTCTGATATGGTTTATAACCAGATAGTTTAGTTTTACAATGAAGTTTAGTTGTTTAGGGGCTAAGGTGTTTTTAGGTCTAGATAGATAGTTTAAGTTGATAATGATGAGATATGATAGATATTGATTTACATTCAAAATTTTAGATGCACCAAGATAGGAAAGATGTTTTCTTCAAGGCTGTCAAATACAAGTAACCAATACACTAAGAATGTAATATTTATGTAATTCCTGATTGTTTCATGATTCCTCTTGTTGTAGGTAGTTTATTGTACATATATGTAATAATATAAATATATATTTAAAATATTTTTTAAAAAGAAAAAGTAATCAAATGGTGCAAAAAGAAAAAAAACCCTAAAATTTAAAAAATGAGTAATGTAATTCACAGGAAGACCAGAAAAAAGGCCCACAAAACAAACAGAATTTAACTTGTTAATTTCTAAGAAAAGAAAGAAGAAAGAAAAAAAGTAAAATAAGGATCTAAATCAAGATTTTGTGGAAAATTCTATAATGTAAGTGCCAATTTTACAACTCTTTTCCAGAAAACACCACCCTTCTCACCACCTCCCTTCTGTGAGGGAGTATAAATAGACAACAGACTTGGCTGTGACAATCTTTGTGAGTAGGCACAGCAGAACTCCTGAGAATGGTGGAAGTTTGGCTTGGAAGATCAATCTATTAAATCATAGGAGGATAAAGCATAAATCAACAAATCCATTCAACTCAGATACATTTTTGTTGGAAAAAAGAGTGATTCTGTAAAAAAAAAAAAAAAAAAAAAAAGAATGTCCACCGTGAGTCCTGGAGCAGATGTCACAGCCTAGATTTCGTGTCACTGTTGCTCTTGACAGGGAGTTTTAACTGGAAGTCTCTTGTCTGTGCTGTCTCGGATATTATGGGAGTTAGAGTCTAGACTTTTCAAAATAACACTTGTAGTAGTTTTACTCAAATCCTAGGGTTCAAAAGCTGCTAATTTCCCAGGCTGCGCTCCTGGCTGTGCCTTTGTAGATGGCTGGGCTATGCAGCTTGCTATTTCACTGATGTGCCACAATTGCCATTTACTGACCTCCCCACATGCTTGATGCAGTTCATTGTGCAGAAATATTTTCTCTTTGTTTGAGTTGCAAGGATTAAAAGCATTATAACCTAATCCCTTTGATGCATCCAGGCCATTCTTAAATTGAATGTTTTTCTATTAAATCTCCTACTGAGAACCAATTCACAGACACTGTACCAGCAGAAGCAGGAAATCCTGATTAATTACAGAACTTCTGCCTCCAAGAATCTCTAAAACATCTAATAACAAAAGGCACTTACACAAATCTACAAGGTTAATAAATATTTCATGTAATTTAAAATAAATTTTTAAAAAAACCTCAAAGGTTTTGAATAGAAATAGTGAGGGAGGGAGAGAAAGACTATAGATTAAAGGAACCGCTGTTTATGAATTCATAAGTATTAAAGGCTCAGATCACAGCAATTTTCCAGCTAACTCAATAACTAATTCATATTAGAAAATCGACTCACACTTAGTTGCCTATGATTCTTGAAATGGAGAACACCAGCTTATAAATTTAATTACGCATTCAAGTCAGAAGCTCCAATGCTACAATCAGATTTACAGCTTCGACTTACAGAGACCAAAATGTAATGAACTTCCAAGGAGGGAGGCTGTCCGCCCAGCACATCTGCTTTCAGGAGGTGAGTTACACAGATCATTCTCTGTGTGGTAGCCATGGAGATGAGAGAAGGCTTCCCTTTGTTACCAAGGCCCATGACCAGATACATATCAATCAGACATATCTAACGCAGACAAATGGATGTCATTTTTCTCTTTATGATCTACAAATAATGGCTTGCACCAGAGCAGGGGAACTGTGAATATCTCAGTCTTGTGCACACCGAGAATTGTATGCCTCTTGAATAATAAAGCAACAAATAATGACCTAACAATTAGAATTATAGAAAGCCCCCAAGATGAAATGTGTGTCTCTACATTTGAAAACCAGACTTTGTTTACCTGTAAAACTAGTGACCTATTTTGTACTTTTTTTTTTTACTGTAATTTTGTTCTTGTTTAACTTACATTTCACTGAAGACAAGGATCAGTTTTACTTGCTATGACTTTTCATTGAGTGAGCTTATTTTTCCTGCACTCTGGGAAAGGGTTAGTGTCACCAGGCTTGTTTTATACTTTTAGCTAAAGAAAAACAGCAAAGCTGGAGCCTTTGTAGCTGCTTTAGCACAAAGCACTAGGTTAAATAAAATTAGAATGTCACATGCCCAGACACACAGTCACAGACCTTAGAAATGAATTTAGCTAAACAAGAATTAGTTTTACTTCCTTGTGTACAGTGAGATATAACTTTGAAATTTAAAAACATGAATTGCTCCAAAAGATATCACCTGCCAATGCAGTATAAAAATCACCACGTGTACCTCTCCCTATTTCCCTACACTTAGACACCACTCAAAATCATCTAGGCATCATCATAAAACCCATTTTCCTTTAACTTTTTTTGAAAATATCATAAATAAATATACTACATTTATGTCATTTCCATTCCTTCAGCTCTTCCCATGTTCCATCACTCTCTCTAAAAGTAAAGGTCTCTTTTTCTATTATTATTACACACACATACACACAACCCACTGAGTCCATTTACTGTTGTTCATATGTGCATGTGTTTAAGGCTGACCATTTGGCACTGGAAAACCTAGGAGGGAGCTTGTCCCTGGAGAAAAGTGATTCTCCTTCCTCATCAGCCATTGATGACTACCTGTACCTCTTCATCTGGGGGCTGTTTGGGGGTGGGAATTTCTGAAATGTTCTCTGTGTGAATTGGCATGTCACCTGGTAGGACTGTTATGCAGGTCTTGCTTAGGAAACCATACTTTTGAGATTTCATGGATGTAGCACCTCTGTCATGTCTAGAAGACACTGTCTTATAGCAGGTGTTCTGGCCCGCTGGTTCTTTTAACCTTTCTGCCACTCTTTGATAATGTTTCTTGAGCCTTAGTTACAGGGGTTATGTTGTAGGTATACCAGTTGGGTCTGAGTGCTTTACCATCACTTATTCTGCAGTTGTAGACTGGCCAGTTGTAGATCTCTTATGGTAAACTCTGGCTGCTATAAAAGAAGCTTCTTTGATGAAGAATAAAAGCTACACTTATCAGTTGGTGTGAGGATAAAGATTTAAATTTAGTTAGAAGCCATGTTGATGTAGTAAAATGGTAGTACTGGCTTGTGCACTGGTGTCATATGATCTCTCCAGGCATGAATAGTTGGCTAGGTTTATGGTACCAGATACAAATACCCTACTATTGAGTGGCCCCTAAGTCCAATTAGGCAGCAACTGGTTACCTCAAAATATGAGTACCATTATTGCACCATTGGGGATATCTTACTGAGCACCATTGTTGCTGTTTGACAGATAGGCCTACTGATTACTTTCTTCCTTCCTAGCTTATATATCACATTTAGATACTATAATAGCTAGCCCTCAAGGAGGAGGCTTCTGACACATTACCATTTCAAGGCCTTCCAGTACTGTTTATAAAGTGTGTGTTGTGTTTAACAGTAGGGTCTTACCTTCAAGCGCTGACTCACACTGGCCAAGGATATATATGTATTATTGAGAATATTTCTTTAGGAAGACTGGATAATCAGGCTTCCCATCATCATTTCTTAAGATTTTTTCCCCTAGTGCTATTTGGTGTATTTAATAGTGGGAAGTAAACACTTAATAATTTGCCTCCTGAAGCCTGTTGCTATTTCTTTAAAATATATATTAGAGAGCATGAATTCATGGATAATGGGACAGAGAAACTGGTAGAGAGGCTTTGTGTGGCTATATTCAGGGAATTTATTTTAATTTTCTGCAAGTAACATTCCTTTAGACAGACTCTATCTTCCCCTAGATACATTCTATCATCTGAAAAAGAAGATTTTGCATGCTCACAAGTATTTATCAAATTCCCTCACCTGGTTGCTATCAACTCTCTCATCTATAGTTAACATACATGAAAACTAACAGACAGCACTCCAATTATCCCCAGATAATTAATTGTATTATCTTTGTTTATCACTTGTTTTATCTCTGCATTCTCTGTATCTAAATAATAGGCATCATGCAGAAAGAAACCACATCAGACAAACAGAAAGAACAGCTGCCAAACACTGAGGGCTCCTTTATTGACAGATGCTGTAGCAAGGCTTCTCTTCTGCTGTTTCACCTGTTCTTTTCAACTAGCCTATTACAGCAATATCACCACTATCTCAATTTTACAGATAAGGGCAGAGTCGCACAGTGCTGAAGCTGGAGATTCCATGACTCCAAAGTCCATGTTTTTAACCAAACATCTATACTTCCAGTAACACCAGTGAGTCAGTGGCTCGAGGGTTGTTCGATAGGGTGAAGGGAAAGAAACTGCAAGTAGGTAATGATTAACACAGAATAGCAGCATGCAAAAATAGAGCTTAGGAACTCAGCAAGACTGTGAACAGTGATCCCAAGGAAAGCATAAGGGCAAGCTGGGGATTGAGGAAAACCTAGGGTTTAGGTGAAGTATCAGCTAGCAGTCAGGGTAAGTGGTGACAGCATTCAACCTGCTCCTTTGCCACAATTTCTTTCTCTTTCCTCTTTACTCCTCTGGCTCCTGAACACATTCCAACTAAGAACATGTAACATGAAACTTAAAGGATAAAAAAGTACTGTGCAGATATTTTATATATTTGAAGCAGGCATGATGTTTCTCTCTATCTCTAACCCTAACCTTGAGTATCTAGACTCTATTCAAGTTGGCAAAATTAAAAAAGAAAAGTAGGAACTTTGGTCACAAGAATAAAAGAACAGTAATTTCTCCCCTTCTAGCAGCTGTGTCTGACCTGTGGTTCATGGGTTCTATGCATCCCAAAACATCTGTGAACAAAACCCCATACATTTTTAGATCATATTTTAATATTAGACACCTATGTGCCTTGAGTCAAAGGGGTAAGTGTACTATGTGGTAGGGCTTCTCCCTGAAGGAAAAGGCTGAGCAGAGGATGAAATCTAACCTCAGGGGTATCTCAGGACCCAGAGCAGACCATTTCTGTCACCATCTTGACTCTAAACTTGTAAAACTTCAGGTTTTTCCCCCTGTGCCTCCATAGGACATTTCCTAATGTCACTCTTGGAAAAGGAATTTATGTATCAGTTTGGCTAAACCATGCTACTGATGTATTTGCACAAACCTGATTCTGGAGGGGCAATGTTTTGCATGACAAGGACACTTCAATCAAGAGGTTTTCAGCAGTGCAGATTATCTTCCATTTTAGTCTCATCTGTTCTGTGGAAAGAGAGACTTTGAGGAGGAAGGAAGTCTCCTTTAGGGTGTTTTTGGTCTTCCACTGCAACTCTTCATTGGATCTCTTGTGTGCCAGACCCATCTTGCCCTGTCTCTATTTGTCTGTCTCTTTCTTTCTGTGCCCAGGATGGGAGTGGTGGCAGGTGTGAGCCACCTCTTTGGTATTTAGGGCACTTGAAAGTAGTTTGGTTTTAGAAGCATGGCTTAGATGCCATTGTTCTGAACTCTGGTCCAGCCACGTACAGACACTGTGACTATAGAACCATAATGTGTCTTACCTTCCATTGTATGTGTTTATTTATTTAACTGTGCAATGAAAATTGAGACTTGGAGATAGTTTTTGAAAGATAGCGGCAGTCAGGATTGTCAATTAGAAGCTCTTGTCCATTTACTGTCCTCTTCAGCCACATCAGGCATGGTGCCTTGTATTTGAAAGGTTCTCAATCGTGTTTGTTAAATAAATCACAAAAACAGAGTTATGGCAAAGAACATAAACTATTTTTTTTTACTTTCTGTATAAATGTAATAAATTGTGTGACTTAAAAATACAAAAATTTCATGTATAATTATTTTTAGCCTAAATGTTTAATATTTTCATTATTTACATTGCATTGTTTTTGCTCTAACCTGACTCCTATATATGTATATGTGTAAAGATATACTTATATGTGTGTAAAGATATATATCTTTATATATGTATATATGATGTTTATGTAAAGATGTATATATGTAAAGATGTATATATCTTTACATAGACAACTGCAACAAATGAATAGAAGTGCAAACACTTTAATGAAATCATAAAACTTTTATCAGGTTTGTAGCATTGCTACTTTGAATCTCACTAAGGAAATGAAGATGCTTATTTCTACATCTTTAAGAGAAAAAAGCCATAACACACATATCTTGATGCCAAAATCTTTTCCCCCCTCCCTTTTTATGCCTTTTGCTCTCCCTGACTTCTTCACAGTCCATCATCTGTTTTGTTAGATCAGTGAATGACTCTTTTAATGGGAAACAAGTTCTGGATGACAGGTTACTTTAAGCAACATCTGAAATGGATTGGAAGATGAGAAGATTACATAATAACATCAGTCTGCATGAACACTTTCCTGCTGACAGATGTCAGAAGCACTTTTTATAATGTGCAGCTCCAAGAAGCATTGATTCAGCATTCATATATATGGCTTTATATGAAAACTTGATGTCCATTTTGTATATATTTATTGGGCCTCCATAATTATTTTCAGATAAGTGATTCATCAGATTATGGTTGCATTTCACCATTAATGTATTCACCATTAATCATGATATCTAGAAGAATATATCAAAATTAAGCTTAAGGCTGGGTTCCTCCAGGCAAACTCAGCAGCAGTAAGGTCTTCCCTATGTCCTCTGTGCACACACCATTTCCCACGCCCCAGCCCTACCTGAAATCCCAGAGACCAGTAGCCATCAGGTACTACCAGGTGAGACTCATCCCCCAGTCCCTTGCTTGCAGGGTTCCTCTGGGCAAACAAAGCAGTGAGATGTCTTCCCTGTGCCCTCCAAGTGACATTTCTTGAGCCTCAACTCTACCTGCAATTCTAAAGGCAGCAGCCATCAGGATCTACCGGAGGATGGCAGCTAGCTGGGACTACCTGCAATCCCAGAGGCCAACTGCCATCATAGATCATCAGGCATGCCAACACTAGGGAAAACCAGATGGCTAACAGCCAGCATAAAAAGAGATACTCAACAAAACCAGGGCAAAATAGCACCATCAGAACCCAGCTATCCTACTACAATAGCCCTGGATATCTTAACACACCCAAAGACCAAGAAAATGACCTTAAATCTAATCTTATGAAGATGATAGAGGCCTTTAAAGAGGAAATAAATAAATGCCTCAAAGAAATTCAACAAAATACAATCAAACAGGTGAAGGAAATGAATAAATCCCTTGGAGAAATATAAGAAAATACAATCAAACAGGAGAGGGAAATGAATAAACTGTTCAAGACTTAAAAATGGAAATAGAAGCAATTAAAAGAAACAGAGACTGAGGCAATTCTGGAAATGGAAAAACCTAGGAAATAGAATATGAATTACAACACAAACATCACCAATAAGATACAAAGATACAAGAGATGGAAGAAAGAGTCTCAGGCATAGACGATACAAGAAATAAAACGCTGACACATTGGTCAAAGAAAATGCTATATCTGAAAAGGTTCTAACACAAAACATCCAGAAAATGTAGGACACTATAAAAAGACCAAATCAAAGAATAATAGGACAAGAAGAAGAAGAAGAAGAAGAAGGAGGAGGAGGAGGAGGAGGAGGAGGAGGAGGAGGAGGAGGAGAAGGACAACAACGACAACGACCGACAAGAACAAGAAGAACAAGACTCCCAACTCAAAGGCCCAGAAAATATCTTCAACAAAATTATAGAAGAAAATTTCCCTAACCTGAAGAAAAAGATACCTATAATCATATAGGAAGCTTATAAGCATACAGGAAGCTTACAGAACACCAAATAGATTGGACCAAAAATAAAATAAAATAAAATCCGACAATACAACCACATAATAATCAAAACACTAAATGTACAGAACAAAGAGAGACTATTAAAAGTCACAAGGGGTAAGAGCCAAATAAGATATAAAAACATCACAGATGTCAGCCCTAACTGCTATCCAGCAAAACTTTCAATCACCATAGAGAAAACAAGAAATTCCATGACAAAACCAAATTTAAACAATATTTTCCCACCAGCCCAGCCCTAAGGAGGATACTAGAAGGAAAACTCCAACAGAAGGAGTTTTCACCAACAAAAAAAAAGAAATATATAATTTCAAATATCAACAATCATGCTCACTAATATTTCTCAACATCAACTGGCTCAATTACTCAATAAAAAAGACATAGGCAAACACAATGGATGTGAAAACTGGCTCCATCATTATGCTGCATACAAGAAACACACCTCAGCAACAGAGATAGATATTACCTCAGAGTAAAGGCATGGAAAAAGGTTTTCCAAACAAAGAGACCCAAAATATGAACAGGATCACCATTGTAATATCTAATAAAATAGACTTTCAACCAAAAATAATCAAAGAGATGGGGAAGGACATTTTATACATATCAAAGGAAAAATCCACCAAGATGACAGCTCAATTCTGAATATCTATACCCCAAATGCAAGCGCCACCACATTTGGGGGTTTTTTTTTGACATTTTTTTATTAATTTATTCATATTACATCTCAATTGTTAGCCTATCCCTTGTATCCTCCCTTTCTTTCCTCCCTCCCGCTTCCCCCTCTACTCCCTTCCCCTATGTCTGTGACTGAGGGTGACCTCCTCCCCCTGTATATGCTCCTAGAGTATCGAGTCTCTTCTTGGTGACTTATTATCTTTCCTCGGAGTGCCACCAGGCCTCCTCATCCACGGGACATGGTCCGATATGGGGCACCAGAGTTTGTGTGAAAGTCAGATCCCCTTCTCCACTTAAGGTGGAAAATGTCCTGTCCATCGGCTAGACTGGGTAGGGGTTCAAAGTTTACTGCCTATATTTTCCTTGGCTGGTGCCATAGTTTGAGGAGGACCCCAGAGCCCAGACACGCCTGTAGTTTTCCAGGACCCTCTGGATCCTTCTAGTTCCTCATTCTCCCAGGCTTCTCACCCCTAAAGTCTCAATAGGATTTTCTTCCCTCTGACCAACTTTCCTGGTAGGTAAAGTTTTTCATGGGGGCGTACCCCTTGGACTAGTGTCTCAATATAAGTGAGTATATACCATTTGACTCTTTTTGCTTCTGGGTGAACTCACTCATTATGATAATTTCTAGTTCAATCCATTTGTCCACAAATTTCGGAAATTCCTTGTTTTTAATAGCTGAGTAGTATTCCACAGTGTAAATATACCACAGTTTCTTTATCCATTCTTCTACTGAGGGACATGTAGGTTGTTTCCATGTTCTGGCTATTATGAATAAGGCAGCGATGAACATGGTTGAGCATATGTCCCTGTTGTGTGGTAGTGTATCTTCTGGGTATATTCCAAGGAGTGGAATAGCTGGGTCTTGAGGAAGCCCTATTCCCATTTTTCTGAGGAAGCGCCAGATAGATTTCCAAAGTGGTTGTACTAGTTTGCATTCCCACCAGCAATGAAGGAGTGTTCCTCTCTCTCCACATCCTCGCCAGCATGTGGTGTCAGATAAGTTATTGATCTTAGCCATTCTGATGGGTGTAAGATGGAATCTCAGTGTCGTTTTGATTTGCATTTCTCTGATGACTAAGGAGGTCGAGCATTTCTTTAAATGTTTCTCCATCATTTGATATTCCTCTGTTGAGAATTCTCTGTTTAGTTCTGAGGCCCATTTCTCTATTGGGTTATTTGGTTTGGTAGTGTTTAATTTCTTGAGTTCTTTATATATTTTGGATATTAGACCTTTGTCAGATGCAGGGTTGGTGAAGATCTTTTCCCAGTCCACCACATTTGTAAAGAAACATTACTAAAGTTTAAATCGCAAATTGAACCCCATATATTAATAATGGGAGACTTGAAAACCACACTCTCAGAAATAATGAACAGAGAAATAATGAAACTAACCAATGTTATGAATTAAATGGATCTAATAGATATCTAAAGAACATTTTATCCAAACACAAAAGAATATTTCTTCTTCTCGGCAACACATGGAACCTTCTCCAAAATTGACCATATACTTTGTCACAAAGCAAGCCTCAACAGATACAAGAAGTTTGAAATAATCTCCTTTATCTTATCAGACCACCATGGACTAAAGCTGGACCTCAACAACAACAGAAACAACAGAAAGCCTACAAACTCATGAAAACTGAACAACTCTCTACTCAACTCTACTTTGACCACTGGGTCAAAGAAGAAATAAAGAAAGAAATTAAAGGCTTTGTAGAATTCAGTAAAAATGAAGGCAAAGCATACTCAGATTTATGGGACATAATAAAAGCAGTGCCAAGAAGAAAGTTCATAGCACTAAGAGCCTTCAAAAAGAAATTGGAGCAGTCTTATACTAGCAACTTAAAAGAACATCTAAAAGCTCTGGAACAAAAAGAATCAAATACACCAAAGAGGAGTAGACAGCAGTAAATAATCAAACTCAGGGCAAAAAATCAATAAATTAAAAACAAAAAGAACAATACAAAGAATCAATGAAACCATAGCTGATTCTTTAAGAAAATCAATAAGATAGACAAACCCTTAGCCAAACTAACTAAAAGGCAGAGAGATAATATCCAAAGTAACAAAATCAGAAATAAAAAGGTGGAGCTAACAACAGACTCTGAGGAAATCCAAAGAATTATTAGGTCTTACTTCAAAATCCTGTACTCCACAAAGAAAATCTAAACGAAATTGATGATTTTCTTGATAGATTCTACTTACAAAAGTTAAATAAAGATCAGGTTAACCATCTAAAAAGTCCTATAAACCCTAAGGAAATAGAAGCAGTCATTAAAAGACTCCCAACCAAAAGAAGCAAAGGGCCAGATGGTTTTACTGTAGAATTCTACTAGATTTTCAAAGAAGTGCTAGTACCAATATTCCTCAAATTATTCCACAAAATAGAAACATAAGGAACATTGCCAAACTCATTCTATGAAGCTACAATCATCCTAATATCTAAATCACAATAAAATTCAACCATGAAAGAGAATTTCAGACCAATTTCCATCATGGACATTGACGCAAAAAAAATGTTCAATTAAAAAAACGAATCCAAGAACACATCAAAAACATCATCCACCATGATCAGATAGGCTTCATCCCAAGCATGCAGGGATAGTTCAACATATGAAAATCCATCAATGTGATCCACTATATAAACAAACTAAAAGAAAAAAACCCACATGGTCATCTCATTAGATGCTGAAAAAGCTTTTAACAAAATCCAACACCAGAGTATTGCAGAGACCAGGGTTATAAACCCCTTCCTAAACATAACAAAGGTGACATACAACAAGCAGATACCCAACATCAAATTAAATGGATAGAAACTTAAAGCAATTCCACTAAAATAAGGGGCAAGACTGTCTACTCTCACCCTATCTATTCAACACAGTACTTGCAACATAGCTAGTGCAAACAAAAACAAAAAACAAAAACAAAACCAAACAAAACAAAAAACTAAAGGAGATAAAGGGAACACAAATTGGAAAGGAAGAAGTCAAAGTATCTCTATTCACAGATGATATGAGAGTATACATAAGTGACCCCCAAAACTCTACTAGAGAACTCATAAAGCTAATAAACAATGTAAGCAAAGTCGCTGGATACACGATTAACTCCAAGAGAATAATGTGACCAGTGCTCTCCTCCAGGAGATGTTCTAGATTCTGGGGTTGTGCCATTGAACAAAACCAAAATCTGTGACCTCTTAAAGACTGTAACCTACGAAGAAAATATAACAAATGACTAACATAATTAATCCATTAATTATATAGCTATAGAATAATTCATATTCGATGAGGATCATGAGTCTCAGAGGAGATGCCTCAGTTACATTGTTCAGTTAAGCTGAGGTGTGGCCTTACAATGAAGAGTACTTAACTATCAGCCATCCAACTGAAGCTAGAAGAAGCAAAAAGAACAAAAAGAAGCTTTTTTTGTAGCAAGTCATGAAAAGAACTGCTTACACTTTTCATTTAACTTAAATAAAACGTTTGCAATGCATAGAATGCAAGGAAAGTAGTGGGAATATTTCAGAGAATTGCTTACCCGTGTGTTTATTGGCCAAACACTACTACTAACACCATAAATATACATAAATCCCATTCGAGGGAAAAGTCACAAAGTCCTTTCAAAACAACTCTCTCTCTCATCATCGTCTACATGACTGATACTATTATCCCTATTTTACAGGTGAGGACATTAAAGTCCAAAGACTGTTCATGACTGAACACAGTGAGTCAGCGCTGAGAATTGCGGAAAAACGCATGTGCCAGGCAGCATGCCGAATGATTTCATCTTCTATGGGTTTGGTCACGGAAGAAGTTCAATCCTCTCAATGATTTTTGTGAACTTGCTTTTCTTTATGATTATCTCTCTTTCTGTCTTTTTTTTCCCCAAAGACCTGGTTAGTGTGTAAACTCCTGTGAGAACCCAGTGCTCAGAGGCTTCAGAAACACTCCACAGTCTATAAGAATGTTCCAGGCTGAAACCTCTTCAAAAAGGGACCCAGGAAAGACTTGTATTGATCCAAGAATCAAGGGATCCAGGACCATGTTGCCAAAGGGTGAGTGCTGTTTTGCCTCCTAAGGTTTTTACAATAAGTCTCTGATGCCACTTCACTTTCTAGATCCAAGTGTCTGTACTAATCTGCGCTTGGGTCCAGGCAATGAATTCCCTGACTCTGTTTGGCAAGTACCAGAGACGTCAGAAACCCTACAAAGCAAGCAAAAGTGGGTCTTTTAACTTTGGAATTCAAGATAAAATTGGGAAATTTTCATCAAAGAAAGATGAAGTCCTTTGGGTTATCCTATGACATACTTTGGAAGTCATGGCCAAGAGAATGCAGCAAAGTGTTTACTTTATATGATTTAGACATTTTGAAGATTTTCCAAGTTCCTTCAGACTAAACTGAAGCATGAGATTGTGTTAATCAGCTCTTAAATATTAATGTGGCCCTGCCAAGCTAGTTTCCTTGAAATCTTCATTTATGTTACCCAGCTAGTTTTTCATGTAAGGGATAAACAAAAATGTATAGAGCTGTTAACTCATTTTTCCTCTTGGACTATTATGTTCACACATTTACACACACATACACACACACACACA
>OU015755.1:34355976-34388397 GCA_907169655.1 Acomys percivali | reverse complement strand
GTGTGTGTGTGTGTGTGTGTGTGTGTGTGTGTGTGTGTGTGTGTGTGCGTGCTTGCGTGCGTGCGTGCGTGCGTGCGTGCGTGCGTGTATTGGTGTCTTTGTACATTTCTCATGCTTTTGTTTGGCTTTTTTCTTCTATTTGTTTTATCTTATTACATTTTATTTTATTTTATTTTATTTTATTTTATTTTATTTTATTTTATTTTACTATTCCTTGGATGCCTGTTTGTTTTCTAAGAGATAGAAACAATGTGGATCCAGATGGGAGAGGAGGTAGAGGCAACTGGAAATAGTTGAGGGAAGAGAAATCTAAATCAAGCTATAAGATATGCAAGATCTATTTTCAATAAGAGAAAAAAAATACATGAGAAGGAAAAGCAAATGAGCAGTTAGTGTCTACATACTTTTGTTGGAATAAAAACAATTGGCTCAGGAAATAAAGGCACCTGTTCTTTAGTTTACAATTCCTTGATCACTAGTAAGATAGAGTATAGAAAGAACATGCACAGATAGCCTAGATACAATGTTCTCTCTCCTGCAGTTTTGGGTAAAAATCATATGGTTTCTTGGTTTATTATGGGTAAGTATGCTCTCTGTGCTGAATTTTAAAAGCATTCAGGAACATTGTCTTCTCAAAAACTATGTCTCCTACTCAGAAAAACTACCCTTTAGAATCTTTTACACGGATGGTCTTCTGGTTCTTTGGTGGTGTGGCCATCAGTCAGTGGCCCTAGTTCTACTCACTGACCTCCCACCCATGCAGGGCAAGTAACTCCTGCTAAATTCCATGGGCCACACACAAAAATACAACATGAAGGGAGATAGGGAACCTCTTGAAGAATGTTCCAGACAGAAAGAATGGAAAGAGAGGCGAGGATGGAGGAGTGAATGTGGCTAAATTTACTGTATGCATGCATGAATCTATAAAACAAAAAGGAATAAATCTATGAATTTTTTTAAAATTCAGATATGACTAGGTTTTGAAGCTCAGCCTGTGTCAGCACTGGGTAACTGTTGACTGGATATTGGGCCACTGGGTATTTATCTAATTTTTACTGAAGATCCTGGAACAGGCTGTGCTTAGTTTCTAGATAGATTGCAAAATACCGTATTTGTCAAGTGTTGAAGTAGAGCCTGGTAATTATCCGGACCTTTCTCTAACCTGGTGATATCCTCCACAATTGCCTGCCTAGCCTCAAGGCTTCACTTTCTGCAAAAAAAATAAATAAATAAATAAAAATTAACACTTCCTGTTTATATCAATCTTGGCTAAGTGTTGGTCCTTTACAATGAAGATTGACTTTCCTACATTGCAGTAGATAATTTTGCAATCAAGGGGACATAAATACTCAGTAAAACAGAGGAAAATGTTCAAGCTTGTCATACATAGATTTTATTTCATAGTGGTAGAGGCTGGGTTGAAACCAGAAACTTCAAGAGGATCCGTATTACCATGGAGAGAATTCTTGACTGAATACACTTATGGCAATGCTTTATCTTACTTATTACCATTCCTCTCAGTTGTCCTTAACAGTAACAATGCCTTGTCATCACTAACAGATTCCCACAGCCTTTTAGTCAATCTCATAACAGTTGATCTTCCCAATTCCAAGTTTCAAGCATATTTTAAAGTCATTCTGATTTTCTTTTACTATTCTATGCCATGAACATTTAATGGGTCATATATTACATATCAAATTAAGCTCATATACTTTGTTCTCACCTAAGAATTTTTTTTGGCATTACCACCCCAAAATAATAATTACCAGTAAGTCATATGAAAAGCCTTTTTAGATTGATTCTCCATTCTAGTGATGCCTTTTGAAGTTCAACATAGTTGGAAGCTACAGGCTTTACCAAACCATATCGTTGATTCAGAGGGATATCTTCATGAAAATGTTTGCTTTGTTTCCTTAGCAATAGTTTTGTGAGTAACTTAAATCAACAAACTCAAAGTGGAGTAAATGTCTAAGCCTCTTAGAAGCTCTGGGATCCTACTTTAATCCATGGAGTATTGGGGGGGGGGGCCAAAGAATAACACTGCTCACAGCTCGTGGCACTCCCTCCAAAGTCCAACCTTGGTGCGGCTCTCCACCTGAAGTGAAATCAATATAGTCCTTTGCTCTTTAATACCATATCACAGCAGCCAGACATGGTGGTGCATGCCTTTAATCCCAGATCTCAGGAGGCCAAGGCAGGTGGATCACCTTGAGTTCGAGGCCAGCCTGGTATACAAAGTGAGTGTAGGACATCCAAGGCTACACCGAGAAACCCTGTGAGGAAAACAATAACAACAGCAAAACCATATCACAACTGCAACTGCAGCAGCCCATCTTTATTCTATTTGAGGAAATATACCCAATGCCTTCACTATTTCATGATGAGGGCTGATTCAGAATAAAATGCCCTTTGTGAATCAGAGAACATCAATGCTCTAAGGTTATGGAAGCCAGTTCCCTCTGGCCTTCTGCTAATGAACCCATAGCTCTGCAGATGGTCAGGCTGTATTCTTGAGTTCACATACCTCTGTCCAGACAAATTCTATGGTTGCTAGCACCCCATACTAGTAAGGGCTTTATGTCCATTGTATTGTTCATATGAGACTTGTACTTCCATTAAAGACTTCTAATGTCCACCTAATCTACTAAGTGGGATTATTTGCTTTCAGTCTTTACACACACACACACACACACACACGCGCGCGCGCGCGCGCGCGCGCACACACACACTAGAGTATTAATTTATAGTTCTTATATTCTGGTTATTAAAACCTGAAAGCACCTGTGCCAGTCATAAACATCTGTGTATGAAAACAACATCATCTGTTTCCATGACAATAAATTATCTAGCTCAAACCTAACCGTGGCTTCTTAAAACAAATAAACAAACAAAAACCTATGTGTTTTCTACTTTTTCTTATCTCTAAGTTATTCATTAAATGAATGTATTGGCCACTGACCTCTGGTGACAATTGAACATGAAGCCCACTTGTTTTATCTTTAGAATTAAATTTCAAGTCTACCCAGTTCTTACCATCTCTCTTCGTTGGGATGTCGGAATCTCCAACTCACACTGCTCCATTTACACCTTTCAATGAACAGATACTATGCACATAGCCCCCCCCCCCCACAAAATCAGTCTCCCTTCCTCCCTCTAACCCTGCCACAGAGTTCTCATAATCACTGAGAGCCATGGGTGCTGTCATTGCTGTCTTGCCTGGAAGGTTCTTCCCCGGCACTTTGTAGAGCCGGTTCCTTCTTTCCTGTCACATGTAGAAGCAGCATACCTACTTTGTCCCCACAATGGTTCCCTCTTCTTCATAAAATGATACTTGAGCAACTCTGCCACAGTACTTCTCATCTTAGTCACAGAGTGGGGAATTCTCATTTTCTGTATTACCGTCATGTCTTTTCTTCTCTGTCTTGGTTGCAAGATATGCAAATGCTGAGACCCCGTATATATTATTGTATACATTATTATTTCCTCATTGTGCAGCAGCGCCTGTACAATTTACAGGCACCTGGAAAGCACTAAAATATCTTTGTCAAGTAAAGTTTTGATATGCCACATGGTGGAAATACCAAGTTAAAGTTAAAGTCCCATCCTTTGTCAGTGTCTCCCTAGCTCCACATTCCATGGCATCGTTCCATTAGTTCGAACTGAACAATGGAGCAACATTGTACTTCTATATCAATTATGTGTATACATGTAAAGGAGGTTCACATGAATGTGGGTACCCCAGGTACCTGAATAAGGTGTCATAACCCCTGGAGTTGGAGTTATAATTGTTTTTCCTCTACAAAAGTAATATGTGCTCTTAACCACTGAGCCATCTCTCCATCCTCAGGAGTTACTGTTAATGAATCAAGAAGTATAATTCGGCATGATGAAACGGTGCTAGGGATAAGTGGTAGTGGTTTTTTACATTCAGTATGAGAGTATGTCAAGTCACTCAGTTAAAATATTTAAAAACCCTTAAGATGATTAGAATAGTAGGTTTCATAATGCCTATTTTATATAAAAATAATGTAGGTAACATTACTTAAGGTGCTGTAGGAGGTATAAGGACTAGCGGTTGGGTTTGGAAAGATTCTGGAGAAGAAGCATTTGAAACACTTCGTAGAATTGGCATCCACACAGAAAGAAAGGAACCACATAGAGCAGAGAGAGGGCTTGAGAGTGCATAGTCAGCCAGGAGGTGTTTGATGAGGGCAAGATGAGGATGAAGACAACTGTGAACTGAACAGCCTCTATGTCCTGCATTTGTTGGTGCAGTAGGCAACAGAATTGCCATTACTACCAACCTCAGACGAGGCATTTAAATTAACAGTGAACTAAAAGGTGAGAATTTTTTTTACTAAGGAACTAAAGAGCCCTTTGTAACAGTGCGAATGAAAAGTGACGTGGCCTCTTTATGAGAAATTCGCATCCAAAACTCAACATCCAGAAGTTGGAACAAGAAGAGCTGGTACCTCACTGCCGTGCAGGACAGCCCTCCACCACACCCAGGAGAAGACTTGGCTTTTTTTTTTTTTTTTTTTTGGCTTAAGTTGTTTCAAGACTTAATTTTAAAATCTCATTACATGTCTTTTCTGTAGTATATGCGAGAGGTCAACACTTAAATTTGGGTAGTTAGGGACTGAAGAGATGGCGCGCAGGCGTTATGAACACTTACCACTCTTGCAGAGGAACCAGGCTTGGTTCCCAACACACATGGCAGAGTACGATAACCTGCAATTCCAGTTCCAGGGGATCCAACATCCTCTTCTTGCCTCTGCAGGCTTTCTGTATACACAAGATACGCATTAACTCACATAGTTACATGTACATAAATATAATAAAATATTTTTAATTTTTCATAATTAATTGTATATCTATTAAAAAGTAGGCAATGAAACTTAACTGGTTACTGCCTAGCATCTGCCATAGACAGTATAAACATGAGATTCTAGAACTGTAGTTGAGCATGGCTGTGTCATCACAAAAAGAGTAAAATGCAATATCTGACATCAAAAGTCATAGAGTAGCTTTGCAGACTAGCTCTGCATTAGTCTACCTATGTGCACTAGGAATACTGTATGTCCCTCAGAAGCCTGTCCTCAGGCACTAACGCTCTCCCATAGATTAACTTATTCAGACAAGGTCTCATACACCAAGGGTTCTGAACAGTGAAGAGATGGATGTTAAGCAAAACAGCAACAACAAAAGCAATTTTAAGGCTAGATTGATGGCTCAGTGGATAAAGTACTTGTCACCCAAGCATGAGGATTTGAGTTTGAGTCCCCAGTGCCTATAAAAGAAAAAAAAAAAAAAGCAGACCCACTGGAAAGGAAGAAATGGGCAGGTCCTTAATGCTTACTGAACAATTGATGATGTGTCCTGCTGAGTTCGCAATAGCCCTGTTCAGTGACTGTCCCCAATAATAAGGCATAAAGCAATAGTGAAAGGCACCAGAATCAACTTCTGTCTCCTACATGCATTTATATCATTTATATACACACAAGAACACTTATGCATGCATAACACACACACACACACACACACACACACACACACATATCCATACACCTGAGAGAGAGCAAGAGAGTGAGAGAGAGAGAGAGCGAAAGAGAGAGAGAGAGAGAGAGAGAGAGAGAGAGAGAGAGAGAACTGAAAACAAAAATGCTTCCTTTCTTTTATTGCAAGAGTCAAACACCATCTGAAGTCACCTGTAAGCCTTGGAGTAAAGTAAAGCATTTCTTCCGAGCAAAGGCAATTTCAGGTTTTACCATTTATTCCCTTTCACGTGTCATTTCACTCTGCCCATTCTGCTCTTTTTTCCCCCCCTCCTCCATTATAATCTGCACAGGAGCCTCATTTAGTTAAACATTCTCCACCCAGTGTCACAGGAGGGCAGAGGTTACTTCTGTCTTTGGGGTTTGCATTTCCCATAAGTATGTTGTTAAAAACTATATTCTCCCTTCATATCAAAACCCAGTCCATTTTTTTCCTAATTTTAGTTTCCCTCTGTGAAGAGCAACCTGCAATCAAAATTTTGGCATATAATATATTATAGGGCTTCTCATTTTATGAATGTGGCTGCTAAGCTTGGGCATATAATATGGGAAGTTCTGAAGATTTTCACAGAAACATCACTTTCTTCTTTGTCCTCTTTTTTCACATCACACAGTAAGAACAATTCTATTCCTATGTGTTCCAATGCTTGTATGTTCCCATGATGTTTTACGCTTCATGGGAGGAGATTAAGTTTAGTACAGTACTTCATTCAAAACACATTTGCCGACTGGCAGCTGTCAACCAAGTACTAAACTTTTGCTTGCAGATATAAGATAAATAAATTATGGAACCCGTGTCATTTCTGTGCCTAGTTGCACTTAAAGACATCCCTAGATAATGCCTCATCTTCAAGATAACAGGAGGCTTTGTCTACTTATATTACTAACGATAACTTTTCACTATTCCTCTTTGGGTCTCCAACAGAGAAAACTGCAAGAGCCACTGCTGCAAATGTGGGGAAGACTCCACCCAAGCAGTACTGAAGGGAAGAACCACAGAAGAAATGAGTGCCATAATGTGACTATGCCCTTCAGCACCTTTGCTTGTGCTAAGGCAGCTATGGTGACATCCGTTTCCTCTGCTTCGTGAGTATTTTGTCTTCACAGACTTGACTAAATTTGGGATGCAAAAGTGACTAGAGGTGAACTCATTCATTCAAATTTTTCATAAAATTATTAACAACAGTGATTCATTTGTGTCTTCATACAGTGACCTATGAAAATATGTACCGTACACAAGGTGATGTATTGATAGAGGTCAAGAGACCATGTAAGTATTTAACTCCCTGAACAATTTATATCATGAAAGATAATTCATGTATAAGAGAACTTAATATCTTAACAGGCATCTTGAAATGTATTTGTACTCTGATTTTGTTAATTATCTCATTCATGGGTTTCTAAGTTCTTCATGCACGTAATTTTCTTTCTTATATGCCCAACCTAATGGCATTCTAGGACAGACCCTGTGTTGAGTATGGCCTGTTGTAAAATCAATTAAAGATATGAGACAAATCTGATGCATGAATGACAGCGCTGTGCTTTCAAAGACAGACAGTACCAGTAATGTGTCCAACAGATTTAAAAGACAAAATTAGTGGGAAGAGAAGTTCAGATCTGCAGTTTCTAAATAAGGTTGGGTAAGATTGGGAGGAATCATGGGGAGTGTGAGGCTAATCTGTCATCCTCAGCTTTGTCTCAAATACAAGGAATCCAGAGCCTGGAGTGGGCACCCACTTTCTCATCCCACTGGGTGAGAGGCTAAAACAGGAGGAAAATTGCTGAGTTGGAACTCAGTTTGAGATACACAGTAAGACCGTGTTTCAAATATATATAGTAAAATAAGAAATATCTACGCACATTGTGGAATTCCCAAACAATTCTGTTTCCTTATTTTATATTCTGATGAAAAAATTAGTGTGTTGGTTCAATAACTACTTTTAAAATACAACTTTCTTACAGTAAATTTTAACATATGTCACATGTGCCCTGTTTCTGATGCATATGGGCTTGTTTGCCCCTTCTTTTATGAGGGAATTGAAGGAAATGTGTCTTTGCTTCCTTGATTTCCCTAGGCAACACTGAGTAGAATATTCTAGACTAAAGGTAGATCCACACAAAATGCCATAGCATATACAAGAAATTGTAAGTTGTTTCTTGGAGCATCAACAAGAAATAAGTGTATGAAAGGAGGTGAGTGGACAAATACATAGAAAACTCTGATGGAGGAACCACCACATTGGATTATTTTCTTTTTCCTAGTCCTGACGTCATTTCTAAATAAGATGTTATCCTAGACCTCATTTTAGAAGTTCATAGGATCACACAACCAACAAGCAACATGGTAGCATTGAAATAAGTAATTCAATTGCAGAGTTGATTTCTATGTTGCCTCCTTATGAATGTTACACGGTGATGTCTCTGTTCCATTCTCTGCATTTGTGCTCAATGGAATGTGTGTCAGATACACATAGAGCCAGAAAATATATGCAGCCATTCAGTAAGAAGTCAAGTATATTCAACTACCTTTCAGGGAATTCTACTTGGATAATAAAATGTTTAAAAAATGTGTGTGTGTGTGTGTGTGTGTGTGTGTGTGTGTGTGTGTGTGTACATTTCATAGGAAAAATAAAGATGTAGTATAGACTAATATGCAAAATTTTGTAAATTACAGAGGTAAAGAGATTTTCAAAATGACACGTTATGATCATTGTTTTGCTTACACTGTCCTTAAGCCACACTCATTTGTTTAATGCACCCAAAGATATATTTTTTAAATATTCTTTCAGGCATGAGAGTCTGCAGTGTTTCAGAAGGTGTACATCATGGACAAGGTTGAATTAGGCTAATTTTTCATAGATAAGAGACTACAAGGAGGAAATCTGTCTTTACAAGTAGTATGGACACTGAGCCTTCTTAGAACAGGGTGGATTGGAGGAGCTTGTGGACCCTTCAAGTGGCCATCCTCTAACAACAATGTATGTGGGTCTGGAATTTGTGAGGGAACTCTTCCACAAAAGCCTCATAACACCTTCTTGTACTACAGAGTTCAGAATGGTGTTTCCATAGAATTGTGTATGGTATAGCTTAGGAAACCCAAAACTATTTATTTAACAGGTAAAATGGGGGGAAAAAGACAATTCTAACAGTGCAATGAAAAGAAGATAGTCTATATTGTTGTTTGTGGAGATAAAATTCATAAATATTTCATATTTTAAAGAGGTCATGTGGAGATATATATCAGAAAGATAGGTAGATAGAAAGATAGATAAATTGATGATAGATAGATAGATGATAAGTGAATTCCTTTAAGACAAGGAAATTTCCATGTAGTCCCACAGCATTAAAGAAGGAAGCCTTGTATTTAAACATAGAATTATATATATTTCTATGACGTACAATTGTTAAAGGTTGATATTTTAAGTAAGTCTTTCTGCCAGAGCGTAAGTGTTCTTTCCATTCTATTCTCTAATAGAAATTATTTTGGTTGCTACGTTTTTAACAAAGTGATACATACACACATACATACACACATTTTACATATATATATATACAGAGAAAGAGAGAGAGAGAGAGAGAGAGAGAGAGAGAGAGAGAGAGAGAGAGAGAGAGAGAGAGAGAGACTTCTGAGTTCTCCAAATTTGTCTTTAGCGGTCTCTTAAGAGTTTGGGGGAATTTTGTAGCTTTAAGATTTAGTTCTCACTTTATGAATCACTTTCTGGGAATCAGTTTCCTCAAACTAGTGTCCATTTAGTTTAACTGACCATGATAACTTTGAAATAAACTCATATATGCCCATAGAATATACTTTAGACACTACTGACTTTGGTTTTCCAATGAATTCCAATTTAATGTTCAAAGTGGATTTTATAGTGTTTGCTTTCTTCAAAGGTGTTTTACTGTGGTAATAAAATTTTATTTTGCACTAAACTTATCATAAAAGAGATCAATGTGGTGTGACTGAACACTGGTTCTGTTGAATCTTACCAGCTTTAGTTTGCCTTTGGTAACACTTAGTAAGTAGAGATGTGCAGTAGAAATGCCTGTCACGACTCTCCCTCAGAGCCCCAAATTAATTCTGGCAGTGTCCAAGACCCCATCCTCCTGACTCGCCCTCTAACTGTTCTCCTATGTAGTGTTTCAAGTAAAGTTTTTTGTTCCTCAATTCCCCTGGCCTTTCCTCCAAACACATTCCACCTTTTTTTCTTTTACTAACTTCCTCCTCTAGCCCTGGTCACTGGCTCCTCGGGAAGCTCCAGTAGGAAACATGGCTCACTTGCAATGCCTCTGGTATCTCAGAATAGGAAAGTAGAGTTCATTACTACTCCTGTACTCCTGGGAAATCCCTGTCATTTGGAGGCTCACATTCACAGTTCTTATACATTCTGTGGTCCCTTGTACCTATAGGATCTATTGATTCCATGGGCAATTCCCCTGCATGAGCATATATGCCTTGATACATGTTCCTCATGCTCACTGAGTTCTTTAACCCCTTGGTGATTCTTCTTTTTTCTTCTCCCTGCCTTCCTTTTTTCAATTACTTCCCTATCCACAAGGGAATGCATGGTTTATTATGCCTGTGCTTTCTTCTCAATGACTCTCTTGTCTTTTCCAATTGTTCTAGACTAGCCAAACAGACGTCTTGGACAATATATACATATATTCCATTAGTATTTTAAGGCTTCAAAACATGACCAATAAAAAATCTTGAAATTATAACCACTGGTCTCATACAAATGAATGGTCTTCAACCCCAATTAGATCTGTCGAGCTGACCAGCAATTATCCTATGCTCTTTCAAGCAAGTCTCTCACCTTCTGTGATGGACTTCAAACAGTCTGTCTCTGTCCCCCAAAAGTGTCCTATTTCTCCCTTTACATGCCTCCTATTGTGCTAAGCAGATTATCTCACCACCTGCTTAACAGAGAAAGCAAATGCCCTTAGCCAAAGAAACTTTGAGCTTCTTACTCAAAACTCTTACACTAACTTGTATATTTCTCTTTTTCAACCCCTCCTGCTGCACTAGAAGATGTCCCCTTCTCCCTATAAAGTTGACACTTCCACCTAAACATAAGACTCCATCCATCTTACACCTACACAAACATGCTCTACCAATTTACTTTTTCTTTTAATATTTTAATTTAAATTTTATTTCTAGTTTAAAATATAATTGCATTATTTTTTTTCTTTTCCTTTCCTCTCTCCCACCTCTCCCACGTACCCCTACTACACTGCCTGTCAAATTCATGGCCTCTTTTTTCTTTGTTATATACACATGCATAATTATGTAAATACAACGTGCTGAGTCCACTCAGCGTTGCTTCTATCATATGATTTTGGAGCCGATCATTTGGGCCTGGATAACCAATTAGGGTGCCCATCCCTGGAGAATCCTAATTCTCCCACTCTTAACATTCCTTAGATCTATACAGTTCTTTGTCTAGGGGTACAGTCCCCAAGAAAATCCCCCTTTTGTGCTAGCATGCCCATTGGCTCAGGTCTTATTTAGGCAGCCATATCGTTGAGGTTTCATGAATGAAGCTTCCTGGTCATTTCTAGGAGACACCCTCTTACAGCAGATTTCCTGGTCTCTGGTTCTTACAGTCTTTCCTTGTTAACTGTTTCTTTGTACCTATAAATATTCAAGTTCTTTCATAACTGAAGGAAAGGAATTTGTTCACTAGCCTTATATTCCCTTCCAATTTAATCATAGACGTTTTCTTTGACTTTCCTTACTCCATACTTGTATGAACAACTGTGGTTCTCCCCAATAATAAGGTAGCAAAACATTTCATCATTTGTGCTATCATACAATTTATATAGGTATGTATATATACAATATACACAGGTAGCTATGTTTTCAGTTACTATATATAGTCTTAGACTGTAAGCATACCTACCATGTGAAGTTTGATATCACTTTGCTGGTCTTGTCTTCATATCTAATTATATAAAGTACTGAATAAAGTATATAATCCCTATGTATATCCTTTTTTGTACTGAGTAGTTGGTTATCTTCATCATCAACTTGAATGGATTTAGAATCACCTAGGAGACACATCTCTGATTTGTCTGTGAGGGTGTTTTCAGAGAGATTTCCTGAAGAGGAAAGGCACACCCTGAATGTGGGCAACATCATCCCATGGACTGGGGTTGCAGGTTGAACAAAAGGAAAAAGAAAGAGCTGGCTGAGCATCAGCCTTTGCTTCCTGAACGTATATGCAATGTAAACAACCATGTGATCATCCCTGCAGTGATGGACTTAAGCCTTCCAAACCTAAAACAAAACAAACTCTTCTCCCCTAAATGGCATTTGTCAGGTACCTAATCTCAATCACAACAATGAGAAAAAGTAATCAATACAAGTTGTATTATCATTTTAACAATTGATACTGTATTCAGGTACTTGAATTCAGTATTTTTGTCTTTGTTTTATTAACTATTGTTTCATTTTTACACATGTGCAAACATCATTTTTGTTTTGTTTCTCGGACAGAGCCTCACTATGCAACCTATCCAGCTTTGTGGAACAACTAATCTAAAGTTTGTCAGTTTGCTAGTTCAGCCTTCTAAGTGTTTGGATTACAGGTGTGTTTCAGCAACTGACCTACATGCACACACTTCTATAGGATTCAAAAATGCACATACTCACACTTTCTGCTCTTTGGGTTAAAGGTATTTTTGCTTCACAGTTGGTTTGCTTCATATCATGTAATGAAAAGTGTGACTTCAACTTGATTTCTTTCTCATTTTTACCAGGTCAATTCTGTGTGTAAATTCAGGTTCTATATTTCTGATTCTTTAAAAAAAATTATAATAAGGTTTTTGTTTTATCACTTTATTCTTACTCAAGAATCCCAGTTGTATGTGTCTGAGATCATTTTTGTCTGTCCTCCGAAGCCACTACTTGCTGATTACTTTTCTCTCCTTTTATTTTATTGACAGAGGTTGGCTATTTTAATTCTCTTCCTTGATGTCCCTGATTATAATTCCTATTAGTTCTCTGCTCTCTGTCACCTGGTAGTTTTGTCCTCATCCCTGACATGATTTTATCTTTCTACTCTGTTCTTTCTAAAGTCTTCGTAGCTCTCACATTCTTTGCCTCTGTTTTTTTCTGAGTTTTTGAGTTCCTGGTTGAAGTATTTTACAAATATATGCAAATGCTTATTTGATGATTTTTGATGTGCTTTTCTGATTTTGTATGCGTTTTAGGAGAATTTTCACCAATAAATATTTTTTTTATTCTTTTGTACTTTCATCATTAGATAACTTGAGTGGTTTCAGCTATCTCCTGGCATTTTTATCAAAGTCCCCCAAAAACCTCTGTGTTAACTGTGAGAAAGTTAATGGCTTATCAGCTTTCTCAGCTGAAGAGCACCCTCTTCTGTTGACATAATAATACATAAATCTATTTTAAATGTAGAGACATTTAGGAAAAGGAGATAATTTTTACATTTAGTAATTAGTGCTTGTTCTTTCATTTATTTGTGGTTTGATTTTTCATTGTTTTTCCATATTTTTCCACATTTTCTTGACCAGTACATCCCTTAAATTCTACACAAGGGGACAGTTAAGCATTCTTCTTGCTTTGTAGGAGTCAGTCTTTTGCTGGACAAAGTAATCTGTTTTTAAAGCCTATATCTGGGACGTCCTGCACTGTTTCCAGAATGATTCCCATTTACTTTCTGTTTCAGGGTATCCTTCATCAAATGAGCATTTGTGGTATTCTTTGTCTTCTCATATGCTGTAGCCATGAGTCTCTCTTTCTTGCTTTCCTTTGTACAGCTTTTAGAAGTTATAGGAAGAGCTTTGGTTTCATGTAGTTATCATTATCCTTGATTAATAATATTACTAAAGATCCTATTCTAGAACTTATTTTTAATTCTCTATGAACTCTTTTAGAGATCGAGAGGGGTTTTCTTAATTGATAAAAAAAATCAGAAACTAGTGACTATCAAGCTTTATTTCTTACTGAACTTGTATCTTTTGTTAATGCTGGCGAACTTTCTATTGCTTTTATAAAAATGAGATATGCGACTTACAAAGGCAATGTATTTTGTTGTACAATTTTGGACCATCCATTCTATGCTGAGTATACTCATTTGTTTTCTGCCTGTAACAAACTACATAAACAACAAATCAAGAAAGAAAGATGAAAAGGTAGCTGCCAGGGTCCCACAACCTCCAATATAAGTATAACTTTATTGACATAAATTCCACCTGTAAGACTCTCCTTCCAAAGAGTCCAGAACCTCCCTATAGCACCCTTTGAGCAAACCACACTTTACCATATGGAGCTCTGGAGAGACATCAAGATCCAAACTATAGTTCTCAAAGTCCTGCTGTGGACTTCTCCTTATTTGACTTTTTTTCCCTTTTTATTTTTCTTCTAATCTGTACATTTTAACTTTTTAAATTGTCATTTAATATTCTTGAGAATTTTAAAGATAAGCATTGCACCTATATCACTTGTTCCTACCGCTCCCTCTCCAACTCCTTCCATATCCCTCCTCCCAATTTCATGACCTCCTCTTTAATTATTAAGTGGAGATCGATAGATTAATAGATACATAACAGATAGATAGATGATAGCTAGCTAGATAGATGATAGATGATAAATAGAGAGAGAGATAGATGATTATAGATGATGACAAATGTATAAAAAAGAGATAGATAGATGATAGAGTCAGAGAGAGAGATTGAGAGATAGCTAGATAATAAATAGCTAGACAGATGATCGATAGATGATAGATGAGAGAGAGGGAGAAAGAGAGAGAGAGAGATCTGTGTCTGTGTGTCTTTCTCTTTCTCTGTCTCTGCAAGTCTCTTCTTTTGCTTTTCAACCATACTGGAGGAATATTAAAACCAAGTAGTGCTAGGAAAACGTAGTCAATAATCCACATCTCCAGTCTTGTGAGTAACAGCCCTCTGGTGATCCTAGCTCTGAACCCTCGTTAGACTGAAGAATACTGAGTATTGCAAGTATTATCCCTGCTTATGGTTTGAACTTTGAACTAGAACATAAATATTTTGAATTAGTAGATAAGTTTTGGTTGTGCTTGTTGTATCCTTTGCCTAGAAATTTCCCACTTGTCCTCTTACTCTTAACTCTTGAGTTGCATTCTATTTGCTTTTATTTTATAATTCAATTATCAAAATTGCTCTCTAGGCCTCTTCTATGTCTCCCAAGTCTTTGCTTAATCCTTTCACGTGACATTGCCTATGCTTGCCCCAAACATTAACTGTGAAAGTTTGCTCTTATTTACTCATGTTAAATATATGTGGCTTCTTAAATTAGAAATGTAAACATATTTTTTTTAATAACCAAATAAAAGTAAATGAGAATTGAGCTTGAAAACTCTGAGATTCTACCTTACACCCGCCACAATGGCTAAGACAAAAAAACCCTCAAGTAACAGCACATGCTGGTGGGGATGTGGAGAAAGAGAAACAGTCCTCGTTGCTGGTGGGAGTGCAAACTTTGGACAATCACTGTGGAAAGCAATCTGGTGTTTTCTTAGAAAATTGCAATAGTTCTACCTCAAGACCCAGCCATACCACTCCTGGGCATATACCCAAAAGGTGCTCCATCATACAACAAGGGCATTTTCTCAGCTATGTTCATAGCAGCTTTATTCGTAATAGCCAGAATCTGGAAACAACCTAGATGTCCCTAAATGGAAGAATGGATAAAGAAACTGTGGTATATTTACATAATGGAATACTATTCAGCCATTAGAAACAAGGAAATCTTGAAATTTGCAGGCAAATGGACAGAACTAGAAACAATTATCATGTGTAAGGTCACCCAGACCCAGAGAGACACAAGTGGTATATAGTCATTTATAAGCAGATATTAGCCACATAGTACAGGATAGCCACATTACAATACACAGACCTAAAGAAGTTAAATAGCAAAGAGGACCCTAGGGAGAATGCTTAGTTCTCATTCGAAGGACAAATAGAATAAACACAGGAAGCTGTTTTAAAAAGGGAACAGGACAGAAGCCTACCATGGAGGTCCTCTGAAAGACTCTACCCAGCAGGTGATCGAAGCAGATGCTGAGATTTACAGCCAAAATTGGGGTGGAACACAGGGAGTATTATGAAAGAGTTGGGGGAGAAAAGGACCTGGAGTTGACAGGAGATCCACAAGGACACGATGGAGTCAACAAATCCGAGCAGGGGCGGGGGGAGGCAGTACGCTGTAGAGACCGATGCACCAAACAAGGACCAAGCATGGTGAGTACCTAGACCTTCTGATCAGATGTAGCAGATAGGCAGGCCAGTCTCCTTCTGGGTCCCATAAAATGAAGAGTGGGGCTACTTCTGACATGGACTCTGCTGCCCACTCATTGATCACTTCCTCCTGACAGGTGGGTCTTGCCAGGCCACAGAGGAAGAGGATACAGGCAATCCGGATGAGACCTGATAGGCTGAAGTCCAATGATATCCACTTTTCTGAGGACTAGGGAAGGGGGGAGGAGGGATGAGGGATGGAGGGTTGGGACCGGGAGGCAACAAGAGAGGGGGCTACAATCGAGATGTAAAATGAACAAATTAAAAATTAAAATTAAAAATTCGGAGAGTAAGGCCAGAGAGGCTGGGACAGAGCAGGGCTTTCCTTGCCAGTGAATTGTGCAGAGGCACAGCCAGCCTCTTGTCTTCTGTCCATCATGGCTTCTTTTGATATTCAGGTGGAAAAACTGGAGACGCTTGCTTCAGGCCAGGCATTTGAGTTGATTCTCAGCCCTTGGTCAAAAGTAGTTGTCTCGGATCTTCCCCTCCCCCGGCCCCAAAGAAGAAGGATCTTTCCCTGGAGGAAATTCAGGAAAAAAAAAAAAAAATAGAAGCTGCAGGATAAAGACGCAAGCCTCGTGAAGCGGATGCCTTGAGGCGGCTCACTAAGAAGAGGGAGCGTGAAAAAGAAGTGCTCCAGAAAGCTCTCAGGAGAAAAACAACCAGCAACATGGCAGAGGAGGAACTGACACACAAAATGGAGGCTAAGGAAGAGAGCCGGGAGGCACAAATGGCTGCCAAGCTGGAGCATCTGCGAGAGAAGCACAAGCACGTTGAACAGGTACAGAAGAAGAATGCAAATATCCTGCTGATGAGACCAAGGCTGACTAATTTGTTCCAAGAACTGATTTCCTCCCCTACCCGTTCCTAAATACCCAAAGGCTGTAGTGGCCAGTGTCATTTTCTTTTTCCCACCTGACAAATATTCTAGAAGCTGATGATGTACTGTCTAGGTAGATCCAGACCATGAGATATTGTACTCTTTTTTTAAAGCGTTGGTCTTTCTAATGTAAGTTTCTTTTTTAATACATTTTATTAATTTATTCATATTACATCTCAGTTGTTATCCCATCCCTTGTATCCTCCCATTCCTCCCTCCCTCCCACTTTCTTCTTACTCCCCTCCCCTATGACTGAGACGAAGGGGGACCTCCTCCCCCCGTATATGCTCCTAGGGCATCAAGGCTCTTCTTGGTAGCCTGCTATCCTTCCTCTGAGTGTCACTAGGTCTCCCCATCCAGGGGACATGGTCAAATATGGGGCACCAGAGTTCGTGTGAAAGTCAGACCCCACTCTCCACTCAACTGTGGAGAATGTCCTGTCCATTGGCTAGATCTGGGCCCAGGGGTCCTGATCAAACTATGGCACCAGCCAAGGACAATATATTCAGTAAACTTCGAACCTCTACCCAGATCTAATGTAAGTTTCTAATGTTGGTCTTTCTCGTTGTATCTCTCCCACTGCAAAATGCTTGGCGTTGGTTAATGGCTAGTGCTGTATTGACTGCTGAAGATGTTCGTGAAGAGAGTCTAGTGTCTTCTTCCAGCCTGTTAGATGTTGAATGTCTGTTTACTTTGCCATCCCAATTCTGTCCCAATCTCACCAGATGCTACTGTACTCAAATGATTAATAAACTGCACAATGCTGTTTAAAAAAAATTCAAATCACACTTGTATCAATACCAAGAGAAAAACTACTAAGTAAAATTAATACCAACCAGTGTGCCTGAAGCAACATGGACTGCACATCAACTGCTATGGAGAGAACTTTGTTCTGCCTCATGCAAATGTCAATCTGATCTTATGACACAGACTTACAAATGCATTCCCTGTCTCTGTTTTCAATCCTAGCTTTCTGTAACTAGTTAAGCTGTGAAGCATTGATTAAATAAGCTGGACCTTCTTAACTTCTATTTTTCCATCTTTAAAATAAAGGTAAAATAATATTTGAAATGATGATCGAATGAAATTACATATGTTATACATAGTACATAATAGGTATTCCAGAAACTCTGTGCCTCATCTTTTATATGAAGAATTTGAAATGTATTAGAAAGTTAAATAACTTTTCAAAGGCCACATGGCTAGGATAAATTTGAGATTCTATTTCAAGTCTGTTGGTCTCCTAAGCCCTGACTGTAAGCAAGTAGGCACTAATACACAACATATCCTTCGCCAATTTCTGGCTTTACTATCTACCTATGATATCTAGTAACAGGTTTGTAAAAAATTTAAAGAGAACTAAGCCAATAAATGTATGAAATGGGGAATTATGAAAGAATCTTTGTAATATTAGTATCTGTAGGCTGAATATTATTTTTATACTATAATTCAAGCATTGATTTCATCTGACCAAGTTTCTGACATCACAATGCTGAGGAGAGGTGTGCTAAGGAAAGTGAAAAGAATTTTGTCTACCACCAAAGAAAACCAAAAGATGACATCTAAAACAGAAGGCAAGAAGTCACCCTCAAATCAAAGGCAAGCACGGTTTGACTTCTGAAAGGTAGATTCCTGTAGCTAACAGACCTTGGATAAAAGCAAGGGAGCAATGATTAACATAAGGACTAACTTTTCCATTACAAACTTCTAAGAACTATTTGACTTTATAAAGATGAATATGTGTTTGATTAAAATTATTTTTAACCCATCTGGAATTCATATTGGATCATACTGTATGACAGAGATCTAATGTCATAGTTTCCCAATTGCCTCTCCAGTTGTTATCTTGCCTGAGTTTAATTACAGTTCTGCCTCTTCTCATGTGTTTGTTGTTTTGGAGTACCAAAAAAAGAAGAACTGTGAAGTCATACACACTCAGGCCTCCTTTCCCTCAATGTTAGGCCACACCCTCAGATGACTCGTGCTACACATGGAGTCATCAACAAGAATCACGAGCATCCAGTACAACACAGGAAGAAGGAATCGGAACGAAGGGCCCACTGAGAACACTGACACAAGAATGCTTCCTAGAGTCTAGTACAGAGGCAATCCTCCACTATTAGTCACTGGGAAAAATGCAAATTAAGACCACAATGAGATACCCATAGTGGGGAGTAACGTAATAAAGACCTACCATACTGAATGGTACTGAGAAGCTGGAGCAACTGCAGCTCTCACAAACCAGCACTGAAGATAGAGAATGTTGGGAATAGAGACGATTATAACCATATTGAGAAATCTGGGGGAAGCTTCTTATGAAATTAAGCAAATCTCTCCAATGAGCTGCTTCATGTCTAGCCATTTCTCCAAAATTTTTAAATAGCACATTTTTTGCAAAAAAAGATTTGCACAGTACTATTGAAATCATTTTATATATGACAGCAAACCCAGAAACAACCAAAGTGTCTATTGTAGAACAGAAAAGTTATGATTGTGTGTATGTGTATGTGTGTGTGTGTGTATGTGTGTGTGTGATGAAATACTAGAAGACAATAAAAAGAGCAAACTATAAAATCAGCAGATGAATTTCAAAACATATTTTGATCATTAAGATGTGTCTGTTTCCCCAAATTTCATTAATTTCTAATACCAAATATTTCAGAATATGACCATAACTGAAGATATGCTCTTTAAAGAAGTTGTAGGATAAGGTCATAAGGGTTGACCTTGACCCAGCGTCCTGTATCTTTAGAAAATGAGTATCAATGCGAGAACATGTATGTCCAGGGATCATCATCTGAGTTAATAGTGAAAAGCTGGCCAACTGCAAACAAAGCAGAGACCCTCAGGAGAATCCAAATATGGCAGCATCTTGATCTTGTGTTTCTGCATTCAAGAACTGTGAGAAAATAAGGTGCTATTGTTTGCACTCCCTGCACATGAAATGCTATTGTGGCAAATTAATACGGAAGACTTTACACAAAAATGTATGCCAAATAATCCCAGATACATAAAATTCCATAGGGCAAAAACATCTAATTGTAGAATAAACTCAATGTTCTCTCTAAAGTGGGTGTGACGCTAAGGTTGAAGACAGACTGCAATTCCAGTTTTAGAGGCAGAAACAAAGTGGTGCTGAATCTATGAGACTTGTGAGCAAGTGCTGTAAATTAGCTTTAATTGTGACTTGACTCTTCATATCTGGCATCTTTTGGAATAAACCTGACAAAAACTGTCTACCTTTTTACTGGATGTACCTCAGGAAAGAAAAAAATCTTACTATGGCACCTCACTTCCCTCCTGCTTTTGGTCCTGCAAACAAAACGATGCTGCTTAGACTTGCTTAGAATGTTGACAAGGTTCTTGAGAGATACTCTATACTCATAGGATTATCTCACTCTGAGTCTGAAAGAGTCCAGAAAGGGATGGGGCATCCAACACCTAGTTCTACTGTTAAGGATACCCTAGGTTCCCACACTGTGAACTGTCCTTTATAGCCCCTGCATTTCTTTAAAAAAAAAAAAAAGGACACTAATAATGAGTATATCCTGAATCTATTTCACATCTTCAAGAACACAAATGAGTAAAATTCTTTCTTGCTTTCTAAAGATTCTAATCTCTGTGCCATTGCGTCCTTACTTTAGGGAAATACTGTTTGAGGAACTTTGTTCCATTTGTGAACTGCGATGTAATAATTCAATGTCAGCTTCTTCCTGGATATTTTTCATTCTTCCTGACTGGTCATTCTCTAGTTCATGTATACTATCAACAAATATCATTGTCCCAAGTATAGATGAAAATCAACTGATGCCTTAGACAACTTCTTATAAACACTCATATTTCCCAAATGCAATAAAGACTTTTAACTCTCCAAATTAAAAAAAAAAAAAAAACAGTGTTACAAGGCTTTTCTTATGCCAACTGGGACTGGCAAAAACTTTGAATCAGTAATGACTCAACATGTGTAAGATTTTTCTCATCTAAGCAGCTCCAAGGAAGACGTGTATGCGTGTTCTTCTGACCTGTTTGTGTTCTTGATCACATGTTTCAGTCATAGAATTCTAGATATGACAAAAAAGAAATGAAAATGTTTAAGTCTTTGGAGTATTTATGAAACCTGATTTTTTTTTCTGTAACCTAGATCCCATAACTCTGAAAATCCAGACTAACGAAAGAAATAGTAAAAAATACTATACCAAATTTCAATTGATATAAGAAGCTACTGTTTCAGTTCTCTAAGAATATACTCCTGGTCCAGTTTTCCAAGATATTAATTGGTAAATCTCAATTTCTATAATTTGATTGTCAAACTCAATTCCTTTTTTATAAAACTAATTTACTAGAAACCAGTCCTTATATTCTCCAAACACTAGTTTGATGATGGTATAGCACTGGGAGCTGTGTACGGGAATCATTGATTTTCATGAGAATTTGAAATCCAACAACTGATGTCTTTCTACATACTCTTTTCAGGCCTTTCCATACAGGGTGGATGAAAAAGAGGCATAGTTTATTCAAGCTTATTCACCTTCATAATAGCAAATGTAAAATAAAACTTCCCATGTTCTTAGGAATCACTATTATTAGGTATTCAAATTTTGTTTCCATATCCTTATCTGGAAATGCTAAAATATAAAACTATTGCCTTCTAAGGCTTAAATGTGATTACTAATTTCATGGCTGACACTGTATTGCTCCCATACATATGGTAAACAGCATATAAATCCTAAAACATTTATGGTGAAATGGTAATGATTATGAATACTATGAGAGATTACTAAAATAGAAAAGAGTTGATAATGTTTTTATTTAAAATTGCCTTTTAGGTGACAGACAACATAAATTGCTCCTAAATACATATATCATATAGAAATGAAGTTAGTCTTGATCATAACTCTTGGTTTTGGACCATATGCCTTAATTTAACAAGGGGAAGGTTTCCTTTTTCCACCAGAGAAATCTCTCTGAAAGATATCAAATTCATTTTGACTTAAGTCACTCAGTGACTCAAAGTTTATGTCTGTCTCTGAGAGATAGCCCTAAGTGGAAGCCTTAATAATAAGTGACAACAGCTAAAAAAAATATTTTGGCAAACTTTAGTCTGTGCTAAGGTTGAGGTGATGATAAAAATATAAATGTCAATTGAAAACTACACAACTCTAGGATGGAAATGGTAATAAGAAAATCTAAACTGGGAAATCCCCACATACCCAGTAATTATCTGCTAAATGATTAGCCTATAGTAGCCCGTGTAAACAAAAACTAATATATGACAAAAAAATTTCTCTTCTTATTTTACATACTCCAAAATTTTCTCACAGAAATGTTCCAATCAAGCAATTTTAGATTCCCAAAGTTTCATTGCTTTGGGGAAATAAAGCAAATGAAGGCTTGAAAGGAATTTTGTACAATTTTGTTGTTGTTGTTGTTGAATTGAAAAATGAGACAAATTCTTTATATACTGTAGATTGCAGAAAGCCTCTCTTGAAGATGGAGGAATTATAACTATAAAATCAGTTTCATAAAATAAGACTCATTCCCAGGAAAGGACTTTTTTTCCCATGTGAAATTCACTTTATCTCTCTGGCCATGGTATATTCTTAGTTGTAAGGTTTTGTTCATTCTTTTAGAATTTCACATGCATATAGTATGCATTTTGATCATAAGCACCTCCTACTTCCTCTCCAACTGCTCCCCCCATCCTCTGCCGCCCCCCATCACGCCCCTTCCACTTAATGTCCTCCTCCCACCTCACTGGGTCTAATCACTGTGCATGTATATATGCTTACTTGTAGATTTTTTTTGTCCACGTATGTTTACTTTCAAATATTCATTGCTACAAGTCATGGGTCTGGTTTGAGGCCTACACTATCATTACCGGATCCTCATTGGGACTGCTGTTGGATATCCCATTGTTGTCATGTGTCAAGGAGACTCTTGATCTTTGAATCTACATGTCCAGCCCCTTCATGTTTTCCAGCAGGTCATACATGGGGTAGATGTTGGGGTGAGGTCCACTCAGAGCCCTGGATCAGGGCCCACTCCCTTGTCCTCAAGGCAGGGCCAGCTCTCTCTCTTCCATGTCCTCAGGGCAGGGACAGCTCTTCTGCTCCTATGTCCTCAGGTCAGAGCCCACTCTCCCACTTCTGTGTGATGAGGGCAAGGTCGGCTCACCCGCTCCTGTGTCTTCAGAGCAGGGTTCGCTGTCCCCCTCCCATGTCCTCAGGGCAGGGCCCGCTGTCCCCCTCCCATGTCCTCAGGGCAGGGCCAGCTCACCCCCTCCCTGTCCTCAGGGCAGGGCCAGCTCATCCCCTTCCTGTCATCAGGTCAGGGATGGCTCACTCACTCCTGTGTTCTCAGGGCAGGACCCATTCTTCCAGTCCCATGTCATCATGGCAGGGCCGGGTCTCCTGCTCTCATGTCCTCAGGGAAGGGTCAGCTCACCCACTCCTGTGTCCTCAGGGCAGGGCCCACTCTCCTGTTCCCATGTCATCATGGCAGGGCTGGCTCCCCTGTTCCTTTGTTCTCAGGGCAGGGCCTGCTCTCCTGCTCTGTGTCATCAGGGCCAGTTCTCCTGCTCCTGTTCAATTCACCAGATTGTTGCTGGCCATCAAGGTCTGGATGGCCTCCTACTCCTTTGGGTACTGGATCTTGTGGGCCATCAAGGTGGTAGCAAATGGAGGCTCTTCAAAATATTCGTTGAGCTGCTCACAGAAACCACTGATATTATCACAGCTTAGCTTCTTGTCCTGGGGAAATTGTGGCTCTGTTGATTTGTGCCTCCTGAGTCTCTGGTTCCATCAAGTGCTCCATCCACCAAGGGCCCCACCTAAGTGCTTCCCCTATTATCCACTTCTGCACACTCCAACTCTCGGCACTGAACATGGCCCTGGCCCGTGAGAGGAAGTCCATGTGGCCTGTGGTGTGGGCGGTGCAGTCCTCACTCAGGCTCAACTAGAATAGCACCCCCTCCTCAATCGCCATCTCCTTGGCCAGTACCACACCAGGCCACAACCGGAACAGCAGTGGTGGCATGGTCCCATGGTCCTGAGGTGGGAGGGCATGGACGATCCGCATGACAGGATTTCCTTCTTTCTGGGAAACACCAGCACTGTGTTTTGGAGCTCTCAGTATGATCCTTTGGTGGCTGTGCAGTCATTGTTGCTCTACGAATCAAACACAGTGTGCGATTGACGCCATCTTGGATGATCTTGGCTTGGGTATTTCTAATACATTGTGCTAAGCATTTCCTCCCAATCAGGCTGCTTTCAGGGCTGAACATTTCTCTGTATCTCTGGAACACAATCATCCTCAGAATGCAATGAGGACCTCATCTTTCAAACCCTGTGGACTTGTGCCCGCCACACAGACCCGCACCCACCAGGAAAGGACTTTTTGTTATATCCTTGATCAGCAACTGCTCAAGATGGTTACGTGAAGCCCCAAGCCACATCAAACAACTAATCCTAAAAGAGACTCTCAATACCATTTTCTACCTGATATCATCTCATATTTAAGAGTAGTCAATGTGTGAGCTTTATTTTAAGGTAGAGTTTCTACATATTAACTTCATCATATAATAAGGATAAACTTTTGAAAGACAGAGTGCATATATATATGGTAAAAATTAAGATCACTGCCTTTATATGTGAGAAAAATTAATGACAAGAACAACGTAGCTTGTTTTAGAATCAACCATTCACTTCATTCATGCTTTACTTAATTTTAAAATGTGCCTATTATTCAGGATATGGAAACACAAGTGACGTCAAAATACACATCATTTCTGTTCCCCAATTTAGAAAGACACGGTTTCTTTCTTCAAATTGAAGAATGAGCCAGGCTTCTCTCTCAGTGCTCTACAAAATTTCTGAATCAGCCAAAACAAAAATTTCAATACTGATAAATTATAATGAACATCAAAGAAATAGACTGAAAAACAGAAGTTTTTATCTTCTGCCAGCAGAGACCCATTACATAACTGATTCAAATGACATATTTTACAATCATGTGGTCCTACGGCTAGAGATCTGAAAACCTAAAGATGCCAAGTGCAGAGAAAGTGGGTCACAGGCCTTCTGGGGAGAGACAAACCTCCTGAAACCTTAAAGAAAAAAATAAACATTGCAAAGTAATTATAATTAAAACAAAGGAAACTTTGAAGACTGTGTCGAGTCCTTAAGAAGGAGACATAGTTTATATGGTAAAATAAAGTAGGATTAAAGAATTGAGATTTAAACATAAAAGGATAAGATTAAAATCTAACAAGTTTGAGCAAAATAAATAGAACACAACAGCAAACATCAATACCAAAAGCAGGTATACAGAAAACATAAAGAATAGGCATCATGGTAGAAACAGTTAGCTTTCAGCCCAGTCATTGTTGACAGCAGTAGACTTAATTATCTTAGATTGCTGAAGGAAATTTTAAATTAAATTTACTAAATTAAAATGTTTTGTACGTATAAAAAGTATATACTTATCCTGAGAAATCTGTTTAAGGTATTTTACATGTAAGTTTATGTACTATGTACATACCCAGGGCCTGCAGAGACCAGAAAGGGGCTTTGGCTCCATTCTATAAGAAACAAATGAATTAAAAGAAACAAGAAACCTGGCCCTGTGCAAAAGGTGGAGATAAATAGACATTTATCAGAAGAAGACACATAAATGTCCAACAGGCATATGAAAAACAACTCTATGGCGATAATTGCCAAGGATGTATACATTAAAATCAGTGAATATTACCTCCCCCCATCTGACTAGCTGTTGTTGAATGGAACAGAGGCCAGTGGTTCTGGCAAGGGGCTTTGTGAGTGGAAATGTAAGCTCATGCAGCCACTATGCAAGGAGTTTCCCACAAATATTAAAATAGAACTACTGTATCTGTTTTACTGTGCCTCAATAGAAGTGAGATCACTACGTCCAGGAGATGTCTGCATTCTGCACCCATTGCCCTACTCATGTGTCCAGGAAATAATCTCTCCAACCTCATTAAAAGCACAGTGTTTCAAACATAAAGAAACAGAGTAAACAATGACATGCTAGTGTATTTCTCTCCAGGAAATAGCAGCTAACTGTTTAGAAAATCTTTCGGTTTAGGTTTATTTATCATACCTGATAATATTTCATGTATATAACAATTCCATAAATAGAGTTTATGACTCACCGATGGCTGCCTACCAACAGTTTGAGAAGGTCAGGGTTAAGTCCACCTTAGACGCTTTGCTCTACCTAAAGGCTGCCAGGGTAGTTTAAGCAGAAACACACTATGAATTGATTTGAATGGGAGGAAATAATCTCCTATCTACTGCAGCTGTGTTTGTGCAGTTTTGGCTGTAAAGGTAAAGGGTAAAAGTGACGTCACTCTGGGTGTAGCACAGGACAGTGAGGAGGTAGAGAGACCCAAGTATCACACGCAAAACAAACAGAAGACCAGGATAAAGCAAGTAAGCACAGCCATGAACTGACTCTTCGCTTGAAAGGCCTTCCCTGAAAATGATTGAAAAGAAAGCCAAGTGTTAAGATATTGGTTCTTACAGGAATAAGCAAAACCATGTAAAAGCAACACTCCAGAAATCAAATGCAGTTGGCATCAGATGAGTTCTTTGCAGTGCAAAAATACCAAGAAGGGTAAAAAAGCAAAGACAGAGTTGTGAGGGAAAAGTTGAGGAGTTAAGGATGCTATGTGAAGCCACTTTATCATCAGACATAAAGGAAACAGAAAGTTATTCTAACAGCCAGCACACTGGAAAAAAATGTGTCATCTATAGTTTTGAAAAACAGGTATTGAAGATATGCTTTTACCGTAGAATTAAATTTTAATTTAAGAATCAACAATGAAGCCAGGTGATGGTGGTGCACACCTTTAACCCCATCGCTAAGCTGGGGGAGGCCTGAGGGCATTCAAAGAAAGAATAAGCAGGCAACCAAGATGAGACTTGATAGCCCATGACCATATAGAAGGGGAGGAGGTCCTCCTCAGTCTTAGACCTAGGGGAGGGGAATAGGGTGAAACTGGGAGGGAGGGAGGAACAGGAGGAAACAAGTGATGGGATAACAATCGAGTTGAAATCTGAATAAATTAATATAATTAAAAATAAAATAAAAATAAAACAGAAAATAAATGATTCAAAAACACCCAAGATGGGAAATTATACTTGAGCTTGAAGGACTACCTACTTGGAAGTCTGAGGTAAGAATGTTACTAAGTCCAGGAGTTCAGGGCTATCTAAGGCAGCATAGTGAAACCTTAATTTTAAAAAAATAAACAAAAAAAAATTGAACTACATTTTGATAATTAAGTAAGTAAAAATTTAAAGAAAGTAAGTGTGGCCATGAACATAAAACACAGTGTAAAGTTTCATAACCACTTTATTTTACATTTTATGATAATATGAAAGTGGCCTGAATAGAAAGAACACAATGGGGCATAAAAAGCAAATAAGGAAATAACAAAACATTATGAAATAAGCCCTACCGTTTCAATCAGAACTTATTATAAATGTAACAGATGTGAGAACAAAAGATAAGGATTGTGTTTTTTCAGAGGCTTGTCTTACTTGTGGTGGTCAGCTGTCATTGACACCTAGGAATCTATTGCATAAAAAGAAAGAAAAATGAATTTTCTGAAACCAACACTGCTCTATCGAGATAGTTGTCATGTCAACATTTTTCAAAGTGTCAAAATGTATCTCAAGTAGAGGTGCTGTAGAAAATATAGAGAGAAACCAGGTATAATGACCACATTTGTCTATAAGGGCAATCTTCAAGATTTTATTTAAAATAAGACAGAATAACACAGGAAAATTTTTAAAGAATGAGAATGAAACCAAGAGATATTTAAAAGAATTCATTAAAATTAAAAAATATTATAAGATGATTTAAAACAATTTTATTTTTTTAATTTTAATTTTATTAATTTATTCAGATTTCAACTCAATTGTTATCCCATCACTGGTATCCTCCTATTCCTCCCTCCCTCCCGCTTTCACCCTATTTGCCTTCTCAAGGTCTAAGACCGAGGGGGACCTCTTCCGCCACTATATGGTCATAGGCTACCAAGTCTCATCTTGGTAGCCTGCTTATTCTTTCTTTGAGTGCCATCATGTCTCCCCATCAAGGGGGAGATATGGGGCACCAGAGTTCATGTCAGAATCAGTCCCCGCTCTCCATACAACTGTGGAGAATGTCCTTAAATGTGTTCATTATTCAAAATAAAAATCTACAAGTTATTTGAAACCATTGACAAGTGTACAATACCATCTCATAAACACTGGATGAACCCAACACACACCCATTGCCAATATTTTGACAAAAATGAAATAGAAGAAAACATGAAAAGACAAGGAAATATAGCTCTGCTTATAAGCTATGGCAGGGTTGAGAGGGAATTACAGCAGGAGGAAGAAAGAGGGGAGAGGGAGGAAAAGTAAATACAACAGGAAAAATACCATTTCTGACTTGTTGATCTGTAGACAAATGGAATGGCGGGTCAGGCTCGTTTTGGAAGAAAATAAATTAGATCTCAGAACAAATCAGTTCAATAACTCAAATTGCTAATATCAAACACTAAAGAGACTAGAAGACAATTTAGAGACATGCCCATAGGATTTTGCAAAAGCCCAACAATTGAAACAGAGGAACAAAGAAAATACAGATTCAGTACTTTTCCTCAAATTGTTCCTCGGCACTATTTAGAGTCTGAAGGGGACTACTGTATTTTGCTTACTAAAAAATAATTGCTTTCTTAAGACACAATCATCATCCTAACTGAATTTTTCTTTTGTAAATCTGTATCTAAATTTGAAAGAACTTTGTCACAGACAAAAAAACAAAGAACAGAATTACAATAGAAAAGACTGAACAAGAAAAAATACTAACGTTTCCAAAATATGAAATCAAAACCAAATAACATTGTGAAAATATATGTGACAATATTAAAATGAAAATATCATTAAGCTAATAAATCTGCAATCTTTACAGCAGCCAAGATAAAATTGGAGAATGGCCAAAAATCATGAAATTCCTGAAGCTACTAACTTCATTTTTTTTTTTTGCAATATGCACAGTGTCTGTGCTCTTCTGACTGCAAACATCACATCTATGCCTTCAGCATCCAGTGCCACCAGGAAAGGCCTGCTTAGGCCTTATGAAGAAGCATGGATAACGAAGTGGTTACCTACACACACGAAAACACCCACACCACATTCAACAATTATCATTAAGTACCTACCATATGGAGAGACTCTGAGTAGTGGGAAGAGATGGGGACTAGCCCAAACACTGACCAATTGAATTACGATTTATTTGGACAAGTATTACTGTCAGGATAATTTTCACAGAGAAACGGGCATGATTTTCCATTAAGTAAAGAACAAGCCACAGAACTATAAGCTGCACATGGATTGTGTATGTTTTTACACATCTGCATAATGCATATACTCATATTCAGATGTTTATATCTGTGTTTATTCATTGTGGGCAACATATGAGAGAGAATGTATTTTTAAGTTTACTTTATTTTACGTGTGTGAATATTTTACCTGTCTGGATGTCTGGGCCATGTACATTCTTGGTTCCAGCGTAGGTCAGAAGAGATTCCTTGGGCTGGAGTTATGGGAGATCGTAGGCCACCATGTACGTGCTGAGAATCAAACCCAAGTCTTCCTCAAGAGGACCAAGTGCTTTTAAGCATGGAGCTATCTCTCTAGCCCTTCAACCAAAACAGCAAGCACAGTGTGAATAAATAAAAATGGGGTTTATCTTATTATAACTTTGTTTTTAAATCACTCCCTATGGATTCTTTTATGATTAAAAAACACACTTTATAGGAAATGATTAGCTGAATGACAATCACAATCTCCCATGCTCCCATGCAACTTCCTCCCTCAGATTCAGTTCAATGTTTCAGGATTTATAGAGAGCATCTTAGGAGGGCCCCGGTGGACACTCACCAACACTGCTCTTACACTGGTGTCTGCACCATTTCTTCACATCACTGAGATAAGAATCTACAGAACAAATTCTCAGTGGATCCTGATCCCTGGGAAAGATTCAACTTTTCATCAACTCAGTTTTTTTTAACTAACAATAAAATAACATAAAAATTATTTCAGCTTTGCTTTAACTACTAGGAAGCACAAAGCAATAGCAAGTAGTAATGATCAACAGTTAGTCAGAGAAAGAATTCTTTCTGCCCATGTTCTTTTCAGGTGCTTGCTATCTTGTCCTTTTTTTTTTTTTTTGCTCACCTGATTGTAACTTCTACACTGACACAATCAGGTGTGGCACATTGAGTCCGTGCAGGAAGAGGCAGAGCATAAATTAAAAGTAAGTAAAACGTAGCAGCGTGCTGGGGAGACTGACTCACCTGCTTTGGATCACACTCAGTATGGCAACCTCATCTAAACTCAACCCATCTGAAAACTGTCTGAACCTAAGTATCATGGCTAACAAAAGGGTGGCAAGTTGGAGAATTGGCAAAAATGGTGAAATTCCTGAAGTCTTCACTGTTTGCATTAAACGCAGTAGACACTGTGTACTGGTAGTCAGGCCTTCTTTCTGCAAACATCACGTCCACGCCTTTGGCATCCAGTGGCACCAGGAAAGACCTGCTTAGGGCTCAGAAACATGGGAGATGAAATGGTTGTGGTAGGCATCTCTTTTTAAAATCCATTTTTAATTTATTGCAGTTTCTTCTATCTCTTTCTCTCTTCTCCAACCCAATCCTTTCCAATACCCCAACACCAGGTAGGGGAGAAAGGTTTGGAGGAAAGAGGGCTGGTTAGGGTTATCCAGTTCCTTGGGGCTAGTCTAGTCTTTTGTTTCAGGACACCTCCAACTTCTTCTCATCAAACTGTAACAGCAGCAACCAGGAGCAGCAGTGGGGAGCACCATCATCCTTCTTTCTCAGAGCCCCTTTTCTCTCCCAGGGTCTGCCATTTATTCCCTCTCCAGAGTCCTCAGAATTAAACTCACTGCCGTTGGCAGAGAGCGCCTCTCGCGAGCTCAAAGGAGGCAAATAGTTTGCTGCTGTGGACAATCTAAATCCCACACCTTGGATTAAAACAAAAACATGTACATAACATAACTGATTTTTTAAAGACACCAAAACCTCCACTACATTCCCCCCTTTTAGTGTTAAAAAAAAAAAAAAGGCCTGTTCTCTAATATGAATGAGACTTGTTGTTGCTTTCTTAAAAGGAGATTATCAATGAGCCAAACACTTTTTGGATCGATAGTTTCTTCTATAACCTAGGAACTCTTGGCTGCTCTTATCTAGAATGGCTTGTACTTTTTTTGCTGCTGAACTTTGAACTAGGACTCCAAAACTGCTTCCTAACATATAAGAGTTTACCTTGTCTGTCTCTCTTAGACCTGTAAGCAATGACACCTTTTACCACAGCATCTACAAACCCCAGATGCTTAGGCACTCTTCCAGAGAACCCAGTGTTGCCAGAAATGGCTTGTTTGCTTCTCTGCCAGAAATTACCATATTTCTCAGTGTTAACTCATGCACCATTTTGAGGTCTGAGGGTTTTAGCTGCTTGGTCACAATTTCTTTTAAAAATTTGACTGCAATTGAAGCACTGAGTATTTTGATATACAGCTTTTGGTGGCTACTGGGTAATCTCTTAACCTGAGGCTGCTCCTCTGGTAGCTCAGTTTGTTTCTCTTTAACCCTTTTGCCTTCTGTTCCTCTGCGGTCTCCAGCCCACCAGAGGCTGTGGTAACCTGGCACCAAACATGCTCAGAGCAGGGCAGGGAGGCACTTTCCAGAAACCCCAGTACTCAGTCACCAGGTCTGAGCTATCACATTCTCCCTTTTCTAGCAACTCCATTCGCTTCCCAAGCACTTCTATCTCTACCCGCGAACTCTCTAGTTGAACAGCTAACTCTGATATCCTTTCAAAAAATAAGAGAATTGGCCGAGCGTTGTAGTGCACAACTTTAATCTCAGCACTAAAGAAACAGAGGCAAGTGGATCGATGTGAGTTCAAGGTCAGCCTGGTCTACAAGTCCAGGGCAGCCAGGGCTACAAATAAACCTTGTCTCAAACAAACAAACAAAACAAAACAAAAGAAAAACAAAAATGAGAGAATTGAGTGACACTTCTGGCTTTTCTATTTCTTCGTTGTTTTATTTCTCACACTCCTCTGTATCCACTCTGGCCTTTTGCAATTGTTCAGCCATTCTTCCAACCTTTCAAAAAACAGAATACAGGAAAAGGCAAAGCAAAAACAGAAAATGCCCTCTGGAAGCAAAGTGGGAGAGAAGCCAGTGGCAGTAGCCACAGTAAACATTATCCTGAAATAGTATAGCCATTCCTTCATACTCTGCTGCCTCCTCTACAGCATTAGAGCGCAGATTTTTCATTATTCCAAGCCCTACGTCTGCGTGCCATGTGTTGGTCTACTTTTTATTCATGTTACTTACATTTCCTAAGCCTCTACCTCCCTTCCAACCCCCAACCCTAGGTAGGAGAGAAAGAAGGTTAGATGACAAAAGGAAAAAAGGTCTCCTAGCCACACCTGCTGGTTAGGGTCATGAGGTTCTTTGGGACAAGTCCAATCTTTGTTACAGTATATTTTTAACTTCTGTTAAACTGCATCAACAGCAACCAGGAGCAGCAGTATTCTTCTTCTTCTTCTTCTTCTTCTTCTTCTTCTTCTTCTTCTTCTTCTT
>OU015755.1:34344768-34355966 GCA_907169655.1 Acomys percivali | reverse complement strand
TTCTTCTTCTTCTTCTTCTTCTTCTTCTTCTTCTTCTTCTTCTTCTTTTGCATTATAATTTTTTATTAATTCATTCATATTACATCTCAATTGCTTTCCCATTCGTGTATCCTCCCATTCCTCCCTCCCTCCCGCTTTCACCCTACTCCCCTTCCCTGTGACTGTGACTGAGCAGCGATCTTCTTTCTCCAAGGCCCCAGTCTCTTTCCAGGTTCTGGAATTTATTCCCTCTCCAGATTCCTCAGACATAAACTATCTGCAGCTGGTGAAGAGCCCCTCTCAGAGACTACAGGAAGCAAATGATTTGCTGCTGTGGACAATCTGATTAAGTCCCAAATCCCACACTTAAGACTAAACAAAAACATGTTTACATAACACAACTGAGTTTTTTAAAAAGACTAAAACTTCCACTACAGGTTACCTACACACTAACATATCCACACTGCATGCAATACTTATTGCTAAGCACTTACCATATGGGGAGACTCTCTGAGTAGTGAGAAAAGACCGGGATTAGCTCAGACACTGACCAGAACCATGAAGCAGCTCTCTCGTCTGTGATTAGCACAGTAACTTTTGGTTAATCCTATACCATCATGGCTTCTTCTGCATACTTCAATGATGACTAAATGCTAAGTCTAAAAGAGATCATATTTCATATAACTCCACTCAATGCAGCCTGCCAGCCTTTCAGCAAGAATAACTAAAGGAGTTAGGGAACTATAATGTTGCTTTCACTTCGTTAGCAGAGCAGTGTGACATTCTGTGCACAATATGCAAAATCAACACAGGATAATTTTGTTTCCACTTAAAATTTTTTTTTGCACTCACCACCCTTAAATAACCACCCTTCCTCTTTTGGAGAATGCATTCATTGCTATGGATTCTTCAGCCATCTTTTATACAAGGATGCTTAAATAATCATCCTTCCTCTTTTGGAGAATGCATTCATTGCTATGGATTCTTCAGCCATCTTTTATACAAGGATGATCCTCAACCCTTTACCAATCAAAGGCACAGGCCCACATCACCACAGTCTAGTAGATATTCTGTGAATATCACACCATTATTTCTAACTTAACCAACTGGTACAGACCTCATTCAGCCACTGACATGCTGGCCCTGCAAACCAAAACAAAACATATGCCTGAAGTTTTGTTTTGTTTTGTTTTGTTTTTGTAAAATCATGACTCATAACTTGCTGCTCCAGAAGCTAGCACCAAGCAGTGTCTCTGATGCCTTGTTGAGGGAGAAGTTCATCAGGCCTCCTCCTCTCTTTTCAGATTTGCTTCATTCCAGCCATAAAATCCGATACCAGCTGCCTTAAAGTCCAGGAGCATCTTCCGCCTGATATATATATATATATATATATATATATATATATATATATATATATATATATATATTCTAGTCAAGTGCTTCTAGCTATGCTAAACTGAGCTGTTCTGTGGGATTGCAGCCACACATCACACCAGAGATCCCAGAAGCTTCTCGTCACTCCTCTATCCATGAGAGTGTTTCCAAACTCAGTCAGATAGCAACATTGCAATCTTTGCTCTTTCTTTCTTAAGAAAAATTTCACCCAGAGGAAAAAACACAGACACAAAGTTAGGGCCCACGCACTGTCCAGCCCGGCAATTACAATGGAAGGGGAAAGTATGTACATGTCAAACAGCACAATCTGTGCGTTGTCTAGTCTCTGTAAAGATGACTTTTCAGAGGGATGTGAATAGATGAAAATATTTTCATTACCAAATTCCTGACAGATTTTCCTCCTAGTTCTATCTTTATTCCTCCGAATGCTGGCATGTTTAATATACTAAAATTTAAGGGAATACAAATGAATGAGTGTTAGATATCTGCCAGGCACATCTAAGTTCAACAGAGCTGCACAACTCTTCAGTTACATGTAAATGCCCCAGGCTAGAGGCTTCAAGTATAGATTTGTATCTGAGGCTAGAGGGTTCCACACATTTATCAGCTTAAGTGTCTCCTTAATTTCACTGTCTGGAATAATCGCCTCCAGGGATGTGGGTTAGACAGTGTGTGTTCTCCCAGGACTTCATTTAAATGTCTTCTAATGCTGAATTTCCAGTGCCAGATGCTCAGGGAAAGTTTTTTTAGCCTGTTTTCCCTTTCTATAATAGAAGACCTGGGACTAAAAGAATTTTAAAACTAAGGAAACTATCCTGTGTTTTGGAGGCTGAAAGTTCAAGATTAGGCCTTGAACCCCTACACTGGTGAGAATCTTGTGGCCTTGCACTGATAACAGAGAAGAAAAAGAACATGGCCACTTAGTGAGTGAGGAAGAGAAGAACCATGAGGGTCAGCTGCCTCCTGTAGCCTTCCCTTCTGAGAACAAGTACGTTCACATTAGAAAGGCATTCAGAAGGATGGGCCCCTATGAGTCTGTCTTCTTTTAAAAATCCCATCATCTCCCAATTCTGCTGCCTTGGAAATTCACTATCCAGAGATTCAGTCTATCATAGGGGACAGCTATGAAAAGTTTATATTCCCAAATAATATTGCTATGTCAGCTTTCCTTTACTGTGGTCACAAACTACTACAACTCAGTGGCTTTAAACAATGAATATTTATTGTCTCGGTATAGAGGCTGAAACATTGAGCCAGGTGTCGGTGGAGTCACATCATTCTCCCTTGAAAAGCACTAGAGGAAGATGGGTTCTGGAACTTTCTGCAGTCTACAGTTGGATACACACACACACACACACACACACACACACACACACACACACACACACACACACATATATATAATTTCCCCTTCTCACCCTGTCGCGTCTACAAGAACTCTGTGTCCAAATAAATTCATATGCACAGATCTTGCCTTAAAGACTACAGAATATTTTGAAGATCAATGAAGCAAACCATGGGTAGCCACATACAATTACTGTAGTAAATATCAACACATGAAGGAAATCAACAAAAAATTGACCTTAACCATTGTGTGTGCTGGCTTCTTTTGTGTCAACCCGACACAAGCTAAAGTTATGAGAGAGAAAGTAGCCTCTTTTGAGGAAATGCCTCCATGAGATCCAGCTGTAAGGTGTTTTCTCAATTAGAGATCAGTGAGGGACCATTGTGGTAGGTGCCATTCCTGGGCAGGTCCTGGATTCTATAAAAACTCAAGCTGAGCAAGCCATAATGAGTAAGTCAGTAAGCAGCACTCCTCCATGGCCTCTGCAAATGCTCCTGTCTCCAGGTTCCAGGCCTGCTGGAGTTCCTGTCCTGACTTAGTCAGGTAGTAAATGGCAATGTGGACGTGTAAGCCCACAACTTACTTTTTGGTCATGATGTTTTGTTGAAGCAATAGAGACCCTAACCAAGATAGCGATAAATACAACCAGCAAACCATGTTATTTGAAGCCACCTCCCTTATATCCATGTACATGAATGGTTAATGAATTGTACATGCCCACATATGGCAAATATTTCTCATAGACAGAGCATGGATGTCAGCAGAAAGTAGAGATGTTAGTAACCAGAATAACTCTGCTGGTTTGGTAGAGGATGTTAGGACACAAACTTAGGGAAAATAATTCACAGAACCAAGCCTGAACTTGTGGAATCAAAAACAAACAAACAAAAAACAAACAAACAAACAAAAAAGCCCCACAGTCTCTGCAGAGTGGGTATATCCACAGAGAAAGCCTGAAAGAACCCCAGAATTATAACAGCGTTCATTTGTGAAGATGTTTCTATCACAAAGCCATTTAGTAAATTATTCATATGCAAAGAATGGCACAAGGCTCCAAGGCACATAAAAAATCAAAGAAATATCAAGCCAACAAAATAACAAAATAAAGTTCTCTGGCTGAGAACAAAGAAAAGGTGACCTACAAATTGCCAGGGAAAGAGCTCAATATAAACATCTTCAAGGAGCCCATTGAACTATAGAAAAAAAGTAAAGCTGGGGAAACAACATACAGTTGTTTACTGTACAATGAACCAAATAACGTGCATATTTTTGTTGTTGTTTTGCGACCCACTGAGCTTATTAAGTGTTTTATGAGCATGGGTGGGGAATTATTTACCAAAGCATGGACAATTTTTCAGTGGTTATACCACTGAAGAAAAATGTTCTCTCTCTCAACAATCATTAACAACCAATGGATTCTCAAGGAGGGGTGGGGCTTCATGAGCTTCTCTCTGATACATAACAGAATGCTGACAGGCTTGTTTTATTCAGGTCCTGTGTGGATAATCATAGGTGATATGAATTCCCAAGCACAATAATCATGTCACGTTCAGAAGACAACTTTCACAGCATTCCTCCTTATCCTCTGGCTCACATATTCTTTTTCTCCCCTCTTAAACAATATCCCCTGTAATGAGAGTTTTGGTTTCTTTGTAAACTCAAGTTATGTTATGTAAACATGGTTTTGTTTTGATCCCAAACGTGGGATTTTAGTTTTGGCTTTAGTTTATCCACAGCTGACAACTGTCTCATGCTGGCCTTTGTCTTTGGCAGCTGGTAACAGCCTGCCTTGCGAAGCATGGAGAGGGCCATGGTCTAGGACTCTGAGAGGATAAATAAAGAGCCCAGAGAGAGAAGGAGTAGCGTGCAGTGGTGGTGAGTGGCATGTAGCCATTTGGAGAGGTCAGAGATGGATACTGTGGCACATGGAGAGAAACATTTCAATGCAGTTGAGCAAAGGAGACTGCTTTCTGCATTTGCTGTTGATAGAGATTGGTATTGCCCCAAAGGAACCCAACTGACCCTAAAGATCTGGGGAGATAAAGAGGTCTGTGTCCTTCTCTCCCCAATAACCATCTCTCTCTTACCCAAGGTTAAGGGGTTAGTAGAAGGGAAGTGTGGCAGGACATACCCCAAATAAAATAGAGTTTAAAAACAGAGCATCATCCCCTGAACCTAAAAGGGGATGATAAACCTTTCTCTGCAAGTTACTTTTCTGTGCTATGGTAAAACATCATAATCATAGATAGATTACAAGGGGAAACGGTTTACTTTAGCTTACATTTTCAGAAAGAATGCAATCACTCATGGCAAGAAAGGCATGGCCTAGGAACATGAGACTGGCCTGGCAGTCAGAAGCATGTTCCATCCGCACACAGTAAGCAGAGGTAGAGACCGAAAACTAGAACAAGACTGAGCAACTTCAAAGCCCACCTGCAACCACGTGCATGCATCCTCTGTCAAGACTCTGCCTCCTACATGTTCCATAGCCTTCCCAAAGAGCCCCAGAGACTAAGCATTAAAATAAGCCTATGGGGAACATTTCTCACTCAAACCACCACAGCGTCCCAGTTCCTTAGGAGTGAGTTTAAATCCCCCCATAATCCACAAGAAACAAAGTAACATCCATCTGTTCCTCTAGTATTCCTACAATGAGTTGAAAAGTTGAGATGGGAGAAACCTTGAAAGCTCACAAACCAGCTAGACTACCATGTGCAATGGCAAACAGCAAAGAGATATTATCTCAAACACGGTGAAAGGCAAGAACCAGCAGCCGGATTGTCCTCGGACCTTCCCATGGACTCCACAATACAGAAGCAACCCCACACACAAACACGAATACATATAAGCACACATGCAGATGCACGACACACAGACACATCATACACACTAAAATAAAGGGTATGGACTGTCTCTCTGTGAATTGTTAGTCTGGGAGTCCTCAGAGGCCCCCAAAGCTATACAGGTTACAGCAGTTGCCCTTGATTTCCACCAGAACTGAACTGAACTTGCCCTAGCTGAAGGTATTATATATTATTTCAGAACATGTAGAATCCATGCTGGAACTGAGCTAGAAGCTTCTTACCTGATAGCCACCTTTCATTGTGACAGAAGTTGCTATGCAAGCAGCTAAGAGAGAAAAAATCAGCAATGGTCTTTCCCAGATATGTACCTTGAATGCTACATTACTAACTTGTCAGTCAAGATTGCCTACTGGTATAGTAGTGGCAAGACTGCTATTGGAACCCATTACTGTTGTTTAGCTAAATGTACATGTTGTTTATACCCATAGGCTAGAATTCCCATCATCCTTGATGAATAAAGCTTTGCTGCAAATGTCCCTTAATGAAAGAAACCTATGGCTGGTAAAGGACTAAGAGCAAGTGACTGACCATGCTGAGCCTTAACCAGAATACACCACAGAAGAAGGAGTAAAAAATAATGTATGAGCCAGGATGATGGCAAGGAAGGGCAAAAGACAACTGTTTTTATGAACATGGCTATGAGGTTAATGGACTCACAGTAGCTGTGGGTTTCTGTATAGGATCTATACAAAGCTAAGCCCATAAAAATTCAGTCTTAGGTGGGGGAGAGGTTCATGGGCTCCAGTCATTGGAAGTTGAAGGTTTCCAGAGGAGAAGAAATCATTGTCTCCAGTGATGTTGCCATGGGTGAGTCACTGATGTCCCAGTGGACAGCTCCACACCCATACCCACACAGTTGCCCTTGGTTAGTCCCAGTGGGTCTCAAAGCAAAACCAAAACAAAAATACATAAAATTTGTGGGAAAAAGGAAAGCTGGTAGGAGTCGGGGAGGGATAAAAGAGCATAGAAAGATGGTGTAGCCAGAATATATTATATATACATATATATGTATGTATAAATTTTTCAAAGAATAAATTAATAAAATAGAAGATGTTTAAAGCTGCCAACAAATTAGGTTTAGAAGGAATGCACATCAACATATTAAAGACCATATGTGACTAACCTAGCACTAACACCATACTCGTGATAGGAAACTGAAATCATTTCCCCAAAAGATAAGGAGGAATAAAAGAGTATCTTATCTGACCACTTTTATTCATTATAATCCTGGAAATTCTTGTCAAAGCAATTAGCCAAGAAATAAAATTGTAAATCCCATTTAAGATTCAAATAAATAAAATTGCCTCTGCTCATAATACGACTTTATATGGAAAACCATAAAGATGAGTCCCTAAATGGAAGACATTGAACTACATAATGAATATGGTGACGCTACAGGGTGCGTTGTAAATTGTGTAGCTAGGAAATAAGAAAAACTATCTAAAAATGAAATTAAGAAGACAATTTGATTTATTATAGCATCTTTATTGATTAGTTTTGTTGTTGTTTGTTGTTTCCTGTCAACTTGACACAAACTTGGCCATCTGGAAAGAGGGAACTTCAATGAAGAAAATACTCCCATCAGATTGATTTGTAGACACTTTCTTGATTAGTGATTGGTGAAGAAAGATCCAGCCCACTATGAAGGGTGCCATCCCTGCGCAGATGGTCATTGGTTGTATAAGAAAGTAGGCCAAGAAAGCCCTAGAAAGTAAGCCAATAAGTGCTCTTCCATGGTGCCTCCTTCAGTTCCTTCCCTCCTATAGCCCATGCTATGAATTCCCTCGATAATATACTGTGATCTGTGAAATATATATATATATATATATGTATTTATGTCCTTCCACCCAAGGTTGTCTTTGATCATAGTCTTCATCACAGCAACTACCATCAGACAAAGGGGCATGCCACTGCTGAGTGTGATTCCAAGGAGCCAGCAGTATACAACAGGTAATTATTGACCAGCATACAATGAGACATGTTTATCACTAACATGCTCACAATTGCCAAGTTTTGGAATTTGACCATGATGGAATGGATAAAATGCATGTGGTGCTCTCATGAAGAAGAATTAAATGTAGTCTTCAAGAAAGCAGCTGCAACTGAAGATGGCCATCTGAACTGGAATAAGCTAAACACTAAAAAGGAAATACACATTTTTCATCATATGTGGATTCTAAGGGAAAAACACATGAAAATATAAGAAGACTATTAATAAAAGGTAAAATATAAAATAAAATATGGAGAAGGGACAAAAAGGAAAGGGGAGTAAATGTGACCAAACATATTATATGCATGTACAAAACCTATCTTATTTTGTACAGTGGTTACATGCTAATGACTTTCCTAAGAGAGAGAGAATAGAGACCTCTTTCCCTTCCCATGTTCACAATGAGGTTACAGGGCCAAAGAGATGGTGGCCAGCTAAGGGAAGTGATGTCAGAATGAAATCTACTTTACCATGATCCCTCGCTCTTGTATGGCCCATTGTCCAAAACTATAATGAGAAAGTTTTTCTTTAGTGACTTAAGCTGAGTCATTTTGACTCAGTAACCCCTGACAACTAAGGTAAGACTTTTCACATCTTTTACCTTAGGATTTCCTCTTAATAAGTGCACTTCCAAGCTTACTAGAAAGAGGACTCCGTCAGCATTCTAGTTTCAATACCATTTGTCCTATAGATATGTTTTTGCCACATTATCTATAAGAAAATAAAAACAAGGATGCTATAAAAAGGAAGCGGCAATACCAAAGAATATTATCAGCAAGTCATTAATCTGTCAGTCAGTCCAGCTTTGCTGAAACCTATGAGAAACTATATCAGTTTCTGATGACTAAGACCATTTTCCTATAGAATGAATCATGATATAACTTACAAGAACAGAAAGAAGACAGTAATTAGTAGATTGAGCCAGGGGCTCCACTTACTGTTGTGGAAAAATCTTTGTGGAAAATTTAACAGAAACTCTTTTCTCAATCCCCCTCCTCAGAAGTAAATTTATTATTGCACAATGAGACTCATGAACATCGCCAGTCCAGTTCAGAAAAATAGGAATGTAGGCCCCTGACCCTATTGGCATCACTAAGTGATTGCCCCAGTGGGGTTGAGAAGCACTTTGCTCATGCCATTATTTTTATTGGTCAAAATTAATCCCACATCTGGTGTATCATATTTAATGATAATTCCATGACATGTTCTCAAGAGAGACCCTCCATCGCTGGGCATCAGAAGACAGTTCATCTTTTTTTTTTTTTTTTTTTTTGTTGTTACTCAATGCCAAATCAATTCTGATTCAAAACCAAAGCTAATATTAGAAGGAAAAAAAAAAGTTTTCAAGTGTTTGTTTATTTTAAAAGAACAAAATCTACTCTAGGGAGCAGTGGAAAGTGTAATCCTTCCCACAGGGGCGTGGTGAGGGGTGTTATGTGAGGCCAGCCCTGGGAGAAAGGACAAGGAAGCGTTTTTTGTTTTGTTTTGTTTTCCTCTGCCTCCCACTTTCAGACTAGCCATCTGTGACTTAAAAAAAAAAAAATTAAAGTCTTGGAGAATCTTTCCCTATTGCCAGTATCTTTGAGAGTTCACTTTCTGTTCAAAATGTGAAAGGGACGTAATTATTCCCATGCCTGACAGTCCTGCTTGTTTGTGAAGGTCCCTAATCCCACAGCCTATCTGGGTCATGGTCTTGGTGTGTATTGAGACTCAAAAAATAAGTGCTGTTTTCATCCTAATGACTGAGTCACCATGTCCTTGGGCAAGTTATTTCCTCTGTGTAGCCGATTCAAACACACAGAGTTAATAGTGTCCCTGACACCCTTACCTCACTCAGAAGCTGTCAGTGGCAACAAGTAATAAACCCATATTTTTAGAATAGAAAGGCAGAAATGGATTAAATTTTTAACATTATTTTTCAGTCTCTTAGATGCATCTTGTACATCTCAAAACTCCAAAGTGGATCACAGTGAACCCCTTTGGAGTCATCACAAAGACACAAAAGTCACAGTTGACTTTGTGAGACAGACACAAAAGCCAATGATATTATTTTTTTTTTTTTGAAATAGAAAATGGTGGCTTTGTACAGAGGGCAAATTACCAAATAAATAAGAGCTTACAAAGTAAGTCTTCATAGAAAAATTTGAAAGGCATCACAGCAGCAAAGTATAGTAAATAGATGCTCAACAGGAACAGAAGAAAATTCTGAGTCAGGTCTTGATTTCTAATTTAAGCTACTTGGCCTCTTTAAGGGTCAATTTATCAACCAGAAAAGAAATGAAAGTCTATAATGATAACTTTCACTGAGTCTGATGTACCAGGCTGAACAGCATCCCAATGAAACAATTTGGAAACTGCCTTAAATGTACAGAGCCCTGTGCGAGCAGTAGGGTGAGTGGCTAATGCTGAGCTGACACGCCCATCTCTCTAGTCACCATAGCATTGCCTTATTTGCTTCAAGGACAGTGGTTACACCAATTTTCTTGGACAGGAAGACCGTGCCCAGCATGTTCCACATGTTCCACATAATTAGAATTCCCACCCAGCCATTTTTCACTTTGACAGGCAAAAAAGAAAAAAAAAAAAAAAAAAGAGAGGCCTGTGTTCCATGTTTAGGCTCTCCTTTGATTTGAATGTGAAATAAAAACTTTGAAGCTAAGGAACTGGGAAACTAACTGTCTTCTTTTCAGAAGCCTAAGGCTCTTCTGGCACAGGGCTATGTTGGTGACACAGAAGTTGGCCTTCCATTCAAAAAAAAATCAAGAAAAGGCTTTGTGGCAGAAAAATTGTCAACATTTTGAAATGTAGGATGAAAAGAAAGGAGTTTCTCTAGAAAGCATCTAGTGTTCCCTTTGACACCAAGGCTTAGCCTGTGCATCAGAAGACCCACAGAACAATAAATTAGGAAGCTCATGTAGTGTCCCTAAGAACTTTGTCTTGTGTTTGATATCAAGCCATTCTGACTCAGCTCAGAAAATAGCCTATCTACATTTCTAACCTTTTCCAGTGTGACAGCCCTCATGTGCCACTCCAGCTCATCTTTATGAATTATTATTCTCTACAGTATAATCCTCTGTGCTTTCCCCTTAAGGGTCTCTTCTCCTGTGTGACTATGTATGTGTGTGTGTATGTATGTATATGTATATATATGTATTTCTGTATATATGTATATATATATATATTTCTACCAATATCTCCCTTAACAACCTTCAGGTAAAAAGAATCACAATTCTAGATTCCAGGTCATGTTGTTATTTAGTTCCATGATGTTTACACTTGGGCATGGGCCCGCCCCTTGCAGAGCTCCTGGTGTCCCTTGACTTGTTTCACTGGTCCTAGAACATCACTCTTGAGCAGCATGCCTGGGAGCCATCAGCTGCTTTTCTCTGAATTGCCTTTGCTCCTTACCGTATTTTCAGCTCATCTTGTTGAATGTCCCACAGGAAGGAAGCCCTCAGATGCTAGTCATCATAGGTCCATGTGTGAGGAAGATGACTGAAAGTAACAAACATAGGGAAAAAAAACTTGCCAGAACAACTTCATGATTACAAATAAATATTAGAAAAATGCGTGGAGGACAGGAAGAGAGAAACTGAATATCAGATGAGAAATGTGATTTATTTTA
>OU015755.1:34306305-34320239 GCA_907169655.1 Acomys percivali | reverse complement strand
TGTGTGTGTGTGTGTGTGTGTGTGTGTGTGTGTGTGTGTGTGTGTGTCAGTATGCCCAATGAGAAAAGCAGAAAGCATGGAGAGAGTATGTCCAAAAGTCACACACTGGCAGGCTGACCGAGGCTAACACATCTGGGCAGCACTCAACAATCCAAAGCTGTGTTGCATAATTAATAGATGTGGTAGCCTTGAAAAAGAAGTTTTTCCATGCAGAGCTTGCTTTGAAAGCAAACTTCTCTTGCCAGGTCTCCTGGGAGATTTATTTTTTCCAGATCACACTATCACTATCTGTGACTCATCCTGGACTTGAAGGAAAAGCATTCTTCTAAATTTGAGTAGACAAGTGGGGGTCATGATGGAAATATCTGTGTGTCACCAAATGTTATTAAAACTCTATCTAACCTTGCTACAGCTCATTTAGAATTGAGAATTACCTCAATTATGGCCTAAATTCTGAAGTGGAGAAACAGGTAGCCCAGGAGAGAATGCTTGAATGGACCCAGGGAGGCCACACACAGTCATCTTTGGAAGTCATGATTTACTCTTAGAGGAGTAAATCAAGAAAATCTCTGAGCATTGTGGAGTGGGGGTCAGGAATGAGAAGAGGAAGAACTGTACAGACACTTTAAGACATGACTAGAAAAATGCCAAACAAGCTTGGGTGGCCCTTGCAAGCCTCAAAGTCACTCAATTAGCTGATGATAAAAACCAAATACTATCCAGAAGAATAGGCTTTTATTTGGCTTCCACTCTTGGATGAAAGCATTTGGGAAAAACAAACTGATAATCTGCCCGTGCTGTGATAAAATATGGCACTCCAATTGACCTTTTTTAAAAAAATTTTTAAATTAATTTATTCAGATTACAACTCAACTGTTATCCCATCACTTGTATCCTCCAGTTCCTCCCTCCCTCCTGCTTTTATTTTTAAGTTATCTTTAACTCATTTTTATCACCTTGGTACTAAGTAGCTCAGAGTGTAGGTAGGTGGAATGAGGAGAAAATGAAGGCGGCAACCATTTTTGTTTAGTTTGTAAAAGATGGCTCACATTTCTAGTCAGGAGTTTCAGTGTCCTACCACTGAGAAATAAATTCTGGGGGTCCTTACTTAGGCTGCCAGTGGCCTCCTCTGTGAACCCTTGTCACCTCTAAAGTCTCCTGAGAGAAATAAAGCTGTCTCTTAACTGTCAGAGTCTAACAGGTGAGTTGACACAAGAGCGCCAGAGAGGCAGCCCACCTTCACGATGACCACACAGCCAGTCATCTCTGCCTAAGAAAACTGTCACCAGGAGGGAAGCAGCTTTGGCACTAAGTAAGTTACACTGAATAAAAATAAATAAATGCCTTCTCCTGTGGGGGCTGAGATTTTCAGACCTTTTTCTGGTTTGGTTGGTTTTTTGTTTTTTTATTTTTTGGCTGCAAAAAAAATTTTACTGTTCTATAAACAGTCTCCTATGGCCCTAGTTTTATTTTAATTACATGTATCCATCTTTATTTTCCTCCTACTAAACCTGGGGAAGTAAAGTATTGCACATTTAAGAGAAACCGCATATGGAAAGAACCACATTCTTGGAAGGAAACACCCTGGAATAGCATGTGCATTTCTTTGGAAGATGCTCACAGCCTCTACATACAAGGCTCTGGGTTACTAGGTATCTTTGAGAGGACTAGGAACTGAACCTGTCTTTCTTCTGCAGGGTGCCAGAGGCTCTTTTATCTGTTACTGCCTGTGAACTAGGCAGGTGCTGGGAAAATGTTCTAAGAATTCTGGTCCACCTCCTTCCACAACATAAAAGATTCTGGTGTCGAATTTTCAAGTCACAAGAAGAGTCATATTGGAAGATTTCAATTGTGGAATGAGAGAGGCTTCATACTTGCGTTTGGTTTTATATAGGAAAACTTCATTCCTACGTACAATTACATAATTTATCCTAACTCTTGAATTCCTCAAAGGCAACTATAAGAAATAGTTGAAGCATATCCACCCTGTAGAATGAACAGATCCTCACAGAATGATTCTGAATGGAGTAGTGACTCTACAACCACTTGCTGGGGGGAGAAAAACCTCTATAGAATGCATCAGAAAAGACTGTAGCAACCTCAAGGGGTCAAGAACTCACTTGTGAAGCCCAGCACCAGTGGCCTGGGGTTCAAGGATATGTCACATTCCCAAGTGTGTGTATATATATATATATACACACATACACACACACACAATTTCAAGCTATGACATTGGTCCTCTCCTGGAGAACAGCCACTTCTAAGTGATAGCCATGGCCCTCCCACAGGAGACAGGCTGTGTCTCCCAGACCACCACAATTACGACTGCCTTAGGCTGGCCTCTGCCCACAGTGTGTGCGAAGACGCCACTGCCCACTTAGAGGACTCTCTCCTTTGGAGTCCTAAGAAGCTGCTCAATACCACGTATGTGAATTTTGGGGAAAGGCACTAGGAAAAAAAGTAGCACGATTCAGAAATAGTTAAACAATGACGATCAATATTTTTCAGGTTCTATATATGTGACCATTCCACGGACATAATATTGGTCTACTTAAACATCAAAATCTTTCTAGCCCTGATGTTTTGGGGGAAGGACAGTCCAAAGGAGTGTGATACTTGCTTTCTTTCTCACTTTCTAAGCATAACTTGACTATTGCTAAGAAATAAGCATCATCGTTTCATGCTGCTCAGAACATGATCTGCTGCCATGTGGATAGGTTTCTTATCTCCGTTCTAGTTTCATTTCTTCTGAAAGGGATAATGGCCCAGGTTGCTTCATGATCCCTTTATTTTTGCACATGCCGTGGAGACTCAGGCAGCTCTGTTGACAGAGCTCCTTTAACTTCTTCTCTAGCCTTGTTTCTATATGCCTGAACCCCATCTTTCCTGGACCATCTGTCTGTCTCCTCTGAACCTCTCATCATTCAGAAACAGTATTTCCTTAGGTTTTTTTTTTAATTTTATTTTGTTTTTAATTTTTTTTTGACATGCAATGCTCTTTGCTGGTGTTTCCTCCTAAATGTATTTATATATGTATATTGTTAAGCCCAATAGTCATAATTTATATACTATAGTTCTACCCTATTTTACCTTACATGATGCCTAGAATAGAGAGACAGTCTCATATAAATACTTTCGAAACATCTCATTGAATTAATTTATAATAACAGTTCAGGTCAGTTCAAACTAAATTTTGATACAGTTGGCAGACCAAAGGAAGTAAATTCCCTCTCACGTCTACCTCAAGATCCTGCAATGACCAACCTTGAAATCAAACTAAATAGAAAGAGTCAACTTATGCCCAGCTTTGGATTCAGGGTCTTGTTTCTGTCACATGGACTGGAAACTGCTTGTGGATGGTGTTCAGAAAAGAAAGGACTATGTTTTGTGACAGAACAAGCTACATTTTAGTTTGCCTTGGCTTGCATGAACAGAGCATATCTGCCCCTTCTTAGATCATTCCGTAGGCACAGCCTTGGAGTGAGAGCCACCATGATGGGAAAAAACAGTAAGAGCTAAATTTATAAAGGCCACTGAATCACTTCTCCATAGTGACTATGGTTGACTTCTCAGGTTTCTCCACTCAATGGAATGATGGAGAACCTCAAGGTCATTGTCCAGTTGGAATCACTCAGGGACCAAGAATGTTCAAATGACTCATAGCCCATGGCTCAATGGAAGACACCACTCAGCATGTACTACAGGAAAAATATCTCTGTCACTACCTTCCATTTTGCCCAAGAGTCAGTACAGAAGTCTTGGTCTGGAGCAGGAAATTTATAAAGAAAAGACATATATTTAACTATGTTCTGGAGTCAAGCACAAGACACTAATTATCAGGCCCTGTGTCTGATGAGGGTTAGCTAGGGCCCTCCAGCACTTTGGGAAGATTGCTCAGCCTTCATAGCATATTAACCTCATGAAAGACCCACTGGAAATAATTTTCAATGTAAGTTTTTCAAAGAAATGTTAATATTGAAACATAACAGGAACCACTTGGTAAAAGAAAGACTGAATTCTCAGAAAATATATCCCTCACTATATGTTAATATTTTATATATCTTAATAGAAAATAGTTTGAATTTAAAGAATGGCAGAATGATTGGAGAGCTTAGGATCTGACCAGGCTGAAGCCTTTATTTTGCTGACAAAAAAAACACCCAGTCCTCTCCAGTTATTAGTCAAACAGAGGCCAGTAACTAGGCCTACTGGTGTCCAGGGTCATCGCTGTCTCTGCAATGGAAGACACAAAGTATGCTATGGACATCAGTTTTCCATAGAGCCAAACAGCAGCAGAGGCAGATGTCCATAATTAAGAGAAGTCAGTTTGTGCCACTAAGCACTAATGATTCCTAATTAAACAAGCCAAATCTTTTCCATTCCCATTCAAAGAAATCTACAACTATACAATGCCTTAAGCCTTTGATCTTGTCTTTAATAATATCCACTGGGAAAAAAAAAAAGCACACCTTCTTTGAACTATCACATATGAATCATGTGGATTCTGAAGTATTTTTTTTCTGTGATACTGTTTTTAAATATGAAAGGAAGAAGAAAATTCACGGGCAGCAACCGAAGGATAAAAGTAGCTAGAAAGTTTCACTTGGCAGCTAAAATTCTAATTAGAAACTGTCCCGTGTGTGTGTGTGTGTGTGTGTGTGTGTGTGTGTGTGTGTGTGTGTGTAAATAGACATGTACTAAGAGCCAACATCCTGGAATGGCAAGATTTAAAAAGAAAAATCACAAAGATTTCTCTTAGGCATCAGGAAGTGGCAGCATAGAGCACTTCATAGAGGGACTGAGTCTTGAGGTAGAGGAACTTCTTTAGAGCTAGCCTAGGCATCAGAGAGAGAGAGAGAACAGTTGTTAACGCCCATGAAGCCTACGGCGAAGGTTACTGGTACTTGAGGTGGGCAAAGTCAAACACATTGTTTTAGGAACAACAAAAAGTTCAGTGAGCCTAAGATGCTGAGTATGGGGTAAAGACAAGGTGACAAGTGGGATGGGCATAGAGGACAGCACTCTCACTCCAGGGCAGGAAGGGGTGCTTAGCAATGTCAAGTGGGTGTCATGTGGCCTGATTAATAGCTTTTACTTTTAAATCTTAAGCTATTTGTTTAATGTGTATGGACGTTCTGTCTATATGTATGTCTGTGCAACATATGAAGATAAGAAGAAGGTATCAGATCCTTTGGAACTGAAGTTAATGGGCTGCTGTGAGCCGCTATGTGGGCACTGAGAATCAAACCTGGGTCTCCTGCAAGGGCATCTATCTAGTGCTCTTGAACCCTGAGCTATCTCTCCATGACCCTGATTTATACTAGTAAAGCAGTCTAAAGAAGCTCTCAAAGAGCATGACTCCTGGGCTGGAAGAAGGCTCAGCAATTAAGAGCACTGGCTGCCCTTCCAGAAGACCCAGGCTCAGTTTCCAGTGGGTGCTGCCCAGCTCACACATGGTGACAGCTCACAGGTGTGCTCATGGGGCACAGGCATACACACAGGCAAAATACCTAAATACACAAATAGTATTAGTAGCAGCAGCAGCAGCAGCAGCAGCAGCAGCAGCAGCAGCAGTAATTTTTAATAAAAAAGAGCACAAGCCCATAAGAAAAAGTGCTCATCCCAAAAGGGAGAGATTCAGTTGCTTTATTTGCCCTATCAAACTAGCCAAAAAGGTTGAATGATGAAGAAACATTTGCACACATCCCTTCTTGGGGGAATAATACCAACTTGGCAATAAATACGGAAATGACTTTGCCATTCTAGTTTTACCCTTTGATAATGATCACACCCGTATTGAGTGACATACGTACAACTTTATTCATTGCAGCAAATATCAGAGACCATCAAATGTCCATTAGACGCACACTGGCTACATATTTTGTTGGCTCAAGATGCAGAACAACTTGTGCAATTTAAAAAGGGAACTTCCTTGTATAAAAGGTCACCAAGATACAGTGTGCATACAAAACAAGTGTGTGTACATGGCATCCTTATGAAAGAAGGGAAACACAGTGACATTTTTCTCTAAATGTATAAAATATTTCTGTAATAATACACATGCAGCATTATTATGCAAAAGGGAACTGTAGAGATGGGAAGTTGAGATTAAAAAGCCCTTTGAGATTTTTGTTCAATGTATCTCATAGAGTGACATAAGCAGGCCCCAAGTAGTGGCAGATTAAATCCTGAGTTGGCAAAAATATGAAATGCGTAAGCAGCATTCAAGAAGTCTGTTTATAGATGGGGAGAGTGTAGGGCAAAGCTAATAGTGGGGATGAAAGAGAAAGGGCAGACCAAAATTCTCTTTAGTCTGAGAAACAGATTTGAACTTGCCTTCAAATACAGTCAGAGATGAAAGACTTTGAAAGACAAAAGATAAGAAGGAGCTACCGCTGAAGTAAAGCAAAGGGAGATGGGAATATTATTAAGCTCTAAACAAGGTTCAAAAGTATCAATCCAGGCATTTTAGCTTTTTCTTTTCTTTTCTCATTTCTGATCCTTTTTTCCCTATCTATTCACCATTGTATTTAGAATGCTGGTTAGATTAATTACTCTCCAATATCAGAGTGTGTGAATTCATGTTTGGGGGTTATCTTCTGTCATTAATTATGAACTGCCACCTGGCACATCTTCAAAGATATCCCTTTGGCATATAGGGTTTCTTTCTGTGCATCACTGTATATACATATAAAAGTACAAGTCAGGTGGCACACACCAACTCTACATAGAGTGTGTATGAACGCAGTATGTATGAGTGCCAAGAACCCTACTTCCTCCACCACGCCCAGATGGGCAGGAAGTACTGTTCTTTTACCTCCTTGGCCTCTAGTGTGTACTCTATCCAGATCCTGGCTGCAAATGGATCCTCTGCCAAGCAATACCCACACAGTCCAAGAGGCAGGACACACCCTACCAACTTCCTTCTAGATTCTTAGTGTTTTTTATACCCAAGCCTGTCAGTCCTCCATTCGGGCCTTAAGTGGAACAATATGACTCATGCTCCCCCTAGCGCCAGACCCTAAGAATGCCTTTAAATGGCTTAGAGCACATCTTTTTTTAAATTATTATTATTAATTTATTCTTGTTACATCTCAATGGTAATCCCATCCCTGTATCCTCCCATTCTTCCCTCCCTCCCATTTTCCCCTTACTCCCCTCCCCTATGACTGTGCCTGAGGGTATGCTCATAGGGTATCAAGTCTCTTCTTGGAGCACATCTTGATAGCAAAGTATGCCCAACCCAAACATCTAAGAATTTATAGTGAAAGGAATAGGTATCAGTTGCCACGTGACGAAGAGGTCACCACAAAGGTCTCTTGCATTGGGAAGAGGAAAATGTTGAAAGCATAAAGACCCCCAGGAGAAAATAGAAACATAGAACATGATAGGTCAGTTTGAGCCTATACTGGTGGCCCCAAGCTGAGGCAAGAAATCACTGCCACACTGAGGAACAGTCATGAGAAAGGAAACAGAAGGCCAGGTGGCAGTGATCAAATAATGATGGGCGAACCATGGAAGATGCATCCCTGTTCAGAACAACTCGGTATCAGCGATTCAGAGATGAGGTGGTCAGGTTCAACACTGATGAAGCAATGGAATTTCTGCCCCCTCCTGCCACCCCAAAAAACTATAATACACATGAAAACACTCAATGAGTAACAAACAGAGAAAAAGAGATTCCATAGCACTTTTGCAAAATACAGTCCGTTGTTTTGATAATTCTAGTTTAGTGCTACCCACCCACGCATGCATGGGTGTGGGGCCATCCACTGGAGTGCAGGAAACCAACCTGTGGGAGCACACTCAAGAAAAACTGGCTCTCCCCCTCCCCCCACCCCCCGCAATGGCTATCAGCTGCAAACAGCTACTGAAGTTGGGGGGAGGAGTGTTTAAGTGATATGGGAGGAGTCAGAGAGGAGAAAGGGTGGGGGGGTTGATAGGATCTTACTTTCTTGTATACATCTATGAAATTATCAAGAATTTTTAATATATGCATACATATACACATATATTTAGAATGTTGAACTCAAGCCAAAGCTATAGACACATTTTATCTGCTAGTTCAGAAAAGATTAAGATATTTAGCAATGTGAAGGTCTGTCACAAGCATGGAGAAACAGATGTTCCTATGCTATGAATGAATGCATTAGAAACTGCTGCCAGTATGTGGAATGATCTTCCCCCCATCCTAGCCTCACTTCCCACCCCCAGTCTAGGAGTCTTTCATTGATACCATCTGTCTAGTTCACACCTCTGTCTGAGTCTGAAACACAAATATCTTGGCATAATTATCTTCATTTGGTTAGATCACAGACTCTACATAGTCAAAGTGTTCAACCCAGAACTCAACCCTCACCCCACAATCCTCTGGGAGCACCCCCATGCCTGGCATTAAGGGTATCTATCAGACTGTGCCAACCAGGAACTCTCAAGGCATCCCTTGGTGTTTCCCTTTAAATATGTCTCGCTACTCTCTATGTTGCTACAGCAGTAGCCTCCTAACCTGGGTCCTCCTAATGCCCCCTCTATTACTTGGATGATGATCCTCAGTGCAGTCAGCGTCTTCTTTTTAAATGGATGTCTAAGTGTGCTAAGCTCCCTGCTTAAAGTCCTGAACCGCTTCTGAGATCAGGAGAGAAATCCTACATGCAGCCTGTAGACGACACATCCTCCTAACTGCCTCTCCTGCTCCAGGGTCCCATTCTTAACAGTTTGTCTCATGTGACAGCAGCACTCTAGTCTCCTTCCCTTGCTTTAAAGCTATCATCTGTCCCCCTGTCCCCTGTCCCTGGAGTTTTTTCTATGTTTCTTCAGGCCGAAGTGATCTCTCCCTTCCTTTGTCTGTGAAGTTCTCCTTGGGATATAATCTCAATGCTCTGGAGAAGTCACTCTCAGCATCTTGGCTCAGCTTTCTTTTGTAAATTGGTGTGAAAGCAGAGTGTTAGGGTCTTTCCTTCACAGCACTTCCAGTAGTTCTCGAGTGTGTCCTGGTCTTTCTATTTTAGTTCAGTCTCTTCCTGGTGGTCTAGTGTGATAATGCTGATCTTATGTTTCTCAATACATGCTATTATATCTTGAAATAATGATATGCAGGCACTGTGTGTGTATTAGAAGATATGAAGAAGAAAATACACAAAAAAATGTTAACTGCAGTTATCTTTAAGTAATATATATTTTCCACATTTGTAGTGTTTCTATACTGTACATATTTTATGCAATGGAAAACATTTATGCATAAACATAATCAAGGTGCTATACTATTAAATATTGAATTGACTCAATATCAAAGGAAATTGAAATTCTCAACACCCCCCCACACCAAGACCACACCACAAGGGAATACCAAAAAAAAAAAAGTGAACAAATACTATCAAATGGAGTTTATAAAACATCTAACCCTAAAGTCAATACAAAAGAGTGACTACTTCTTTAAAATATTTGAATTTGTGTCAACAGGAACATTTGTGTTTATCACAAAGGAAATTTCTATGAAGGAGAGAGAGAGAGAGAGAGAGAGAGAGAGAGAGAGAGAGAGAGAGAGAGAGAGAGGCTAAGGGGACTAGAGAGGTGGTTCAACTGTTAAAAGCACTTGTGGGTATCCATGTTCAGTTCTCAGTGCTCACACCAGGTAGCTCACAATCACTAGTAACTTCAGTTCCAGGGATCAAACACTCTCTGGCCTCCATGGGGACCCTGCATTTGGTACACATAAAGTCATCCAGAGAGGCAGACAGAAAATAAAGAAATCTTTTTAAGAGATAAAGCTGAGCACAAGAAGATTTGTCTAACCAAAATTTGTTGAGGCTAAGTGGTGAACGAGCTTCCTCGTAAATCATCCACTGGCAAAGGGAGTGAGCATAAAGGTAAATCAAGGTAGTCTTTCAAAATAGGAACACCGAAGCAACTGAAAATCTTGAAGAAGTTAGATGACATAAAACATAGCAGTACTTGACAAAGAGAGTAGAGATGCATGCAGGACAAGAGAAGATAAAACAGAAACAAAAACAATATACAATTGAAGAAATTGTCTCAGACTTAGAGACAAAAGCAAGGGTTCAGATACAAAGGACCTGCAAACAGCACAACAGGCAAGCCGGGGGAGCAAGGGAGAAGAAGATTTGACATAATCTGGATTCACATGCTATAAAATCATCTAACTAAGCATGTAAAGAAAATCCCACTGCTTCCCATAAGGGATGCAGTGTGAAAGGTCCCACAGCTAGAGATAGGGAGATCTTGAGTTTGAGGTCAGCCCTGGGCTACCACAAGTTTATCATGAGTAGTATCATTCACTGTGTCAGAAAGAAAAAAAAAAAACCCTAAAATGACAAAAAAGATCAAAGTGGAAAAAAATGACCCAAAATTGTAAAGTCATATTTCAAAACTATTGAAAGTTATCTAAACCTAAAATCCTGTCACCAATCCACCAGAGTATCTTTTAAAACAAAATGAAGACCTTTTGAACATTAATACCTCTGCTTCTATATGAAGAAAATTCAAAGAAATATTTTAATATGAATGTTTCGAAATGAAACAAGAAATCAGGGGAAGTAGACGAACCAAAGGTCTCTTTTTTCCAGTTGATATTTTGTTTGGCTTCAATCAAGAATCATTCTAGGAGCTGGTGATATGGCTCAGCAAGCAAAGTAGCCCTCTGTGAAAACTCACAAACTGAGTTCAATTCCCAGAGTCCACTTGGAGGAAGGAGTCAAATGGCTCTCCAAGCTGTCTTCACACACCACAACCACCGTGACCCATGAGCACCCCTCCACACTACTGCACACAAAGGAATAAATAAGGAACAAAAAATGTAAAAGAACACTACTCTATGGACTAAATACACAACAAGCAAAAAGACCAAAAAATAAAAAAAGGCAGAGAATAAAGATTAATCATTATAGTTTCTTACCAAACAAGGAACTTTTTAAAATGCAATCTACCTGGGGGCAGTAGGAAAAGCTAAAAAAAATATTTTTGGTGAGTTATATAGATAATGGCGCTTTGAAGGTTAATGGAAAGACCCGGTTGAGAAGGGGGTAATATTATCTCAATGCTGAATGGATTAGAAAGGCATCTCTCTGCAGTGATGGCTTCACTTAGCACAGGTGTCAAATTAGAGCGGAATGAATAGCTGGACTGCCTAATATGCTACAAAAGGTGGACACAGGTGCAGAGTGAGCAGCCGGCATGCTAAAGATTTGTGAGTGTGTCATTATTCTCCCTGCCATCTACTTGAAAATGAGGTTGGAACCAAATGCGGAGGAAAGGGTGGAAGCCATGTACATGTTCAAAGAATACTAAAGGCGGAAAGTAAGCTCAAGGAAACATTCATGTCTGAAGTCCGTTGATTAACTCAGCTGAGTGAGTGTGGTGGGCCCAAAATGCTATATTTCCATTTCTACATGTTTAATGATATGTATTGCTTCCCTACTCTTGCTATTCATGTATGGTAGGATCAGACATATAAAACAGAATGTATGTAACTTAACGTGTATTGAATGCCATTCATTACTTTTGGCATTTAGAAGCCATATATTTTTGGAGTATAATGGAAATGTAAGTGCAGATGACACAAATGTCAATATAAAAAGAATCTACTAATAGTGAGTGGAAACAGACTTCCCTTCCCTCAGAAGCTGTCCTCTCATGGGGACACTAGAGTGTTTCTGATTGAGGTAAGAGACAGAACACGCTTTAGGTATCCATCAGTAGCAGGCACTGTCACAATATCCCTGCCTCTAACTGGCCTACAGTTTGAAAATACCAAGATATTTAATAGAAAATATCAGGGTGAGGGCTGCATCTAAATGTCCCCCTCATGCACTCCTCTCTTTGGATGTAAGCATGCCTTACCAGTACTGTCTGAGCCAGAGTGCGATGTGTATTGCACTGCAACCTCCGTTTCCTTGGTGACAGCTTACTTTTCATCCTTCATCAGTCATACAGACCAGTGAGAAGATGCCTGGCAACAACCCTGTATGTGAAGAAGCTGTGGGATGCTGCAAAGATGTTTTATACAACACAAAAATCGCACGGGATTCTCTGTGAGCTCTCCTCAGAGTCAGATTCAGTTACAAGTCAGAGACACCTTGTTAATCCCTGCTGCACTGAAGCAAGTCATGGTAATGACCCAATACTTACAACCCCTGGTACAATGGAGACTCTTCTATTTGAATACAGTATTAAATACAGCAACCTCTTTATTCTGGTTGGGACAGGAGGAAAGGGGCTTGTGGAGATCAGAGGTCAGAGATCTTCCTCACTTGCTATCCAACTTAGTTTTTTGTTTGTTTTGTTTTGTTTTAATTTTATTAATTTATTCTTGTTACATTTCAATGGTTATCCCATCCCTTGTATCCTCCCTTTCTTCCCTCCCTCCCATTTTCCCCTTATTCCCCTCCCCTATGACTGTTCCTGAGAGGGATTTCCTCCCCCTGTATATGCTCATAGGGTATCAAGTCTCTTCTTGGTGACCTGCTGTCATTCCTCTGAGTGCCACTAGGTCTCCCCCTCCAGGGGACATAGTCAAATGTGAGGCACCAGAGTACATGAGAAAGTCATATCCCACTCTCCACTCAAGTGTGGAGACTGTTCTGACCATTGGCTAGATCTGGGTAGGAGTTTAAATTTTACCGCCTGTATTGTCCTTGGCTGGTGCCTTAGTTTGAGCGGGACCCCTTGGCCCAAATCTGCCTATACTCACTTATATCTGCATACTAGCCCAAGGGGCATGTCCCATGAAAGCCTTCACTTACCAGGAAACTGGGACAGAGGGGAGGACATCCTATTGGGACTCTAGAGGAGAGAAGCATGGGAGAATAGCAAAGTAGAAGGATCCATTGGGTCCTAGAAACCTACAAGTAGAACACCTTAGTTTTTTAGAGGGTCCCTTCTTTAAAGCTGAAGCTCACCATTTGGCTGGGCTGATCGACCATCAGTTCCCAAGCTCTGCTTGTCTTTGCTGATCACCACTTGGGTTACAGATGCTTGCTAACATGCCTGACTCTGTACCTAGGTTCTTGGGATTCGAACTCAGGTCCTTGTTCTTGCACTGCAGGTTAATTACCATGGAGCTACCATCTCAGCCCCAGCCTTTGCCCTTTTTTCTGTTGTGTTAGGAGTCACACTTAGTGAAGGAGACATGGTTACTCAGCAGCGTAGGCCAGCATTTCTTCTGAGGTTTTTAATAGGCTGGGGAAGACTCATGCAAGAAGCTTCACAGAAGAATTAGAATCATCTTTAGAAAAAAAAATTGCACAGAGCAATGCTATATAAGGTCATAGAACATCTTGGCTAGACAGACCACCAAAGACTAAATGACTCATCAAACCATGAGGGGTATGGGTGCCTGGTGCCACAATACCCAATTCGCTTAATAGTAGCTTGTCCTTCAGTAAAGTCATGGGACACCCAGCAAGGCAGGAGAGCTCTTGGGCTCAGGCTCAGCGAAGGAAGGAGATTGAGAAATGCCTGTCCAAATTCAAACACATCTCCCTCTGTATTCAAAGGACAATGCCATTTCCTTCCACCCTCATGATTTTTCTATTTCCTTTCTATTTTTCTTTTTATCTATTGAGAAATTTCATGTTTTAAAATATTCAACACTTACAGGTAAGTGATAAATTAGAAAAGAGTATGAAATCCACTTAGGAAAAGGGTTCTTGTTATCTCAAAAGTAAAGGCCGTATCATTTTTTAAAGGGGCTGTCTGACTTTAGAAGCCTGCCTAGAATGTAATTGTCATTTTGTCTTGGGGTTCCCAACAAGAATGCTGCAATTAGTTATGGAAAATCTCTAGGCCAATGGGAGTTAGTTATCTAAAGTCTTTACTAGGATATCCTTAGTCATACACTAGATGTCTGGAGAGATTTAGAGGCATATGCCAGACTGCTCCTTCAGTAGTTCACAGCTTAGCAAAAGTTAAAATCTTGT
>OU015755.1:34289651-34305905 GCA_907169655.1 Acomys percivali | reverse complement strand
AAAAGAAAAGAAAAGAAAAGCCAGGGAATGGTTTTCTCATTACCTATGACAAAGGAAAAATAAAGCTTCTAGTGGTCCCAGCCCTTGGTGTTCTAGATTATAAGATGGGAGGATATGGTGACCCCAAACTCAGGAGTATTCTAGCCAGGTCTGTTGAAGACAAGTGACAGGGAGGTATAAAGTAACTTCACTCTCTCCTTCTGCCTCTCCTCTTCCCACCCTTCTTCCTACCCTCACTCATACACCTCTTACTTAAGTGGCCGTGATCTTGCTAATAAGACAAAGATGACTTTGATGTCTCTTTGTGGAGTTCTCAATCACTGACCTCTGAGAGGGAATGGAAAGAACACCACAAAATGTTCACGAAAGTGTGTCATCTTAACGGTATTTAGTTGTCCCCAGAAACAGCCGGAATGACTCACCAGGGCTAACTCCAAACCTCCCTTTCTGTAGTCAGTTTTGAAATTGTGCACCCATGTAGGGTAGAGACCAGATCTTGGCTATTAATGAATCTTCACACTATTGTTTCTGTCCTGGAATGTCTGCCTTTTTTACTCCTGTAGTTGTCATTTGGGCCATACAAAAGAAACAAGTGGAAAGCTTTTTTTTTTTTTTTTTTTTTAATGTCCAAGACTGTACCTCACACCAGAACACTTAAATCCAGATCTGAGAGTGGAGCCAGGCACTGTGAGACACTGCCCCCTGATGGCGTTTTTAAGGTATAACCTGTGTTCACAGTCAGAGCAGTCAGTGGTGCCCTGTGGCCTCAGTGAGAATCCCTTCCTTGGTTTGGTTAAAGTGAATTTAAAGTGCCCTTGTTTTGTGATTGGACACTTGGCACAGACGGCACAGCAAGGGTATGATTGTGATTGGGCCTGAAAGAATGTAGACTCATTACAAGCCAATCATCTTCCTGGAACGTGTATTTGGGGCTGACTGCACCACTGGTATTTCTACAGCAGACATTACAGAGTTGCCCTTTCCTGCCAATTTATCCCTCCATCTGTTCTCAATATGGACTGGTGGAGCCTTACTTCATTTAATGAGATATAATCTGCTGGCATCTCCGTTGGGCAGGGTTTGGCTCCAGCTGGCTCTTGGGTCTTCTTTAATTGACTCCACCTTTTATCCTGAGTGCTGTCCTTCTTGGGTCCTCCTAGGTAAACGTTTGAGAGTCTAGAACATCTAGACTCTTTGACCAGCTTCCCTTGAGTTACACATTGTCATAGATGCTGACATAGTTTTCTCTTCTTTGAAGAAGCTAGCTGAGGTTCTTCAGTCCCCCAGTCTTTAGACACATAAACTGAATGATAAAATGAGCTCTAAACTTTACAGTGAGCTAAGATGGGAGCGATGGGGCTATGATGCTACTGTCCAAAGCACTGCATTGCATAAGTAGGCACAATTATGTGCAATTAATGGCATTTCTATAGTTGAACTCTGCACTGCTCAGAAGTTAGAGAACAGAAGGAATTTTTCTGGCAACCCCTTGGGGATGGGGGCCATCTCTTTGTTGTCTTGAGATTACAAATAAGCGAATAAATATAGCCTGGTGTATACTGAACAGGAGATTATCATGTTGCTAAAATTCAAAAATATTTTTAAAAAATTCACTTCTATAGGTTGATTACTTAAAAGAATATGTAAATAGAAAGATTAAAAATGTTTCTTGGAAGTCGAGATCAAAACTCTCACTAATAGAATTAAAACATAAAATCTGTTGGGGGATGGTCTGATGTATTTTGAGGCTAATTACAGCTTGCTGTCTGTGTGACCCACCTTTTGCTTAATAAAAAGCCATCCCACCTGGGCAGGGCAGGAGATAAGTGGGGCTAGAAGAGAAAGGGTTTCTGAGAAGAAGAAAGACTGCCACAAGAAAAAAGGAGAGACCTAAAGGGAAGAGAGGAAGGCCACCATGGGTGAGATGGAGGAGAAGCACATGGCCTGTGTGGATGGAGAATCCAGCCCTGATGAAGAACATTAGCAAGTATTTGGGATTATGGATGGGAGGCAACTTGATAGAAGTTATTGGAAGCAGATGGCATGGGATTGAGGCAGTGATCCCATGCCTGCCCCACTATGGGAGGTAGTGTAGAGGACTAATATCTACCCTGTCCCAGGTTAACTAAGGCTATTTTAAAATATAACAAGTGTCTGTGTCTTTATTGATTGCTAGGCGGCCTATAGGTAATACAGGTAACACAGATAATTTAAAAAACAATAAAAATCCAAGTTTCAAATGTTTTAATCCCCAAGTTGATTTCAAGACCACTCTGGAGACACACTCAAAAATAATTCTTATACACTCGATTTCTTCTTTGACCCTTACTATTCCTCTCTATCCTGAAAGGTCAGAAGAAGAGGTTTGGGGGGGTTAATGGTGTGCTTATGCTTATACTGTTATTATTACCTTCCTTGTGTTTTTGTTCTTCTTGAAAGCCACTGAAGCCTACTTCAAGTTTAAATTCAATTAAAATATGCATATACTTTTCCATAACTTAAGAACCTGTATTACATCACTTTTCATAGAAGTTGTATCTGCGCAGTTGAAAAAGAGATGGCTCATTGAGTTAAAAGGCTAGCCACAGAAGCCTGAGGGCATGAGTTCAGATCCCCAGAGCCCATAGAAAGCCAGATGCATTAGTTTGTCTCTGTGATTCCAGTTCTCCAGTGGTGAAATGGGAAGTGGAGACAGGGGAATCTGGAAGCTCACATATCGGCTGGCCCAGCAGAAGCAACAGGGAAGGAATAAGATGCGTAGAAAGCAAAGATCAGCACCTCCCTTGTGAATATTGCGACATACATCACAGATACACACACATACACACACACCACACCACACCACACACACACACACACACACACACACATCACACACACACACCACCACCACCACCACCACAAAGGGAGTCAAAAATAAGCTAAAAAATAAAATATTATAATCACTGTCAATAACTTGAAGTGTGCCTTTTCAAAACATGTGTGTGTGTGTGTGTTCAAATGTTTTTGCTAGTGTTTTAGTACTTGTGCTGGCTAGTCTTATGTCAGCTTGACATAAGCTAGACTTATATGAAAGGAAGAAATCTCAAGTGAGAAAATGCCTGCATAAGATCGAGCTGTAAGGCATTTCCTTAATGAGTGACTGATGGGGAGAGCTCAGACCATTATTGGTGATGTCTCCCCTGGACCTGTAGTCCTGGGTGCTATAAAAAAAGTAGCAGGCTGAACAAGCCATGTGAATTAATCTAGTAAGCAACACTCCCCCATGGCCTCTGCATCAACTCCTGCTGCCAGAATCCGCCCCTATTTGAGTCCCTGTCCTAACTTCCTTCATGATGAGCAGAAATATGGACGGGCTAGCCAAATAAATCCCTCTGTTCCCAACTTGCTTTTTGGTCCTGACGTTTTGTTGCAGCAATAGAAACCATGACTAAGACAGAACCTATAAGTCCCAGTCACCTCTTGGCCCCTCTGGGACAAACACCAATAATAAAACAACAAATACTGCTACCAAGAGCTGGTAAGCACTCAGACTCCTCTTCATCTGTGGAGACTCAGAGACTAACAGGAGCCTTGGGTTCCTGTGAGCCTCTTGAGCCACAGCCTTCAGAGGCACGCTGTCTTCCTATAACCCATAGGCTAGGATCCTGCCTCAGTTTCCTGATCATATTTTTGTTTCACAACCAAGACCTGAAGTCTAGTAAGTCCCTTAGCAGACATCTAAAACCAGGTTTTAGTTCTAACCACTAGGCCCTCCTTTTGTGAGCCCCTAGCCTTTGTGTCCTAATCCACAGGCCACTGTGTTCCTCTGCCTCTGAGCATTTCTTGGGGAACCCCTCCCCACCACATCAGACCCCCCACCCCTCCCATTTTGGAAATCTCCAGGCACTTTTAGCATTGGCTTTATGCCACATCCACTGGGAATCAACCTTAACAGAGTTCTCCCCACCCTCCATATGCACTGGTCCTGGCAACCAGCCCTCTACAGGATCCCCTTGAAGTCCGACTCCTTCGGTATTCATTTTTGTGTTCAAAGTTCTTAGTCTTGTTTCCCTCTTACTTGGAACTTGCCAGCCTCTGTGGACTGCTGGGCTATTGGAACTGCAGTGGAGAGAGAGATCAGTGGCAACACTGGAATGAGCAGCCCAGAAGTGTTTCAAATAATCCCTCTTCATGATAATACAATAGGAAAGCCTGTGATGCAGTTTTACCAACAAAGACATATGGGGTGGATGATTTTAAAAGCAAAAAGACACACTTGCCTGATAGAGAGGTTTGAACAAGTTCAAGTGGCAGGCTTGTCTTTCAAAACAGGAAAATTCATGGAATGGTGTTTTGGGGCATGCTGAGCCATTTTTGCTCTAATGCTCTGTTTTTCCTCAAAGAGGAATAACTCCATGTTTGTGACTTTTTAACTAAGGACCATATTGTGTTAAAGCAGTCCAAGAGAATTTGCAAGCCTTGCTTTGGTCCCACCAATTAGCTCGTCCCTTGAAGGAAACCATCCATGTATGCACAGGCCAGATCCCAGAAGCAGAGAGTGATGCTGCTCTCAGATGTGATGAAACACTATGGTCTAGTCACCTCTTCCCAGGAGCCTGCATGGTGTAGAATGCTCAATAAAGACCTGGGGGTGTGGAGAGACACTCTCAAAGGCAGAACTGCAAACAAAGCCCTCCCAGGGCCCTGAGCAGAGGAAAGTGACCAGGAAAAAGAGCAAAATGATTACATAAATAAAAATAAAATTTTTAAAAATAGCCCAGTGAGACCCTGGAGGTCAAAGCAAGCAAATGTGTCACATGTGTCTCATAGGCCATTTCTTGCTCAGCCCCAGTATAGAGGCTGTATGGAAGTGCTATAGTCACAGATTCCCTGAGGTTTCGCAAGAGAAGGTAGAGGGAAATTTGGATATTTATGAGAATTCTCAAGATTGTTCAGTGTTGAAACTTGGCTTAAAGAATTTTCTAAACCTCCAGCAAGGCCAACAATACACATGTGCAAGCCAGATGCAAACCCAGGACTTCTAGTTTGTGAGATGAGTCCTGAGCATGAGGAGGAGGACGAAGCATATGCAGGATGGGGGAACCCCTACTGTGAAGGCAGAGCATATAAACTGTGAAAGGCAGGGGCTCAGAGGGCCAAAGTCACTGTGTGACCAGATGAAACTGTGGTCAAGTTATTCCCACCTCACTGTTAGATAGACAGATGATAGATAGATAGATAGATAGATAGATAGATAGATAGATAGATAGATAGATAGATGATTAATGGATATATGGATAGGCAGATAAATAAGTAAGGTTTTTCTTGACTTACACAGACTGATAAGGAAATCATAAATAAGAAATATTGGTAAGTGTTTAATATCTCATGCAAATGGCTGTGTGCTCAGAACCAAAAAAAAAATGGTATTGCTTTATCACAAAATATCAAAATTTAATATTTAATTATTTTTACCCAACTTATTCATTTCAATCATCATAGAATCAAACCATCATTAAGTTGGGGACCATGTGTGCATATTTACATTTTTAATATTAACTAAATATTAGTAGTATTATCTATTAAGTATTTCAGTCCTTTGTACCAATTAATACATATGTTCATATATAGTCACTGAAATTTTATTCATTATTTTTATATAAAACACTACTCATACTGCCTTGTTCATAGAGGAAACCATTATCATAGGACCAATAGCCATCTCACACAGAGAGAGGGGGCGGGGGACAGAAAAGGGGGAGATGAAGGAGAAGACTATGGTAACAGAACCTCAGACGTAAAGGTTGATATATAGACACGTTGGCCTTTTCTCTGCCCTATGCTTCAGGAATAAGATTTAAATGCTAGAATGGCTTCATCATTCTTAGTTTTCCATTGTGTGAATATGGAGTTCCAACCCATGGCTTTGTCCATTCAAACTGAGTGCTTTCCACTGAGCTACATGCCTAGCCTAGCATCATTCTTGACAGTGAACAGACTTAAGTAACAAAGTAACCTAAGGCAAAAGCTGTGCTGGTCAGTTTTTATTGTCAACTTGAAACTGTCTAGAGTCACTTGGGAGGCAGGCACCTCAGCTCAACCCTAACATCCTTAAGTGATGGACAGCAAAGTGGAAGTGGAAGATACACGAACCTCTTCCTTCCCTAAGTTACTTTTGTTCAGAATGTTTTTTCAGAGCAGGAGAACGTAACTAGCACACGGCCTGTCTTCTTACCAGTCTCTGAACAGAAATGATGTTCACATCTGTGTGTTCCTGGGGACCTGGACTCCCTCCTGTGTAATATACACCATCACTTCCGTTTCCCCATCAGCTCAGACAGAGAGCCATGAGACAAGTTCTGGCTCTGTGAGTCCCCAGTGCTTTGGCATCTTTGTGATTCTCACCCAGCAAAATAATTTCAAATTTATGTATCTTTTATATTCCTTCCTCAATGACAAAGGAGTAAGAGTAATGACAAGACTTATATCTTAGAGACTAGATCTAGGCAATTGCCATTCATAATTATGTCCCTGATTCCTCCTATTATAAACTTTAATAAAGACATTCACCATGAACAGTGTACAGAGTACATATGAGAACCAAGAAAATTCCTGCCCAGAAGTGCTCTCTAGTAACTACAAAGTACAAATGTAACTTTTGGGAAAGCCAATGCCAACTTCTCACAATATGTCAAGTGAGGTTCTGCTTTACATGTGTTTCCCCAGCTGCTGCTCTGTGAGGGAGATGGAAGTTTATTAACATTTTACATATAAGGAGTCCCAGGCACAAGAAAACTCGTAGCTGCTAAACAACAAAGTCAGGGGACATCAAGTCAGTCTCTAGATACAAAGTTGAATCCCACCTGTGAGCACCGCAACGTGACTTGCACAAGCACAGTCCATTCCTCTCTATTCCTCGTGTTCAGTGCGCAGATCATCATGATTAAAGGCACGAGAAATGTACAGATTAAAAGGAGACTTCATGAAACTAGCCACGAACTAGAGGAACACAAGAGTCATGAGGAGTATGTGTGCGCCACATCCCCGCTCTGTGATTCGTCAACCACACTTCTTGCTGTCAGTAAGACATATGCAAGAATTCCTAGGTCAGAGGAAGGGAAGCCTCGAGTCAGAGGGAATGGTGGCTCTCAGTAGACTGGGGTCTTCAGGAACACAGAGTGCTGTGAATATTGGCTAGCCACCACTCTAGCATGCTAGAGATGGACTTCAGATTGAAGGCAGATGGGAATGGAGCCTTTCTTGGATGTCATGTTCTTAATTAGATCAATGTCACATGTCTCACGTGATGCCAAAGAATAAGACATATTCAAAAGAGTCCATTTCTTATGAAGGAGATGTTTAAAAACTCATATATACCTGTTTCCATCAGCAGCAACGCAACAGTTCTTGACCCACCCACCCACCCCCAACACCCTTCCAAGCTGCCTTAGAGTCTTTGCTGTTCATAAGGAAAGAGATGCAGGTGCTGGCTGGAGGGAGACCTTCAGGGATCCACTTAAAGTTCATTCCCTAGAAAACAACCAACAGCTATACTTTTAAAATGCATTTAAACACTAAATTCATTTGGTTACTTCACTCTGTTATATTTCTTAGCAATATGTTATGGTTTGTCTCCTTCAGTGATCCACTGCTTAATGCTCCTCACAATCCAATTCTTTACATCGTAAATCTTGATGTTTGTTTCTAGCCATATATTATGATAAGATTGAAAATAATCAATGATATGCTATAGTTTTATAGGCCCCTGAGGGGCCTCTAACAGGTTATTAGGAGAATGGCTATAATGTATGTCTACAACTTGGATTTGCAATTTTAACAGGCTCTCTGGGGAAGCTGTTAAGGATTTATTCCCACTTACTGAGGGAAGAAAACTATCCCATCTTCATCACCCAAATGCATTTTTATTAGCCAAAAACACCATGAATCAATTCTAGATGCTTTAAGGCATGCCTTCTTTGACTGTCTAAATGAGGGGAAAAAATAGAATTTGTCATATCTTCTAAGTCTATCCTTAATGCAAAATAGCTTTACTGGGCCGTGGGAAATTTATGAAGATGTTTCTTTCTGGTTTAAAGAATAGTTGGCATTTACACGTGTGGTATGAAAGGTACAGGGAGAGCATAGTGGAGGTCAACAGTTTTAATCCACAGTAAGGGAAAGGGTGGTGAGAAAGATGCTTAGAGGAGAAGAGAGTGGAGGAGAAGAGGCCATGAGGGAAAGAGTTAGCCAAAATTAAAAATGGAAACCTACTACTTTGTAAAGTCACTTAAAAAATTAAAAATAAAAAGAAATTTTAGTATACATACCCTTTATGATGTTCCTAGACCTACAAGTTCATAAATTAAAATCTCACTACCAGGTGTGACACTTCCATCTGAGTTGTTGTTCAGGGTGGCTCCCAGAAAGCCTCAGAACAATATAAACAGATGGCATTGTTCTTGGTTGTCAATCAGAACTAGATGGTAAGCCCCTATTGCTCCTCAGCACACTTTGGTATCAGGACATAAAGAATTTAGGTTGGAACTGAGCTGGAAGCTTCCTTTCTACTGGCTAACTTAAGTAGTACCAGAAGGTGCTATTCAGCCTACTGCTGTTGAGAAGTCATTATCAGCTGTCTTATTCAGTAGTAGACACGCATCCTACAATACTGACCTGTCATGTAAGATGTACTCACTGGTGCAATAGTGGCATGACTGATGTAAGGGTAACCAACTGCTTTATGACTGGCTTTAAATACTGTTCCACTGGAAAAAACAATGGCTGGCACTGTAAACCTGTTTAAAATCCTACAGCTAAGGAAGTCACAGGTGCTAAAAGTAAGCTTACTATTCATGTTGTCAAACTGACCTCTGGCTCTCCGTGTCTTTGTCTGTCTCTGTCTCTGTTTCTGTCTCTGTCTCTGTCTCTGTCTCTCTCTATCTGTCTCTGTCTGTCTCTGTCTATCTGTCTCTGTCTGTCTCTGTTTGTCTCTGTCTGTCTGTCTGTCTGTCTGTCTCTCTCTCTCTCTCTCTCTCTCAATATGTATATATTTGTCTATCTCTGTGTGTGTGTGTGTGTGTGTGTGTGTGTGTGTGTGTTTTATACACATATGTGGTAGTCTCAGCCTCAGCCAGAGAAGCTTCTTTTTTTGCAGTAGTTAATGCAGAGATTCACAACTGTTCAAATTCATGAGAATAAATGACTATTGAATTTCCATGCCTTTCCATCACCCTTTCCATCGCCCTATCCATCACTCTATCCATCACCCTATCCAAGGCTCTGGGAGTATGGTAAAATACGAGGAGGGAAGAATATAGGAACCAGAGACTAGGAAGGAGCATGGTGAAACAGTCTTCTGAGCATGGCACAACTTCTATACCAGAGTGGGCTAGCATCATTCCACCATGGATGAGAGAGGAGCACAGAACAACCCACCATTCCCTGAGGAGCCACAGGCCATTCACTGTTGCTGGAGGTGGAGTGTCATATTTCTCAGTGGTGCAGCCACTTGTAAGCTGCCCTTGCCCAAGTAAACAATCCCTGATGATGCTCATATAGTCATTAACCATCCTGTAACTGAACACAGTTGGAGGAGGACTTGGAAGGAAGCAGTTCAACACGAGTGGGAGGGGAAAAAGAGAGGGTAAGCAAGCGAGTTGATATGACCAGAGAACATTATATATGTATGTGTTTATAAAATTGTGAAATAATAAGTAGAAAATACTTTCTAAATGAGTGTTGGTCCTTCGGGGGAAAAGGAGAAAACCCTACACAGTGAAGGGCAATTGTTGTACTCTATTATTTATCAAAAATGTCAAAGAATGAAAATGGAGGCAGAAATGCTGGCTTGCACCAGGATAATGATAAAATGATAAAATCACAAACAACAATTTGCATCTCTCCTTTGGTCTTTTAGGAGAAGAGTTTTAAAAGGAGAGTCTCATTGTTCCAGGCATTATTGAAGTAAACTGAACAAGAAAGATAGATAGACAAGCCCATCGTTTAACATTTTTAAAAATTCTGACATGGCTGAGCTAATGACTCATCTCTTGCTGGCCCTGCTTCCTCAGCTCCCTGCCTATTGCACGTGCTTAACTGCCGAGTACGCCTTTCCTTCTCATGAACTTTACTCTCGGTGCAGACTTCCAATTATCCACATCTTTGAAACCATGAACTAGGCAACAAGCTATTTAGTCAAGAACACAAAAGGTAAAAAAAAAAAATGACAAATGTCAACATTTTAGAAGAAGAATTTGTGTTGCCCATAGGCTAGAACACTGACATGAATGGAAAGCTTGCAAGTGCTTGAAGAGGCTTTCAAAGTTTTGGGAAGAATTTCCTCAAATTATTTCAACAATGTCTTACTTATTCTTTTTCATTTTTATACATGTATACAATGGCTTTTTAATCATATCCATTCCCCAGCACCTCATTCCAACTCCACCCAAAATCCCCCAATCCATCTCCCACCAGGCTCATGCCTGTCTATGTTTTTAATTGTCACCAGTATGGATGTCTTCCTGAGACCAATTAGTGATGACCATATGTACATAGATGTGGGGCCCTCCCCTGGAGCATGAACAACCCTTATCATTGGCCACATGCCCAAAGAAAAATGTCTCTCCCTCCCTCTGCAGCCAACAACTGCCAATAGACCTTTTGCTAGAGGTGGGGCCTCTTGAGCTCCTCCCCCACCCGTAAGATAAGTGGTTGCTTGCACAAGACTTAATTTTTACAATGTTTTTGCTTTGTTTAGAGTTTCGTTGTTATTGTTGGTGTTTTAACAATTTGTTTATTTATCCACTTTACATCCTGGTCATAGCCCCATCTCTCTTCACTCCCCAGCCCTACCCTCCCTGTCTCTCCCTCATCCCCCTCCCCTGTTCCTCAGATGAGGGGAGCTCCCTTTTTCATCCCCCCATCAAGTCATATCAGGACTGAGTATGTCCTCTTCTCCTGTGGCCTGGTAAGGCAGTCCTGCCAGAAGGAAGTGATTTAAAAGCTGACAAGAGAGTCCATGTCAGAGAGAGCTCCTGCTCACCTTACTAGGGGACCCATATGAAGCCTGAGCTGTCTATCCGCTACATCTGTGTAGGGGGCCTAGGTCCCGTCCATGCAAGGCCCTTGGTTGGTGCTTCAGTCTTGGCAGGCCCCTCTGGACCTTGGTTAGTTGGCCCTGTTGGTCTGCTTGTGAGACTCTTGTCACCTCCAGATCCTTTTCTCCTTCCCCCTGCTTTGCCGCAAGGTTCCCAATACATCATCCAGTGTTTGGCTGTAGGCTTCAGCATCTGTTTTGAGACACTGCTGGGTGGAGCCTCTCAGAAGACAACTCCGCTTCACTCTTGTCTATGAGCATAGCAGAGTATTATTAATAATGTCAGGGGTTATTTCTCTCCCATGAGGTGGGCCTTGGCTTGGGCCAAGCATTGGTTAGACCTTCCCTCAATCTCAGCTGTAATCTGCTCTGTATTTATCCCTGCACATCTTGTAGGCAGGATGGATTTTGGGCCGAAGTTTCCGTGGGTGTGTTGGTGTTCCCCTCCCTCTACTAGGAGACTCATCTAGTTAGAAGTTGTCCTCTTCAGTCTCTATGACCCATGCAACTAAGAGTCAGCTAGAGTCCCTCTCATATTCCCCTAGGAACCTACCATGACTTAGGCCTTCGAACTATCACAGAGATGCCCCTTCCACAGTTTCTCTTTTCTCTACAGGCCTTTTGTTCTCCTGTCCCCGCTCTCCCCATGTCTTCTCTGCCCCCTCATATCTCTCTGGGTTTCCTCCTCTACTTTGTTGATAGGCTTTGCCTTTGTATGTGATTTGGCCTTTTTTCCCCTTGCAGCTTTTAACATTCTTTCTTCATTCTGTACATTTAATGTTTTGTTTATCGTGTAATGAAAGGATTTTCTTTTCTGGTCCAATCAGCTTTTTGTATGTTTATAGGCATCTCTTTCCTTAGGTTAGGGAAGTTTTCTTCTATGATTTTGTTGAAAATATTTTCTTGGCTGTGGAGCTGAGAGTCTTCTCCTTCCTATATTCCTATTACTTTTAGGTTTGTCTTTGTATACTGTCCCAGATTTCTTAGATGTTTTGTGTCAGGAAATTGTTAGTTTTAACACTTTCTTTGACTGATGTATCAACTCCAAACATATCTTCTGCACTTGAAAGTATCTCTTCCATCTCTGGTACTCTGTTGGTGTTACTTTGTCTGTCATTCCTATTCTCTTCCGTAGGTTCTCCAAATCCAGGATTGCCTCAGATTATGTTTTCTTTGTTGCTTCTAATTACATTTTTTTTTTTTTGGTCTTGAATAGTGTTATTCATTTCTTTCTTCCATTTGATTGTATTTTCCTGCGACTCTTTAAAGGATTTATTCACTTCCTTCATCTGTTTGAATGTATTTTCCTATATCTGAGAGATTTATTTTCCTCCTTCAAGGCCTCTATCATTTTCATAACCTCAGATTTAAAATCTTTTTCTTGGGCTTCAGGGGTGTTAGTATCTCCAGGGCTTGCTGCAATAGGGCCTCTGGTTTCCTGTGATATCGTATGGCTCCAAGTTTTATTGCTTGTGTTCTTATACTGGCCTCTAGCCATCTCGTTATCTGGGGTATTAGCTTCCCTGGTGGTCCCTTCAATAGAGTTGCTGTTTGTGTCCCAGGTGGGCCAGGCAGGTTGGGAGCAGGCAAAGAGTTCCAAGATGAAGTCTACTTGCTAGGGCTCCCCACAGGCCTCCTTGGTTTGGTGGACAATGGAGGTTGGAGCCAGCTCCCAGCTCACCTCTGCTGGGTTTTCTGTCTGTGGCCCAGCTGGGCCAGGCAGGTGGCCAGTGGGCTGAGAGAGTTCCAAGCTGAACGCTGCTCAGATGCCCACAAACTTCCTCACGATGATGGAAAATGGGAGTTGTGGCCTGTGCTTGACCCACTTCTGCTGGGTTCACTCAATTTTTACAAAATTTTAAGAAGAAAGCAATCAAATGGGAAAGTGAATAAAACCTTTATAACATATTGCATGAAACAGAGTATGCAGATGAGAAATCATTTGTATAAGACTGTTCATTCTCATGAGTCATCAGGGGAATGCAGGAAACCCTTCTGTAATGCCAGTTGACTGAAAAAAGTAAGAGTGAGTAGCTAAAACAGTGGGAAATGAAGACGGCAGGTGCTGAGAAAAAGCAGAACTTTAGTACATGCAGACCCTGTGGGGGGCATGTTAATTGGCTACAAGGCTTTTTTTTTTTTGGCACTGTCTACCAAACTGAACATTTGCAAGCCTTATGATCAACAGACATGAACATATGGTAAGCACTTACAGTGCTGGAATGCTCATAGGAGCCCCACTGGCAATAGTTCCCCCAGGAAACTAGCCAAATGCCTATCCACAGCAGAGAGAATAAACAAAACATGGCATATTTGCACAACAAGGAGAAGCACACTGTGACTGTGTTCAAACATGTGAATGACACAACACTAATTTAAGTGAACATCATACACACAATTTATTCTTTATGATTTCAGTTCCTTAAAGTGTAAAAACTAACAAAATTATTATGTGCTTCTTGCCAGATTAGGTCACTCCCCAAAGTGAAAAGGCTGGCTAGTATGGACTTCTTCTGATTTTCAATGTAGAATACAAGGAGTATTCATCTTATAGGCAAACTGTCAAGTAGTGTAATTAGCGTGGTTTTCAGTATTATGCTATTCTTCCGTATAACTGCCAAACCACAAAGAAATCGGACTGACTTAGCCACATTTTCATGAAAATATTTTATCCCACAGGGAACACTGTACATTTTAATAAATAATTTCTGCATTTCACCTGACTTCTTTATAATAAGGAAAGAGATTCTTTGAAGCACTCTTCTACAAGGAAAGAAAAGTCAAAATTTTTGAAATACATTGTTTTTATGAATTGATACAATAATTTTTTCACTAAAAGTTAAGCAAACAAACAAAAATAAATCTTGTTTAAGTGATAAATATGTTTTATTGTGTCGTATATCTTATGTTTGATTTTAAAAAAATCTCCTAATTCAATACATGATATATCTCCTGTGAGTCACATATGTGAAGCTGAGTTATTCCCATTTCATGGATGACCGATAAAGCTCTGGCTGCAATGCGGGGTCAATAGACTGGCTCTGTGGGTAAAGGTAATGGCAAAAAAACCCTAACAACCTAAGTTTTGTCCTTGTATGTTGTAACTGTGGAAGATGGGGACTGACCTCCCCAAAATAGTCTGTGACCTCCACATGTATGCTGTGGCATGCCAATATATACACATATGTGCACATGTATCAATCATAAGTGTTTAAAAAGATTCAACGTGTCCAAGATAGCAAGGGTATTTTACATCCACTAGATTTCAGACTTTCCTGATGGGAAACTAATTATGAATGTGCAACAAATGTTATTTTAATTTTTCATGTGTTGCAAGTAATGTGCCTTAGGTTAAAAAACAATCTTGCACAGTGATCTAGCTCCCCTCCTTTCTTGTTCAAAAGAAGAAGTGTTTCTTGATGAAGCATAGCCTACAGTATTAATTAGAAGGTCTTTATTAGGATATGTTTTATGTCTGGTGTCATTTTGCCTTTATTTGAATTTAGAAGAATATATGAGAGCTGTGCATTGTGTAAAAAATGAGTTCTCTTCGGATAGCTTGTCTTTGCTCCCAAGTAAATGAAACAATGGTACAATTGCTGGGCTAGCTCTGAATTTGAACCTGATGTCTTCATCATGAAGGGAAGGTGAAAGGGGAATAAAAGAAAGATGAACATGTGTAAACATAATTTATAGTTATGTTATAAAACTATAACACTGATTTCTCTGATGAGGAATGTTGTTGCTGAAGACCTATGGGATTGCATTTCTGTGTGCTTGACTATTCTAGAATATGTCCTGTTATTGAATATGGCCTGTCTACTTTACCAATCTATTGTTTCATTAAAATGTCTCCTGACTGTAGGTGATAAGCCATAGCTTGTCAAAGTGATAAAATTGTTCTCCGAGACCATTGCACCACAGTGTTCTTAAAATACCATTGGTTATTCTAGAGTGGTTGTCAAAATAAAGGTCCTTGGCTCAACGTGAAGAATTTTGCCATGTTTCAGTGAAAGTTAGAATTTAGAGACTATGATCTTTAGTTCACAACTAAATGTACTAGTTACCCATTGCATCAGAAAACATTCATGCAGACACAGTGACTGAGAAACATATACATGAACTGCCCCAGAGGTCTAGGGTTGAAAGCCCAATGTAGATCTCACTGAACTAATGCCAAGGTGCTTCTGGCAGGCTGTGTAGTATTCTGAAGGTGTGAGGTGCCTGTGGTTTTCAGTTTGTCATTACATCTTACAGGCAGAGATGCTATTTCTTTGCTGGCTGACACAAGCACAGCTTCCAGCATCCAGGCTTCCTCTTCCCACACTGTCAGTTGAGCAGGGTGAGATGTTTCTGGAAGGGTGCATCTCTTTGGCCTACTCATCTTCAATAGCATGTGTGGTTGGGTTGAGTCCACCTGGGTCAGTTAGGATCGTGTCTCCACGTGAGCTCTCTACATTTAATCATGTGTTCAAATTCTTCACACCTTATTGGGAAATCTATGCATAAATTCAGAGGCTAGCACATGCAGATCTTTACAAAAATCCATTGTTATTTCTGCCTTTCCTCTCTTTGGGTGAAAAGCACAACTGTTTTATTTTTTTCGTTACTGTAAGTTGCATTATGACATTATGTGCACATACATACATATATACACATATATAAACACAGAGCATGCATACATATATGTCATTCTACCTCTATAAGGTTCACCCCCCACTACCCACCACACTTTTCTCTCCATAACTCACTCATCCCCTTCCCTTTATTGCTGACATATCATAGACATTTACTTATTTAACTCCATATTTTGTCTAGTAAAATAAATGTACACTATTTTGCCTTTCTTTTCCCCATTACTCTCTTTTTTTCTTTAAATTTCTTCCACATAGTTCCCCATCTATGTTCCCATATGAAGAGAAAATGTGAGATATGTATTTATCTTTCTGAACCTGGTTCATTTCACTTAATGTGATAATCATTTCATTCCATCCATTTTCCAGCAAACAATATAATATTGTTTTCCTTTATGCCTCAATAAAACTCCATTGTGCAGGATTTTTTGCCATTTATTTGTAGCTGGAAACCTATGTTGATTTCATTTTCTGGGCTACTCTGATTACAACAGATACACACACACACACACACACACACACACACACACACACACACACACA
>OU015755.1:34276180-34288282 GCA_907169655.1 Acomys percivali | reverse complement strand
CTTCCTCCCTCCCTTCCTCGCTTTCTCATACAAGGATTCAAAGCTGACTAATTCTCATCTTCAAGGAACTGAACAATAATCACAAAAGAAGATGTGTCTATGGCATTTCTGCCCTGGGTGATTTGCATATGGCTGATAGAGTTTGGAAAGCCACAGTTTATTCATTGCTTTGGTTGCATTTCAGTGTGCAGGGGGAAAAAATCTTTCTGTGTCACATGGAAGGAGAAATCTTTTGCTTGAGCAGAATACAGCACGTTACCATCAGACGAGAAGAGCAGCTGGATCTGCTTGTTTTCCACAGGGACAGTGAGCAGTTCCACAGCTTATGAGAAAACCCATTGTCTTAACCTCAGTGACAGGAAGTCTCCATGACCATAATAAGAGAGTTTGGAATTCAAAAATAGGCCCTATTTAGACTCCAAAATAACTTAAGTGTTGTCTTTGTTTCTAAGGGTGACCTTTTGTGATGCTTTGATGTGACAAGCTTTGACTATTTTCATGTGGAAAAGGAGGACCTGTGTCCCAAAGTTCTTAGGCTTCCTTCAATGAGAATTACAAAGTTATTTCTCAATGAAGACAGCATCCCACGAAGTAACTCTGAACAGCTTCCCTTGCAGCACTCTAGACAGCATCTCTTGCAGCAACCCTGGACAGCATCTCTTACAGAAACGCTGGGCAGCCTCCCTTGCTGTAACCTGTTAAACCGTTTAAACGCTCTTTTTGTTCTCCAAGTGTTATATGTCTGTTCTTTCCTTGATTTGTCACTAAGCAAAGACAGAAACAAATTGCTGAGACATATTAAAGTTTTAAAAAGTTTAATAGTTCTTTATTATGAGACCAGAACAAGCATTTCCTCAACAACATATAAAAGAAAGAAAAGCCACAAAAAGCAAGAGTTGATCAGAGTGATGCTGCCACAAGCCACAGAACACTTAGAGTCACCAGGAGCTGGAAGAAATAGGACGACCTTCCTCCTAGAGCCTTCAGAAGAATCATGCACAGACCTTGAACTTCTGTCTCTCAGAACTGTGAGTGAGTAAGTAGCAAATTCAAGCCCCCAAGCTCAGGATTCTTTTTATAACAGCCCAGTGAACTCATATAGTTTGTCTAGAACACTGCAGGGGCTTCAGTCAGGTTGGGGAAAGTAGGAGTCTTTGAAAGGTCACAGTAGAGAGCTGATTTCATCCATCATTTTTAAATAGTATACTAAGTTGAAAATGTGTTATAAAGCCCAGGTTAATTTCTGACCTCCCTGGCATCTGAGTTGGTCACTTCTAATCCACAATATAATTTAGTTTTAAGGCACAAACAATTGTTTTCTTTTAACTTTCCTTCCTAAATACCTTTTGAAAATCTTTGTGTCTCCGCACCTCCTTGGATCTCTTGCTGGGTGGAGTCTTACAGAGGACCTCGATGGTAGGTACCTTTCCTGTTCCTTCTCTTTAACTGCTTCCAGTGTCTATTCTATTTGTCCTTCTTATCAAGAATTAAGCATTCTCCCTAGGGTCCTCCTTGTTATTTAGTTTCTTTAGGTCTGTGTATTATAGTGTGGTTATCCTGTATTATTTGGCTAATATCTGCTTATAAGTAAGTATATACTATGCATGTATTTCTAGGTCTGAGTTACCTCACTCAAGATGATCATTTCTAGTTCCATCCTTTTGCCTGAAAATTTCAAGATTTCCTTGTTTCTAAATATGCCACAATTTCTTTATCCCTTTTTTGGTTGAAGGACATCTAGGTTGTTAACAGATTCTGGCTATTACAAATAAGGATGCTATGAATATTGTTGAGCAGATGTCTTTGTTGTATGGTGGAGCATCTTTCAGGTATATGTCCAGGACTGGTATGGCTTGGTCTTGAGGTAGCACTATTCCCAATTTTCTGAGAAAAAGCCACATTGGTTTCCAAAGTAGTTGTACAAGTTTGCACTCCTTCCAGCAATGGAGGAGTGTTCCCCTTTCTCCATGTCCTCACCAGCATATGCTGTCACTTGAGTTTTTTTTTAATCTTAGCCACTCTCATAGGTGTAGGGTGGATTCTCAGAGTTGTTTTAGATGCTGAAACACATATCCAAACTTGGAGGTGGAGCACAGGTAGTCTTTTTGACGAGTTAGAGAATAGAAGAGCCTGGAGGTGTCAGGAGCTCCACAAGGAGACCAATAGAACCAACAAGTCTGGGTGGAGAAGGGGTTGCTATAGAGGCTGGTACACCAACCAAGGACTATACACGGCGAGGATCTAGACCCCCTGCTCAGTTGTAGTTGATAGGCAGCACAGTATCCTTGTGGGTTCCATAATATGGGGAGTAAGGACTACTTCGGACATGGACTCTGACCCCCACGTGTTGATAACTTCCCCTTGCTAGGGCAGCCTTGCCAGACCGCAGGGAACACAAGCAGTCCAAGTGTGACTAGATGGGCTGAGATTCGATGTTTCGAGAGGAGGGCTCCACCTTCTGAGGAGTAGAGGAGGGAAGGCGAGGGTACGAGGGACAGAGGGTGGAATTGGGAGGCAATGAGGGAGGGGGTACAATCAAGACATAAAGTGAACAAATTTTTAAAAATATCAACAAGCCTGTGAAGACACAGCATTCCTATTTCATTTTTACCAAATGCAACACAGTAGAGAATGCATTTTTAATAAAATTCCAAAATTTTTTGCCTAGATCAATAGCAATAAAATTTATTTCTGATGAGAGAGAGAGAGAGGAGAGAGAGAGAGAGAGAGAGAGAGAGAATTTTTATTTTTCAGTGCTAGGCATGGTGACTCTCATTTATAATCTTCGTATTCAAGAGGCAGGAGGATCACCATGACTTTGATGTCATCCTGAACTACATCACAAGACATTTGTTTCTAAAACAACAAATAAAGTCTTTCCTACTCTCTTATCTCTTTTCCAATTAAAATGTAATGATTAAATGAGAATACGACTTCGAAACCCATGCCAAGGATGGGAGAACAGCATGTAATTCCTGTACGGCACTTCCTTTCCTAGTGTTACACCAGTATTGGGTTCAGTGTTTTCTGGAAGCAAATGCCCACTTGCTAACAGAGTCAATGCCAAGGGTCGAACGCTGTCTCAACTAAAGCCATCTTGCATCTGGAGATGTCTCTTGGGAGAGAGAGAGGCAAAAATAAACAGTGGCCCCATGGATCCCGACCTCATCATGCTTTTATTACCACAGTAACTCTTTTAACTAAGCAAATATCCCAAATTGGATAATTACCTCCCACATTGATTTCCCTTTGACTTCAGAACAAAGTGCCAGGCTCTTTCTCAGCCAGTATGCTGTGTTTGAACCAAGTTTCTCCTGTGCTGTTAGGCAGGTGGTTCCCAGCTACCCAGATGTTGCCTGAGCCATGCCTAAATATAGCTCTTTAAGCACATTCAGGATCCTTTAGGAGGAACTAAACAATGCTAGTAAGTCTATTTCCCTCATGAAAATCAGTAGTGACCACAAAGAGTCCTTTTAGGGAAAGGGGAGGGATTATAAATAAGTCAAATGGGCAAGTTTTCATTCTGAACACTTGATTTCAAACTAGTGACCTGACCATGGTAAAAAGATTATCAGGTACATGACCCAAAATTATTAAGCCCAAAGTTCTTTTCCAGGAACATGATACCACTAAGTAGAGGTGATTTAACCATAAAATGGCTGAGTATGAAATGAGGTATGTTGTGGGGAAGAAATCTGCTTGTGTTTTTGCATTTAAGTAGTATTTAAGTGAAAAACTGAAAGAAGCAGAAATATTCTGAAGTTAAAAACAGGCCGGGATTCCCATTTCCCATCCACATCATAAAAGAGTTCATTCCACAGCAGTGACGCCTTGTGTTATGTGTGTGCTCAGATGGAGTCTGTGGCCTGGGCTCAGAGAGGGGGGGGCGGGGGAGGGAAGAAGGGAGGGAGGGGGAGGGGGAGGGGGGGCAGCGGGGAGGGAGATTTTCACATCTCCACCTGAAGCCATATAACCATGGCTAAATCTTTATAAAGTGTATGAACGACCATCTAGAGTAGCTTCAAATAGAAGTGGCAGAACACAATGTTCTATTCATGATCCTTTGAAAAGAACTCCCATTTATTAGTAGAGTTAACAAAATATGATGCTTTGACAATAATAATAATAATATTAATAATAATAACAATAATAATAATAATAATAATAATAATAATAATAATAATAATAATAATAAAGAATCTAGACGTCCTCTGGGATATGGCGTAAAACCCACGGAAGGGTTGCTGGCTGAATCTAGGGCTGCTCTCTGTTCGGAGGGCTCTGCCTACATGGCTTCTCTCCAAGCACGGCACTCCCACTCGTGCAGCTGTCAGCAGCACGCAGCAGCCTGTCCCACTTCACCTTTCACTTGCACGAATTTGCTGCCGCTGTCTTCTCCTTGATGCTTAAGAACACAGAACATTACGTTGGAAGGATTGTTAAATGACGCGATGAGGGAGAACAGATAGGTGATGACACCACGGCGCAAGTGGAACCATCAGAGGGCACTCAGCTGCAGAAGAACAAAGTTGAACTGAGGTCTCCAGTGGTAGAGTGAGTAAGAGGCGTGGTTCACAGACATGACTGTCCACTGTGGGAGAGGAGCGCGCACACAGCAGAAGCCGCCAGCTCTTGTCCTGCCCACATCATGGTCTGCGGTGGCTATGATTTTCATTTTCTATCCACATCACAAATGAGTTCATTCTACGGCAAGGAGTCCTTGCAAAGCTCTTTATCATGACCACTACTTAGCTGCCCAATTATCTCCTCCGGTTCAGTTGCTGACTCAGAGTCACAGCTGACATGCATAAGAAAATATGGCCAGGATATTTTCACTGTAGTCAACAGATATTTTGCTTGGTCTTCTTTTGTTTGAGTTTTTCTTTGCTTCCTCAGAGAAATACAGAAATAAGTTGTTCGTGATAAATTGCGAATTTGATTGTGATGATAATTCTAAGGGATATTAAAAAAAAAATACAAACAGAAAAGAATTCCCCCATTAAGACCTAGGGAAAGAGGATATAGAGAAAAATTAAGAAACAAACGATGAAGAAGAAAGGGGGAAAGAGAATTTATGTTGTGGCAAAATACATGTGATTAGTGATATAATTCTGGGTAAGAACACAGTGCTTAATGCTCTTGGATCAGATGGGATTGCAAGAGAGAGAGAGAGAGAGTTGCAGAGAAAGAGTGAATTAAATGGAAAAATGCTAGGTAAGTTTGGCAACTCTTTCTTCAAATTCTTAGGCTTCCTTCTAGCATTTCCTGTCAGCTGTCTGGCTATGTACCAGGGAAAAGAAAAACCTCCTCAAACCATTCCTGTGGGGACTTTGAATTGTAAGTATGAAAAATAATCATGGCCCACTTGCCAAAGAAGGAAATGGTGAAATTCCTAAATAACTATTGTGGCAAGAATCAAGAACAGGGTGACAAGTCTGTGTTCCTCCACTTCTCTGTGGTAACATACAAAATGCCTCTCTCCTCCCTGAGGTCCTGCTGACAAAGTGGTGACAACTGGCTTAGACTCTTGCAGATCACACTCTCCCTACATACCAGTGCAAAATCTCGAATCCATGCCGTGCGGTGTGGGAGCTAAGAGCTCAATGCTGAACTGGCCAGTCTACACTTAACGCAAAGTTGTTTTTTGCCTGTGGCACTCTGGCAAGTGATTTAAACCACCTGAGCCTCAGTTTCCCCAAGTAGAAAATAGGGTTAATGGGCTGGGAATATAGCTTGGGTGGCAGAATACAGACCTGCCACACATGAAGGTCCCCGGTGCTACATAGACCAAGTGTGCTGGTGCACGTCTGTATTCCCAGAACTCGAGAAGTGAGACAGAAGGACCAGAAGTTCAAGGTCACCCTTCTCTACATACTGAGTTCAAGGGCCATAAGATCTTGTCTCAGAAAGAAAAGAAACAAGTATTATGAACAGTTCTTCCCCAATAGAATCCTATTAATTAACTTAATTTATTCATAATACTTAGCATATAGGAAGCACAAAATATATTAACCATTATATTGATAACCACCAAATAATAATATTTATGTGATTTCCAGGTAGAAATAGGAATCTTTTATACTTTAGATTCCTCTAAGTTATACGGGAGACTAATGATCTTGATACATATATGTCATAGAAAACTTCATAAAGATAGCCAGATATTTAGTTTTTCTTTTTGTCACTCAACACACACATATATGTGTGGAAGAATATACACGCATGTGCACGTGTAGAGAGGCCAGTAAGATGGCTTTGGGTGTTTTCCTCTACCATTTGGGGGCAGGGTCTCTCCTTGAACCCAGGCCTCTGCTTCTATGGCTAGACTAGAAGCCAACAGCAGGCGACATCCTTCTGTCTCCACTTCCTTCTGAACTGGAGTTACAGTGGTTTACTGGAATGCTTCACATGTCGTGTGGATCCTCAGATCTGTACTTGGACCCTCAGGATGTGGAGCAAGCACTTATACTCCTGGCCCATCCCTCCAGACTCCACGCACATCAATCTAATTTTACACTGTTTGTTATAAACATGTGCCAAACACACATCATTATTGCTGTTAATTTAACGGTATGGCATAATGTTTATTATTAGGCTTGTAATTATTACAGTGGTAATATCCAACCTGCTATCATAATAAAAAAAAAAGACACAGACACCTGCTGTATCTTATAGAATAAGCCTTATTTTTCCTGGGGCTGGGCAGATATTAACCCCCTAAACTACCTTCCACTATCTCTCATCCTCTGTCTCATACCACCTGTTCTAACAATTTCTATTTGGTCTACCTCCCAACCATAATCCCAAAATACTTGCTAAGGCTGTTCATCTGTGCTGTGTTTTTCCATGTGGAACTTTAGAGTTCCTCCTCTGGGCTTAGATTGCTCTCTTCTATTCCATGGCAATTCTCCTTCTTCCTCCTCATCCTCCAATATCTGTGTGCTCTCCTTCCCAAGATCCAATCTGTCCCAAAGCTCATGAACCTTCACCACACCAACCTTCCTCCAGCCCAGCCCAGGTATAAGCTTTCCTTATTTGTCAAACAGGAGGCAGGGTTAAATGACAATAGTTGGGGTACATGACAGTCTAAAGTAAGAACCCTGGGGGAAGGGGTTAAGGAATTAACAAACACAAAGCACCAGACCATACTCCAATATATTATATGTTACATGTTTTGTATCCTTCATAATGTAAATAGTTTTAATTTTATATTGACAGCCTATGGAAAAGAGAAAAGTTGGCTAACAAGGGGCATGTCCCGTGAAAGACTTTACTTACCAGGAAAGGGAAGGACATCCTATTGGGACTTTAGGTGAGAGAAGCATGGGAGAATGGGGAAATAGAAGGATCCAGGATACCTACAAGAAGAACATTATGACGGCCAGATCTGGGTCCCGGAGTCCTGCTCAAACTATGGCACCAGCCAAGGAAAATATAGGCAGTAAACTTCGAACCCCTACCCAGACCTAGCTGATAGACTGGACATTCTCTACCGTTGAGTGAAGAGTGAGGTCTGACTTTCATACATACTCTGGTGCCCCATTTTTGACCACGTCCCCCGATGGGGAGGCCTGATGGCACTCAAAGGAAGGATGACAGGCCACCAAGAAGAGACTTGATACCCTATGAGCATATACGGGGGGGAGGAGGTCTCCCTCAGTCACAGACATAGGGTAGGGGAGTAGGGGGAAGCAGGAGGGAGGGAGGAATGGGAGGATACAAGGGATGGGCTAACAATTTAGATGTAATATGAATAAATTAATAAAATATTTTTAAAAAGAAATTAGTCGAGAAATGGTAATAAAGAGAACAGTGAGTGAAAGTAAGTGAAGCTCCAGTTTCTTATTGCTGCATTTAAAAAATAGTAAACAGAAGTCAAAATGGGGCGGGGGCGAGGGAACACTAGAAAAAAACTGAAGAGTGGTTAAGAGCAATGGCTACTCTTCCAGAAGACCCAGGTTCAATTTCCAGCACCCACATGGTAACTCAAACTGTAACTCTACAGGCACCGGGTATACAAATGATACACAGATATACATTCAGACAAATATCCATATACATAAAAATAAACACAACTTTTTAAAAGTGTTAATGTTTTGTTTTGTTTTTTTAAAGAAGCCAAAGGACAAACATTTTTGTCTGCTAATAACTAGGAAACCCATTGAACAAATGAATGAAAGAAAGAAAGGATGAATGAGTTTATTAATTAGTATAACTTTACCCAGTCTGAAGAATACACTGTCTCTACATTTTACTTTTACATACTGAAAAGCCTTTGAGTTGATTGCAAGAGAGAAAAAAAGCAAACAATCACATATAGAAAATAACCCTCCATTCTGGAATGGTACCAACTGTTCCTCCTCACCCCCGTGCTTGATATAACTCTCCCACGCCTCTTTCACTTCTAAATCCACCCCCATTCGCTTGTGGAATTGACTTTAATTTAAAAGCAGCAGTATTTACCACCCACCAGAATCAGAATCAATACCTTCCAGAGCCTAGAAAAGAACCGGCGCTGTGCAAAGGCACCAGATCAGAATCGCTGTGATTCGGGTTTCTTAGCAAGCAGGCTGTTGTCCAAAAGACCCAAGACCTGTCTCGGTGTGCTGGTCCAGCAAGCATGATTTGGAACATCAGAAAGTGACAGCTCTTTGTGCCTGTCCTTATTTCCAGACCACCGGCTCTGGCTGGTGCTTCTTGAGATGTTTCTACCGGCTTCTGTTTCACCGTTTTCTTCCAGGAGCCTGTCAGGTCCAAGAAGGCTCCTCAGCCTATGCTTTGCTCTGCTAAAGGTGTCTCCTTCACTATGCCTGATATTAATCAGTGTTGTTGTTGTTTTTTAATCTTACCCAGAGTATGTTATCCTTCTCAGATGAATTACTATTTCTTTTGGGGAAAAAATGATTTAAAAAAAATGATTCACAACCTTGACCCTTGGAATTGAAAGTAGTGTCCCACTGAGCAAAAAGTAGAGGCACCCGAAGCCTAGGGAAACTGCCCTTTCGACTCAGCTCATACCTGTTAACTTTCCAGGACTTGGTGGAAATTATTGTGAGGGAGCAAAAAAGGAATTTGGCCTGGACATATGGAAACAGCAATAAAAATCTGTCCTGTGTATGAAGAATTTGAGATTGCCGTTATTAGCAGCACAGCTACAAGCAGCATTCGCTTGCTGGTTCACTTACTCATCTAGGGTAAAGTGAGCTCCTCAGGAAACATTTATTTCCAAAACATTACTCCTAATAACATTCCTGCCATCTTATTTATGTGAATGGACTTGCTGATCCTAGAGCTGAATGGCAAAAATAGGAAAACAAGTGTACTGAGTGAAGCCAGAAAGGATTGATGTGATCGAATTATATAGCTAATTTGAATGTCAGCGTCCAACAGGGGTTAAGAAGAAACAAACAGGCTGAGTTCAGCCTCTCGCTTATGTGGTTTTTGGAAGTTTCCTTTTAAAAAAGTGTAGAAGAAAATGTAATGTTGGCTATAGTTGGGCCTTCTCCATTTTGTGTTTTCAGAAGCTGATTCCTTTGCTTATGTACAGGTGTCTATTGGATAACTACTTTGTAACTGAAACCAACCCCTACCTTCAGTGAACTTGTGTTTTAGAAGACAAGCGAGAAATATATCATCCGAGCTATACAGAGCATACTCAGGAGATTTCACAAGGTCAGCAAAGGCTTAAGGAAGGAGGGGATCGTCTCTCGGGAGAGGTTGTGAACACAAATAATCGAATATATCAGACAGTGCAGGTACTGCGGAACATTCTGGAATGAAAATAAATGTTATGCATGAGGACATGAACAGATGAATCAACAGGAAGTGTCCAAGGGCTATATAGTCAGGGGATGGGGGAGGGTAAGGGGTGGAGGTAGACACGAGGCATCTCACTTAGCCAGGCCTGGAGTCACAGCAGGTTCAGATTCAGAGGCGAGACACGAAGCCAGCTCTGCACATAGGCTCCTTACAGCTGCGTGGCCCTCAACAAGCAGAGCCTTGGACTTGAGTTGATGTTCTTCTACATTTGCCTCCTTGAAAAGTGTAATTTTGGTACAACAAGTCTTCCATTCTGTTTTGTGCTGCATGACCTTGTCCTGTCGGGGGAAAAAAAAATTTGAATAGTAAGACTTTTAGAAAAAAAAAAAGTTAAATCCCCCTCAGATTCCTGGTGTCTGTCTGGCTTTAACAAGCATCACCCATCACTACTCAAGAGTGCCAAGTCTCCAGAGAAGGAAGATGAATTTCTGAGAGACTGCTCCCAGCCGCACACTACTAGCAAAGTGGCTCTTTGAGATTCTGGCTGTTCTCTAGCTCTTAGTCACACCTGGGTTTGAAAATACCCTCTAACCCAGTATGGCACAGACTTCTAAATATTCCCTGGGATTATATTTATGAAATTAAATTCTTCAAGTAAGCACACACACACACACACACACACACACAGAGAGAGAGAAATAAAACCACTTGCCATTCCTTTTTCCAAAAACTACAGTGTTTCAGTCAGACTTCCAAACCAACTATTGGAATCTTAAGGATTCCTAAGGTTTGGTGGGTTTTCATTTGGGTTGCTCAGTGGAATATGGTATTGCCTATCTGTGGAACAGCATATCTTGCTGAAAGTCTTCATGATTCATTTCCATAGTTTCCTTATTTAAAAAGCAAAGCCCCTGGCCCAACAACAATGTTTCATTCGCCTCCTGACGTCAGTTTTTTCAGTGTCTTCTTTTTCCTTGAAGTATCACATTTAATCACCTCACCTTCTTCTCAGTAAAAAGAAATTATTTCCCCCCTATGAACTACTTGAAACAGTTTTTCCTTTGTAACTCTAGATCAATCCAGACAATATACTTCAGTTTCTTGGGTATTTACTGAGATTAAAAATTCAAGAAGTACAGAAGCCCAAGATATACATCTCAACATACGTATGCACATACAATTGTGATATATGCATACATGTATACACATGCACACAAACATAGCATGCATATATATGTACATACATGCACAAAAATACATATACATATACAAGCTCAAATATAACATACACATATATGTACATACACATAAAGGTAACACATACATATATGAATATATATAAATGCATACACAAACAAAACACACACACACACACACATATATACACACACACACACATGTACACACAGGTATAACCACGTCCCAGGTCAGAACACCTGTATTTCCAGCATTTCAAAGTCAATACTGCCCAGAGTATAGCACTAATCTAACTTCAGCCATCACAGATTAATTAGCTACTGTTAGGTTGATACTATTCGATTAAACATGATGCTTGAAGAAATTTGGAATTACATCTATGCAATCTTCCCTTGTTTTGCCTAGTGTAGTATATTCCCCCCCTTTGTTACATTACCACTCCCCATCCCATGGCTAGTAAATAGCTTGGTTTGTACCTCACTGGTAAGTTCATCAGGATTAAGGTCTTTTGATCCTTATCTCTTCCAATGTTTCCCATGCTCTGGGGCTCAAGGCATGCTTATCAGTCTTTAAATTGGGCCTCAATTTCTCTTAACTCCTATTCTATTTCATTACTTTCCTCTTTTTTTTACATTTTTTATTAATTTATTCTTGTTACATCTCAATGGTTATCCCATCCCTTGTATCCTCCCATTCTTCCCTCCCTCCCATTTTCCCCTTCTTCCCCTCCCCTATGACTGTTCCTGAGGGGGATTTCCTCCCCCTGTGTATGCTCATAGGGTATCAAGTCATTACTTTCCTCTTCTAAAATGCTTCATTTAGTTACTATAGGCTATAGTTCACGAGGCTATAATGTCAACAGGCTTAGGGGGTAGGAGCTCATCTTACTTTGCCTGGGAGCTGGCCCTGAGATGAAAAGGGCAGGTTGGTAATAGCCCAGAGAATGACAGTCCTACCAAAACCTGCAGAAATAATACAACATACTGTTTCATACCGGCAAGCATAAGGTTACCTTATAAAAATATGCCCACTTTTGTGGGCATGCATGCACACACATGCATACACACACATAAATACACACCACTTATATACACACACACATAAATACACACCACTTACACATACACACACACACACACACACACA
>OU015755.1:34255347-34273502 GCA_907169655.1 Acomys percivali | reverse complement strand
AACCGTTACCAAATATATATATATATATAATATGTCGATTATGAATAATTCTTTTAGCAACTGTTACCAAATATATATATATATATAATATGTCGATTATGAATAATCCTTTTAGCAACCGTTAGCCATACTGTTTGTTCAATACACCCTGCCCACTCTTCTTTTACACGTCTTCCCCACCCCCAACTCAGTTACCACAAGGCAAAGGTCGGAGACCAGGTTTTGGAACCAACAGTTCAGTGCTAAGATGACACATTGGCTCTGGCCTTTATTTGGAAATCTTCAACAAGGCAGGGGCTGTTTGGTAGACATCATGTCATGAGCTTTCTAAGGTGAGCCCATTTGCTCAAGCTGAGAACTAGAGCCATTTGCTTTTGATCTCGTTCAGAGATACAGTGTAAAATTAGAAGTTCCTGTGTGGAGTACAGCAAGGGCTTTCAAAATGACTTTATTTTTTTTTTATCGTGAGAAATTTTTATTGGCCTTTGGCAAAAATGTATTTTCCAGGAAGGATGATCACATCATACCTCTGCTAGAACCAGCGCATGGCCTCCTCTTTGCTGATTCCGTACTTGGCCTCAGTGCAGCCTGTCCTGTGCTTCTTGTCTGCAATGCTGAAACTTGTCCTTATGCAGCACCATAAAGAAGTCCAGGCCATAGATTCCAATGCTTGGGATGTATTTGATGCCCAGATCAATGTGTTCTTGAATCCCAAAACCGGTTTTCGGTATCCAAGAAATTATTTGTCCATAACTAATACTTCCTCATCTTCGGGCCTTTCTCAAGAATTTCTTCTGCCTCGACCCCACAGGCTGTGCAGTGAACAGAAATCTTTTTATTTTTCCTCATGGCAAAGGACCTGATGGTGTACCTGGCTTTGGAAAACACAGGCCTGTGAGCTGCTCCAACACCTTGGCTGCCCAGGTCAACCTGTCTCTGCTCTCCCTCATACAGATATTTAGAGGGAGCTTGCGGATGCCCAGTTCCCACATGGGGTTCTTTTCCTTTTTCCACCTTGATCTTGCACCGTGATGGAGAACAGGAAGAGCCAGAGTGACTTTGATTAAGAAGAAAACAAGCCAATGTTCATGGCAAGTTTGTTTTAAGGGAGCCAAACTGAACCACCAGACTTAACCTAGTAAGATACTGTGTCACTTGAGCTCGAATATTTGCCTAAGTGAACTTGAAAAGGAACCTGAGACTGCATGAATTACCATTACCAATTACCGTTAGGCCAAAAATCACCTTAGTGACGCCTTGTAGATGAAACAGCAGGGAAGTGTTCTGACTTATTGCTGAGTTAGCACGGCATGGATATGACATAAGTAACTAATAGAAAACAGAGAAAGTGGGCCTTACACTAGCCCAGGAAAGAGCTTGCAGAATTCTACTCTTTATTGTACAATGTTGGCAACAATCTGGGAATTTGACTCTTCCAACTAACTCTGCAAGCATACATGCGTATCTTTGCACTTAAATGAGGAAAAATAAGAGTCTGTACATATACCGCAGGATGCAGTTAATGTGATCAGTGAGCAGAGATCAGGGAGGGGAGAGGGAAGAGAGGAGCCTGTCCACAAAGCTTTGAGAAGCCTAAAATACACAGCTGCTGTGTCACAGGGCTTGGTGAGATCCAGCCCTGCCATGGCCTCCAGGGGTTCGAAACCTGATCAGTGCTCAACACATGCTTATTAAGACAGGAGCACTGACAGCCTAATGACACAGTGGATATGGCTTGAAGCCAACAAACCTGGAGTGCCTGAGAGTTGGGGGGTCATCACTTGCAGAGCCCATTACAAAACTGAGAATTGTATTCAAGGGGATTTTCTTTCCCACTGAGGTTTCCCCTCTCAACCTGTCAAGGGGTTTGTTTAATAATACTTTGTTGTTTAATGTCATGGCTCCTAAGACCCCAGAATACTAACCTCCATAGGCTTGGAAAGATGCATAACAAAAGCTTAATTTAAATCTCAGTAAGGCTTCTTGAGTTCCATTATAGAAACTGTTCGCTCTCTGTCTCTGTCTCTGTCTGTCTCTCTGTCTCTCTGTCTCTGTCTCTGTCTCTCTCTGTCTCTCTGTCTCTGTCTCTCTCTGTCTCTCTGTCTCTGTCTCTGTCTCTCGCTCTCTCTGTCTCTCTCTCTCTCTCTCACTGGCTCTCTGTCTGTCTGTCTGTCTGTCTGTCTGTCTGTCTGTCTCTCTCTGTGTCTCTCTCTTACACACACACACACACACACACACACCCTCAATTTCCAAAATGGACAAATAAAATTTTGGATCCTAAAGGGGGAAAAGGTCCACCCAGAGGACCAGCAAGAATCTCTCCAGTGCCTGTAACTCTAGTGTAGCCAGGTGACCTGCCTTCCCTTATCCCTGGCCTGGATCAATTTAGGATTCAGGTGATAAATACGTTCACCTCAGGAAGCAAAACTGAGAAACTCAGGGATCAGAGTCCAGATTTCTCACTAAGGAAGAAGCCTCAGAGACCAACCAAAGGGGCATGGGGCAGGGACCTGGTGTGTTTAGGAGAGCAGAAAGGAAATGAGGCTCTTTTGTCACCTAGAGGCTAATGGCAAGAGCATTTTATCTCTTTTAACATTGGCGGGGGTTGGGGAGGTACGCTGGAGAGATGGCTCAGCGGTTAAGAGCACTGGCTGTTCTTCCAAATGTCATGCGTTCAATTCCCAGCAACCACATGGCGGTTCACAACCATCTATAATGAGATCTGGTGCCCTCTTCTGGCATGCAAGTACACACACAGGCAGAACACTGTGTACTTAACAAATAAATAAATCTTTAGAAACAAAATATTTTCCCTGAGAAGAGAAAAAAATGACCAGAATTCTGAAGAGCCTGGCTCCAGAATTCATCAGAAGCAAGTACATCTAAGCAGTAGGAGGGTCCGCCCATCATGAACTCAGAGACACAGCCCCCTTTCCATATGAGCTGTGTGTGAGATGATGACACGTAGGACCTCTTACAAAGGGGCTTTGTGCTTCCAAAACACACAAAATAAGAAGTATTTGGGTGTTCCCTGAGTCATGCCCAGAACTTTGTGGTATTTCCTCCACTGCATTCTGTTCCTTACTGTGCATCTTGGCAGCCTAAGTAATTTCAGTATCCAGAAGAATGGATCTCTAAAGATGATATAAATTATATAAAGAGGTGAGAAGGATATAAAATTGGTTATAATTGAAAACAAAAGTTTACACTTGAGATTGAATTTTAAACAACTTCCAATGACAGAAAATGGTGAATTCTGGACAAAATGTTACTTTCGAGTGGGGAAAGGTATCAGGCATAATGGTATAAAGAACATTTAATAGCACACATGATAATTTTCTTTATATAGCTTTTATTGGTATATTCTTATTGTTCTAACAAAATATCTGAAACAGTATATTATAAAGAAAAGAGGCTTGTTCACCTTAGAGCTTCGGATGTTCAAGGGCTTGATGCCAACTCTGCTAAGGACCTCATTGTAGATGAATCACAAAAGGTGACTCACATAGGAGGGGGACAGGTCATTTGTCCAGGCAGGAAACCAGCAAACCATTCAGCAGTTCTGCTTGGTGTTATGACACCCTGCTTTTGTGCAAACTGCTTCAAAATCTCACAAGTACTTTCTTACTCTCATTCAAGAAAGAGTTCAGTCAATGCCCAAAAAAGCCCCCCACTAAATCTCTGAGAAGTCCACATCACCTCCCAATATGCTCGCTGTAAGGCCTAGAGCTCCAACTCCTGAATCCTTGGGAGAAATAGCCAAAACCCATCCAAGCCGTTGTACCCTCTTTCTCAGAGGAACTATTCTGTAAACTACATAACACTGTGTTCTAGTAAGACTGTGAGTTATTAGGAAAAATAATGGACTTCAGTTACTGCGCCAAAACCAAGATTTTGCAATTATTTCATTCTTGTCATAAATTTTTAGTTAAAGCCTGGTATGTGACCCCTTCGTTTTCCATAAAATTTTATAATTTTCCTAGATATGAAAATCATGGAAAAATAAAGTGTCCTGTGGTCTAATGCACATCCTGCTCAAAGATTAAGGGGTAACTGTTGGTAATTTATAGTATCTGTTATTTCCTTAAAGCTTAACAATATATTTGAGTAGATTTTTTAAAGTACCATCAATAACATTTTGGGGGTTTGTTTGTTTATTTGTTTTTTGCTTTGGTTTGGTTTAGTTTTTTTGAGACAGGGTTTCTCTGTGTAGCCTTAGCTGTCTTGGATTTGCTTTGTAGACCAGGCTGGCCTTGAAGTCACAGAGATCCTCCTGCTTCTACCTCCCAAGGGCCGTGTGAGATTAAAGGTGTGCACCACCACACTCAGCTGTATATTTTTTTTAACTACTTATGGCGGTAACCTACCTACTTAATGGTTTAGAAACACCTTCGGTTATATCACTTTGCTCTGTCTCAAGGAAATAAAGCTTATTCATATAAAATAAAACATATGATTAGGTATTGGTAAGGACTGTTTGGAACTAAGATTACTGGTCCATTAATTCAGGAAGTGATGAAAGCCCAGAGAGCAACTGCTGAGGGTAGCAGATTCTTGAGTCTCTGAACAAAAAAATTTCAACCAGAGTCTGAACAGTGGTAGAAATTAAAGCCATTTGTTAAGGAAGAGAACAGACGTGTGTAGAAGTGGAATAGACAGCTGCCAAGGTCCTGGGTTCAAATGTCCTAAGCCACAGGAGTAATGACTGTTTATGGGTCACTTGCAGCCCCCTCCTTTGCCACATTTGTGTGTTATGTGCTTTTCCTGCACAAGAGTGCTGCCTTACATGCAAGCCTGCTAGGGAGTGGCTTCCAGTTGTAATGTACACCACTGTCGTAAATTTCCAGGTGCTGTTTGAGCTCACTGAGAAGCCAGCTCTGGAATCACACCTGTTTCCCTATTCCCATGTCAGACCAAATGCTTGCTTCAAAGAGTCTTTCAAGGACCACTTGTCCAGAGATGGGACAGCTCCCTTAAGTCTCTGATAGAAAGGATAAAACAGCCCAAGAGTCAAAAACACCATGTCCCTGAAAACAGCTGGAAGGTGAACAATTTCCAACGGATGTTTTCACTGTTTATTCCATCTTATAAAAATGTCTGCAGTGGGAAAGAGTGCTGAGAGTTCAGCCACAGGAAGCTCAGGCATGGAGAAAACTCAATGAGAAACTTTGTCAGACTGCCTCAGCTTCCCCAGGCAGTATCTGCTGGATGTGAGGCCCTGAGCCCACAGTGTAATCTCGCTCTTGTCTGTTCTTTTCCCTGGAAGCTCTGTCTATAGGGACACAGAATGAGGAACTACACCTGGGACTCCACCTTGATGGGGTAGCCGCAGATGGTTTGTGCTGCAAGACACCATTCTGCAGATGGTTTGTGCTGCAAGATCCCATTCTGAAGATGCTACCTTTCTGCAATCTGTTTGCTTATTCGTTTTTGGCTCATGTGAAGGAACATTCTATCTTGTCTCAGATTCTCTCCAGAGACAGTCATAAAGAGGCATCCCCAGTCAATTTCTGATGGGTATTTTGAGAACACAATTTGACAGTATTTTTCTATCTGTCTGTCTATCTATCTATCTATCCGTCTATTGCTTGTTATTTATTTTTTGACTTGCCATATACTTAATAAACTCAAAACCAAAAATCAAAAATATGTATTATAGACTATTCTTCAGAGAGTACAGCATACCATGAGAGACAGCCATCAGGTAGGAAGCTTCCAAGACCAGTTCCAGGTTAGTTTCCCTGGTGTCCTGTATCCAGAATGAATTATGCTGAAAGCAACAGTCTTAGCATCTAGTTCTGGTGAGTGACCAAGAACAATGCCAATATCCTTTTAATTAATCTTGATGTGCCCCTCTCCTCTCTCCCCTCTCTTGTTATACCCCTGTTCCTGTACTGTGAGGTGAGTCATTCAGTTATCTGACTTAAAAATTCTTGTGTCAGTTCAATATTCACTGACTACTTATGACACACACAGCACCTAATCTCTGATGGTGAGAGAATACAGCCACCTTGAATTGCTTCTCTCCTTATCTTTGTAACCTTAAACCCACAATCTCCAAGAGTCTACAAGACAATTAATGGTAACTAATCAGGCTTAATACAGTCTTGGTTAGAGGTGGAACTTGTGCCCACTTCCCCAGCCCTAACCAACAAGCTTTTTGCAACTGATACCTACTGGGAAAGGGAAAATAAGTTTTCTCCAATGGAATGACACTGGGCATATAAACCACAGTCCAGTAAATTGCCAATAAGGAAACAGAATTGTTTGTTTGTTTGTTTGTTTGTTTTGTCTTGCTGGGTCTTTGTTCATCCATTTGTTTGCTTTAGTTTCCATTTTCTTTTCTTTTTGTTTTTGAGAGAAAATGGAACCTGAAATTGGGTGTAGGGAGATGGGGAGACCCAGGGCTACATAGAGATACCCTCTCTCCATAGATTAGAGCACTCAACCACTCACACTCTAAATGAGAATTAAATTTTCTGAGAAGCAAGTGTTCAGGGCTGGAATGTGATATAACCATGCTTTCCTTTCTCCTCTTCTCTTGTATAGGTAAGATCACATGGTGGTGTCTGCTACTAGTCCTATTATGACTCCTGTAGGAAGGTCAGTGATTCTTCACTCTAAATATAAACACTGTCAGAAACCATCATTGTAAAGATGGTGGTCAAACTAGAAATAGGCTAAAGCACTTTGTGGATGGTTGGGATAGAGTCAAGAGGTTGGTTTTTCGTTGTCTTTCCTTGTATCTACTATAGCTCACTACAGAGTCTACCACCATGTTTCTGATGCCTTCTCCCACTTCTCCAAGCTTGCCAGGTTGTCAAAAAGGCTGAGAAGCAATCCTATTCCTTTGATCTTGCTTTCTAAAACGCACTCACTCAGATTCACTTGTCTCTGGGGTGCTTGATTCAACAGGCATCATCAGAGGCTAAGAGATGAGTATAAGGATGGGAAGAGCATCCCTTGACAGTCTTGGTGAGAATGAAGAGTTGAGTATCAAGTGTGCTTTTCCCTTAAAGAGTGCATTAGCTCTTTTCTCACCATGTTTCACGGACGCCCACAGTGACTTAAGACCTAGAGATGGGATATGCCAAGGAAATTTGTCAGTGTGCAGGCAGTACTGCAGTCACTAAGCAGGTCTCTATCCAGCCTGGGTTTCCCATGACTTAAATCATAAAACTAAGCAGTTTCTGCAGTGCTTCATGAATTAATTAGCTGTTTCCTCAGTACTGGACACAAATGTGTTTTTACTTAAAAGAAAAGCAAGAGTTTGTCAAATGAATGTGAGAACCCCTGCTGCTCTCTAACCCATTTAACTGTGGGGATTTTTAAACTGTAAAGGAATGTGGCTTAAAATGATATTTCCTAGTTATTCTCATTTATAACCAACATATTGAAAAAGAAAGAAAGAAAGAAAGAAAGAAAGAAAGAAAGAGGGAGAAACTGACTTACAGAATATGGAGGTTTGAATAAGAATGTCCCCCACAGGCTCATATATTTGAATGATGGGTCATCAAGGAATGGTACTACTAAAGAGAGATGAGAAGGTGTGGCCTTGATGGAGGAAGTATGCCACTGGCAGTGGGCTTTGGGTTTCAAAAGCTCCAGGCAGGCCCAGTGTCTCTCTTCCTGCTGTCTGAGGATCTGGATGTAGAACTCCTGTGTGTTGTCCTGCTTCCTGCCATGATAATAATGGATTAAACCCCTGAATGGTAAGCCACCCCCCAATTAAATTCATTTTTTCATATGAGTTGCTGTGGTCAGTGTATCTCATCACAGCAATAAAACACTGACTCAGACACGGAGCAACCCAGGAAGTTGAGGAAAGATTTTGTGTTCTCATTTCCATGTCCTCCAGGAACCGCACTTCTCTCCGGGGGAACATTACTTCACAGTATGTCCTCCTCCCTCTTTCTGACTAATGGGGAGTTGTGGTTAATTTGAAAGTAGGGCCTAATAAATGTCTATTATTGGCCCTATAAGTATTATTATGGTGACATTTTCTAACCTTCTATTAGTCAATAAAAACACATACCTATTACATTTTAAAATATCCTTGGTTCACCTAGGACAGGGCAGATATTAATCCCCTAAACTACCTCCCATACCCTGCCCCAATCCCATGTCATCTGCTTCTAATAATTTCTGTGGAGTTATATCTTCTATCCATAATCCCAAATACTTGCTAATGTTTGTTATCTGAGGTGACTCCTCTATCCGCACCAGCCATGTGCCTCCTACTCCACCTAACCCATGGCCGCCAGCCTCCTTTCTTCTTCCCTTTCTCTCTACCATCCTCTTCTGGTCCCTGACCACTTCCTTTCCCAAGAGCATCTCTGTCCGACTAGCCCGGGAACCTTAGCCATGCCTATCCCATTTGCCCTGCCCAGGTGTGATGGCTTTTTATCAGTCAAACAGGAATAAGTTCTTAGGCAAGGTTACAAACATTTTGGGGTATGTGAGACTGCTCATTTGGGCAGCAAGCAAACTGCCCAATAGGGGCTTGACTTTGTGTAGGGGAAGTGAAATGTCCAAGATAAACCCCAAATGCATGCACACACAGTTTCCTGGATCCCTTGTAACTCTAATCCTAGATGGGCAAATGATACAGCTGTAATCAAGAAGTGGCTGTTGACAGGTGACTTGCTAGGAAACAGTTTAAGGGAACCAAATTCAGCTGGCCACCATTGCTTTTACGTTTCTTCCCCTTGGCATGTTTGGTAGTGTGGGAGCATCTTACAAACCTTAGGAAAAGAAACTGAGCTAATTAATCGTAGCCAAGAAGAAAGATGGGGTCTTGGAGCTGTTTCCTCTAAATTTTGTTTGCAATTGAGACAATGAAGGCCTGCATGGCTCAGCCAAGTGTTATTTTGATAGTTTGAGCCAAAGGCAATCTCTGGCTGCTTTCATCTATAGCTAAGGATACAATGCAGCTGAGCCAACCAGTCCCACTGCTGATAGGCAGAGTCGATTAAACCCATACCTGTTTCCAAAGCAACTTTGCCTTTTTAAAAATTGATCTTGAATTTTGTTTCACTGTAAAACTTAGGGTGTTTTCCTATAAACAAATCCTAGAATAAAAGTCATGGTTGTCTGTCTATCTGTCTGTTTGTGTGTCTGTATATGCCCATGCATGTACATGTGGAGGTCAAAGGTCAGGCAGTGTTACATCTCTTCCTCATCTCTCCTTACCTTATTTTTTGTTCCAGGATCTCCCACTGACCCTTTGGCTCTCCATTTCATCTTGACTGCCCCACCCAGGGACCCACCTACATTTTCCCCAGTCCTGGGATTACAGGCATCCACTGCCACACCAGTTTTTATCTGGATGGTAAGAATCGGAACACTAGTCCTCACGCTTGAGCAGCAAATATTTTTCCCACACAATCACCTTCCCAGCATAGACATTCTTAGTATGAAATGACTGCACAATAACTTGCAACAGGTTTGCCTTCTGTTCAACCTCCTCATGCCCAATGTGAGGCTTAGGGTACTTTTTCAGTCCCCAGGGCCAGATAGAGAAAGTCATTCCAGACAAGCTTTGACTAGCCTTTGACCACATTGTAAGGACCAGACAAACTCCATTTTGAAAAAGAAACTAGGCAAGGGCTGAACCCAGATATTAGAAAAACCACAAAGTAGCTAAACAGAAAAATATTCCATAACAACACAATCAGCTCACCTTGGGAAAGTACAAATATACTCTCTGCTGGTCAAGCTGACCAGCAGGTGGTCTGACACATAGCAACAACCAATTAGGAGAAGGCAGGCCAAAATTCCTAACCTCCCTGTGACTGCTTCAACCAATCTTTTCTATAGGCCAACTTGCCCCTACACCTATTACCCAACCATGAAACGTCAAGGCTTGTAACTACCTGCTTGCAGCTTTTCTTCCCAAATGCCATTCAATCATATACTGTAAAACCCATTTCTTTGTCTAAAATCTATTTAAAAAAAAAAAAAAAAAAAAAAAAAAAAAAACCTCTCAATTGAGACTTAAGGCCACTTCCTTGCATCTGCTCTGTCACTGCATTAGAGGTGTGTCCCAGGTCCAAAGCTGCAAAGAAGACTTCCTTGCAATTGCACTTGGACTTGCCTCTTGGATGGTCTGTTCAGGGAATCTCTCAAAATTTGGTCATAACAGTGTCACAATTCAAATGCAAGACTGATTTTGAGCTTTCTGACGTCAGAAGCAAAGACATTCCACCGGGTTGGTTATTATTAAAAGGGAACAAAAGTTTCCCAACCATCCAGCTGAAACAGTTGAGTGTTGGCTGCAAAGCAACTCGATAGGTTATGGTTAAACTGTTTGCAAAAGGTCAAGCCTGGAAATTCCACTTGGAGCAGGCTGGCCCTTATTCTACTGTGATACTGAATAGAAAGCAAAATTTACTTCTCTATCAGGAAACTGAGACAGGAGGAGAAACAAGACACACAACTTCTAAGAATTCCAAGTTCCTAGAGGATGGAAACTATGCAATTGACATTTCTTTCCTACTTAATTACACTGGGTCCCTACAACACATCCCCAGACAAAGATGTTATAGATAGTCTGGTCTTATAAATATATTAAAATGCTAAGTAGGTTGACTGCATGACAAGAGACACAAAGAAAATAAGTGACAGCACTGAAAAATAGCCTCAAAACCTCACAAGCGCTGTGTTTTGTTTTGTTTTGTTTTGTTTTGTTTTGTTTTTCCGAGACAGAGTCTCTCTGCGCAGCCTTGGCTGTCCTGGACTCGCTTTGTAAACCTGGCTGGCCTCGAACTCACAGCAATCCACCTGCCTCTGCCTCCCAAGTGCTGGGATTAAAGGTGTGAGCCATCACACCTGGCTCTCACAAGCTCTTTAACTCATTGCTTGAAGTTTCTGGGTGTAAAGCCAGCAGTTGAGCCCTTTTCTGAAGCACAATGCAAAACCCATGTGTGTAGAGGAATTTTAATTTAGAACATGGCTGCTATGGCAAGAGATCACATCCTAAGACCTTCTAGGTCTGTGTGATGCAGCTGCAAATCAAACACACCTTTAATCCAGGAGACAGACAGAGGCAAGCAGATCTGAGTTCAAGGCCAGCCTGGTATAGAGCAAGTTTCAGGCAAAGAAAAGCTTAGGTCTAGGCATGGTGGTACATGCCTCTAATCTCAAACAATGAAGGTAAAGTTAGTAGAAGGAAGCACCCATATTTGAAAGTGATGCTTAATTGAGTGGCAGGAAAAGTGATGAATCAGAGAAAGATTTGACAAAATTGGATACATCCAACTCTCAGGAGAAGAGAGAGAAAAGAGAAACTACTTAAGGGACAATGCAGAGAGAGAGAGAGGAAGGAGGAGGAAAAGAAAGAGGAGGCGGCAGTTTAACTGAGAAAGTTTTACAGAGAGAGGTTGAAGGCATAATGAGGCAGAGAATGAGAAGGAGCCAGATGTTTACCAGCAGATTGCTGGAGTTAATTTGAGGCCAAACAGAACAATTCAGAGGCCAAGAGAAAATCCAGATTGAATAAATCAGCTGAGAGAGGAGTTTGAGCCAGAACAGCTGTGTAAACCTAACTTTTATTCTCCTTGCTCAGTTGTTATCTGGGAAGCTAACTGCCTCCTTCTGCTAACCTAGCCCTAGTCCTGGAAGCTTCTATCCTCTGTACAATCTAAGCCAGGCCTAGAATGTTTTAGCTTCAGAGACTTACTGTTTAAGAAGCTCACTCTTAATTGTTCTTTCTGTTCTGGGCTGGCTGGTTCAACTCAGCTGTTCAGGCTCAAACTCTCCCCCCAGCTGATTTACTTAACCTGGCTTCTCCCTTTGCCCGGAACTAATTTGGCAATCTGCTCTAATCTTCTGGCTTCTTCTCATTTTCGGCCGATTCAGTCTTCACTTGAGTTCTCTCTGCAACTCATCTCTCTAGTGATGTCCTGGTTAAAAAACCAAAAAACAAAACAAAAAAAAACCAAAAAACAAAAAAACTGCCTGCCTCTCTGTAAAACTGCCTCTGAAGTAGTTTCCCTTTCCTCTCTCTTCTTGTGAGAGTTGGGACACTCCTATTCTGTCAAATCTTCTCTGATTCATCACCTTTTTTGCCACTCAATTAGACTTTCCTTTCAATCATGAGTGCTTCCTTCTACAAACTAACTTTATCTTCATTTGGCATTAAAGGCATCACCACACCTAGATCTAAGTTTTTCTTTATCTGATTCTTGCTCTATACCAGCTTGGTCTTGAACTCAGATCTGCTTACCTCTGTCTCCTGGATTAAAGAAGTGTTTGTATTCCAGCTGGATCACACAGATCTAGTTCTTTGGATGTGATCTCTTGCCAGCTGGAGCACATAGGCCTAGAAGGTTTTTGGATGTGATTTCTTGCCAGAGTAGCCATGTTCTGAATTAATATTCTTCTATACAGCTGAGTTGAACCAGCAAGCTATGATCTCAGAAAAGACAAGAAAGGGTGAGTTTATTAAGCAGTCACTCTCAGAGGCTGAAACCATATTAGGCCTAGGCTAGAAGCTTCCAGGACTAGGCCTAGGTTAGCAGAAGGCGGCAGTAATCATCAGACAACAATAAAAACAGGTAAATAAAAGTTCCTTTTACACATGTGAACAGTGCTGCTCGGCTGGTGGGGGGTGTGACACATTCTTTCAGATTTCGGCTTCTTTTCCTGAAGACACTTTCATGAGGAGCAGGAGACCCCAGAGTAGGTCCAGGGATGTTCAAAGAACAACTCAGAATCCAGGCACTAATGATAATGTTCTGGTCCAGGCTTTCTTGCCTCTGAGAGCTGAGTTGATTCACAGGAACCTTCAAGGGAAGGATACTATAGATAATGCAGACAGCTCTCCAGCACCGATTTGTGGGTTTCTTCATCCCATGGTCACCCACATTGACTTCCAAAAGCTAAAGGCATCTCTTAAACCAGATATGCTTGGAAATGTGCATTGGAGAATAAAAGTCAATAAAAGTAGAATTGAATGTGCAGTTAACATGAGGTCAGATCTGTTTTCTCTGTTGAATGGACTTTGTCAGAATATGTAAAGAAGAGGTGAGGAGACTGGAGCCACTTGGAGAAGATGGCAGGCTTTCTATGGTTGGCTGACAGTGGTTCAATAGGCTAAAGAGTCTGAGTAAAGCTCAGAGCACATGCTTTGACTTGTAGCTACGTCATGAGTACACGTGCCTGATCATCATTCAGTGCACCAGGTTTCCCTGAAGCTCTGATCCACGAACCTGGCCTGAGAACTGGGACTAAGAGTTAACAGATACAGCACAAAACCATATAAAGAGCCCCGAGATGCACTCTCATTTTAGAAAGGCGTATAAGCTGGGGTTTCTGTTACTGTGATGAACACCATGACCAAAAGCAACTTGTGAGTGAAAGGTTTATTTCACTTATACCTCCAGATAACAATGTGACACTGAGGGAAGCCAAGGCACAAACTCACAAAGGGCGGGAAGCTAGAGGCAGGAAGTGAAACAGAGGCCAAGGAGGAATGCTGCTTGGTGGCTTGCTCAGCCTGCTTTCTTATAACATGGGACCAGAGCCTAGGGGTGGTACTGCCCACTGTGAGCTGGGTCCCTCCATGCACCCAGTCATCAGTCAAGAATATACACCACTGGCTAATCTGGTGGGGGCATTTTCTCAATTGAGGTTTCTCTTCCAAAATGATTCTGTGTCAAACTGACCTAAAGCCAGCCAGCATGCCATTCCAGATGCAGGGCACGCTCTTCCGTCTCTATAACATCTCTCGTCATAGATGTCATAGACTTCATGCAGGACAGGAGTCTCAATACCAAGGATATATTTTTCAAATTTGGGGTGAATCCACATAACTCTACGTAGAAATACAGTTTAAAACATTTGCACAAAATGCTCATTCTTCTTAATCTCATCCTGATGGGAGATGGCGGTTTTAGTCAATGCCAGCGGCATAAGCCAGAGGAAGGAGTCGCTGCTTTCTGACTGGTAGGAGCCTGTGATACCATCCTAGAAGCAGTCCCTAGGGAACATTCACCTGCTTAGTGATCAAGAGGACCAGACAAGTACACAGGGACTGTGCTTTTGGGGGGGACTGCTGTCTTACTTCTGAGACTTCCTGGCAGTGTAGTTTGAGGATTCTCCTGAAAATTTAGAGGGATCCCTTCAGATAGTAGATGTCAGCTGGGAGAATTGGTTTCTATGGTGGTGTGTCAGGATGAATGTTTGCCTACGAGTCCCAAGGCTGGGAAGAGAGGGAGATTATAACAATTCAGTTCAAAGGAAGATAAGACTTGGGCTGAGATCACAAAATAAAAGCACTGGTGAGAATGGGGGATAAAATAGATATATTCAGGGACTGGGCAGAAGAAAGGAATTCTTAAGAATTTACACAACTCCTCAGAACTGTGCCAATCATGATAAGTTATTAAAATTTAACATAACAATTGGTTTTAATGAGGAAATATAACAAGGCATAATAAGAAAATGATAAACAATGACAAAGAAATAGGTAAGTAGCCTATGCCAAAACTCTAGAGCAACATTTAGTCACATTTCTGAAAACACCTGAAGTTAAAGCTCAGTCACAGAACCCAAGAGCCACTTCCTTCCCAGCCCACCTACTAGACTGTCTATGCCTCTCTATTTTAGTGAAGTCATGGTCTCTCGCCTACACAGGGTTTCCAGGAATCTAGAAGCATGCAAGGTAAGGCATGGTCTTCCCAGGGCAGGAAGGTCAGGAATGAGAAGAAAGACCTGTGCCGGGCATCCAACCCAAGGTGTGTCTTCAGGGAGGCCGAACATGGAGAGAGGGCAGGGTCTGAGCACCAGAGTAACAGATGTCAGGAAGAATGGATGTCGGCCCTCAGAAAACACCCTGGGAGGCTTCCAGAGTATCTAAGACACTATCCTGAGCCACCTTACCAGCCCCAGCACAGCTTCTTGACCTAAGAAAAGGACTAGGCAATCGCTGAACACCCATGCGCTGTTCTCATCCTCCTCACCAAGCCTTGAAGGCCTCCAGTCACTGCTGAAGAGCTACAGGAGGGACAGTATACCCTATTTGCCATCGCACTGAAAGAAAAGCATTATCTGTGACTGAGATAGCAGAATGCTTTATATAAGCATGAATGTTTTACAGCATATGTCAGATAACAAGCTTGTAAGAAGAATGTGCTTTGCAACAAAATGAGGACTTGTCTGGTTCCACACATGACAAGCTCACTGAGCTGTCCTCTTCTTGTGGGCTCTGTTACCGTCAGGCTTGAAAACAATTAAGGGAGCCATGTTTGCCAGCTCAAGGATGGAGGGTGTGGTTAGTTGTGCAATGCAATGCTGTAATGTAAGAGACCCTGTTGTGACAGGAATCCCAGAAGGCCGGAGTATCTTTACTAGCCAGTAACCTCAGAAAGGCCATTTAGCTAACATCCACTGCTATAATATAGATTAACGCTAGTTTTATCATTTTCCTGGAGTGTTACCATTATGAGATATTAAAAATAACAAATATGGACATGTAAAAGTCTATATCATTAAAACACCATATAAGGTGTTTTAAGAATTATTTACTGGGGGGTTGGTGAGATGGCTCAGTGGGTACAGGTGTCGGCTACCAAGATGACAACCTGAACTTCATCCCCAGGACCCACATGATAAAGGAACGAACCACTTCCTCCAAGTTATCTATCTTCCACATGTATGCCATAGCAGCTGTACACACACACACACACACACACACACACACACACACACACACACACACACACACATACACACACACAGGTATGGTATACTGGTTCAGGTATGGTGGCACTTTAATCTCAGCACTCAGAAGGCGGAGGCAGGTGGATCCATCTAAGTTCATGGGGTCCTGGTATATAAAGTGAGTTCCACGACAGCTAGGGCTATTTGACTCATAAACAAACAAACAAAAATAAAAACAAAAAAACACAAAAGTGTACTGAAGTCTGTTCTTGTCCACTAGACTCCTAAACACCCAGGTAGATCCCAGAGTCAAACAACTTAACATCTCAATAACGTGATTATTGAAATTCCATGACTATTGGAATGCTTCTGCTTTGCAAACCTACTGACTTCCCTCGCCTCCATCTAAGTTTGAAGACTTACTTCAGTATTTCACACACACTAAGCTCAGAAGCTAAAGTTGTAACTCAAGTCAGCTCATCTTTCTGTTCTTTCCTTGTGAACAAAATCACCATGCATCAGTGTCACAAATGAGTAAGTTGGAAGTTACCTGCTTTGCCTCATCTGCTCACTCCCAAATTCCATTGCTGCAAACAGCACGTGCATCTGGCCCTCTCACTGTTGCCTTTGATTCTTGCTTCTTCTAACTAGTCCTCCAGTCTCTGCTTACTCCTCTCTATTTTTTATTGTTGCTATTGCAAATGTTGTTTTTCTAAAATTTAAATGCAATCAGGAGACTCTTAAATTCTTCGCAGAGCTCAGTATAAAACTAAAGTCCTGAGGAACAGCTCAGAAGTGCTTCAAGATTTTTCCCACTCTCTTCTCTATAGCCCTGGCTTATTATTTAGTCTCTTGTTCCAAAATCCAGGCACATTGATTTGCATTTTCCCAAATACACAGCCACCTCCTTGACTCCACGTGTTACCAATGCTGTTCTTGATAGCATTGCTATTTGGCTCACACCTCCCATAATTTGGTTTGGGTCCAGTGGTCCTGATGCTGGAACCATGGGCCTTGCAAAGGCTGGGCAAGTGCCCTATCACTGTATCACACACCTACCCTTAGACTTGATGTTGGTATCACTTCTTCCAGTAAACCGCCTCACACCACTCCCAACCCACAAAGCCCTAGCATTCCATCTGCACAGCTGGGCTCTGCTAACACTCTGAACCTGAAGCCACTTTTCCACCATCTGTTTTCTTAACCAGATGTGCTCCCTGAGGGCAAATACTGAGATTTGCAGATTTGCATTGTTTTTTTTTTTTTTTTTTTTTTTTCCTCCAACAGGCCCCTTTCCTCCTGGAACAGAGAGAGATTTCTTCTGACCCTGATCAGGTAGTAAAAGCTGGGGAGACCCGTCCACAGAAGGAATTTTCTTTTGAATCCCTTCCCAGACAGGAAAAGGATCTCTTTAATTAGGCATGACCTTGAGGTTGGCCAGCAGATGGATAAAAGCAGGTCAATGGTTTAATAATAGGTTTTCTCAAGACCGATGACATTTTAAAGGAATGTGCACAACTATCTGGGTATCCTTCAGTTTCGAGGCTGAAGAAAAACCACAGCATGCAGGAGACAGGCCCTGTCCTTCAACCAAGTGCCACGTGTCAATGAGGGTTTGTTCCCAAGGTCCAAGGCATATCTTGCCCTTTGAGTATAACTCAGAAGAGAGACAGAGAGACTAAATCCTTTTGTAGTTATGATTTTGAATCTTCTACTGTATGGACGGTTCTCATGACCCTGATAACCAGGGGGAAAAAAAAAAAGGCACTGCTCCCATGGTAACAGCATCTCCTTGCACTGACTCTAGACAAAAAAAGGACCAGAAGAAAAACCCTAGAACATTTTATTAGAAAACTCTTCTTTGCCTAGAACATTTTAGAGATCCATTTGACCATCACTTTCCCCAGAAACAGTTATGCTCATTGTTAAAGTGACATTAACATACATGTATTACCTAGAAACCCCAGGCTGTGTTCCCTCCATCTTGTCTGACTAGCCATCCCAACCCCAGTTGCTCTCTCTCACTCCTTGGCACAGCCAGAGCCCTCTGCCAACACTCATGCAAGTGTCCTGGGGTCGATAAGAACATGGAGAATACTTTGGAAAATCAATGGCAGCACTCCCATTTGGTCTCAGCAGAGATAACCTTCTCAGATTATCAGAAGCATAGTCAGGCAGGGAAATTTTCTTAACCTTTTGGCTGGAGGATATTCTCTGTCTCTCTCTGTCTCTCTCTCTGTCTCTCGCTGTCTCTCTCTGTCTTTGTCTCTCTCTCTCTTTCTCTCTGTCTCTCTGTCTGTCTCTCTCTGTCTGTCTCTCTGTCTCTGTCTCTGTCTCTCTCTCTTTCTCTCTTTCTCTCTCTCTCTGTCTCTCTGTCTCTTTCTCTCTGTCTCTCTGTGTCTGTCTCTGTGTCTCTGTCTCTCTGTCTCTCTCTGTCTCTCTCTGTCTCTCTCTCTGTCTCTCTCTGTCTCTCTCTCTCTCTCTCTCTCTCT
>OU015755.1:34233128-34251861 GCA_907169655.1 Acomys percivali | reverse complement strand
CACACACACACACACACACACACACACACACACACACACACACACACGTTTTAACCAACTGAGACTTCTTAGAATATGTTTTACTCATCTGCAATTCAGATCCACAACTCGCACGCACACTTATGTTGACAAGACTGTCTATTGATGACTGCACCTTGACCTTCATCTTGACTAAGTAAGGCTCTGTACCTCGGACAGGGCATCAGCATTTGGTGTAAGAATGAGAAAGGCAGATAGATGCCTCAACTTTGAAAGCTGAATAAACCTTGATCCTTTACATAGGGGAGGGGAGTAAGGGGAAAATGTGAGGGAGGGAAGAATGGGAGGATACAAGGGATGGGATAACCATTGAGATGTAACAAGAATAAATTAATAAAACAAAAACAAAAAAAGAATATTCCCTGTGCTTCCTTGCAACTTAGCAACATTTTTCTTTTCTAAATATAAGAAAGTGGGCTAAGCAAGCCATGTTGAGTAAGCCAGTAGGCAGTACACCTCCATGGTCTCTGCATCAGCTCCCATCTCCTACTTCCTGCCCTGTTTGAGTTTCTGTCTTGACTCCTTTCAGTGATGAAATAAGATGTTGAAGTATAAGTCAAATAAACCATTTCCTTCCCAATTTGCTTTTGGTTATGTTGTTTCACCACAGCAATAGAAACCCTAACAGAGACCGATATCAACTGATGTTGGGATTGTTAGGTCTGGTTTAAGTATCCCTGTTGTTGCAATTGCATGGGTGTATCTCCCCTTTCATAGCTAGAAGGTGTAATGTCACAGAAGACTTCCTGGTGCTTTGGCTCTTACAATCTTCTTACACCCACTTCCACGATGTTTTCTGAGCTATAAGTATAGGAGTTGTGTTGTTGATGATCATTTTGGGGGGCCAGACACTCCACAGTCTCCTCTGCATTTTGACCAGAGTGGCTTTCTATAATGGCTCCTATCTGATGTTAAACTAGTTTATTTGATGATGGATGGGATTTACACTTATCTGTGAGCATATGGATCAATATTTAGAATGCATTTAGAAATTATACTGCTTTAGGAATGTAGCAATTGTAAGTTCCCCTCTAAGATCCATGGCCTTGCTAACCAGATGCAGTTAGCTAGTTTTAAAATACCAAGCATGAGTCCCTCCTGTTATCCAGGGATTGAGTGCAATTAGATAGCTATTGGTTAACTCCAGGATATAAGTGCCACTATTGCATCTTTAGGGATATCTTGCCGTGCTGCTCATCATTATGTCCCATAGGCATCTCAGCTGGGTAAGACGTTCTTTCCTCCCTTAGCAGATTACATATCATTGCTGTACAATGAAAGTTAGTACTTAGAGAGCAGGCTTTCCAGCCAGTTATAGTTCAAATCTCCCAAGTCCTATGTTCACAGCACATGGTGTCTTCAGCAATAGGAACTTGCCTTCAATTTCTAGAAGGCAACTAAAGAAAATAGCAATAGCTTATATTGTTTTGAGAGTCTCTTCGAGTCCTGTGACCAACAATTTGAAAGGTAGTTTCTCATGCCCAGTAATAGGGATTTTTGTTAGATAACTTATGACTTGGGCAGAATGTTATGATCCCATCCCATAGGAAGAAAATGGGTGGAACAAAAATAGCCCAACAAATGTAAAAACCCAGGTACAAAATGCCTAGAGTATGCTTAAACTCTAAAATTAAAAAGTTTATATAAGTTTTATTTTAAATATATGCCTTTTCTATTGCTCATGGCAACCAACCGACTTGTCTCTTTAAGCGTGAGGCCTTCTCACAAGAGACAGGTAGTGGCTTGGCCTAATATAATAGGTGCCCACGAGCCCCATAAGAGAATATTTAGATCTATACAACCTTGCTTTGATTTCAACATCACAATGGTTCTATACATCCCCTTTGAGAGAGATCAAAATAAAACAGACTTAATGACCATGTTTCCTTGAAAGTCTTCATTCAGAATAATTTCAAAATGGCTATCAAGATCATCCAGCATCACAGACTGTGCCAGTCAGGACTTTAGTTAAGCTCTGAACTTTTCAGCATTCAAAGACTAGACAGCAAATGTTTCATCCAGTTGTCTTAAGACTGGACAATAACCTAATTATTTTGGGCCCCCAAGAAAGAAAACTACATGCCATTCCCATGTGGGGGGTGGTTGGTTTTGGTTATTGTATGGGTAATAGATGTTAATTATTGTTTAAAGGTGTTGTTTATAGGAATGGTAAGTAAAAGAGTAGATTATTGAATCTATTTTTATACCAAAGAACATTAATAAGCCAAAAAATCTTACATTGGTATATATCTTTGTATTATATTTTGTTACAACATGCTAAAGTATTGTACCTATGTAATTCTCAAAACTGCAATGTTAAGTTCTAGTCATTTTGAAAGCTACTATTATTAACTGTTTAGGATAAGTAAGAAATGTATATTAGTAATACAATCAGACTCATGACCATGTTAGATACTGGTTCAGTTAATTACAAAAATACATTTCCTAGATCGACAGATGGCAGCATCCCATTCTACTTCAAAGAGCATCAAAGGCTTCTTCATATGTGTCAAGCAATCCACTGGGTGAGAAAATGACCTTGTGTCAACTATAGCAAAATACTGTCCAAATAGGACAACCTGGATGCAGGAGCTTTGCAGGGACAAGGTAGGCAAAGCCTTTACGATTCCTGCTTCACAGAAAAATCTGTCAAATATTCTGGGCCAGAAGGCTGAAGATGATGCTCCAATGCTATAGAAAAAAATTTAAGGAACTGTCCAGGCAGATAAATATCTGTCATTTCTACACTTTTGGAAGCTGTATCAGATTGACTTGGAGTAGGTATGGCAAAGGTAGACACTGAGAAAGTTCTGGGGGCTTGTTCTGTGGCTGATTTACCTGCTGCTATGGACTGTTGGGCTCCTTACTGGCACAGAGGGTTCACTATGGGGACCTGGTATCTGGTTTCAAGAACAAGGCCTGAATTGCATTCCTTTTATTTCCCCAGACAGTAGTGTCTTTGTCATCTGTTTGTAGTTGGGGAAGGTCTGACAAAGGAAATTGGCCTTCCTGTATTCCTTAACGCATCTGTCTATTTTATTGTACTAAGACCAGACATGGGAGCTCACTTGGCTTATTCAGGTTTTTTGTTTGTTTGTTTGTTTGTTTAAGTGGTGAGGTTATGAGAAGAAAGTTACTAAATGATAATTTTCATTTGCTCTAGTTTTTTTTTTTTTCTTGCTGAATGATTGAGTAGAGGCTTGTATACTCTAGGGTAGAAATGTTGGAGACCACCACAGAATTCAGCTTACTATAGCCCTAAAGCAAGAAACCGAGCTTGGCTTCTTGGAAGCATTATCAAGGCCACAGAGGAAATGTTCAGGTGATATGCTCAAAAATGTGAATTTGTAGAAAGGCAGCACCATTTGCTAATCCATTCCCCATTGCTATAGCAAACTGTCCTATTCTGGAGACTTTATAAACAACAAGGCTTATGTGTCTTGTTGTTTTCTAGAGTCCAATCTTGGATGGCTTGATTTTACTCAGTCTCTGAGAAACACTGGCCCAGCTGTGTCACACATGGCACGTGAATATCATCATGGTAAGAGTTTGTGTGTGAGGGAGACACTAATTCATGGTGAGACAAAAAGCTGAGCTATTGTTGGATCAGGATTGCTGCTGGAAGTACAGCCTAGTATTTCCTGTGCCATTCCATTGTCTGACCTGTCATGGCCAAGCCTGACATAAACAGAATGAAGCTCTTATAACCATTCCCAAGAATGGAGCCAGCCAAGTAAATTCTCAGACCACATTTTTAAAGAGTTTTTGTTAGGAGTGCAGAAGATGAGGTAGCTACACCTTATATTCCTTGTGGGAAAGGGTTACTCAGCAGGAGGGAACTCATGTCTGCTACTGTCAATTTAGCACATCTGTGGCGACAGAGGTCACAAACCCTCAAAGAGAACCTACTGTTGCCATTTTCCTAAGTCACTACAGCTCCTAGGTGTATTTTAAATACTTATCTCTATACTCACAGATGATTGTTGCTGTCAGTCTTCATCAAAGAACCTTCATTTTCAGCAAACTTTCAGCATTACAGAGATCTACATCTGGCCATAAGTGACTGTGAAGTGCCCCGCCACAACTGTCACAATACAACCCAAACAGCTAAGGCTCATGGAACGTTGCAGAAGAGGGAGCAGAAGGATTGTAAGAGGTAAAACCAAGTTGCCTGCCACAAGACATTATCCTCTAGACAGGAAGTTGCTGCACCCATGAAATCTCACCACTGTGGCTGCCTCAACCAAACCTGCATAATGACCTTATGAGGATGGCAGAAGTTTCACAAACCACCCCACCTGCACCCCAGATGAAGAGCTATATGTAAATCAATGGCTGGTAAGAAAGAGAGAATCTATTTTCCCAGGGGAAAATTCCCTGATAAGTTATCCAGTTCAAGTGGGTAGCCCTAAACACATGTGTATATGGATGCCTCTAAAAGGACTCAATAGACACTCTCTCTCTCCTCCCCCTCTCTCTCCCTCCCTCCCTCCTTCCCTCCATCTATCTATCTATCTATCTATCTATCTATCTATCTATCTCTATCATGTGTGTGTGTGTATGTGTGTGTGTGTGTGTGTGCATTCATGTTCATGTGTGTATGTGTGACAATTATAGAAGAGTTCATTAATTCAAGGTGAGGAGAGACACAGTAGGAGTTGTAGGAGTTGAAAGGGAAGGAAAGAGATGGAAGTTATGTAAATCTAGTAGTCACGTATAAAATTTGAAAAAAAATAAAAATTTAAATTAAAATGCATTAAATCTTCTTTTCTCTTCTGACTAAAACTTTGGATTGTCAGATGAGGAAACACACACACACACACCACAAAGCACATGCACACACACTCAGCATTCTTGTCTCCAAAGGAAGCAGATTGTCTGGTTTTCTTCTCTATGCTACTCTTGGTGAGCTTCCTACATTCTGAATCCCCCGGGCCACAGGCCTCGCTTGCTCAAGTGTCAGCTCATCTGGCAGCGTTGTGTGGTTCTTGAGTCCCTGCCAATGTGTCACTGCAGATAGGCTTAGATGATTTGATGGGAAGCAAATAGTGTCATACAAATAACAACTCGACTCTCAGCTGTCTCCTGACCAACTACAAAGCTGGTGAGAGGGTTTGGAATCCCAGAAATACAGCATGGCCTTCTTTTCTTGAGAAAAACATCTCAGGAGGCTGGCAAGGTAGTGCAACTGGTAAAGGACTTGCCACCAAATCTGTCAACCTGATTCTGATCCCAGGACTCACAAAAGGAAGAGACCTCAAACTGCCCTGAATGTTGTCCTCTTACTTCTGCATGGGATCCATGGAATGTACACACACACACACACACACACACACACACACAAACACACACCACACACAAAAGCACACATGCACACATAATATATGTGTGTATATACATATATGTTGTACATACATGTTGATATAACAATATAATATACCCACTATTTTATAATTACAATAAAATATAAATGTGTACATAGAATAATAGTTATTTAAGCTAAAACTGTGTTTGGATTTAAAATTATAAACATAGAAATAATATATAACAAAGTATATTTATTATTTAAATTATAAATATATATTTCTTATTCAATTTATTACAAATTATACATGAATCTCATTTCTGTAACTCCCAAGTAGCTGCATTTATAGGCAGTAATTGAAATATTTTGTTTGAACTAAGCATCCTCAAGGTAATTTGGTGTCATGAATGTATAGCTTTTTTCTTTTAGGAACTATCCTCTGAATACATTAACTTAAACATTTTATATTCTAAGTTCTGCCAAAGCTTTCTTGGTTCACGGATACTGAAATGACTTGGATTTAATAGTCACTCAAATGAATTGGGCCTTTGGTTCTTATCAGAATTTGAAGACAGTTCTGTGACAGGCCTAGTGAGCCTGCAGTGAAGCCACACGCCAAAGAAGCTGCACTTTGAATCCCCAGGTGGCTTTATTCAAAGCAGGCTATTTTTACATTACCTAAAATGATCACAAACACAGTAGCGTGTTCACAAAACAAGAGCCCACGTGTTCCTCCTCCACATGGTTTCATAATACTCTAATTAACCTGAAGTTATGTGTTAGCTGACGTCTGTAATGGGGTTGTAATAGGAACCTCCCACTACATCATAACTAGAAGTCACAGCTAATCATCTTGAAATATCATCTAGCTTCTCAACTTGATGCTCATTATAAAACCATCCAAAGAGTTAGAATAGATATTCTATTCATCATCTATTCTTAGAGGAAATGCACTCCAGTTACAACTTTGGATAAGTGTTATAATTATTTTTCCAACATTTGGCAAAAAATTTCTAATCAAAGAAATGGAGGAAATGTCATAAAAGTAAAAAAGGTAAAGACAGAGTCAATGAAGAATTACTATGACTGACTTTAAATTAAATTTAGTCATAGTGAATGGTGCTATGAGTCAGAAGAAAAATAATGCATGTATCTTTGTCTTTCCTGTATTTAGGTAGAAAACTTAAATTTTTTCTTTTGGCTAAAACTAGCTTTAAGAGACTCTAAATCCAGTCTCCTAATCCTTAAACTTCCAGCACAAGAAACAGCTACCATGCTTAGCTTCTCAGACCCCATTTATGTATAACAACATGTACAAACAACATCACAGCAAATCTTTAGAATTTGGTAGAGAAATTCACTTTGAGTTTTGTAAACTCATGAAGATAAAATGTAATTTTCCAAGAGCCTAAAAAAGACAAATTATTTTCTATAAAAGGGTAATGATTTAAGGACTTTTAAAAATTAGTGTATATTCGTTGAATAAAAATGTCATGACTGTGTTTTCACACATGTATATAATATACTTTGACAATATTTATCACCTGATATTCTCTTCTGATTCCTCCTACTTCTTTCTGGCTTCCATCCTCTTCTCAAATAATCCCTCTTCTATTTGCATCTCTAATTTTGTTATAATCGAGATTGTACATATGGGAAAGCAACATGTGGTGCTTATCTCAGACTGGCTTATTTCATTTAACATGATGATCTCTAGTTCCATAATTTTTTTTCTGAAAATGACATAATTTCATTCCTATGTTTGAATAAATTCTACTGTGTACATGTAATATACTTTATCTGGTCATCTGTTGGTGACCATCTGAGACAGTTTCATAACCTTTCCTACATCTTGGAAAAGATTGCTCTTGAGCTCATAACTCAGAAAATAAAACAGCCATGTCTACTTCCCTTTTACCCATGAGAAAAGTGTCTCTGTTCCTATGGAAACTCTCTTATTATTCTGGGGGAACTCATTACAAGGATGCTACTTTTGCAATTATTTATTTCCTCTATTTATTTTTCCCCTATATTATCCCATCAGCTCCAGGACATGCTCATGTTACTCATGTTTTCTCCCTGCACCCCCGCCCCTGCCACCCCGTTCCATTGGCACTCAATTGATACAATGATGTCATTGGGAAGTTGATTTCTTTCCATCTCCGTATCCATTCATACTCTTAGTTTCATCCTTAAGGCAGTGTCCCTTATGGTGACAAAGTCACTGCAGCAGTTCTAATTCCATATCCACAAACCATGGCACATGAAATGATTAAGAAGAGTGATTTGGCAATTTTCTTGGTGTTCTCAGAAGGCCACGAAATACTTCTTTCCTTAGAAGCTTACAGAAAATGAAACTATAATTATTATATTTGCCAAATATTTTACAGACCTATTTCTAATCAAGTCTTTTGGATAAAGGAACATCATATGGAGAATGACTTAAATCTGTGTTGTGTGAGTCAATGTCTGTGATATTCGAGAGGAAAGATTACCTGATTAAGATACAACTATCAGACCTCCAAGTGAGGAGCCAGAGCCCTCCAAATATGACAGGTGATGCACATAGTGATGAGAAAGAAATGATGGATGGAAAGGGGGCCACTACCCCACACATCCTTTCCAAATTATATGTTTCATACCTCAATGTGAGATGGTCATACTGGAACTTTTACTCCCATCTGCCGTCACTGGATCTGGTATATTCTCCAGGATCTCAGTAAATTCTAATACTTATCACTTTGTTAATGACCAGAATTTAAAGATTATCTTAACTTGACTTGATTTCCATCATCTCACCATCAGCGGGGTCTATGAGTCCCATATCTCACATCTATACTAAAGCTATTGATTTCCTGATTCCAAGACCACTGTCTAGGTGTTTCCACCCTGTAGATTTTACTCTGTTTTCTTGAGTCCTATAACACATTTTAGAAAATATATCCTAACTATAATCAGAACCATTTATGCACACAAGCATTAACAACAACAGAATGAAAATTGCCAACACAGAAGAGGATGAGCTTTTAATATATTTTACCAAAATGTCGATATAAAATCCATATATTTATTAATCTTAATCTTAATTAAACAAATTAAGCAAATAAAAAGTATGTCCAGAGTGGAAGAGAACTCTTTGTCAGCTACACATCTGGGCAGTGGTTAAAATTTATACCATACGAAGAACTCAAAAAAACTTCCCAAATCAGTAAGCCCAATTAATAAATGCACAGATGAAATTATGCTGGCTGGTTTTATGGCAACTTGACATGGCTAGATTCATCTGAGAAGAGGGACCATTAGCTGTGAAAACACTTCCATAAGATCTGCCTCTATGTAAGTCTGTGGTGCATTTTCTTGATTAATACTTGATACGAGTGGTCCCATCTGCCCTAGGTTTGTGGTCTGGGATCTGTAAGAAAGCCAACTGAGCAAGCGTGTATGCAGCATCCATCCATGACCTCTGCTTTAGTCTCTGCCTCCAGGCTCCTGCCTTGAGTTCCTGCTGTCACTGTCCTCAGTGATCAAGTGAGACCTGAGAGTTGTTAGCTAAAATAAACCCTTTCCTCTTCAAGTTACTTTTCCTTACAATATTTTATCCCAATAGTAGAAACCTTAACTAAAGCAAAAATTGACAGATGATTCTCAAAGGATAAAATACAAATGGGAAAAAAAACATGAAAAACGTTTATCATCATCAGCCATCATGTTAATGCAAGTGATGCAAAAAGACCCCGAAATAGCCAACGCAATCCCACGCGAGAACAGCTATGCTGGTGATGTCTCTGTACTCTGACTTTAAATTACCCTACAGATCCATAGGAGCAAAATAGCATACAGCTCACACAAGCTTAGCCTTATGAATTGATGGAACAGAATTAAAAACCCAGAGACCAACCCACACAGCTACACTCATTTGACTTTGAACAAAGAAACAAAAACTCACATTATAGAAAAGACAGCCTGTTAATAGTAAATGAACTCTGAGCAAAATTGTATTATAGTATAATCCACCAAAAAAAAAATGAACAAGAAAAAGATTAGCTCTGATCTTTCACCATCTTTAAAATGAATTCCTCTGAGACTGAGAAAGTGTTATCTTGTTATTTCTCCCCTCACAGGTTTTTCCTGGTGGATGTCCCACTCTGGCAAACGATAGAATTTGTGTTCAGAGGTTCCCTGGTTGAAGATAGTTTTATGGGGGGGACAATTTGGGCAAAGAAATAGGGAAGTAAAAAAAGAACACTCTTCCAGAGACCGACAACCATACCGTCTAACTCATAAGCCACGCCAGAAGGGAGGAAGCCCACCATGCCCAAAGCCACTAAGCATCTTGCTTTCCTCTCTCTCCCTTGTCAAGGAGAGGTTTCTCATTGCTTGATGCCTTTAAAGGGTCCAGAGATGGAAAACAATAGGCAATATGACATTGTCAGCTACCCAAAGCCCCGGAAGCTCACAGCCTTGCATTATGATGATCCTTTCCTATTTTTGCTTTCAAAAGAGAGCAGAGAATTAGGATTATGTCATTAAAACATTAAACCATTGACGTAACCTTCTATTTGAGGCAGATAAATGGTAGCAATGGAGACAGAAAGAGACATCTCTGGGGTATATTTTGGAAGGAGATTGACATATATTGTGGTTGAAGAAGTAGCAAATAAAAAGGAACTAAGAATTACTGAGGTTTTTGTCTTTGAGTAACTGAGCTTCTTGGAGTGTACGCCCCTGCTGGGAAAAAAGACGTTATAGTCAAGAGATAGGTTTGTGGAGTAAGGAATAGAAATTAGAACATTCTGATTTGGGCCATTTTAATTTTTGCAGTCTTTGATAACCATGTAAATGCGGACCCAGTCCCAGCACTAATCAGTGCTGGCAAACCCTGTGTCCAGAGGGGAAGTGTCATTGTCACACTAAACCAGCTCTTTCATTTCTGTCAGCCATTTTCTCCCAAACCTTTCAAAGGTTTCTACGTTTCGTTGTCCTGCTTCTGACTCTGAAATTCCCACACCCAGCCCATTTCCACCCTACTTTTCACTACTTTGTGTCCTCTGTGGTTATTTGAACTAAAAGAACAAGATTGCATAAGTTCTGCTGGCTGTATCCATCATAATGCAAGAAACAACTCAACAAACAATTAAAAATGCAGTCGTCTGAATAGGGTAGGACTTGTGTCTTTAAGCCATTCCTGCTCGCATCCTTCTCACACACTCTGGGACCAGCAGTCAGCAAAGATTATTGAGTAGTATGTGCCCTATAACATCTGATTTTCTTGACCAGAGCAATAAGGATGATAGCCAGGTAACACTGCAAAAGCATTAACAGAATTCTGGTTACCAAATGCTCCAGTTGTAATATTAAAACTCATCTCAAAGTCTAACAACAACAACAACAATCTCAGTTCACAATGATTGTTCCTAATCAAGTGTATCTGTCTCAAAAAAAACTCCAGCTTTAACTAGTATCTTCTTTATCACTTCTTACTTTGTCCATGCTTTTCAGATGCAGATGGTGAAAGTCAAGATGGATGTGGTGGCACATGTCTTTAATCTAAGCATTTGGGAGGCACAGCCAGGTGGATCTCTGGGTTCAAGGACAGCCTGGTGAGTTCCAGGACAGACAGGCCTATACAGAGAAACCCTGTCTCAAAAAAAAAAAAAAAAAAAAAAGAAAGAAAGAAAGTAGAAGTCAAATGAAGGAAGGCAGGGAGGGAGCAAGGGAAGCTGTGCCTGCATCATTTTATCTCCACCTTCTCAAACATTACATCACTCTAACCCAGAGTGCTGTTCAGAGCAGTTTGATGTTCTAAGAACATCCAGTGAATGCCTTGGGTAGACTATACACATAATTCACATTGCTTACTCTGTGAAAAGAGAAGCAGTGGGGATGAATAAGTGGGTATTTCTTACATCTCTTCAGAAAAGGTTCTTGGGAGTAGATCATTTCCACTGATATTAGCAAGGGGTATGGAGGCACGAAACAGGAGAAGACAAAAACAATGCTAGTTAGTCAAAAAAAAAAAAAAATGCCTTGAGTTGAGGCGAAGCACCAGTCAGACTGGCAACTCAGAGGGATACTTGCCTAAGGAGTGGACACCTTGAGGCTCTTGTGCATGTTCAACAGAAGGCATTAGAAACTGTGGGCAGGAATTTGATTTTCACACCTAAGAAATCCTCAGAGCAAATATTTTAGTTCCTTTTCTGTTGCTGCGATAAACACTGTGACCAAAAGCTCCCTGGAGACAAAAGGATTTCTTCCATCGTACACCTTAGAGTCTGTATGACTGGCACTAAGGGCAGGAGCTCAGCAGGAACCCGGAGGCAGGAACTAAAGCGGAGGCCATGGAAGAATGCTGCCTCTTGGCTTGCTCCACATGGCTTGCATGACCCACATTTGTATACAACTCAGGAGGACCACATGTCCAGGAGTGGCATCACCCACAGTGGACTGGCCCCCTCCTGTCCATCATTTTTCAAGTAAATGCCCTAGACTTCTCTAAAGACCAACCTGATGGAGGAATTTTCTCAGTCGAGGTTCTCTCTTCCAGATGACTCCAGATTGTGTCAAGTTTTTTAAAAAATGAACAAAACAAACAAACAAAAACCTAAGCATCATACCAAGTGACAGCAATTATAAGTAAAGCTAATCAGGCTAGCCAGTCAGAAACACCTCCACGTTGCTCTCCAGGGCTCACCTCCATAAGACATTCATTTGTGTTGCACAACTCAGTCTTCTGGTGTAGACAGAAATATTTCATTTTTTAGAAATTACTAAAAATATTTATAGCTTGACGAAGCTAATTTAAAACACACAGCAAAAGCATGCACGTCTTCGGTTCTCTGGGCTGCAGCTGCAGGAATGGCGGCTTGTCCCTCAGCTGTGGTGGTTCAGACAGGAGCTCTCTGTGAAAGCGGTTCTGTACTCAAGATGACCCTTAGGCAGACAACAAGGTCTTTCCGCACATTGGGCAACTGTCATGGGAGGAGATGCAATTGTCTCCTGCCTCGTTTTCCCCAAACTTTCTAGGCATGTGGGCATCAACATCCTCAATTCATCCGGCAGTGAGGTAGTTTTCTATTTGCTTGGGTTTTGTTTTGTTTTCTGACCCAGGAAAATATTTTCATAATCTATTTCCTAATCTAGGAAAAGCTAAATCTTAGCTCTGTTTACAAAGAAAAAAAAAAAAAAACTAAAACTAAAACTTGTCCTAAAAAACAAGTGTGATTAAATAAAGCAGTTGGACAAAAATATTTTCTTTATTCTGCTGAGAAAATTCAACAAAGCCTGAAGACTCCATGGCCATTAGCAATCCTGGCTAAGGTAGGAAGGTAGCCATGCTTACCCGGCCCAGCAGAAACAGCCATAAGACATTCCTGGTCTTTTTCTGCCCCTAGGATAGAACAGCTGCTTTTAGCTTCTTTAATAGCTCTAGAGATTAACTCCTTCATCTCTCAGCAAACTAGAGGAATCGGTTTTTCTCTGATGGAACTAGTAATACTTCTTGTGGAAAAACTATTTTGTCATAAATGTTAAAGTGCACACAAGGAGAAACAATTTACTAGCTCCAAAATGGACAAAGAAAAAAGAAAAAAAAAATCCAAAGGGAGGGGGAGAGGAGAAGGGAGGGGCAGGGAGGCTGTCAGGAAATGAGAAGACCCACTAATCGCGTTTGTTCTGAGGACATGCTAAGCGGATGCTGATTTCACGCTCCGCATTTAAGGCACATATGTCTCCTGATAAAAGCAACAGGAACGGAATTATAAAGCCTGACAATGTCATCACCATAAAGATCTCTGAAAGTTATTGTCTTAAAATAAGTGCCTGGGAGGCCTGGATAGTCTCGCCCACACAAAAGTAATTTTTTTTTGTCATCTTCATATTTAACGACGCTAATCCCCAGCGCGGGGCTCCGATGACGAGTGCAATGTTGTGAACCATGACATTTAACAGATGAGCAGGCTGTTCCCCCAAATGAGCCACTGCGCTGAGACTGGACCAAAAAAAAAAAAAGCCTGAAATGAATCACACACAGCGTACAATGGCACAAAAGATGATTCACCAGGTCCCAGGGCAAATAAGAAGGGGTGAATGGCTACTTCGTCAGGGAAGCACGGTCCCAGTGAGCAGAGTTTATTGGTCTGTATCACACTGAGCCTGCAGCCAGCCTAGGGGATGCTACAGAAAGTTCTGTGACAGACAGGGCAGGGCATGAAGGAGCTACTGGGATGGTAGCACTGCCGCTGCCTGCTGCTGTGGCTGCACTCAAGCCTCCAAGTGGCTGCGGTGGGATGACTTACCCAGAAGGCTGCACAGCTGGCATCAGATAAAGCATTTGGGATCATTTTACTTGTATGATACCTAGAGGCAGCATTCCCTCTCCAGTGCTAAATCTAAACCATTCCTGTCATTTCAGGCTCTAATGAAATCTGTCTCTCAACATACTTCTCACAGGATGTCTCCGTCTTGGAAACAGTATGTGATTCCCCTACCAAATGGGATCACCTAGTTTTATAGGGGGAGAAGGACTTCTATTTTTTTTTTTTTTTCATGCTGCAAGTGATAAAGATAGGCTATCCAGCATGGGGAAGGTGTGGGGGAGGGGGCACATTAGCACGGCAACTCGCTCACCCTAGAGGTGACTGCTCACTGACTCATAAAGAAAAACCCCAGAGATTGCTTCCCACAGCTGTCCTTTAGGGAAAGAGGGACAGAAAAAAATGTGGTAGGATAAATGTTCCCACAGAATTACAGCCTCAGTGGATTCAGGGGAAGCTGGAACTGCCTTTCTAGGGGTTCACCATACAAGAGTGTAAATAAGGTGATAGCCCTTGCCTAATTGTAACTCTAACGTAAAATATTCCTAACACACCCCACACATACACACAAGGCCAAAGCCAATGGGAATATATCGAATATATTGAATTGAAGCTTGAATGTTAAGTCAACTTCTTGATGCAATTTAAATCAATATTGTGACTATTACATATCTCAACTGTAGGTTCCAAAACTATTTTAAGAAATTAGAAAGTAAGTTTAAGGGAGTCCCAGGAAGAGCTCTGGTTAGAAGCCCAAACACTAGCACTCTTTGCAACTGGTAAATGAGCATCTTGCTCACATCCATTATAACCCACAGGCATACCACATCTTTAACTTTTCCCATATGTCCTGGATTTGCATGGTGACAATACTGCTGCTTACCACAGTTTTTCACTTCATCTAGAAATAGCCAGAGAAGTGGATGCTATTTCTAGCATGCCAAGAAGGACGCCTAGGATTCTATGCAATTAGTTAACAGTACTCACAAGGGTCTGCAAGTGCAAGGAAGGGTTGGCAGGCCTTATTTGGTCTGGGCAACCTCCTCTTGCTTTGTTATGAAGGGGCTCAAAAAAAAAAAAAAAAAGCAGATGACCAAGCTCAAGTTCCCACAGTCCTCTGGTAAGTCAAGCAGTGCCCAGGTCACCAGGAGCCCTCATCAGTGAAACCTTGGGAGAACTAAGATGTCTTTGGTTCTTCTATGTCCAAAGCAGAGAAGCCTCTAAAATCACTGAGACCCCAAAAGACCTCTTAAGCTCTTCAGTTTGAATGGACTTTTACCAAACTGCTAGATCTGCTAGGAACAGTGACATTATAGAGTGTGAGTAGTTCATATTGCTTCCACTGGATAGCTTATGGAAGGTAGCAGAAGTCTCCAAGGAGGATGCTGGTTCTGGGCAGGAAGTCCTGAAGTCCTACCTCACAGATCACTGTAGGTGTCAAGGTGGCTTTTTCTTAAACCTCAGAATTGATAAAAAATAAAAATAAATAAATAAATAAATAAAAATAAAAAATAAATAAAAATAAATAAATAAAAATAAAAATAAAAATAATAAAAAATAAAAATAAAAAATAAAAATAAAAATAAGTAAATAAATAAATAAAATAAAAATAAAAAATAAATAAATAACAAAACAAAACAAAACACAAAAACCACCCACAGTCCTATCAAAACGACTTTAGTGTTCCTGCAATTCTCCTGTGCTTTGTCAGTCACGTTAACCACAGCTGAGACGTGGCGCCCCCTCAAGACTCTTTTTGATGTAATCCTTTCCTTCTAAAGGGCATTTTCTAAGGAGTCAAGCATTCATAGAAGCCTAGTGTGTGTGAGTTAGTTCTTGTGAGGGCAAGTTCCTGTTTGGTATTATGTGTTATGTTTTATTACCTTGTGATGAGAGGCACCCAGGACACAAGATCAATTGTGCAAAGTCATCTTTAGAATGCAATTGCCTCTGTGGCAATAACAAAGATAGCGCTAGATTAACAAACCAAACCTTCCCACACTTCCATCCGAAGAACTGAACTAATCGTAAACAGCTGCTGGGTGGATTTAATCAAGTAAAGGTTTTCTCAATGAAAACTTGTTAGCACGGCAGTTCATCACCTGCCTGCCTGTTGGTCTTTTTTTTAAGAGTTACTTGAAAAAAGGTGTGGTGGTACATGCCTTTAATCCCAGCACTTGGGAAGCAGAGGTAGGTGGATCACTGTGAGCTTGCGGCTAGCCTGGTCTACAAATGGAGTCCAGGACAGTCAAGGCTACACAGAGACACCATGTCTAGGAAAAAAAAAACTAAACTAAGAAACAATCAAAAAAGATTTACTTTATTCTTACTTACATGTGTGTGGGAACTTCTGGAAGTCAGAAGAGAGCATCATATCTCCTGGAGCTGGAGCAACCAGGCAGTTTGTTGTGAGCCCCCTCATGTGGGTGCTGAAAATCAAACTCCAGGCTCCTACAAATCAGCAAGCACTTTTTTTTTTTTTTTGACAATACATCATTTTAACAGTGTTGTATACAATGGTGTAAAAGGGTAAAAGATATTCTACTATAGCAAGTCTGCCAGTCTGGAACTGGAGTAATATACTGTACAAAGGCATGGAAAGTAGACTTAAGTGTAACTTCAGTGACCCACAATTCATGGATATATGGTCACATAAAAAGTTAATACACCAGATATGACTTACCTGAGAAGACAAAAGTGAAAACAGAACATGGTCCAGAATTGAACAATAAATCGGAATGTGACACGGGATTGTGAAGCCTACAAAATGAACTCTTATAGCAGTGGGTTTGGATTTCAAACAGATAGCAAGAAAAAGTAGTTAAAATCGTGTTGTTTTGTTTGTTGTCATTGATATAAAATTGCACATATTTAGTGCATTAATTCTGATGCCTTTGGATTTATTACCTACACACACTCAACTCACATTACCATAAAAAATACAGTAAACTGTATTCTCCACACACTCTCATTCTATCCACGTTTCTGTGTGTTTACAGTTGAAGAGATAGAAAAGTTGTTTTTCTACCCTGGCAACTCGGTACTTTCTGAAATGGCCTCAGGGCTGTTCTATACTTTCTGAGAAAAACCACACCCTCATACCTGTCCCAAACACCTGATAGCACGTGATGTCCCAAGCTGAGCTCTTGCCCCAGACTCTTAAGTCCTTTATCAAATGTTCAGAATAGCTTGATTAGGATTTCTTGTTGATTTCTGCAAACAGAATTGACATTTTCTCTTTAGTTAAAACATGCTGTAATTGGCAAACCCTGACAATGCATCCTCAGTTACTGAGATGTTGTAGAAGTTGATTTGTAAGCAGATCCCGAAACAGGCCCATAAGTGCCAAGTAGAAAACTAAGCCCTACTTTTAAATATATTCTCTTCCTAGTTAAAAAAAAAATATTAATAAAAAGAAAACACCAATTCTGATCTCTTCTATCAGTGTGGAAATTTCAGTTCTTCTGACAGCAACTTGTAATACTGATCACTAGCTACAAACTAAACTTGCTTCCTTGAGCAGTAACACTCAGGGGTCCGGCCTGTGGGACATGCCTGGATCCTGTGGGCTCTGCCTTCAGGATGGAAACACACCACTCACAGACTAATGGGTCATTGCAGGGGTGGCTTGTTTACACAAGTGAGTTCTTGTCTGGCCTACTCTGCCTTACCCTGTGATATCCTCCACCATGTTAGCATCTGGCAGGAAGCCCTTACCAGAGGCCATTCCCGTGATCCTGCACATCTCTGCCTCCAGGAACACGGGGTCAGCAGGCTTCTGTTTTTTATACCCACTCCTGGGGATTGCATTCTGGGAACAGAAATGAACTAAGGCAAACCTGACTCGCTGTGACTCATCAGTATCTTCCTCTGAAATTCCTGTATTGAATACTTGCTAATTAAAATCCTGACCTTTATGGTCTCTAGTATAATTATTAAAATAGATTCAGCCATTATGATATGTATGAGCACAGAATTATATTATAATGGAAATGTTCGTGAAATAAATGCCAACTTTAAAATTCCTAAGTTCACTGACAACTCAATTTCTTAGTAAATCTACTGTTTGCACTGATTGGCTTTTTTCTTGTGTTCAGTTTAATGCACTATGCACTACAGTGGTGTCCCCCATCAACCTACCATGTTGCCATACCATTTATGCAGTAGCCAATGAATACTGTGAGGAAAATGACTGTTAACCAGATTTTTATGCCCAGGAAGAAAAATAAATGCCCTGAGGCATTTGGGGAGCCTGCATCTCTTCACAAGCGATCCCAATGGGCGCCCTTCGTCTGAGGTGGACTTTACAGATTCAGTCTCAAAGCAGGGGAAAGCAGCAGCTGGACAGTTACAGGATTGCATCGGATCAGGTGCACAGAGCACATCAAACTGGTTCTGGTTGCTGTGACAGCAAAACATGCGCCCTCTAGGCCCTGCTCTTGAATTCTCCCCTTTCCCTCCCTCCTAGGCACAGAATAAAGACAGCGGTATCTGCACATCTTTCCTTCTGTGGACATCTCCTTGGCTTCTGTGCCATGCAGTGAAGGGAGGCTGGGCACTGGACATTTCTAATACTGAAGGCAGAATCGAGCTTTGAGTTCCAGCTGTGTGGAAGAGGAACAACTGTGCTGTGTGCAACTGCTGAGCCACAGCGCTGCTTCTCCGTGAGGACAAGGTGGGAAGGAGCTCTGAACACAGCCATCAGCATTGCTCATATGCTCTTGCCTAACGGGGAGTGAATGTTCGCAGTTACTAGACACACTGATTCGGTCACTAGTCCCCAGAATCCTGGGCTGGAGGGAGAGACAAAGACAAAAGCCATTCACCTGGCTTCTAGTGTCTGAAAAACGAACGGGAGAGATACTCAGAAAAAGTTTAAGCCCCCATACTTAAATATGTTGCCATAGCTTGGGTGGAGGGGCACTGGGGAATTATTTCACAAGCTTTCATCTTCCAAGAAAAAGCATACACAGTGGCCATGAAGGATCCTGGCATTCAGTAACATCACACACACACACACACACACACAAACACACACACACACACACACACACACACACACACACACACACACACA
>OU015755.1:34178852-34233118 GCA_907169655.1 Acomys percivali | reverse complement strand
CACACACACACACACACACACACACACACACACACACACACACACACGGTCCTCGGAGGTCTAAAACAGGGCTGACCATAATAAGCCTGTGAAATAAGCAGTAAGCTGCAGTCGGCCATGGCTTCTGCCTCAGTTTCTGCTTCCAGGTTCCTTGAATTCCTGCCTTGACTTCCTTCAATGAAAGTGTAAGATGAAAGGGTTAATTTCACCCTTTCCTCCCCAAATTGCTTTTGGTCATGGCTTTTTACCATGGCAATAGATAACACTGCCTAACCCAAAGTTCACTCATGGGTCCCTTCAAAGTGGCCTTGTTTTCAGTACCCGGGCTGTACTCAGGCTGTCCTCTGGTATTTTCCATTAGTTTCCATGTGCAGTGAGTCCTCTGCCCTCAAAGAGGGCATTAGTGGAGTTAACGGAAATGGGGCCTTGATGGTTCTTGCCAACCAAAACTGAGAACTTATTCCTGTCCCTGGTGCTCTCAACAGCATCATTTGGGACCAGGGCATTTACTGGCTCTAGGATTCCATGTTCTTAGTCTCTGTAGCGCTCTGTCGTCTAAACCTGAGGGGCTATGTAGTTCATGGGCAAGATGGAACAACAACTGTTATTATCTCACATATTTAAAAAACAAACAAGCAAAACAACCTTTTAAGTTTCAAGTAATTATAGTCACACAGAAACATTAAAAAAACAAAACAAAAAACAAAAAAACTGCCATCCCAGACAACCACCAACTAACTTCCTGCACCTACATCCCAAGTAGAGCTAGAGCATATCACAGACCTAGTGCAGTGCACAGAGCACAGCACGAAAAGTCAAGCCAGGAAGTCTGCCACCGCTTTATTGTCTGCATTCATTAGTGTACTTTTATATAATACATATTTCCTTGAAACCATCTCCATAATAGAGGCAGAGTACTTCGTATTTTGGGCCCTGCCATAACTGACACCTGTCCCCTGGAAACCACTAATCTGTTTTCCTCTATAATTTTATTTTGATGATATTTTTTAAAAGAGTATACAATATAAAATCTTTTGATTTGCTATTTCAGCAGCCACACAGCCCCTGAAGTCATGTACCAACAGCTCGTTACTCTTCATTGCTTATGCATCAAAGTTTGCTGAGCGCAGGAATGCTGGGGCTCTTCCATCTCAGAAGTCACATTCTCCTCCTCCAGTTATGTAACTAAACAGTAAGAAGAGGGCTGAAAACAATCCACTTGTAGGTTGAGGGAGATCTAGGTAGCTTCCAGTATTTTCCTACCACAGCTAAGCTAAGAACACCTATGTACAAGTTTTGTGTAAGTGAAAAAAAGTAAACTTTTTTTTTTCTCTCTAGGAAAAATACTCAAGTACAACCGCTGGTCATAAGGGCAGTTTTCCAGAACAGCCATTACCATTTTTCATTCCCACCAGCAGATAAGAAACCCAGTTCTTCTAGGTACATACCAACACTTAAGGTTTTTACTATTTTTCAAAACTTTTAAAAAAATTCTTTGTGTTTCACACCATGCACACCAATCCCACCCATCTCATCTGTCCTCCACCTTGCAACCTCCAGTTTTCACCATTTCCTGTTTTGGTGTGCAATGGTATGCCACTGTGGCTTTATTTTTCTAGCATCTAATGAGAAAGTTTTCATGAGCTTATCTGACAACTCTACCCCTCATATTGTGAAATGGCAGTTGTTTCCCCCCTATTTTGCAATCAGGTTTTTATAGGTGGTGTGTGTGTGTGTGTGTGTGTGTGTGTGTGTGTGTGTGTGTGTATTTAGGACCAGAAGCTTGTTGTTCATACTTAGAATGGAGCCTTTCACTGCCATGTATTTTCTATTTATTGTTTTCTTTTCATTTTTAGGTAACTTTTAGAGGAAACAGAAGACACATTTCCACGTGCTTGATAAGGGAACCGGAAGAATGCCTTATGTGACCACTGGGGAACTGGGGAACGGGTAGAGCAGTATTTTTATGAAAAATAAAGATAATTGTGAACCAAATCAAATTTACATTTTAATACAGGAGATCAAATTCTTTTCTTACACAGCAGTTGTGGTCTAACATACTGCTGCTCTTCCAGGCCGGCCCTGCTGAAGAACTCGATTGCAGCATCTGTGATCTCTGCTTCACCAACTGCTGTGTTCTCTATATGAATCAGCAGTATTTCATACTCTGGTCAAGTAGGAATTATTATTGTACATCAAAGTTTGCAGAGTGTAGGAATGCAAGGACTATGTCCCCATCTGGGAAGGCACATGCCTCCTCTGGCTATGTAAATACTAGCAAAGACTGAAAATGATCCACCTAAGGATTTAGGCCGAGGGGCATCTAGGTAACTTCAGTTTTTTTCTATTACAACTTAATCTAAGAACACCCATATACAAGTTGTGTGGGGGTATAAAATTTTATTTCTCTAGAAAAAAATACTCAAAGTACAACTGCTTGTGACAAGTAACCCAGACCTTTAAGAGCAGAAGTATTACTAGTTTGACTAATTTTATAGCTTCTCTAGCTATAATGTCAGTATGACCCAGAATCCACAGAGGGCTTTATTCCCCATGGAATACACAAATAAAAGTGAGAGTTTGTGACTGAACCAGCATTTTACAGTCCCAAGCATCATTGAAAACAGAAATCTTTAGTCAACATAATATTCCACAAATTAACTTAACCATGGGGCTTTTTTAGAAAAATAAATCGGTCCTCCTCATAACTAAGAGTCCATATTAAGAAGCCATACACTATGCAGGAACTGCTGTTTTAGAATGCTTGCCATTTCTGTAAACGATTTCTGATTTGAAAGTCACTAAAGTAGAATTCATTAGAAGTCAGTAATAAATGGTTTATTACATGGCACTAGAGCATGTTATTAATGAGAAACCCTAGTCAAACTTTGTAAGTTAAATTATGCATATAATCCAATTATATATGCACTTATATATAACAATTTACATATGTGTTGTGTATATTGCATAAAATATATAATTGCCTTTGAACTCTGAAGTTCAATCCAAGGAAGCACTGAATTTGAGGGCAAATAAGATTAAAGGGAACAAAAAAATCCTTCCCCCCCCCCCATTTTACCCCCAAGACTGGGTTTCTCTGTATAATAGCCCTGGCTGATCTGGACTCGCCTTGTAGATCTGGCTGGCCTCAAACTCACAGAGATCCATCTACATGGCTCTGCTTCCTGATTGCTGGGATTAAATGTGTGCGCCACCACACCCAGCCTCAAAACTCTTAATATAAATCCTGATTTTTCACTTTGAATGGCTTACTAACCTGAAAAGTTGAAGATACAAAAGTACAAAATAATGTTAAACATCTATCAGAGGATTCTGGTTTCCTTTAGGTCCTTGTGGCTTCTTTACCTCTAGTGTCTACAGCCTGCACAGCCTGAAAGGATCCTGTGACTTTCTCGTACGTCCAAACTGAGCATCAAACCCCAAGCCCCCTTTTCTGTCCTTGACTGCTACCCTCTGTGGAATTTAAAGAAAGACATGTCAGGGAGAGCGATGGTGAAAATCAACTACTAAGTACAGACATGGACACCCACCTCACCTGGAATCTCACTGTAAGCCACTTTTTCCCCTGAAAGTTCTCTATTTCTATGATGATTGGAAAATTAATCAAGGGCACGATTCTATTTTATAGTAATAGCAGAGGAGCAAGAAACCATAGTGTCTTGTGGATGTTTTCCTTAAAAGAAACAGGAAAATTCATTTTTTCTTTCCAACTCACTACTTTTTTTCATTTTGCTGGTCTGAAAATAAAATACTAGAATTAGAAAATGTTTCTTACCGATAAGTGTGACTAATAATTTATGTTAAAGATATTTTCAAATCCCACACAGATCTTATTCAAGGTTGAGGACACACACAGTAGCACTCTAGAGAAAGATTTCTCTCTAAAACATAAAAACAAACAAAAGCTCACTTGAGTTAATAACTCAGACCATCCTGTGATATGTTTAGCAGAACTAACTGTTATTTCTAGTTTACGAAGTGCATTGAAAGGACCCAGACATGCTGGTGAATGCCTGTTAACCCTAGCACTTGGGAGGCAGAACCAGGTTCAAGATCAATCCAGACAGCAGACAACCTGGACAGAGACCATGGCTAAAACCTAAAGGGCTGAGCTAAAACTAACGCTTAGTAGTGGCAGGCACATGTGGTTTTATGAAGATAAGATGCTTTTCTATTTCATGTCTGTTTTTTAATTTTGTTTGTACATATATCGTGGCTTTCTTCTCCTGATTTGTTTGTTTGTTTGTTTGTTTCGTTTTTTATTGTTTTTAACTTTCCAGGTTTTGGTTTTGCCGTTGTCAGTTTTTCTGGTGTAGTTCTTTTCAAATTGAAGGTCCACGCCCGTTGGCTGTCGTTCCACCCACTAAGCTGCAGCTCCAGTTGCAGCTCAGGAGAGATGAGTGGCACCGCTTTCATTCTCAACCTTTCTAACTGGGACACTACTACAGTTCCTTATGTTGTGGTGACTCCATCCATAAAATGTCACCACAATAGGAGGAACTTGAGTAGTGTGTCCCAGTTAGAAAGGTTGGGAACTACTGCCTTCAAGAATCAGGGTAATAAAGGGGACTTTATTAAGAAACTGAAAATGTTGGCATTTCTCTCTTGGCGTCCTTACAGAATATTCCCACAATATGTATGAATTGGTGGGTCTTCTAAGCCTGGGTGGAGTCAGCAGGTTAAGGGGCCCAGAGAGCAGTCACAGGTCCAATGCCCCATGAACTAATGGCTCTGATGCTATTCCTTACAGAAGCAGTCTCCGCAGCCCTTGCTGGCAGGAGAAGGCTGGGAGGCAGAAGAAGCCTAACAGCTTCTTACACAGACTGTCAGAAGAGCCCTATTCAATGCCCATGGACATGTGGATGCGTCACAAAACGTGGCATACTTACACAGTAGAACAACACTCAGCTATTAAGAAAGTATGAAATTTATAAACAGATTCTGAATGAGGCAACCCATATCCAGAAAGATAAGCGTCACGTATTTGTCTCATTTGTGGAAGTTAGTTTTGACTCTTTAGATAATATTTGTTTCATTTGGAATACCCACAGAGGACCAGAAGTTACTAAGAAGTGGTGGACTGGAGGTTTTCAGGGGAGAGGACATAGAATACACTGGAATACGAGGCTAAAGGAGGAAGTACAGAGGAGGAAGGGATGAGTTGGGGGGAGAGGACAGAGTAGAAGAGGGAAACGGGGAGAAACAAATAACACTAAAGATTTTCCCACAGCTGGAGAGATGGCTCAGTGGTTAAGAGTACTGACTGTTCTTCCAGAAGACCACGGTTCAATTCCCAGCACCTACATGATAGCTTACAACTGCCTATAACAACAGTTTCATGGGATCTGACATCATCACACAGACAAACACCAATGCACATAAAGCATTTTTTAAAAGAAAGAAAGAATATCTTTTAAAAAAGACTTTCCCACAAAGCTATAAGGAAACTACGGCAAGCATTTCCTAAAATACACCTGTACACACACATAAAGTGTTAAAACAGACTTACGCTACAATAGTGCAAGAATTTTCTGCTAGACACAAGAGGCTAACAAATAGAAAGCCTAGGCCCAGGAAAGAGCTGCATCTTTTGGAGTTGTTGACTACTGTGATGATGAAAGATGGAAAGATGGAAGGAAATCCCGTAGGATTGCCAGTTCAGACCAGAGGGGGAAAAAAAACATCTTCTGACTTTAGCTGGGAAAATCATCACAGAACAAGGAAAACAGGAAGCGGCTGGGTTTTTGTCTTTTGAGTTCCAGCACCCACACGGCTGCTCAGAAACATCTAACTCTAGTTCTAGAGATCTGATGCCCTCTTCCGGCCTTTGTGGGCAATGCACAGTGTACACACATAGATGAGGGCAAAATATTAACATTGACAAATAAACAAATACTGTACAAAAGGGGGGGGGAATGGATCTGAGACAAAAGTTTGAGTTTGTTTTAAAGGATATAAATATAGTAAACACAGTGGAATAAGCAATAAGAAAAACACAGGAAAGACTAGCTAAAAGATATGGATGAACCAAGGTAATAGTTGCTGGAAACCACCAAGTGTATGGTTAGGGAAACAATGAAGAAGAAAAGGCCAGGAATGACCCACAGGCTTAGCTGAGTGAGCTGAGAAAGAATGGAACAAGGAAAGGATGGGAACAGGAGGATCTCACTTGCACACAGATCAAAGGCTGGCCAGGGAACCACAAACAGTTAGGAACATGAACCACAGCTAGAAAGTTTTGCCTTGGCGCCGAGGTACAGCTGGGTGGGTAACGCGCAGGACCAAGAAGGTGGCTTGGATGTCTGGCACAGCTTGGCACTGTCTTAAGAAAGAACTCCTATGCTTCAGCATGTCTCAGACCACTCTCCGATTTCTTCTTGGAAGATGGCTCTACTTTTTCCTGAAAACATCTCTGTATTGACAAATCTGGAAGTCTCTGGACTACAACTGTCTTTTATATTTCTTTATACAAAAGTGGTCTTTTCATATCTCTTTTTCTTGGTAAACTGCTATAGATAAATGACCGCTTCAAAGGGACAGCCCGCGATAGTCAAAGGGAAGCCATACTACAGAGATAGAAACATCATTTTGTTGGTCACTTTCTGGACTTCACTTTCTTCAGTATAGAAAGCAAACTGCCTGAGGCAAACCAACAGGGCTTCTTTAGATCGAAAATTTAAGAAACAGCAGTCAGTCTTTTTGTCATAAAAACCAAACATGTCCCATGTCCTCCAGAAGAGCCATAGACAAGCTGCCCACCCAGGGCTGACCTTCAGAATGCAGTTGTTCCTAGGTAAAGCAGGATTTTCCTAAAAGACAAGTTTTTAGAATTCTGAGACTTGCCAGGCAGTAGGTAGAGGCCAGCTGGTTCTACAGAGTGAGTTCCAAGACATCTATGGCGACACAGAGAAACCCTGTCCTAACAACTACAACTAAAGCAGCAACAATAAAAGAGGAAGAGGAGGAGGAGGAGGAGGAGGAGGAGGAGGAGGAGGAGGAAGAAGAGAAGCAGGAAGAAAGAAACCTAAACCCTAGTATTCTGTTAATAAACTTCACTGAGTTTCAAGTTTTCTTGGTCTCACAAACTGTAAGCACACACCAGCGTGGGTGCTCATTCACACACATCACCTCTGGGCTTGTTCAGTTGAGTCTTAAAGGGGCCTCTCCAATTCAGTAATCACTTAAGTAGATGACTCATAGATTTTCTTCAGTCCTATTGGATTTTCTTAAAACTGCATATCTAGAGATGGATGAGTGACCACAGAAGAATAGACTGTTAGAAAAAGCTCGCACCATCCTCCTGGGTTTTCAAAGCAATATATCAGCTGTCATGTTCTTGGACTTATTCATCAAAAACCACAGTTCACTGAAGGACTTATCTTTCACTTTTCTCGAAGAAGCATTTCTTCCCATATGAAATTTTATACAGTAGCTCACTGTATGAAACAGCTAGGAAGTACACGGAATCTGGTCATGGTTTATAAACAAAGGATGAGAGTCCCACACTCAGTCAGCCCCAGCCCCTTTTCATGCCCTCTGACTATAACAGGGACTTCCGAGGGGACTTACGAGGCAGAATGGAGGACAGGAAGCAAACCATCATGTACAATGTCTCTAGTGTATCAAAGCCAATAAGCTAATGACTTTGGAAAGCTTCTTTACTGACATCAAAAAGACATACAACGTAAAGTTCATTTTTTTTCTCAAATTACTCAAACACATAGAATATAAAACTTGGGACTTTTAGTAGAGTAAAAATATACAATTTCCAATTAATGTTGCAAATCAAGTGAAATAATTATGAATATCTGGAAATTCTCCCCTTAAGGTGTCAATCTAGTGCTACACACAATGTCCAACACACAGCAGTACTGAGTGGATCAAGATTATTTTTTATTGCACACTTGCTTACATGTCTGCTGCTTGTGGGTGGAACTGAACTGAAATGCTGAGTTAGCTTCAGCCAATTTCCCATCAACTGCACTTGAGCAGCAAACTGCCCTCATATTCCCAGGGACTCTTCGCCAGAAGCTCAGCATTATCTTTCTCATTTTGTCTACATATCGAAGCACACATTTTAACATTGTTTTTCTTTTCATTTTGAACACAGAAAACCAAACCAAACAGCATACTATAAAGAAAATAATCAAAATTTACAGGTACACATATAATTCAGCCTCACAGAACTTCTGGTTACGCAGTACTAAACAGTAACTATGAGCAACCATTCCGGCAAACTACTCAGTAATCCTATGCTTGTTTTAGAAAACTTTAACACCTTAAGAAACTGATTCTTTCACAATTAGGTATTCATATGTCCTCTCTTGCTATCTCTTCATCTCAACAAACATCCATGAGTCCACGTCTCCCACAGAAGGCATGATCTTTGACTAAGCTGTCCTGGAGAGCTAGGAAGCACACAGCATTTCATCAGGTCCAACAGCAAAGAGGCCTAAGAATGAACAGCCCAGTGAAAAAGCAACAAAACAGGCACATCTTCTGTGCAAACTGAACATGCTGGCCATTAGTGAATCAGAAGTAATGATACCTTAAGCTCATCAATGTCTTATTTAAAAAATAAGCTCTTCTAAATTACCACAAATTCTCAAGTGAAAAAAAATTATTTTAATGAATTATTCCTAAACTTTACACTTCACCCATATTTTCCTTTGTAAGGTAATTTAGAAAATACAATCCAACCAACCTTAGCCTAACATTTTTCCTGACAGACTTCCACATAAAAGTTACTGAAAATCACAATTCTGATAAATTTCTCAAGAGTCATACAAACATTATAAAGTATGGGAAGAAATCATATACATTCCTGCTCTGACTAGAACAATGTGAGACCAAATCTGTAAGAATGCTTGTGCACAGGTTTTCTTCACACGAGTGTAGTAATGGCAGCCTGGGAGCGGTGTCCGCTCTCCAGCGAGCTAGCACCCATGCTTGTTCCACATTGGCACTGCAAGAGGCCCCTGTGGTGTCCGTTCAACGACAACAAACTCGTCAGGGTTGCCGAATGCCTCGTAGAAAACCAGCAAGTCTTGTATTGCATGCTCCTCAACCTGCGAGAGGAGAAGGAGAGACGGTCGGCTTCGTTTTGAAGGAGAGCAGATTAGCAGGATGTAGCGGTGTCTGGCTTCCTCTGGGGCCCCTGGGACCTTGCTGTCCCTTGGCCTTCTTAGGAATCTTGAGCCTGAGCTAGAATAATCAGGTATCTGCTCTCACTTCAATTCGGATCTCTTCTTACAATGTGTATGCGCATGCACGTGTGTCTGAGTGCATGTCTGCGCATCATGTATTCCAATGCCCTTGGAGGCCAGAAGAGAACTTCCGGATTCCTAGCGCTGAAGTTAAAGGTGGTTGTGAGGTAAGTGGGGGTAGTACTGGGAACCAAGCCCAGGTCCTCTGCAAGAAAAATGCATGCCCTAAGCTGCTGAGCCACCTGCCAGCACCTCAATTTGAATGTTAACGTTAAGAAGAAACTGAATGTCATTTCTGGGGTCCACTCATGCTAGCATTCCATCCTGTGAGGTGCTTCTTGCTGCTGCACCACCTCTACACCGTGTTTTTGTACTCTCCAGACTCATGGGGCTTTGTCTTTTCTCAGCCTGTGTCTCTAGTCTTTTAGATGTGTCTGGGAAATCTCCCATCTCTCAAATAAATCCTCTTCTGCATAAGTTAAGGCAAAGATGGTCTCTGTTGTTTATAATCTAGGAACTGAAGTAGCTGCTGAGAGGAGCAGGAAAAAAATCATCCAATTGTTCAACTGGCTACTTTTAAACCCTAAAACAGCCCAAAGCATTGCTAGTACTAAAAACAGAAGAAACCTGATCACAATGTGCTAGTTCAAATTAATTGCCCTGAATATCTTCAATTAATTACTTGAGTTAATGGATGTTCCAATCTTGTTTAACATGCATTTTTGAGTTTTAGTCTGAGAGATTTAGTCAGCTGCTCAAAGCCAAGCAATAAAATAAATCCAATTTCCTACAGTCCTATTCATGAGCTGGGTGTGGTAGTCACATCAATAACAGAACATGTGGAAGACAGAGGCAGGAAGACTGTCAGGGCCAGCTTGGACGACAGAGTTAGACAAGGTCTCGAGCAAACAAATAACAACACAGCCCACAGAGCTAGGGTCCTCGCTGGGCTGAGTGAGCACGCCACCCACCTGAATGAGAGCCAAGGGTTTCTCCCGACTTCTGAGGAGGGCGGCCTCTTGCTGCCGCTCTTCTTCTACAATAGACGCGAACGTGACTGGAGCAGCCGCAGGAGACATGGCGGGTGAAGAAGACAGCCAGGGGCTGGAAGAATGACAATAATGGCTGTTATTCGTGTCCTCAAAGTTTTCCGGGTAAAATTTCCTATGGAATATTATTAAGCAATGCTGTTTCCCCCTAGGAACTATTGTACAATGCAACCAGGAAACTCTGCAGAGATTACAGAACGGTGAGGTGAAAACACAGCAAAGGAGAATTATTATTTTACTTAAGTAAGTGTTACAGGTAACATTTTAGAAAATTCTAAAAAGTCAAGGTGTAACAAATGATATAATTAACTCTTACTTTAGAAAAGAGAATATTCAAGCAATACATTCTAGTACTTTCAACTACACAATTACTATATATATATATATATATACACACACACGTGTGTGTGTGTGTGTGTGTGTGTGTGTGTGTGTGTGTGTGTGTGTCTGTGTGTGTGTGTTAATGTGAAGCACCAGCTTAACATTCGAGGCCCACAGGTAATCAATTAAGCTTACTTGGGACTGTCTAGAAGTGGAAAATCAGAAACATGATTGCTTTCTAGTCCCGGAGCTCCATGAGTTGAACATCTGTAAGACAAATTTCAAAATCAGGATTAAGGATTTCAGTAATGTTAGTAATACGTCTTACTAATAGATACAGCAGAGCCATGAGCTCCAGTCCTAGGAGACAGATTACTGTGTGTAGTCAGGCCTAGCTAGAAAGGACAAGCCAAGAAAGACTCTACAGAGAAATGAACCACGCAGGGAAAGCGCACCATAAGGAGCCATCTTTTTCTACTGATGCTCATATATTGTTGTTACGTATGGTAATCAGGCATACGGGAAAAATACAAAGGCCTCTGTGGGTCACTAGCATTAGTATTTTGTGGGCAGCTAATGTGCTGTGTTATCTCTAGGTAACAGACAGAACGGAACATAAGATGCAATCTGCAAGAGTTTCTGTTTCTGGAACCATAATCCCAAATAGACCCTTCCTTCTGTAAACTACCTGGGTTGTGGCATTTTCTTACAGCAACACAAGAGTACCTGACACATGAAGTTATTGCCTGTGTTTGTCCTTTAGATCTAGTATTTTAACACCATAGCAACCTCTGGTCTCTAGCCCTGGTCTGACTTGTGAGACCTGCCCAAGGACTTAACCAAGGGAAGCTGCATTTGGTCTCCATTCAAGTTAATCCTATCAGAATACAGAATAGTTTCCATATATGGTACACTCTCATCTAGATTTCAAGGTTTAAGAGTCCATGATGGCAGAGCGGGGCAGTAGGCACACTGGCTGCAATAGCAAGCTGAGAGCTCACATCTTCTTTCACAAAGAGGAAGCAGAGAGAGTGCACTGGAAATGGCCTAAGTCACTCTCAAAGCTTGCCCCCAGTGGCACACTCCCTCCAACAAGGCTGAACCTCATAAGCCTTCCCAAACAGTATTACCAAGTGGGGACCAATATTCAAATGCCAGAGTCGATTGGGGATAGCTCATTCAACAACTACACTGCAGGTGCTGAAAATTATCCTGGTGGTTCTGGGAACCAATTAAAATGTATCGATACTCTCAAAGACACATAAATAATGTAGAACTGATAATTACTTAGTTGTTAGATAACTACAGTAAGTCACTGCATTGGCTATAGCCACCATACACCAGAGCTATATATGGCAATGTCACAAGGAAACCCGTTATCTTCCACACTTATTATTAGCTAATAAGGAATTGGAAAATGGTATGTTACTGGCTAATAAAACTAAATTAACAGTCTAAGGAGGTTTCAAACTCAGAGCCTACTAAGTCGATGTAAACTAAAGATTTAAGATTAAGAATTCTATTTTATGAAGGTGCCTCAGTCGGTCCTTAAGTTCCTATACAGTGATGCCAAGGAAGGGCTACACTGTTACACTGAAACCTCAGTCTGGGATTGTAACTTTAACACAGTGGGGAGCTTGGCTAGCAAGTCCCCCCAAATTTTAAAATGACAAAAATCTGTCTCATGAGATTATAATTTCACATCTCTTTCCACTGATAAACTTTAATGGATAATTATATTAGTCATTTCTTTATCACAAACAACTGGAAGTCTATCAAAATTTCATCATAAAATACAGGAAAGCTATTAAATACAAATGTTTTTAAGAGTTCTAAGCTTTCAAATAACATAAAATTATTAAGATTTAGGTACTAAAAACAAAACCAGATATTCTAATATACAACCTGTATATAGTTAGCCTTCTGAAAAAAAATATACCAAAAAGTTATGTTAAATATTCTTTACTTTTGCTTAAATTGAAAAATCCAGTCAATTATAGATATTAAAAGAACTAAGCTGTTTTTGCTTAGACAATATATTTTTATTTATAAGATTTTATGCTGCTTTATTTTAAAAATTTACCTAATATTAAAACTTATACAATCCTAATAGTAATTTTGTTTCAGGAAGTTGTTCATGGTGATTAGAAACACAGCTTGCATTTCCTAGTCCAGAGCTGCAAAGATATTTAGGTGAAAGGAAAATGAAAAAAACACACTAAGAACAAAGAGCTAAAAGACCACAAACCCTTCCCTTCTGCATTTTAACATCTCCAGATGACACTGCCTTTCTTTGCTTGCCGTTGCCTTGGGGGCAAAATAATTTTAAAGCCACATTTTCTACAATCAAGACAAAAATGTGTGGAGGGTAGACTTTCCTCAGCTGGGATCCTAACTTACACTCTACCCCAAGAACCACCAGCACTCCTGTCTTCCTGCTTTTCCTCCACTATTTCCTGCTTGTGCTTCCCTCTCTCCTATAATTTTACTTCTTCTTTAAAAATCTCAGTCCACATTCCAAAGCCTTTAACAACAAAAAGGCTCAATAGTGACATGGCCTGGTTTCTGCTCCTCCCACGGTCACAGGAGGTTGCGGAAGTCTCTCCTCTCACACGTCTAGCCTGTGTGACTTTCTTCACCGTAACCTCTTTCGTGCTGCTGCATGGACTTGTCATTTCACTCTGGGTGGCCATTTAACATCATGTTTGCATATTTCCACTTATTAGCCAGACTTCAAATGCACCAGGGCTGGGCCTGCATACTGTGTTTTTACATACGCCCAACAGAAGCCAGTACGACACTACCTGGGATCCCCTAACTTGGTGACTACTTTGCTTGTCTGCAGTGTTTTATGCCCTTCTTTTTAAAAATTTACTTGTGAATTACATGTTTTCTATGATTAAATAAAATATAATCTATGCTTTTTCCATATCCTTATCAGTGAGAGCCATCTACTGACACATGATCTTTCAACTCAAACCTCCAGTCATATGACAGCAGATACTGCTCAGCTTAGTCTCAATGTGACAGCACACTCTAGTGACCAACTAGCAAACCACAGATCCTTAAAGTTTTCTGAGCTCCATGACCAACTTACTCAATGAAAAATTAAAATCTCAATTTATACTGCTAGTACTTAAAATGTACAGTACTATAAAAATAAACTAACTTTTTATACTTTGAAATCTGTACATCAGAGACACCCAATAAAATCCACTATATTTAAAAAATGTTACCTGAAAAGGAGTTACAGTTTTAATTCATATTATTTATTCAGTCCATCAGCAGATATTCATTAGATGCCCATTTTAAGCATGTGTGTGCAATGACTAGCCAGAGAGACATCATCCTTGTTGTAATGACACTGATATGAAAAGATACAGCACACAAACACCAACCACTAGTACCAGGCATGGTTGCTCACACTTTTAATCCCATTCCTGGGGAAGGCAGAGGCAGAGATAGAGGTAGAGGTGGATTTCTGTGAGTTGAGACTTGCCTGGTTTACACAGAAAATTCCAGGCCAGCCAGAACTATACAGTAAGATCCTGGTTCCAAACAAACAGAAGAATCACTAACAACAATTATACCCACATTACAGAAGCATGGCAGAAATACGTAACAGAAACCGACTAAAAGGAGTATTACGCCTCTAAAATACCCAACTGAAGAGAATGAAATGTTGGAATCAAAGGCTAAGATAATAGAAAGGACAGTTGCGAATAAGAAAAAGTCAAAGGCAGTATCACTGGGATTATTTCCTAAGACAAAATGAAAGGGCTGACAGAAGCCAGGCAATGTAGACATTGAAGGCCATATTGAGAATTCTAGCACTTACCCTAAAGGCAGTAAGTTCTGTATTTTTTTTTTTTAAGATTTATTTATTTATTACACATCCAGTGTTTGCCTGCGTGTATGTCTACACACCAGATGAGGGCACAGATCTCTTTAAAAATGGTTGTGAACCACCACATAGTTGCTGGGAATTGAACTCAGGACCTCTGGAAGAGCAGACAGTGCTCTTAACCTCTGAGCCATCTCTCCAGCCCAGTTCTGTATTTCTAAAACGGAACACACTGGCTCAGTGTAGTGAAGGAAAGGAAGAAAGAAGACTAGGCGCAGAGCCTCTCTTGTAACTAAGGCAAAAGGCTACAGAGACATGAGATGGGGGAGAGCCTTCGTTGTGAAGTTTAGTGCATATATTAAACACTCAAGAGCTAAAAGTAGCCAGATCCGGATGATAGGCTATTACCCAGACAAGGACTTACAGGCACTGCTTACTAAAGAGTGAAGAGCTGGGTATGGGGTGTGATGTATCTACAGCTTGCTTGACTTTGGGTTGAGAGCATTAGGAAGACTGCCGTTTGGCTTCAGGCAAAGGGTCTGATGTGTTTCAGGACATCTAAGCAAGATGGACAAGTCAAGGACAAGCAAATCTAAAGCGCAGATCATATGTGAAAGTAGTCTGCAGTATGCTATCTGATAATAGGACATATGCTCATGATACAGACGGTGTAGAAAGAACAGGAAATAGGTAATAAGGAAATGGCCCACACCTGCAGTTCTAGTACGAAGAGTCCTACAGTAGAGCACTACTAAGGTTAGCCAGATTGCTTTAGTTTCCCAGAGTGGAATCAAGTGGTAACAGAAATCTGGCTGTACAGTACAGTGAGGCCGACAATGCACAGGAAAAAGTTGAATCTGCATAAGAACTAAAAGGGTTAATTAATAACTGAAGGCTTCTGAAGCAGAAAGAGGTAATAAAAAGGGTAATGAACATTAAAATTTTAACTTGAAAATTTATAGGTGAAAAGGCTTTTTTTTTTTTTTTTTTTTAAATATTTGCGTTCTATTTAAAATAGCATTCCCCTTCTAAGATTATCTGAAAAGCTAGGGAGATAGTAACCAGATCCTTTCAAATCTAACTTTCTATATTGTAACAAAATTCCTCAAAAACAGTGCTTCTAAATGTACCTATCTGCAGTAAGAAAACCAACCACAATATCCATTAAAAAATGTCTGTAAACATTTCACACACACAGAAATCTCAGACACAACTGTTGTTGGAACTCTCACACCTCTGGGGCTCTACTTGTTTTAACCAGAGCTTATATCATCTGCTTGATAGACAGAAATTGAGCAGAACACTTCTGCTGCTGCTGGTGTAGTTGTTTGAGACATAGACTGCCTTAGAACTCACTATGAAGCCCAGACTGGCATTCATGGCAACCCTCCCCCAGTCTCTCAAACAACAGACGGCAGGCCTGAGTTGCCACATCTACTAGGACTTCGTAAAAATGGATTTGTGGGAAGAAAAACAATGGTTTAACAACAAAAATCAGAAATAAAGTGTTTGTCATTACATAAAACATTAATCTGGACACAAATGACAGTATCTTTTCTATTAACACTCTAGGCTTAATATTGTGGGGAGATGTGCATGTGATACCAAGTAACCCAAAACTTTTTCCTATTACTGCCCGCCCTTCCAGCAATCAAAAAAAAAAGTTCATTTGCAAGTACAATTGAGAACCCAGGTGTGATGACAGAGGCCTGTAATCCCTGTACTCGGGATGTAAAGGCAGGAAGATCAAGAGTTTAAGGTCACCTTCAGTTACATAGTAAGTTCAAGGTCAGCCACCCTGGACTACAGAAGACTCTGTCTCAAAAAGGGAATATATATATATATATATATATATACATATATATCCATATCCATATTGGAAAAGTCATGTTAATTAAAATGTTGCTGTGGTCAGTAGGCACTGCCTCTCCCAGGAAGCCAGGAGTACTAACAGATAAGCACAAGGTGTTCCCTGCTCAGCCTCACCTTTTGCACTTGCTACCTGGCTTCTCACCTCATGAACAAGTATGTCCTGTCTGTGCTGAAATTTACCTACCCTACATTATCCCAAGGTGTACTGCCTGCATGTGTGGCTGCACCCCAGAGGGAACCAGATCTCATTACAGATGGTTGTGAACCACCCTGAGGTTGCTGGGAATTGAACTCAGGACCTTTCTTTGGAAGAGCAGCCAATTCTCTTAGCCTCTGAACCATCTCTCCAGTCACCTGCCATTGCTTCTTGAGTGCTGGGATTAAAGGAGTGTGCTACCATGACCGGCAATAAATCATTTTTATAAAAAATATTTTACTATTAATAAATTATGTATAGCTTTTCATGTATCATGCATGTAGGCATTTAAAATATGAAGCATCTCTAAAAACCAGTATAAAACATACCTAGAACTGTGGTGAAGCTAAGGTTGGAGGAACCCAAGTTTAAGACAACCAAGGAAGTCCCAGGCTATCTGTGGCTATGAGATTCTGACTCAAAAAACAAGAACTAAATGAATAAATAAAGTAACTTGAGTTGAAATCAGAAACACCCAAATTCAGTATTAGATACATGGCGTTAGGCTGTTGTAGATGAACACAAAGAGACACACTTCAAAGAGTAAGTGGAATCAATCGCCGATACATAACACAGATGAGTTCCAAAATAACTGTAAGTATATTAGTTATACTTATATATAGTTATATATAAGTAAGTAAGGTTCAGGTTTTATGAAAGGACAGTTCCACTGCATGGCTCCATTGACATGAAATTCTAAAATATACAAGATCTATATTGTCAAAAATCCGTGGGTGACCGATAGGGAAAAGGAGCATGAGAGATTCTGGGAGAAGTGATTATATTCACTGCTTTGAGTATGTGACCATGTATGGGTGTAGACAGATTCCAAAACCCCACTGTGGTTTCAACATACAATTTTTTATAAGCAAATATCTCCAAAGCTGTTACCAAAAAAAAGAATAAAAGGAAAAAAAAAAAAGACAAGAAAGAAAGAGGAGCTAACTTTAATCCTGGGTGTACAAGAAGCTATCATGTCTGCCTTGTACGCTTTTTTTTTTTTTTTTGGCTTTTCAAGGCAAGGTTTCTCTGTGTAGCCTTGGCTGTCCTGGACTCTCTTTGTAGACCAGGCTGGCCTTGAACCTTGAACTCACAGTTATCCACCTGCCTCTGTCTCCCGAGTACTGAGATTAAAGGTGTGCGCCACCATGTCCAGCTCTGCCTTGTATACTTTTAACATCATTTCAGAACATGAAACAACCACAGAATAGCTTAAAGTAAAAATGTATTAGCTTTAAATTTATTACCTCATAACATTTAGGGCCTGAGAGTTTTCAATTCCTTTAAAACAAACTTTTTTGGCATGATCTCCTACACCATGGCCAGTAACAAGCTTTTTTTCTTCTAGTAAGAAATCCCGGAATGACGCAGATGAAGGTGAGTTTACAGATGCCCTGCAAAAGAAAGCAAAGCTCCTGTTAGAACACTCTGCAAAGGGGCATTACAAGAAGACAAACAATACAGTGTATGAAACCGTCAAAGAATCAAAAAACAAAAAAACAAAAACTGATTTTATAGATTTTTCAACAAAAACATTTGAAAATATGCCAGCCTCACATATTTTTAATCTTACAACTGCTTATTCCAACAGAGTTTTAGTGTGCATGGTTGAACAGGACGCGGTATACTGTTTTTTGTTTTGTTTTGTTTTGTTTTGTTTGCCAATTTGATACAAGCTAAGGTCATCTTAAGGAGAGAACCTCAACTGATAAAATGTCTCCATCAGACTGGCCTGTAGGAAAATCTGTGATAGATTTTCTTGATTAATAATTGATCCAGAAGGGTCCGAGCCACTTTTGGACTACCCTGGTCCTAACACACAGGAAGCCAGCCAGTAAGCAGCTTCCCCCACAGCCTATGCCTTACCTCCGGCCTCCAGGTCCTGCTCTGACCCCCACACGATGGTCGGTGATGGGGAGTGTAAGTGAAACAAGCTCTTTCCTCCCCAAGTTGGTTCTGGTCATTGCTTTAACACACACACAAAAAAGCAGCGGCCAACGAAGACACATGAAAACACTTCTGTGACATGGCTACTCAAAGTGTATGCCAAAAAATGGGAGGGGTCTACACTAAAATTTTCATAATGATTTAATTATAATTTTCCATGTGGCAGTAGAAGTTTGTTGATTAGAATCAACAATGACAATTGTGCCATAAGAAAAAGGAATTACTAGATACCAACACTGAATATAAACTCTAGATATTAAAAAATAGCTACTACAGTTCTGCAACAAATAAGAAAAAAATATGTTTGTGGCGTGTATTGGTTAGCTTTTCGTCAACTCAGTACAAGCTAGGGTTACTCAGAGAAAGGGACTTTTCATTTACAAAATGTCTCCATAAGAACTGGCCTATAAGCAAGTCTGTCAGGCACTTCACTGATTAATGACTAAAGTGGGTGATGCCAACTTGGGCCACTGGTCCTGGATTGTATAAAAAACAGGCGGAACAAACCAGTAAGCCACATTTCTCATGGCTTCTGCATCTGTTCTTGTCTTGAGGTCCTGCCTTGACTTCCCTCAATGATGGACTGTGATGTGAAATTCTAACAAGAATAAACCTTCTCCTCCCCAAATAGCTTTTAGGTGTGTTGTTTTATCACATCAAGAGAAACAGGGGTGGGGGGGTGGGGGGTAGGGGGGTAGGAGGAGCCTGTGAGGGGAAGAGGGAGGTGATGTAATATATGCATGAATAATAATAACAAAAGAAACCCTAACTCAGATAGAATGGATTAAATGACAGGTAAATAACTCAGGAGAGAAAAAGAAATGATAAAATAACAATGGCATTTCAAAACTTAAAATGTTTAAAACACTTTACTTAGAAGGACTTGCAGACTGAAAGCCAGTAAAAGAGATAAATGAAATGCAAATCTTAAATGTGATGAACAGACAGATGACTGACACTAATTTCTTAGCATTGGTGAGTAATGTGACTTTAAATGGCCAACACACGTAACTAGAGAAACCAGAACCAGCAGAAGGATACAAAAGACAAGAATGTAAACCAAAGCATGGCCAAAATCTTGCCACATTTTCCAAGGGACATAAATTTAAAGACTAAAAAATGTTAGCAAACCCAAAGACAAATTAAAAAAAACATCCTTAAGCAAACTAAATATTTGCTTTAACTATAGATTAAAAAAAAAAGCTGAGGACCAGCATACTTAGCTTAATGGTATAGACTGCGTGGCATACAAGAGGCCCCAAATTTAATAACAAGATGTGTGTGTGTGTATGTGTGTGTGTGTGTTAGTGTGTGTTAGAGGGGGTGGTGGTAACTTGAAAGCCAGAAGTGCATCACAATATGAGAATGTGGCTAGTTTGTTTCAGAAACAAGGGAAACCAGAAAGCAGTATAAAGAAATCATTAACACGTCAATAAAAAGAAACATGTCAATCTAGCCTACATCTCCAAGAGAAGTCTGCAATCATTAACAGGCCTTGGCTGCATTAGAAGGGAGCCAGAGACACCTAGCCCAGATACCTGAAACCAGACAATAAACACTGAAGCTGCTTTACAGGAAAAAACATTATGGAACAATAGATAATACAATGTCCACAGGAATTACAAAGTTAATGAGGAACTTCTGTAAACAACCAAAAGGAGAAAAGTGTGACAATTTACATGGTATGGGCAAATAATTTAAAAAAAAATTTTTTTTTTTAGGCAAAGACTAAGTGTTCATATACCCAACAGAGGTTAAGTCTAGAGAACACGATAAGTTGTAAAAGAGAGAAATTGCACCTATTTCCACAGCTGAAGTTACATATTATATTCCAACTACATATGTTCCAATTGCATTAGATTCTAAAATAAATAAAACTAATCTACCAGCAACAAAGAAAATTACCAATCATTGGCTCTGGTACAAGAAGGGACAATGATTAAAGAGAATATTCCAGTAGGAATGCTCTAAGAAGACAGCAATGTCTGTAAATCATAAAAACAACAATATTCAATTAAAAAGAAGGGCTTGTTTATTCTAGGGACACTAAAAACACCACAATAAAAGCCAATCAATACAACTCATCATATTAAGATGACAGGATGAGAAAAATCCTATGGAAAATCCCTATGATTGAGTCAAGAGAGGCATCACAAACAAAATACTTAGCAATAAGCATATGTAAGATCTGTATACTGAGCACTAGAAACACTGTGGAAAGACACTCTAAGATTTAGGATGCTCACCTCTCACAGCATACTAAATTATCAAGCCTCGGACTGATCTACAGATTTAAGATGATTACCAACAAAAGCCCATCAGTCTTTATTTTTTAATATGTACTTCTGACAAAAATCCACGTAAGCATGGAAAAGATAAAAGTTGATAATTTTGGAAAAAGTCTGAGAACTTAATAGTTCCTGATTTCTGTGCTGACAGACACTCCCCATGTCAGCGCAGTGAAGGCAAGAGGGGCACACAGGCCCAACAGAACCCAGTGAGGAGGCTAGAGCCAGGCTTCCAGCAGCACGCCCTTCATCAGGACTGCTGTATCCACAGTTAGGTCACTTAGTCTAAGTAAGATCTCAAGCAGTAGGAGACAAAAAATTTTTTCTTACAAATTTGTTTCAGAACCATGAACTACTAAAGTATTTGTGTTTAAAAAAAATCCTTTCCCCCAAAAAACCAATCGGAATTTGACTTTATCATAAAAATTTTGTCCATAAGACACACACAGTGAACACAAAAATTAAAAGTCCTTTTGGAAGAGCCACCTTCATTTCCTTTGCAGCCCGGCCTCATCTGGAGGGAGGGATGGCATGACGGACAGAAGCCAGGGGCGGCTGGGAAGCCTGCTGCACACACCCCTTACTATGAAGAGAGCACAAGCCGCTGTGAATTTAGGAATTCCCATACGTGCTAAACGGCATACACCTTGCCAAGCAAGTCCTTTTCCCAAGAAAAACAGTTCTTTGCTTAGGATAAAACTCCTTAAAAATAATAAGACCTGTAACTGTTCGTTACAGAATATCTTAACCTCACACACTCATTAGCTGTGCAGAGCAACCACCTACAAAGCCTGACGCCGCAGTCCCAGCAAGCCTTGCCCTTTCCACTGGCTATGCCCAGATTTAAAACCGTCTCGTTTCCCACAGCTTTCTTTTCCGAACTCGGGCTTTGGCTATTTTCTGTCCTAAAAGCCGCAGAAACTTTATGGAGAAATATGTGCAGACGTGTATATCCATGCAAAAATCAGTCAGGATTTTGTTCCTTAGCCTCAGCAACTTTAGTGAATAAAACTTCTAGGTCAAAAAGGTTAAATAACTCCAATTATTTTACATAAGCTATCTCAAAGGAATGTACATTCAGACATCAAGCCAGGCCACAACGACCATGTCCACAAGATGAGAGTGAAAAATGTATTTCTCCAAGTAAAACATTTGAAAATGAAAAGTGCCCAGATCCCACATACACTTGAATGCTTCACATTAGTTCTAGAATTCAATTGGCTATAACTTCATCCTAATGCAAAGCCCCATTATATTCAGTATTTTCCATGGCCACACCTAACTGTATGTAGCAAGGGTACAACCATAACTTGGGAACGTACATAGAGTCAGTGCATGTCTGTGTGAATAGACTAGTAAAAACACTACCACAAACATGGTTTATAGTTTAGCAGATTCACCTGTGCTTTAATTAACTGCATATTGAATATTAATAAAAAGGCAAATATAAAAACATCTGCAAACACAAATTTTCATTAGGTGATTCTATAGATAATAAATTATAAGTAGCTTAAAATATCACTACCACCATAAGTACATTCTGTAAAGATAGCCTACAAATTAAAATGCTAATTTTATACTTATTTTCTACTTTTTATAACTAGAAAGTAATTGAAACATTGCCAATTATTTTTCAATTAGTGTGTTAAAAGGATGGTGTTTCAGGAATAGTCACCATACATTACACATGTGTTTTCACTGCATATGTGTCTGATTAAAAAATAAAATTATGTATTATACTGAATAACATGATTAACTGTACTATTTTAAGTATGTATTTTGTACATAACTAATAATTATAATACAACAAAAGCAGCATATTATATTCATTACTTTTTTGTCTCAAGCTCAATTTAAACTTTATAGATATACTAATTCAAGAAAGAAAATCACTCAACAAATAATAATATTTATTTCAATTTGTACTGAACATGCCTCAAAGCTCCTAAAAACTGCCCACTAACTATTCTATATAATGTATTCTTTAAATTTCTAACAAATATTTTCAGGTCTGTGTCAATAACATAAGATAAAATGCATATAACCTCACAGCCTACTATATTCATATATTATATTATTCTAAATAGATAACTACACAAATATATTTGCATGTACATCCTTCCAAGTCGTTTCAGTTTACTATTTAATGAGTATAAATAAAAGCAATGTATGTATCATAAAGATCAAAAAAAGCAGTTTTGGAAGAGCCTAAAGCAGTGCTGGAGCACAGCTCAGTGGCAGAGTGCTTGCCCTGCACACCTAAGGCCCTCAGGTCAATGTCGAGCAGTAAAGAAAAAAAATTTGTATGATGAGAATATAGGTAAGTCTAAAGTGATAAAAGAACATTAAGCATAAACATTAATTTATTTTTAATCATTAATAAATTAATTCAGAAACAACTTCCATTTATAAGTCAAAATAATCTATATTTGGTCAGTTATATAAATTATTTTGATCTCTTAAGGTATATACAATTAATTACTTATTTATTTGCTCTGAAGTTTTTCAGTTGTGTTTTCATTTAAAAAAAGGAGTGTATAATAAATATCACATATATTTGATCATGGCATGATTGTCTTTCAAAGAAAATATCCTCATGTTTCTACCAAGCTTAATGGCATTGTTCTCCCCACATTCACAGAATTTCCCTCAACACGCAATACTAGATTTCTTTTCCATTTTAAGAAAATAGCGCCATCCACATGGGACTCAGCTCATGCTGCATATGACTAGGGAAAAGAGTTCACTAAATTTGAACATCAAAATCTGAGGTTTCAAGTGTTTGACTTACCTTCCCCTAAGATCCCCTAAGTGAACAGAAGAACAATCAGAATGAAGACGTAAGAGCACAGCTATCCAGGCCCAGCAGCCTGAGGCCAGCATGACTCTGCAACAGCACACAGCTACAGGGACAGCAGGCATAAGCGGACAGGAAGACAGAAACTGGATTGACAAGATGGAAAGAGCCCTAGGAACTCCTGTCTGCTGGAGACACTGTCAGGACCAGACCTTCTATGGTGTGACTGGGGGACCAGTTAGCTTCCATAGCACAGGGAAAAATGAAGTCACAAGTCAAATGGAAAACAGGAATAAGCTGTGTGCTGTGCACCAAGTCTAAATTGGAAGGGAAAAGCATATGAAAAAGTCTATACCAAATGTTGAGAACCAAGTACCAGCAGTAACCTCCTTATCACGATCGGCTTCCAGAACGCTAGCACCTAAATCCACAAAGCTTGTCAGTGGAAGCAGAAGCTGCTCATTAGAAAACTAGGATCTCTGGAGATCACCAATGTACGTGGGATGCCAAAGGGAGACTGCAAGGTGCCATATAGCTACACGCACACAGGCATGCAGTATTTCCAACCAGAGCACAAAAGCAACATAAGCAAGAGACTACTGCATTTCTTCCCTTGTTCCCTTGTCCTCCCCTCTCCCGACTATACATATAAGCTAGCCTCCATTTCAATAAAGAAGCTGTCTGCTGACAGTCTCCCAGGTGTTCCTCCATCACATTCAGGATCCACTGCTCAGAATCCTTCTTCACCCAGGCCGGGCTTGGCCCCACGTCCCCCTCCCCTAGATGGGACTAGTGTGCAAAAGTCCGACCATACCCAGACAGAGCTGGACTCGAGTCCAACATGTACTGTGTAAGTTCCAACATTTAAGTTAAAAGCCAACACAAAAAATTAAGTATTTTAAAAGACTTTAGAAACACAACTCAGAAGCCAAGCACCACCACTGAGGCCGAGGCAAGCCTCCTGCAATTTGAACAACTGGAGCATACCATGCATTCACCGGCTTGGGGGACTTGGAAGGAGCTGTTAGAACTGGTTCCATGCTGTTTGTTCCTGAATTGTTTTCTTTGGTGGTCAATGCAATCATTTTCCGTTGCTTCTGAGAAAGTTTGATTCCATGAGAAATAATTTTTCTAAAAATTAAATTAGAGTAAACCAATTATTTTACTGGCTTCCCTGCCTCTGAGAACTCTTAGTTTCCTAAAAACTCATTATACTAGAAACAAAATTAAACCACTCAGCATTAATCTCTGCTAATCAAGGCCATCGTAACATGTTTCCTATTAAGTTTCAACCATTAAAATATCGGTTTATACTGCTGACGATCAAACAATGGCTACACATAGGCCTCCAAATAGCATACTTTTTAAAAGAACTTGTATCAGGTTTGCACATTTCTTAGGAACAAAATATCTCAACATACACTTCAGTAACAACTACATTCCAGCATGTACCACTGTACATTAGTGTGCTAATGAACCCGCCTGACCCAATCATTAGCACGTAGCTAGCAAACAGTACTGGGCCTGTTACCTATCAGGGGGCTTATAATTATTATATCAAATACACAAAAATAACAGGAAAGATCCAGTATATCATTCCAATTCTATAGGACAGAAACACAATACAACATAGTCTTTTGTCTGAACTTTTTTTTTAAACTAACCCTAAGCTTAACTTTGGTGCTGCGCCATATTTTTGTCTGCTTTCTTCTGTTTCCATGATGGTTCTGAGATCCACAACAGGAGGACTCACAGGACTAAAAGACATTAAAAAAAAAAATTTTTTTTAACTAATACAGCATTCATTACCTATAATACTCAACACAAAACTTAAAAGAACCTGTCATTACAGATGATAACTACTTTATAGTCTAAGTAATAATTAAATTAATTTTGTTAGCTTCCGCCAGCCTCAAATAAGGTATTTTGAATGACAGCTACTCCCACAGATGCATATGTAACAACTAAATACTTTAAAGGTCTTCAAGTTGAATGATAACCTGAAATTATTCTACTAACAAAACAAAAACTTAAACAACAGAATGAGCCCTGGGTCATTTAAATTAGGCAAAAGACCTCACTAAGGTTCTAATTAAAGTCTATCCTTACAGATAAATGAAGCTTAACAATCATTTCATTTTTTAAAAACAAACAAAATACTTACTACCAGTTACTATTAACAAAAACATGCACTTTTCAGAAAATATGGGAATGCTCAACAATACTGGAGACCCCCAGTGAAGGGCAGCTGCACTGCTAAGGATAAAAATAATTCTACAATCTCTGGAAGTAAGTTTCTGATATGAGTGAAATCTATGATATAGCTAAGAATAATTCACATTATCACATATTAAAGGGCGATATATCGTTTATTTGCTTTCATTAAGAAACTCTGCTGCTAGATATCTTAAGTCACGACAGAGAAGCTGTACCCATGAAATCTCAATAAGGCCTGCATGGTAACACGACCAGGAGACATGATGCCACCATGGACAGAGGAACTTTCAGAAAGCCCTTCCCACAGATGAAGAGCTGTGGGCAATAAATGTCTGCTGAGAGAAAGAAAGCCAGTTTCCTCCAAGGCCAAGCTCCATATAGGTTATCCAATCTCAAGTGGTCAGCTCTAATCACATGTACATGTGAGGAACACTAGATGAACTCAGTAGTGTGTGTGCGTGTACATATAAATATGGAGCAATCATAATTATGAAAGAAGAGATCATGAGTTTGAGAGCAGGAGGCAGGAGCTGGTGGGGAGCAGTAGGAATGATGTGTATGAAATTCTCAAAAGAATAACAATATAAATTTAAAAATAATTATAAAGTATCAATAGTAAAAATTCTTTTTAAAAAGTTTATTATTATTCTCAGTAGGCAGTACTTGACCGTGCTGTAGAAATGCTGGTGCATACACTAACACTGAGAACGCTGTAACTGCTAAGCACTTTGTGAATGTACAAGGCGCTGAATGACATAGAAAGGCAGTCTCACTGTCGGCTTTACATCAGCTATTCATTAAATGTTTATTACAACAATTAAAACATGGTTCTAGGTGTTCACACAAATTGTATGTCAATGATGACATTACAATGAATTACACCTAGACGGGGGAAAGGCCTGTTATGGCTGGTTAGCAATTTTTATGCATGCAGATAATGTTCTGTGTATTAGGATAAATTAGTATTCATTCAGTAAAAATATTCATTTAGCTAAAAATTCATAGTAATCTTTCATAGAAATAGAGAGTGGCTACACCAGGCTGAGATTCAGGTAAGCAATTTTTCACTCTTTTCTGTCCTCCATTACAACTATCTGATAGGCCCACTCTGTGAGATAGAACCCATGCCTGACACTGCTTAAGTGGCCAAAAACATTAGACTAGATAGGCCACAGGCCTAGGGGAATCCAAACGCTACTGTTCTGCTAACTGAACACAGCAATGAAATTACTTCTAATGGCATTCGCAATACCCACAAATCAGTGTCTCACTCAGCTATCATCAGAGACACCCCCCTGCACTAGATGGGAACAAATACAGAGACCCACAACTAGACAATGTGCAGAGGAGAGACACTGAAACAGTCTTAAATGGCAAATTTTAATCAAAGCCCTCTTCCACTCAGGGCTGTAAGAACTATGTGGGAGAGGAGGCAAAGATATTTTAAGAGCTCAAGTGGATGGAGGACATTAAAGAAACAGTATCTTACAGACACAACAGGACTGATGCACAGATGAACTCAGAGACTCTGGCAGCATACACAAGGATTCCTAGGCTTACGGCAGATGGGGTCCTATCCCTGAGAGGAGGAAGTGGATATGAGCTCCCGTCCTTAATCCAGACGCTATCTTCAATTAAAAACAGCTTGCAAAGGGAAACTAGTTCTCTCCAAAGAAGTCTTGTTGGGGAAACAAATCACTCTTCAGGGCAGACTTCATGCCCAGCAGCAGATGACCAAGAAAAAATGAACTCAATAGTATTTTTATAGAATTTTTTTTTTTGTCTCATATTGCTTTGCTTGGCTTTTTTTTTTTTCTCCTTAATCTTACAGGTCTTTTGCTTGTATATTATAGTTTCCAGTTTCGTGTTTTTATGGGGTTGGGGTATGTGTGTGTGTGTGCATTTCCTGTGACTTTTTTGTTAAATCTGGTGATTTGGTTGGTTAGTTTTTGCCTGTTTGTTTTCTAAAGAGAGAAAGAAAAGCCAGGCATGGAGTTGGATGGCTGGAGAGTTGGGGGAGGATCTGGGAGGAAATAAGGAAATGCAAACCACAACGAGAATATATAGTATAAACTTTTTTTCAATTAAAATAATTAATTAGTTAAGAAAACAAGAACATCCTACCTGCAAGAGCCAGCAGCCCAACTGGCAGAGCCTGCAGGGTCTGCCCTGTTACTGGGGATGAACTGGGGAGCAGATTTAGTTGTTGGTGATTTCTCCCATGGTTTTAAATCTTCCCTAGCACATGGATGAGGTGTTCCATTCACGTATGGCTTAGATTTCCCCTGTGGAAAAAAAAGGAAACTAAGTAGCAACAGTTGGCAGGGAACTCAGTAGCTTAAGATGTACTTATTTATGTATACAGTGTTCTGCTTGTATACATGCCTTCCACCAGAAGAGGGCACCAGATCTCATTATGGATGGTCATGAGCCACCATGTGGTTGCTGGGATTTGAACTCAAGACCTCTAGAAGAGCAGCCAGTGCTCTTAACCTCTAAGCCATCTCTCCAGGACCAGAACTCAGTAGCTTAGAGATAATGGTCAGTGACACCCAAGCAGCTAGTACTTTCAGCTTCTGTGTCTCCAAGAGCACTGCTCAAGTAGGTCCCACCCACACCACTTACTATTAGCTAGCTGCTGTGGACACAGGAAAGTAAATGCACATGTTAAGCTTCTACTTCGACAAATAGCAAACAAAAATGAAAATAAAAGTAGTACACATAAGATATGAAGCAGTAATATTAAAATCCATATTTTAAAAGTAAAGCAACTTTGGATTATCAAAATCTGGTACAAATGTGTTATAATGTACTCTACGATGTAGTATTTTAAATAAAATGGAAGTAGAATAATATTGACACTTCATCAGAGGGCCCTAAAGTCACTGCTAGCACAAAAGGCTCAGAGAGGTTTTACATGCGACGCGCACTGTCAGGGCAGACTCTTCTATTCTCACAAGACACTCACTGTGCCCCTTCCGTCTTCCTTATACCTCAACTGTCCTTCAGATTAACCGTAGGAGACCAACCACCTCCCTCAAACTCCTGTATTAAACTCGAGCACTGTGTAAGGAGAGTACAGTTAGATTCTCGGAAACTCCTAGGTATGCTGTTGGGTGGTGGTGGTTCACGCCTTTAACCCAGCATTTGGGAGGCAGAGGCAGGTAGATGTCTAAGTTCAAGGCCAGCCTGGGCTACAGAGTGAGTTCCTGGACAGCCTGGGCTACACGAAGAAACTTTATCTAGAAAAAAATGAAAAAGAAAAAGAAATTCCTAGATGACCCAATGTTTTGTGAATGTGGCAAAGGTTGTACAAAAATTATTTAGTTTTGAAAATATGGCTGTTTTCCTTCCTGCGGAGAACAGCTGTGGCACAGGTATTAAAGGAGGTCGAAAGAAAACCTCCTCGGAGAAGGACAGTAGGTCACCGAGAAGAGACTTGATACCCTATGAGCATATACAGGGGGAGGTAATCCCTCTCAGGAACAGTCATAGGGGAGGGGAATAAGGGGAAAATGAGAAGGAGGGGAGAATGGGAGGATACAAGGGATGGGATAACCATTGAGATGTAACAAGAATAAATTAATAAAATTAAAAAATTTAAAAAAAAAAAAAAGAAAGAAAACCTCCTCGGAGCTAAGCAGAGGAGGAGCGCGGCAGCTGAGGCCACTCAGCTCTCCAGATGGTTATGTTCTAGTTAGCGCCATGAATGAGAAAGAGACCACAGAATTTGAAACCAGGCTTACTTTCAAAAATCATTTATCTCTGATAAATTTTATCTCATTTTAATAGGCACTTCCTAAAATATTTCTGGAATTTGACTGCAAATAAACTTTTCTATGTGTCTATTCAATAATACTATATTATATATCATTACATTTGGCATCATTATATTTTACTTGTAAAAAGATTAGAAATGAACTTCATAAAGGATTCAAAGTTGCATTAAATTTCTATAATTAGAATAATTATACAACTCAGGAAAAAAACAACTAACTTTATAGATACTAGTGTTTTGTTTTGTTTTGTTTTTTAACACCAGGAGAGTATTTCAAAGTTTGAGACAATATAATGAAAACTAAGGTAAAATGTAGGCACATCCAACATGAAGGTGAGGAAGCAAGGCTTTCAGACCAACCTCAACCTTATCCAAATGGAATCCCGCTGTGAAATCAGGCGACTGTAAGTCTCTGGGACTACCCACTCCTGCATAGCTTCCTTCAGAGTCTGAGGTCAACAACTCTGGAAGAGACTCCACAGAATTGGTCTTACCAGACTTTAACAATCCTAAAATATAAAATAAAATAAGTAATCTTTAGCTATAGACATATTAAGTACATATGTGTTATACTCAGTGAGCCAAAGGGAAAGCTGATTGATCTAGATGTAATAAAACTTAGATTACACCCACCACACCAGCACACACTAAGGTGACAATGACATTGGTTAAGTACCTAACAACTACCTAATAAACCTCAATGACTCAGAGCTCCATAAGATCTGCTTTGAAGAGACAGTTAACCTCCTTTCTCAGGAAGGGTATGAAGAAAGAAGGGACAACTGACTTCATATCAACGCAGACCCGGCCCGGCCCCTTTCTGCAGTCTCCAAGCACAGAAGTCACTGTGCTCTGCAGGGAGGCAGCTCCGCTGTGGGACAAGTAGCAGCTCAGGGGAGCTGAGGGGGTGGGGGGAGTATGCCAGCAGACAGCCCAAGAGCATGGGCTCCTACTGACCCCAGCGGCAGCCTGTTGGAGGGATCTTCTGTTCCTTTGTTCTCTGAAAAAAATCTGCATCTGAGAACTTTAATTAGTTCACCCCCTGAGATAAGCTAAATGCCTGCCTCTGAAATCCCTAGTACTCAGAGTTATCACAAAGTAATACAAAGTAAATGCTACTTGATTTCAGGCGGTAATTCACACATTTTAAATTAACTAGTACCTACATAAAGTGTCAAAAGAAACTTGAAAATATCAACATTATCTGAGATGTAAATGCTATACAACTAATTAAAATTAATGAAGTGTGCTCTGCTCTCTCTTCCACATTGAGATGTATTGTTTCCTTAAGGAAATCACCAGACAAATGGTAGTCCTTTTCAGCTGCCCACTTACAAAAACAGCTTGGAGATGGCATTCAAACTTTTTCTTATTATCATAGGTATTTTAAGCAAATTTTCATTTCAGATGTTACACTTAAAACTGTATGCCTTCAAACCCATAGAAACCAAGAGACTCAAGTAAAGGATTGGCACAACAAGCAATTAATTTTGGTTAAAACAAAATATCTTGGCAGGACCACTTGTCTAACTTTTGGATTTACACTATGTTAGGTCTCCACACAACTGTTTCTGATAAAAATCTGGCGTTCACTCAGTTTTCCTTTTGGTCCCCTGTAGGCTTAGATGTTTCAAAAACCCCAATTAAGTTTCATCCTTTCACCATTATCTGCTTGGGCCACAGAAGTCATGCAGCATCAGGACTTACATGAAACCAGATTCAAGAGAGCAAATTCTATTCCTTTTGCCATTATCTCAGATATCGTAAGTTTTTCAGGTTTATTTCATCAAGTTTAAATGCAAAGTTTAAAATAAGGGGCATAAAGTATATCTTTGCAAATCTTCTCCAGCTTTGAATGGCGTGCGTGCGTGCGTGCGTGCGTGCGTGCGTGCGTGCGTGCGTGCGTGTGTGTGTGTGTGTGTGTGTGTGTTGGCACTCACATCTGTGTGTTCAGTCATGAACACACCCTAGCAGAGGTGTTAAAGATCAGGGTTATGATAACCTTGTGGAGTTCAGTCCTCACCTTGCACCTTGTGTGAAACAGGGTTTCTTCTCTGTTTTCCTGTTGCACATGGCAGACTAGGCTAGCTGGCCTGTGTGATCCAATGGGTTTCTGTGTCTGTCTCCCATCTCCCAGTAGGTGCACTGGGATTACTTACGTACTCGCTATGTACCCAGCATTTTTTGGGTTCATAAGTCATTAGGTAATTGTACAATTCCCAGTTTCATAACTCTCTGCCCACTTAGCCATCCTTTTATCAAGCTACTTATGCTTGTCTTTAGGCTAGACGTAAAGTATTCAACAGAGAATACAAAATCACAAATTTTACACTTCGAGAGACCCTATGATGTCATTCTCAATTCTAGATCTACATTCAATGCTTCATAAGTCAATCTAGGCAAATAATCTCTCTTTAAGTTTCTTTTGTGCTACTTAAACCATTTCATTTAGTCTTGACATTATCTCCTTCAATTATAGGAAATCTATCAAATACCTCATTTGTAAAACTTACAGAAAAAAATTCTTTCTTTGCCTCGTATAAAAGTCATCTTTTCCTAAGAGACACAAGTCAATACACAGGGCAGAATGCCCGTAAATGCTGTGATAAAAAGTACACCAGATTATGTCTGCCTGCCATAGGCAGACACTCCTAGCACCTCAAGAGCCATACTGAAGTCCCATTCATTATCTTTCGGTCATACTTCACAAGTTTATCTAAAGAAACCATTACGACTTTGCACAGTTTAAATGTAGGTAAGATGACTCTAGAATATGGGGCACTGTAGAAGACAACTAGCCTAACGCTTGAGAAAACATACAAAGCAGAAAGCATGCAGGACACAACAGGCAAAGGAAGGGCTGATTTTGACAGAGCACTAGACACTTTGGCAGCTAAATTGAAGCTCTGAAACACTGCTGAGTAGTCATGAAGATCTGGATACGACGCTAAGGATCAGTAAAGCTAACGGAATTGTGTTAGCATCAGAGAGTGGTACTGATCTAGAGTGCACCTAAGAAAGTCACATTATGATATTTAAAAGAAACAGCGTATCTGCAAAGTATTCCAAGAGGGTGAGCTAAAGACAGCTTCTGTCAGAACACAGTCTGTAGAATGTTTAGAGGGCCAAGCAGGCAATAGGCAACTACACTCCTAAGAAGGCACAATCTGTACAGAACTGCAGTGCAGGGCATGAATGTGGCCCAGGGTCAGCTCTCAGAACCACAAAAAGGAAAGGGTAGGAGGGAGAGAAGGAAGAAAATGTGGCAATAAATTAAGAGTGACTCTAAATAGGGTATAAAAGTGTCCATAATTTGTGCGTCTGAACATGTGTGTGCCTGCATTCATCTTTTACATTTTCAGTAAGTTATTAAAGATTTTCTAAGAAAGGCTGGCAGACAGAGCAGCAAGTCAAGGCCTGCCACCAAGCATGATGTCCTAAACTTGATTCCGGGAATCCACATGCTAATAATGAAGGAAAGAAATCACTCCTCAGAGTTGTTCTCTGACCCCCACACACAACCAGAAATAGGCTGAAACACTAACCTGCAGGTGGAGGACTCTGAATAACATCTGAAAGGTTGTAGCCTCCTGAACTGTCTGAGCGCTTCCGTGGCTTCCTTTTAGCTCTTGTTTTCACCTTCTTGAACATAGTTTCCCTAGGAAAAGCAAACATAGAATCAACAGCCTAAAGAGTGCGGTCAAGCAGAAACCACGTAAGGACATGCAGGCACCAGTTACACACCCAGGTAGACCTGGGCAAATCACTAACCTTACTAGAGGATACATCAGTGTCATCTATTCCTTGCTTTAGCCCCAGCACAGCTGTGAAAGTTAAAGAACCTGGTGTTGGCCACAACAGCCACCGAAGAGCAGCACTCAGAGTTCTGTGCTACCGTATCACCAAGAGTCACTACAAGGGCTGCCGAGTGATGGAGAACACAAGCAGGTTGGGACACACCCACTTCCACAGACACTTCCCCAAGAACACCAACTACACTAAGACTTGACCTGCGATGTGGGCCTAGTCACATACATGCATGCTACAGAGCCACTCAAGGACTCCAAAGACAAAGGAACCCTCAAGTTCATCAAGGCAAGAATGATGACACACACCTGTACCAAAAGAAAGTGACGAGAGCTGAACAACATCCCGGCTATGACAAGGAAAGCAGTTGCCAAGAAGGAATGAGCTTCCTGCCCCCACTACTCACAATAATCCCTTACAGAACAAAAAATATACAACACTGTACATATTTACATGAGCTGTAATCTTCAAATAGAAACATTTGGGGGGGTGTATGCTTATTTGTACAATGTGAGGGCATTGGGGGTCCTGCTCCATCACCTTTTACCTTATTCGCAGGAGACAAGATCGCTCACTAAATCTGGACCTCTCAGTATTTGCTCTTACTAGTTCACACTAGCTCCCGAGGCCCCCTGCCCTGAGCCTGCAGCCTGGCTGGCCAGCAAGTCCCAGAGATCCTACTGTGTCTTACCTCCCAGTACTGCTGGACTTATAGGCATGTGGCCAGAGCTGGGTTTTACCTGACTCAGCTCTCATGCTTGTGCAGCGGTGTTCTTTCCCGTGGAACCAAAAAAGAACAGTTTTTCTGTGAGGTACATAATTGTTTTCCTAACGTAAATGACCTTAGTGCCTAAAGATTCCATACAATACCAAGCTATTTGTCCCACAGAAATAAATAATTCTGTAAGTAGCTGATGTAAGCCTAAAATACTAATTAAGTATTTATTCTATACAAAGGCTGTCAAAATTGTTAGATAGCATATTTTGTTGAGCAACTCCCAAATGTTAATCTTTGTGGACCACTGTTGTGGTCTTAATAGGAAATGGACTCTGTCTTCCCAGACTCATGTATTCGAAATAGTCCTGGATGGAGTAAGATTCAAAAGTAGTGTCACAGGAAAAGGCTGGATATAAGGAGTCCAATTTCATCAACGAACTAATAAATTTATGAGTTCGCATCTCAGTGGGCTATTCAGATGTAAGGTCCTAACTAGAGAAATGAGATCACTAGGGTATTCCTTGAAAGAGTGTGTTGTGTCTTGGTCTCTTGTTCTCGTTCTCTTTGGTCTTATGGGGTGAGCAGCCCTGCTCTGTCAGCACTGCTGTGACACCCTACCTCACGCCTCAACAGCAAAGGAGCCAGGTGGACAGGGGTAGAACTTCGGAAGCTGGAGGTTAAAGCGAAGCAGTCAGGGTCTACAGAGAGAATGCTAAGAAAATACCACCCCTGTATGGCTGCCGATTCCTGTCTGGACCCTCTGCAGCCCAGTCTCACAGTATAGTCCTGTAGTCTTCTACCACGATGGAGGGGAGGCGACCATCTGAGTGAACAGGACTAAGAGCGGGATGGGATGCCCTGTCCTGTTCTTCATGAGCCCGGCTGCCGTAACTGCCAGCATGCCCAGAGCTCTTCAATTCTGTGTTGTCATTACGACAGAGCAGCAACTTCCCAGCTTCCACTCATCCCGACCACTGCTAACACCTTCCTGCTCTTCTGGCTGGAGTGCAGCAGCCACACATTTTAAATGTCTTCACCATCACCTCAGGTTTGGAGGGCATCACCAAGACAAATGCACAAACTAACCTCTCCGTCTACCTGAAGGCTATGTTATTTTTAATACTTAAATGTTAAAATTTTTATAATTAAAACATCAATTATGTATGTTATATCAAAACTAAAGCTGCAAATTTATAATTCCTATGTCAGAACATCTCAACTGACAATAAAAGTGCAAGATGTCCAATGGGGTAAGGAAGAGAAAGAGGGGAGGAAAAAAGAGAACAGGACTTACGAGTAATTTGGTTCCATACTTATTTCTTCTTTGAAAAAGACGTCTCCGTCCTCTGCTTGCACAGAGCTAATGTCTGGTCCATCCTGATAAGGTGTAATGACTCTTCTGTCCATTGCTGGAATCTACAGAATGAAAGATAGCACTTTTTAAATACAAAATCTGTAAAATCTTCAAAACTTGATAAAATAATACCACTTTTAATTTCAGGTGGTAACAGTAACTAGAAAAAGTCTAGGGTACCTAATGACTCTCAAAATACAATGGGGAAAAAAATTTGAATAGATTCATTAAAAAACATATTACATAAAATTTCTGGGGTGGGGTGAGAAGCAGCTCTGCTTTTTTATCACATGCAGACGATCCATCTCTCAGGAGTCATTAGTCCATGCCCTGTACTGTCCTGACCTGCGTGACTAAACTCTGAAAGAGCAATTTTTATTATGAAAAACTTGAAAGAGATGTGTGAATTTTACCAGGTCTTCAAATTTTGACTTTTATACTTATCTGTGGGACTTTAAGGAAATCTGATGTTCTAATTTCTGAAAGATAATGTTTTAAGTGGTCATATCATAGCTTACAAAATCTGTATTGAGAAAAAAAAAAATCTTACCATTTTTCGGTAAAATATGGAAAGATCCTTCAAAACATCCTCACTTAAAACATCAAGAGACCTGAAAAACAGAAAATAAAATTCTAGCTTAAGACTCAAATGATTTAGCATCTATGAAGATTTCAAAGCATGTTTATTTCAAATAACTAACAAATTTCATTTTCAAGTTTATTAGCTATTAAAATTACTTTTAGAAATAGGTTAATATGCTATATAGAACCAAACCAACTTGTGTGTTATGGATTTCAGGAAACCAGCAAACATGTTACACAAATATCTTGACAAAACTGAAAAATACTCATTTCTCTACCTTCATTTTCCACAAACTACACTACTTAAGTACTGTAGTGATAGAGCGCTGGGTTAAGCATCAGAGTATACAGGTTTGACCTAGCATTATCAGTACTATCAATTACCTCCATGACAGTGAGTAGCTCACTTTGCTTCTGAGTCTTAACATCTTCAAATATAAAATGACGTTTGGATTACATCAACTATATACAAGATAAATTTCAAGTCTCACAAGTCCCAACTAGTACTTTAGGTATCAATGAAAATTTAAGACAAGGTTCATACCCATTTTCTATGTATGTACATATATGTTTATATATAGTTGTTTTATACACACAAAGGATGTGTACATATTCACATACAATTTGTTTTTTTAAAGCTACTCTACACCTAGCAGGAAGCAACTTTCAAAGTCAAATCTGTGTCACATCAGTTTTCAATACCTGCAGCGTAATTAATTGCAACAGGTTGCAATGCTAAGTCAGTCTACACACGCTGTTTTCACTTTCCGCAAACACATACCCGATTAAGAACATATAAAGTTTACATATAAAGTTATGTTTGTCTACTCATATAAAACTATCTCAACAACAACAAAAAAAATGAAATCACTATTCGAAGCCCTGGAAGTTTCCACGGCCCCTCTAATTCTGAACATGCTGACTCTTAAGCATTTGCTAAATTCTTTCCATCCAGGTAAACACATGATTCACTTTTAAAGTCCAAGTGCATCCTTTGTTTACATATGGACATCTGCTTGTGCTAGTCCTACAGCACAGGAACTCAACCAACCTTGCTTCAAGTAAAGCTGCCATGTTCAGTCCTATGAACTGTAAACAGGACAGTTTCAGCTGACCGGCGTTGTACATTGCTGCAAACTCCAGCAGCATAGCAGCATTCCTTAGGGTGACTACAGAGAAAAAGAGATTTACAAAATTAAATGGAAGTGAATTATTTTTATAAGTGAAATACTTGCATTTCTAAAGTTACAAGAATTCAACATTTAAAACAAGGAAACTGTTATCTTAACAAATGAATGCTGTGGCAAATATAGAAATGAGTTTCATTACAGCATGCCAGAGTAAGCTTAACTGGTTGCTTTCAAGGGGAAAAAAATAAGGTTGCACACACAAAAAATTTAGAGGGGAAAAAAAAAGCTTACAGAAGGGGATTAATTTAGCTAAAAGCAAATATGTAAAAACGATGGTTCTTCCTCCCAACAGCCTTGGGTATTTCTCACTTTGACCAGTGAACACCTTTCCTTTTCATTCGTCTAGTAGAGTAGTTAGCTCTCCTTTAACACTAAAAATCAAGTTGGGCATGGTGGTGTACGCCTTGTGATGCCAGCACTTGGGGAGCTGAGGTGGGACTTCAGCACACTCACCAGGCTGGACTACACTGCAAGATCTTGCCTCAGAACAACAACAACAAACTAAAAAGGCATTAAGTCTACGAGAACTGATGAATTATTTCTCAATGTTACACTAATCTGTACGTTAAGAAAATTATATCTAAATCTTACTGTAGTATTGCCCATGCCAGTGCATAAGACTATACAAAAGCCCAGGATTCATAGCATCTAGTAATGTTCTGTCAAGTGTTGTTTTGCTAGAAACCCTCCAAAGATACTCCACCTGCTCATCACTACAGCTCTTAAAGCTCTGGCCCTCTTACTTATACAGAGCTCTAGGCAACAGAAGAACATACCTGCTTCCTACTGTCTGTCTTCTCCCATTTCTTTTTTTCCCCCTAAACTCTGTCAAATGTTACTATCGCAGTCAGACTCTGCCTCCCTCTGAATAAGCTACAACTGCAACTGATGATGAAATCATCTAGCAGCACAAAGCACATAACACAAAATCTTTCCTTCAACTGTTGAGCTGGGACTGAAGTATGCGATACCTAAGCAGGCTTCCGAAGGACCTCTCTGCTGGGGAGTTATCCACTTGAGACAGCAACTGTGCAGCGAAGAAAGGAAAGGATAATCTGGGAGGTCAGCAGAGCCCACCGAGCCAGTGGGAAAACCTATGCCATGGCATGCGAGTCCTTTGCTTAGGCAAAGAAAATCAGGGCTGTTTTTGCTATTGCTAGCCAAGGAGAAACTTGCACACAGGCAAGTTTCGAAAGAAAGGAAGAAAGGAAGGAAGCAAGAAAGAAAGAAAGAAAGAAAGAAAGAAAGAAAGAAAGAAAGAAAGAAAGAAAGAAATAAAGAAAGAAAGAGTGACAGACCGAACTTCTTCCATATTTCCCAAAGCAGCCATGAAATGAAAATATGAAACTAGCCAAAAAGCTTGCATATGAGGTTATAAAATCTATAACTTTCGTATTAGAATAAACAAAATTATTTCTATGAAGAAAGGAGAACTGGCATTTAAAAAAAAAAATCACTGGGCAATGAACAAGACAGTTACACAGAGCAAAGTGTAAACAGTGACAGTTAAGAACCAAACGGTGGAAAAATGAAAAACATGTGGCCATTTCTACAGCTTGAAGAATTGGGGTACAAGAGGAAAACCACAAATAAAAATTAGTATTTGATTTCTAAGATGAGTGTTTAGGAAAACAACTAAACAAATGACCAAAATAAAAAAACAGTAAAAGCTTTAAAAGAAAAACATGCATCCAAGACCAAGGTAAAGGTAAAAGCCTGCTTTCAAACCATCTCCACTAAAATCCCCAGACAGACTGGAGTCCCCTTTGTTATCTGTGGTTTCATGGCCCATTAATTAAAAATACTTCCTACATCTAAGGTGTGTGTATTTTCAATTATTTCTAAGAAAAGAATGTGTTTACAAATAATAGCATATAATAATCTAATGTCTTGCCCTTTTTCTGTGTTTTGTTTGTTTGTTTTTAATGCAGTCTCACTATGTAGCTCTGGAAGCTATGTGGAGCAGGAGCTCTGGCCTGGAACTCACTATGTAGACCAGGCTGGCCTCCAACTCACAAAGGTCAAGCTCCCTCTGCCTTCCAAGTGCTGGGACTAAAGTCATGCGCCACCATGCCCAACTGTCTTGACTTTATTTTTTAAAAGCACACACACAAAACAATGTTTTTTCACTAAAATGGAATAATAAAACTTATACAACAAACTCAATATACTACAATAACATTAGATCAATCTGAAAACACAGTTATACTCTAATTTAAATTACTCACGTTTTTCAGTCAATGCTACTTCACACATCTCCTTTAACCTAGTTATGAGGAGCTGATCAGCTACTACAAGAACACTACAAATAAAATCCACATTTTGAGACTCTAACAAAAGAAAAAGAAAAAAATTACTGTTACTCTGGAAACATTATAGCTAGTAAAATCTAAACAAGTTAAGACATCAAGATAAAGAGGCTTATGATTCTTTTCTAATGTTAGAATGACAACTACAACAAACTGTGAATGCAGTAAAGTATCTGTCCCTTCTGGATGGATAACTAGAAAAAAATCTACCACCAAAGGCCTTGGTGTTTAAACTTTTCTATTACTATGATTTAAAACAAAACAAAACAAAACAAAACAAAACAAAACAAAACAAAAAACCAAATAACAACAACAACAACAACAAATCCAACTAAAGCAACTCAGGGAGAAAGGGTGTATCCGGCCGGCTCCCAGTTCCACATCTAGTCCATCAGAGCAGGAGTAAGGGCAGCAGGAGCGTGAGGCAGCTGCTCACATCACAGATACAGTGAGAAGAGAGCAACAGACACTGCTCGGCGCCCACAACCAAGGGCCACAGTGTTTCCATCCACCGTGGGCGGGTCTTCTTACCTCCATTACCATAACTAGGACAATCCCAACAGGGGCGTCTCCCTTCCCATTAACCGCAGGCTCTGTCAAACTGACAGTTAACAGGAACCATACTGGGCCATACATCTCACAATGGGACCATAAAATGCTCAACTCAAGTGATTACTTCAGTGTGGAATTCTATTAGAATGTCTGACTTGTTCATACTTTCCCATTTCATTAAGAAATAGTCCTAAAACTATTAAGTAGTCAAGTCCCCCATGAGCCAATGGAGGGCCACACACCTACCACCTGTGGAAAGCATTAACTGTCCTTAGTGGTCTATCAAACACAAACTTGGGAGATACACAGGAGGGTTGGAGGGGAGAAGCAAAGTGGCTCAGGCCATAAAGGCCTGATCATTTGAGTTCAATCTCCAAGACACACAAGGTGAAAGAAAAGAAACAATTCCAGTAATTTAGCCCGGACCTCTAGCATCAGTGTATCCAACACCCTCATCTTGCCTCTATGGGTACCTGCATACACACACACACAGATGTGTGTGCACACACAAATTTAAACTTAAATAGTGGCAAAAAGAATTCTGAGAATAACTGTTTTGACAAAGGAATTGACTACAAACCTGTATACAGGAATAATTAAAACTACAAAAGCACATCCCATGCCCTATACTCGTTGTTACTGTTAAAATGGCAGATTTCTCACATTACTTTACAGGTGAAAATATTGTAAATTTGAAAATGGTGACCAGGGCACAATTTTAAATTTTGACAAATAACAGATATGTACTAGAAAATGCGAAACTTGATAGGTGTGAATATCTGAATTTTTAGAAAGAAGTATATATACTAACTATATTTTAAAGTCTCAGTTACACACTCAAGTACACAAATCTTCAGACCACCCAGACTCCCTTGGGCAGACTGGTACTTCCTATGAAATGTACCACTTTCCGAGAACTACTCTGCTTTACTACACTTCTCTTCTTCCCTAGCTTGATTCTCCACTAGGCTGTCATTTCTTACAGACAGACAGACAGACAGGGTCTGGTCATTTTTTTAAAATAATCCTCAATGTAATCCATGCCTAAAAACTCACAGTACAGCAAACCCCATGGAAGGCTCAGCAGAAAACTGGAGCAAATCACACACTGCAACTACAAGTCACCTCCTCCATGAGCTTCCCTTGAAGACGACTGACTGCTCCACTGCTGACACAGTACCAGAAGAGACACATCCCGCAGAGAATCTGTCAAAAACTAGACTCCTTGTAGTCACCGATCTTAGTAACAGAGGTGGACATAGATGATGCTTCTAATTTCAACCATGACACACAATTCTAAAAAGAATAATGTAATTTTCCTGCTTGATTACTGTTTGTAATAATCTCTTACCTATTTTGAATTAAGCCTCTAAGTATAGTTCATCTCAAGAGGAGACTGTGATTTATGTGGACTGTACAATTCTATTATAACAAGCCACCTAACTGTCCTTTTGTCGGTACCTTTTACGGCCGCAGCTTCGTCCGTGTAGAGGTAGTCCAAAATAACTTTCAGAATCTCAGACTGCATTGGCATTTCCAGAGCTGCACAGCTGGAGGCCTATGTGCACGTGAGACAAAGTAAGCCTGTTAATCCGAAACAACAAACACTATCATAGCCTGAGTCACGACAACTTTAGACAGGAAACTACACCAGAGACCCTTGGAAGGATTTATAAACCACAAACCCAAAAGGAGACATTTAATTTAAAACATTAAAAAGGGGGTCACGCATAATCTACACAGATGAACTGAAGAGCTAATTCAAGGCACTAAGGAGCAGCCCTGAATGTCTTAATGTATAGCCCCGTTACATGCAAAGACGCCTACGCACTTTCTATTCCCACCTCACCTCAATCCACGAGCTGCTCAGCATGCTGTGGAAATACTCTGCAAGAAAAACAGTGGGTGAGAACAGGGAAGCAGGACCAGAGAGAGTACTCAGCAGCTAAGAGGTCCACCTACCGAGTCTTGCACAGAGCACACATTTATGACAGGGGAATTCCTTTCCATCTACAGACTTCATGGTAACATCATACAGAAACGAACTGAAAAAAAAGTTTAATCAAATAAAGATCAATTTCTTGTATATTTGCAGACAGGGTAGAAAGCCCAAGGACTGGCTTAACTTTAATCCTAGTCAAACGCTGGCAAGAATAAAGCTATGGATATGAATGTGCTTTTTCTCTCCCTATCTCAGGACAGACAACAGTAGTCAAATCATTTTTTAAAAAATTTTTTGAAAAGGGAACTGAATATTAAACTTTAAGACCTTACACTTGATTTTCTTTTTTTTACTGCAGGCAAGGTATTAAAGAAAGTCAGAGCATACTCAAAGCTCTTCACTTCTCTCGTCTGAACAGCCTCCTGCAGGCCAAGTAATGCACAGAAAAGCCCAGTTTCTCGTTCTCCAAGACTGTGCACCTGTAAGGCATCTAACACAAAGCTTCTAACACTGTACAGAGAATATTCATTCTTGGAAAAGTATACTCAGTCAAACAGTCATCATCATGATTACCATGCATAGCAACCTGACGGGAGGTCTGCATAAAAGCCTACCTGTAAGATTCAGAACTGAAGAAAAAGCAACAATTAAAACAGGAAAAACAGAAAGAATCATCCCCTTCAAATCACCTGAGCAGTTAATGCTTTGTAGTCAATGGCGCCTCCCACCCAAGAAGCAGGGAGGTAGGTGGCCGTGGGGTGTCTTCCCTTCTCATGAGGGCTGCAAGCAGTCCTACTTCCATCTTGTGAACCAAAATCTAAATATGAAAGGCTGATCCTCATTCACTAACTTACCATTTCTTCTGACTTAGCTTCAGTTTATTACCAGTTTTCTTCGCAATAACATTAATTTCTTCATTTTCAAATCTGACTCCATCTAACCTACCAAGGAAAGTACAAATTAACAAAAGGTGTATGTAGTCTTCTCCTAAGACCAATAGACAAGAAAATCGAACAGACAGGCTTACAGTTAAACACAGCTATGTCACTTCCTACAAAGTATCAAGAAACCTATTCCAAGTTATAATAAATCATAGTTTTAATTAGAATTTAAAATAGGTTTAATACTATTATTGACGATGCACAAGTCAGAGCTATAAGGTAGTCTTCCTGTATTTTCCAGTGAGATTCACCACACGCATCCCCCACCTATGACAAAGGCTATAGTAGCACAAGCAGTTTCACATGAACGCCTTGTAAGAGAAACAAGAGTGTCAGTGCTGACTCATAACGTGACAGGTGCGGCCAAACACTTTAGGTAAGTCCACAGCTAGCCTTTATCTATAACACAAGAACTTTACATACGGAGAAACTGAGGTTCATAGAAACCTCCCCTGGCCCAGGTGAGTAGAGCAACAAAGCAAACACTGTACAGGTCTTTCTGCCACCAGAGACCTTTCCAGCACGGGGCAGGACTTGTCACTCTTCCTGTTACACACACAGCACACAGCACTGAAACTTACCCAGAAACCTTTCTGTTCTCTCATTTTAATGAGGAAGCCCCTTAGTGATAACCACCAGCTCCATGTCCCTCTTTCCCAAAGACAGAAGTCAAAGGGAAGACAGAGAGGGGATGAAAGGGGAAAAAACAAAACAAAATAAGGCAGCAGATGCTTCAAAGAGGGCTGAATGAGGGAAGCTCAAGAACACGGGATGAGGACCTGTACCTGCTACTCAAATTACTGAGGCCAAATTTCTTTGCAGCACTCTGCAGCATCCGTACAGGATCTTCTTCCCCGGCACCTTTTCCCTTCTTGGAAGATTTGTGTTTGCTCTTCTGCCTTTCACTAACTGTGTGAGTTTGGTTGCTTCTGTAAACCTCAAACGCTGCCTTCTGTTTATCATCCTCATGGCAACTCATTTTATGCAGATGAGAACCTGGGGAGCCCTTATACTCTTCCGGCTTCTTGTTCACGATCATTCTTGGTTTGAAGCCATGAGTTAAGAAGTCACAAGTATCTGTGTACATGAACTGTAAGAGGTATTCAAACAAGTCAGGATGAACTTTCTCCACCACAAAAAGATGGCACCCTGCAGCATCTTCGTCTTTGCGGTAAACATCTGTCAGTTCTAAAGGAGTGCCATTTGAAAGAAATAATTTCTGGAAAAAGTCAGAACGCACTGCCAAAACGTATTTATGTGCAGGAAAGAGTCTATTGCCAACTTGAAAGGTCACATCGTGGATGCTGTCCATTTCATCTGCTTCCCTCAGGAGCCTGCCAAATTCTTCAAAAAAGGATGATGAAGACACAACTGGAATTTCATAAAGGCTAGAAATGAAGCAAAGATAATTACTGCAGTGAGCAAAACAAGGAGATGGATCCCAAGCTGGTTCTCTTCAAGAGAAATGGTTTACTTAAACTTAAAGACACGTTCAATTCTAGCATTTTCTAAAATACAACATATCACCCAAAAAATGTTAACTAGTTTATCAACCTTTAATGGTTTTCTATTCATTTTTACATACTGTTAAACAACATATCTGAAAACAATAAAGAAAGGTTTCCAAGTTTTTCCTTTCTTGCATAATTTATTTTACAAATGAAGAAAAAAAAAACAGGAACTAAGCAAATAAAACTCAGGGCACAGATCAAGGAATAGTTACAAAAGTGAAAATATATATACAATCAGTCCACAACTCTGAGTGTTGTATGCCTATAATCACACCTTGCTCATATCTACTTTCTCCCTACAAAGGAAAGTGATTAATGCTCCTATTCTGCCTTGGACTGGGGGGTTTCCCAGCTTACGACACTTTCAGTGCTAGACTGGGCACATGGGCAAACCAGAATGGATGGTGACCCAACTTCCAGGCCCTCCTTTCTCTTTAACTATGCCACTGAAGTTTATCTTCTTTCTCTGCTGAAGCACTTAGAACATGTTCCCTGGGATTCTACCCAACATGTGACTACACCATCTCTCTTTTGTCAATTATCTTATTCAAGAGTCAGAAACTTTTACACACTACCTAAGAAATGTTTATAAATATTCTTCAGAACCCGAGACCCTCAAGTATAGCATATACTAAAGACAGACTCTATGCAGGCATATACATTTGTCTTGATTTTTTTCAAAATCAGATATAAACTAAGGAGAACACACACTACGCCCGGTGTAGCCAACACTCCCTTCTGATCACCCTTATAACACACTCATTTGTTGAAGGTATCTTTTGGTAACAGCTCCTCAATTGAATTTGCATCAGGAGCTACTGAAAAGAAGGTCTAATGATTTCTCCCTCTAAAAATAAAATACATTAAAGACAATTATACCTTGTTTTAGGGTCTGACTGTAGGATTGCAAAGTTGCACCCACTTGCATCTGTGCTGACACTAACAGCTCTATGGGCCAAGGGAAGTTTCTCAAGTCGAATTCTTTCATACACACTATTTGTATCAGAGACACAAGACACATCGGATGAGGAATGATGTAGGTTTGGTAAAATGTCTGCTAAAAAGAAAATAAAACGAACTCTCGTTAATTAAGGCTGCAATGAAATTATTAGAGATTAAGGAGTAACTGGGATAAAAACTGATTCAAAAATATAAAACTATCTTTCATAAGCATGAAGTTCTAAAGAATTTAGAACCTCTCCATCTTTAACACAGCACTATGAGCTATGTACTTTCTATATACACAGAGAATTTTCAGAATTGGCCATAATGTCTTCTCCCAACAAACACACCTTCCACACTACAGCAGGAGTTAACTTTCAGAATGGCACGTCCACCTATAACAGCTTTGTATGAACTAAGTGTCACCACACACTCCCTCCTTCCTCTCACAGGCACTGACCACACTATTCTACTGCTGTTGAGTCAGTGATCACCAACATAAACAATCAATAATCAGTAGGACAAAAGTACCCCTATTCTCCATAAGTCCAATCTACCAAGGAGAACGTACAAGAAACAGATGACAAAGAACTGGTCAAATTCAGTCTATAAAAACAACAACAAAAAAGTATAAAATGTTTCCATGTAGACATGGCACTTATTAAAAAGAAATATTCTGGCTACAGCAGAAAAAAACTTAAATCAGAGAACATACAAAGACTTTATTAATTACTTTGAGTCAACAGAATTAATGAAAGATGAGACAGATTGGGAATGTGGCAATCAGGAGGGAGGAAAGGGATGATTTGTAACACTTTAAGATAGGAGTAGCACACTTGGTAACTGTTAGATGTAAGGGATGATTTGTAACACTTTAAGATAGGAGTAGCACACTTGGTAACTGTTAGATGTAAGGGATGATTTGTAACACTTTAAGATAGGAGTAGCACACTTGGTAATTGTTAGATGTAAGGGGAAGGAGTACAGGTGTCAAGGATGGCCATTTACTAGGACAGAAAACACCTGAAAAGCAGCTGAGGAGGCAGAAGATCATGAATTTTGTGACATCACTAAAAGAGCGATGCAAAACTGTAAAGATTTGCAAGGCTTCTTCAAGACAGGCCTGTGCCCTGGTTATACTTTCACATGTAGCTATTTCAGTCTCCTGGACTTTGCCATACTTCCTCTTGCAACCCGTTATCCCATCTCTATGCTCTTAAGAAACTCACCGGGTGGTGGTGGCTCACGCTTTTAATCCCAGCACTTGGGAGGCAGAGGCAGGCAGATCACTGTGAGTTTAAGACCAGCCTGGTCTACAAAGCAAGTCCAGGACAGCCAAAGCAACACAAAGAAGCCCTGTCTCAAAAAAACCAAAAATTAAAAAATAAATAAGAAACCTGTGTGCTCAGTATATTTTAGCTATCTGTCTCAAGAAACTTTAGTAAAAAGTATATTTTTCAGACTATAAGATACACCCAGTTTTTAGAGTAGTAAAACAAGAAAAACAGTAAAAACAGCAATCAGACCATAACGTGCACCCTAATTTCCCCCTGACTTGTTGGGGGGGGGGAGTGTGTCTTATGGTCCAAAATATACAGTATCTTTTGGCTCTGTAAGCTATTAGTCCCACATTTTAGTACTATTAAAACCTTGTCCAGTATCTAGCCCATAGTCAACACTCCTTATATGTTTACAGACTTGAGTCATCAATAAAAAAAAAAAAAAAAAAAAAAACATAGCAAATCAGTGTCATGTAAAATCCCTTGTTTTATGATTTTTAATTTTGAAGAATATTAACTCTCAGAGTAATCATAAGTGTTCTTAAGATAAACTGTAAGCACATAACAAGTAATTCAGCAGTTCAAGAGAACATAATGAAAGACCACAATGCCCGAGAATGCATTCAATACTAATGACAGAGAGGGACACCCATGCCCTGTGCCATAAGTGACCTTACAGTCTATAGGATACAGACACTGAACTAACCACAAAGGCAAATACACAAGCTAGGGGTCAACCAAGCGGAACTAACACGTTAAAGGCTAACTAGAGGACTTACGTGCAGCCATACAAACTGACCTTTCTTTTCAGAACTCTTTCTTTTGTCCTCAAACCATTTCCCTTTAAATCCTTCCCCATCCTGTGTGACAAACAGAGTTTCATTTCTATTTAAAGCAATATCGGAGACTGACACCTGGCGTGGATAGGCCCATCGGCACTGCTTCAGAGAACTGCTGAGCGACCTCCAGCAAAACACCTAAAACGACAGCAAGCCACAGCACATCATAAAGCAACCCAGCATCAGGACAAGCAACATCTGAGTTTAGAAACAGTGCTGTCAAAATAAAAGCTGTAACTCGTGTGCTTCAATGATTATTCTTCCTCAGAAAAGAGAAATACTACAAAAATCAAGAAAATGTTAGGTAACTGAGCCTTTCAGGGAAGTAGACTAAGCCACATGAAGTATTAAAATGTGTTTCACTCCTCCAAAGGAGATGCTATTTTCCATATGACTTGCTTGTAGTATTACTGTAGCACACTAAAATGCTAGAGCCAACACTTCAATGTCAGATAATTACCAAAGTCAAATCAACTCATTCTCAAGGATAAAAAGAAGATATGCTTAATTACAACTAAAAAACTCTTACATAAGGAAGTGATGCCAGCAATCCTGGGATTGGATAGGAGAAATGCTAAAGGATAGGAGAAGTGGACGTAAGGGGAGGGTGCGGGGCTGCCCTGCACTTCACCTCTGTCTGGGCACCTGCCATACTCTCAGCCTGAAGCTGCTGATAGACAGGGAGAGGCATTTTTACTTGTTTTAAGATAATGCTTACTATACAGGCCAGGCTAGCCTGAGAATTCACAACTCCTAGCCTCCTCATCCTATGCACTGAGATTAAAGAAGTGTTCTACCATACCCAGTAAAAACTGATGATTTCCAAAAGTATGATTCCTCATAACCAATCTTTTTTTTAAGTAAAGCATAAATAGTACCTGACAAAGTCATTTGCTTCAAGGGTCATGTTCCCACTGTGAAACTAATGACTACAACTTGTGCCTATGAAAACCCAGCAGGTGGAGCTTTGAGACTGCATCATGCTGCTGTGTGAGAGGAGCAGGGTTGAAACAGGTCTTCTAAGCAGCCCAGGCTTAACTGCAGTGTTCTATGCAGCCAACATGGCCTCAACCTCCAGCCAGCTAGGACTCAGAAAAGCACCGCTCCGCCTGCCTGAAGACTGTGGTTTTCTGAGGAGGAAAGAGGCACTCTGTGGGACTGAGAAACATGCCCAGATGGAACCATTCAGTTTTTAAAATGTGAAGCTTCATATCACTATTTATACCTCACAAAATATTTTATATCATTATTTTATGAGAAGAAAACTGTTTTCCTAACCAGTGTGTAAATGTATCAGTGATACTAATACATAATACACAGATATAATGTTAAGCTTAAAGATATTTTAATTTTACAATACTATTCAAATTTAAAAGATATCTATAATTTATGATATAATTATAAGCCTGTATTATGCATATCCTTTTATAATAATATATTTTAGGGCTGGTAAAATGAGTTCCCAGGTAAAGCTGCTTACTGCCAAGCCCAGTAACCTGAGTTCAATACCTGGGGCTTGATTGGTATCAACAGAGAAGGAACCCCACCAACTTTTCATCTGGCCTCCACATAAGCACACCCAGAAATTGTATGTACGCGCATGCATGTACTCACACACACATATAATTTAAAAAGTCTAGCAATTTTATCAGAGAAATGCATTGATACATTTGTCCAAGGGATGAAAGTTCCATTTAAGAGATAAGGTCTGGAAGCACACTTTTGTTTATGCATGTAATAGAATAAAGGGCACCATAATCTCTGCATAGAGATAATGTACACATTTATATAAAACTTGGGAACAATCTTTTCAATTTTAGCACAAATCTGTAATATGCTGCCTGTTTACTGCTACAAAACTACTCACATGACATTTTCTTCTTTCTATGTCTTTGAATATTGTTTATCAATACAGTCTGTATGCCAAATAATTCAAACTTCTAGTTTTCATTTTATGAATAAATAAAACTTTAGGCTGTGGTTTCACAGCAGAGGCAGTCCTGTGTCTCGGGAAGGCGAGTTCCACACTGAGATGTCAGAGAAGGGAAGGAGCATCAGTGGCAGCCATCACACACCCACACTACACGTTATCACGGTCCACAGCCATCACACACCCGCACTACATTCTTATCACGGTCCGCAGCCATCACACACCCGCACTACACGTTATCACGGTCCACAGAAATCACATTACTAGCCTAACGTAAAACTATACTCACCCTTCCAGCTCCATCCAAAGCAAGGATGCATATTTTCTGACCCCCATTTTCGGTCAAATGTTCAGGATCAACCTTGTATTCCATACAACCTCCAGACACAAGAACCTTTTTCAAATTTAGTTGTCTGAATGAAAAAAGTCATAAATTAACATAATGTACCATGAAAGTCCTCCCTGGCTACTGCTAATAAACTCACCCATCAGCCACACCTGTTTGCCTGTATGTCTGATGTGCAGGACACAGTGTAGAGCCTGCCAGCTGCTACTCTCTAACTGTCCTCCCTCTCAGGAAGTTTACTTGCTTTGAAAAAAATAATATTTTCAATATTACCATGTGGTAATTCAATCTGCATCAAAACAACTAGTGAAAATTTGAAAGGATGATATATTTTTACAACTTAACGTGGTCAGGGGGAACTTTTTGTTTTATGAATGTTAATTAAACAACATAAAACAACATAAACTTAACATTAAACTACAACTTAACATTCCACAAGTCACCTCACTGCCTATTTAATGGGTTCAAGGAAACATGTGCGATCACATTTTCATGATTCTGAAACTAAATGCAACCTACAATCAATGTCACACAGGGAAGACGGGCTGTGGTAACCGAATGTCTGGCACATTCAGCTTAGCTTCACAGTTAACAAACTGGCGAAGTCACCATCTCACCAACACCGTCACACGTGAGCAAGAACATGTTTGCTGCATTTACATTTAAATCCCTAATTGCCTCATAAACTAGACAGCGTGTCCAAGAACTAAGTTATATTTTTCCAGGAATCAGTTATAGTTGTGCAAAGATATTCCCTATTCTAATGAAATAGTAAAGAATGAAACATTGCTCAACTTAAAAGGTCTGAAAAGAAAAAGGTTTTCTACAAAATGTAAACACTTTTGAAGGACCTAAAACAATACACTGTTGTCAAATCAGATATGAGTTAATCAACTACTAAGGACTAAAATGTTATCAGAAATACAAGTTTAATTCCCAATTATTTCAAACACCTGCTCTTTGTATCACTCTAAACAAAGTCTCAGGTGAAACCCTGATTATGTGTATAAATGAAAGGCTACAATGTCCTGTGCATCTATGCCTAAACTTGATTCTGTATTCTTTTATATCCCAAGTAACAGCTGGTTTACTGTATATTACTACAGCCTGGAAACAGAACAGGCCACACTGTACTAGGATAAGCACAGCAGTTAGATAAAAAAAAAAAAAAAAAGAACCTGGATAGAGTGTTTACGGTAAACAATTGTTTTTAATAAATAGTGTATAAGATGTCAAAGTCTACAGATGAGGCAGTGATCACTTTATAAACCATGAATGAGGATTAGTCTATTCTGTGTACCAGATACATTAAGAAAGAAACTAAACCTTGTGGGACATAACTCACGTTAAATATGATTCAAAAATATTATTTTACAGTTTGCAAACAAAATTTTTATATGTTCATTGGGCCTCTGTCAAATCATCAAAGAAAATGATTCTTAGTTTCCCCTTCCACACTGGCTTCTCAAGGAGCACAGCTAGCAGCCGGCAGGCTGGAGATTTGAGTTTTTAGAGCTTATAACGAAAGTTTCTTCCTAGAAATGAACATACTTAGTTGCCATCTTCTTGCACTGATAGTCTGCAAGTAAGTAAATATCTCCCCTTGTGGTGACACAGACTGTGGCGCCATCACTTGCAGCTACCAAAGACACGACGATATCTTTATGATGAAGGGCAGAGACTTGGCGAGGGGTAGTGACATACTTCTCTCCGTTGGGATCCAGTAAGTGACCTGAAAGTTTACACAAATAAGCAAACCATAAAGTATCTACTCTAAGATCACACTGTAGTTTTTAGACACTGCTATGAAAGATTCCTTACCCAGCTGTCCACCATTCAGTCCCAGCGTGTAAACAGCTTCTCGTGTCCACAGCACCGTATGAAACCTGCCTGCAGCTACTCCAATGATGGTCCTTCCTTTCAGGTGTTTTGCCTGTATCTGTTCAAAATGACAAGACTACAGTCGACTACATATCTAAAATCTAGTGCAATTTTATCTAAGATAGAGTACACCAGGTAGGAAACACCCCCCTCACTGCTTCTGCCTTTTCAACTTCTAACACATCTCACCACTCATGCCAAGACCCAACTCCTCAGAACACACTGACACAGCCACTTTCAGTCATCAGTGTTTATAGACCAAATTGGCATTGTATAAAACCCAAATCATTAAGATTTTGGCAATAATAAGCAATATACAAAATAACCATTCTTAAAACAATATACGGTGACTTGTAAATCTGGCATATGCAGGGTCTTACAATGGAGGTGTGCTTGACATTTTGGCCCAGATGATATTCTTACATGACAGACTGCCTTACGCATACTTGGGCTCTACCTACTAGCTGTCATTGGCCCCATCATCCACTCCTGCTAAACTGTCTTCAAATACTGTCATATAAGCCCTGAGAAACAAAGCTTTTTATCAACTTAGGATTCCAAAGTGGCCATAAGTCTACAAAACAAAACAGCCACAAGTTGACAGTAAGTTAGAGAATGCAGATCTTTCTGAAAGTATTCAAGTAGAGACTACACCCAAATATCCTGGAGTAATACAGCTGATCTATTAGCAATCCAGAAAGGGAAAGAGAAGGACTTACATAGCTAATTAAAAACATCAATTCAAATACAGTTTTAGAAACAGAAGATTAAATCAAAATGGAATTTAATATATAAGGTGTAAAGTGTTATGCACTAAAAATATCTGTCATGGGTGACAAGTCTAATATCACATTAATTTAGAGGACTCCACATATGTACAAGGTTTGTATATTTGGGGAATGGGTACCTCTGATGGTAGCCATGTGCTGACTGGAGTGGGAGAACAGGGGACTTTGAACCATATACCCTCATGTCAGCAGTGACATTTGAGTAGAGACACATTTAAGTAAGCAAAGGCTTTTTTTCTTAGTGCCCTTGTGCAGGTATGTTATAGTGACAGATTTATTTTTAAGAAAAAAACTGTGTAAGTGTCAGACTATATGAGGCTGAGAATAAATTTAAGCAGTAAAAATCTTGTCTAGCTTATAAGAATCTTGACTTCAATCCCTAGCACCAAAAAAGGAAAAACAAAAATGGAAAAAAAATTAAACCAGGCTCATCTGTGCTTCTACACACTTTAAAGTTAAATCTATGGGCTGGTAAGATGGCTCAGGGGTTAAGAACCTATTTGGCTCTTGCAGTGAGCCTGAGTTCAGTTCCTAGCGCCATGTCGGGCAGTTCACCCCCACCTGTCACTCCAGCACTAAGGGACTCTTCTGACAACCAAATGTACCTACCCTCAGGTGCACATACACACACAGAGACACACACATATAAACATTACTCTATGGTAATTTAGTAGGCAATTCCCCCAAGTACACAATCACCCACGTGCTTTTATTTTTAACTTCAAATGAATGCTATTTGTATTATAATTTTCTTATGGGAAAAGAAAAATATAAGCAGCATAAGAAGCCCTGAGTAAGTGCAGACCTGAGTTATTGTGTACTGTTGACATGGGTGCAGCCATGTGGAGGGCTCTAATTCCTCAGCCCCAAGGGAGTGGCAAAGCCTTACCTGGGTGAGGCTCAAGTGGAAGGGCAAAGCTTTCCTCAGAAGCTTGAGTGTTAGTGTTTATGAACAACTGACCAGTGTGTGTAAAAACTAGCAATTGTAGCTTCCTCCTCCTGGATGTTTAGAGCCTGAGACAGCAACCTTCAGAGACTGCCTACCAAGGCCAGCTAACCCTCCCCTGTGCTGTACCTAATAAACATGCTGAGGTTCCAGGATACTGCTGGTGGTAGGTGCCCTCCATCAGAGGAAGCACACCACCACTTGATCCAAGCTTTCCTGTCCATGCCTGTCTGTCCTTCATTCTCTCACTGCTGCTAGCCAGGGTTCTGGGACCCAAACCACATAGGTCTTATCAGAAAAGTATGTATTACTGGAGATGAAGTGAACTAAATAAATAGCTACTCCATTAGTAAGTTACACCTTTTATCCATATAAATTTTATCCAAATAAATACCTTATTGGTTAAAAAGCAGGCTTACCTGTCTGGGTACATTAGAACTAGAAGGTGGAGGAATAATTCCTAATTGGTGAAACATGTTGAGACCAAATGTATAAACACATCCATCTTCAGTTAAAACAACAGTATGATCCTTAGCAGCTGCCACTTGGGAACAATTGTGACCAATCAATCCTTCCACAAGCCTAGGAACCTAGGAAGCAACATTAACTTTATAGGACTCCAAATGGTATGGCTGGAAGACTACTGTCCAGAGGGGAAGTCTACATCTTATCAAAGAGCAGGTAAGCTAATGAAATTATGCTCATGGTTTATAAGCAAAATAGATTTAAGGCCAGTAGGGAACGTTTATTACATATTCTAATCCCCCCACACACACACACACACGTCTGTCTGTCTGTCTGTCTGTCTCTCTCTGTCTGTCTCTCTCTCTCTCTCTCTCTCTCTCTCTCTCTCTCTCTCTCTCTCTCTCTCT
>OU015755.1:34147126-34171469 GCA_907169655.1 Acomys percivali | reverse complement strand
GGTCAACTATAGGTCAAGAGGCAGAGCAAGCAACCAGTTGACAGAAAATGATCATAGGGAAAAAACCCCAGAGAGTAAGAGGAAGTCAGGGGGACAGATCGAGCTGCACAGGAAGTAGAAGGGAGGGACACTGAGTTTGAGGAGTTTTTTTTGAGACATCATAGAGAAGGAGGCTTCCTTTTGCTTTTGGGACATCAGCTGAGGAGGAAGGTAACTGGGTGCTTCCTCTGCCTCTCTGAGCTAACAAACTTTCACCCCAGCATCTGTTTCCCAGAGTCTTTATTGGTAAAATCAAAAGATTGAGATTTTGTTAAAAACAACAGTTCTGTGTTTGGAAATTTATCCAATATGACTTGGTAAGTAGGGCACTTAAACAATTTAGATATAGAAAAAGGATACTGTACTACCAATGTACATTAGAAATTATTTTGGTGATCATATAGCATAAAAAACTTATGAAAAAAACTTATGAAATAAATTTTTTTAATCAAACAGATGAAAATATTAATGGTGCTCATCATCTTCTTTGAGGTCAGCTGGGTAATGTCAGGAGTTAACTTGTCTTGTTGTCAAAGAAACTTTAGGATTATAAAAACATCTTTAAATGCCTTATTCTGTATGTCTCTGAGGCTTTTGAAGACCTTATTTAACTATTTTACCTCATATATTGTTGGGTCATATCTTCAAATGTGGCAAATCAGCCACTGGGCAAAATGTCCTCTTTCCTACCACAAACAGAATTCTGCCTAAAAATGGGCAGCTTAGATGCAGGCAGAGTTGAAGGCTGCACTCCACCAAAGTAGGGTAAGCTAGTACTCAATAGTTCCTGCCTTGCAAATAAGTGTAGCAGAGATACTGGGTCAGAAGGCCGAAGATGAGGCTCCAACGTTATAGAGAGTGTTGGGTGACTGTTCAGGCAGTAAATTGTCTCAGTCAATTTGTTCATTTTGGAAGCTGCTAACCTACACTGCTGGTTCACTCAGGAGTTTAAGTTTTATTCCTTCTCAAGTCTCTGAGGGGGTGTTGAAGACCAGATAGTTTAGTTTTACAATCAAGTTTAGTTGTTACGGGATAAGATCTTTTTAGATCAAGATAAAGGAGTTAAATTATTAGAGTTTAAATAGGATAGATATTGAAATTCATTCAGAAATTTAGACCCAACAAGACAGGAAAGACATTTACTTCAAGCTTGACAAATACAAATAGCCAAACCACTATGAATGTAACATTTATAGAACTCATGATTGTATGCAGTTTGTTTTATACACATGTAATAAAATAAATGTATTAGAAAAAAAAAGAAAGAAAATACTAATGGTAAGAATCCTAACTTAACTACAAGTAGATTGAAGATTGAAAGACTTCTTTTCTATTTTCTGTGCCTGTACAAAATGCCTATAGAGAAACAAAACTTCATATTTAATGCATGACTCGTTATATATATTATATATTTTTATAGTATATTATATATAATACTTATATTTATATATTATAATATATAATAAATATAAATATATATTATAAATATTCTTAAATATAAATATTCTTAAAAAATAAAATGCATGACTCAGTGTTCATTAGTGCAATGACACTGCATATTTCTCAAAACACCTTATGATTTGGCTATTCTCAAAACAAACCCAGAAAGACTCTACTGAAGTCAGAAATTTCATATAAATTAAGCTGACTTTAATTATCAAATTTTTAAACTAAAAACAATTTATTCTAGTTAAATAAGAAGTGGACATATTATTCAAAACCATAATTGCTATCCCTAACTGACGTTCAACAAGCAGTAAAGTAGTCAATGGTAACTTAGAAGTCTTCTTTTAAATACTTGAAAAGATCTTTTTAGATCTCTTTAATTTTTTTTTCTTTTTCAAGACAGGGTTTCTCTGTGTAGCCTTGGCTGTCCTGGACTCACTTTGTAGACCAGGCTGGCCTCGAACTCACAGAGATCTTCCTGCCTCTTCCTCCCAGAGTGAAAGGTGTGCACCATCACGCCTGACTTAGATTTTCTTCCAATGAAATTATATTACATTGGACTAACTTTAACCGTAAGTTTTAGTATAAGCAAGCAGAAGCCTAACATTAAAGGAGAAACAGACTGAAGACCCGACCAGTCACAGACACTAATTAACCTCTAATGAGGTTTTCCAACACAGCTCTCCAAGCCTCTCTAGGGTGAGCTGGGGCGTGAGCAGGGTACTCGAGGTGGAAAACTGAGCCTTGAGAATAGCAGGCAAGTATCCTGCCCCCGAGCTACATACCCATACAATACCTCTCTGGTTTTAGGTGCTACCAGTTCATAGATCATTCTTTGTTCAAATCAATTCTGTTCAAGGTTTTTTCTTCCAGTAACATACAGAGCACACAACAGAAAATTGCACAATAGCTCATTATACATTGTGAGCTTTGATGTGTATTTGAATTTTTACATGAAATGTGTAAATAAGACATACGGGATTTTAAATCTAAAGTTGAGTTATAAGAGTATCAAACAAATATAAACCCCTCTTGGAAAATACAACCTGAAATAGATTAAGAAAAGCACACATCTAAAGTTTAGCCAGGGAGGCAGTTAGGTGCCTTGCCCAGCCATCATCAGGGAGACACTCTCCTGCAACAGATGGAAACAAATACAGAGACCCACAGCCAGACAATGTATAGAGAGTAAGAGACCTTAGAACACTCAGCCCTAAACAGGACGTCTCCATCAAATCCCTCTCCTGGGGGCTCAGGAAACCTCTCAGAAGAGAAGGGAGAAAGAGTGCAAGAGCCAGAAGGGATGGAAGACACAAACAAAGCAAGGCCTTCTAAACGACAGGACCAAAGCACATATGAACTCACAGAGGAAGGAGCACGCACAGACGCACAGGGCCCACACGGGTCTGCACCAGATGGGGTCTGAGAGCTGAAAGTAGACACGTATCCTCATCCCTAACCCAGGAGCTGTCTCCAATTGATAGCTACTTGCAAATGACAATTTCGTTTTCTCCAAGGGAGTCTCACTGAGGAAACAAGCTACTCTTAAGGGCAGGCTGCAAGTCCTGCAGTAGATGCCAACAGAAAATCAACTCAACAACTTCACCAGAGGGCCCTTGACTCACAGTGTAATGTCTGGGCTCTTCCTTTTCCTTTTGTTTGTTTTGTCCAACTGCAATGTGTTAGTTTTTGTTTTACCTTATTATATTTTATTTTATTATAATCCCAGAGAAGAAGCGTATTTCCTTCTTTCTTTCTTTCTTTCTTTCTTTCTTTCTTTCTTTCTTTATTTATTTATTTATTTTTTTCCTTTTTTGTTTTTTCACAACAGGCTCTCAATATACAGCCCTGGCTGCCCTGAACCTCACAATATAGACCAGGATGGCCTCAAATTCACAGAGATCTGTGTGCGTCTGTCTCCCGCGCTGGGATCAAGGCATGGCTTGTTTGTTTTCTGATGAGACAGAGAGGGCTAGACCTTGATGGGAGCGGAGGGGGGAAGGAAGTAGAAGGAAGGGAAACCATAAGCAGGACACATAAAGTGAGAAAAGAAAATATAGTTTCAGTAAGAGGAAGAGGAAAAAAGAAAAAGCACATAGCTAAATAAGTAAGTTTTAAAGAAACTTAATTACACTTACCTTCAACAGAGACCAAACACAATCAATATGTCCGTAAAAAATGCTTCTGTGCAATGCTGTCCAGCCCGACTCCTTGTCTTTCACCAGCAAATCCACTCCTTTCTCAATAAGCCAATCTAATATTCCTTTCTTCCCACAGGAGGAAGCCAGGTGGAGGGCGCTCCTGCCAAAGGCATCCTTGACAGTTGCAGCATTGTAACAGTGGCTGGAGAGGAAGGCCTTGACCTGGTTCTCACTCCCCTTAGTTACCACAGAAAGGACATCCAAAGCATGCCTCAGGGATCTGCATTTTGATGTGCAGTCAGGGGTGGTGGAATCCATCCTAATGCTTTTATATTGCTTACTCCTTCACAACAGTCACTTAAGTAAATTTTAAAAATGAAAAAGCCAGGACACAAAGATATTATTCAGGAAGAATTATCGAGAAAAGATGACCCTTTGGGGGTTATAATTTAAACAGTCACAACGATTATATAAAACTATATATCTTTGTATAATCTTTTGGCACGTAAATCAAAATTTTATAAATAGGTCTATAAAGTTCATATCAAATACAAGTTCTTCATTGAAAATAAAAATCCCAGTTTATAAATTATTCCTGAAGCCAAGCACCAAGGGGGAGTGAGGAGGGGAACTCCCCCTCCACACTGTCGCAGCTTCTCAAATATCCATAATTGCAAGGGTGACCTGTAGGGAGACAAAGTAAAAGTAAGATTACAAATCTAACTCTCTTGAAGTACTTGACAGTATAAGTAACTCCACACTGAAATATCCTTAAGTCATTAAAAATAAAAAAAAGAAAGAAAGAAAGAAAGAAAGAAAGAAAGAAAGAAAGAAAGAAAAAAAAAGCTTTCAACTTTTCACGTTGGCCTCTTCCCTTCCACATTCTTCATTATTCTGGATTTTCACACTCCAGAAGCTATGTCTCCAGAAGCTATATCTCCAGAAGCTATGTCTCCAGAAGCTATGTCTCCAGAAGCTATGTCTCCAGAAGCCATGTCTCCAGAAGCTATAAACACATTCAAATCTCAGGAGAATCCTCTCCCAAATGGCCACCACCTAAAACTACCTCATAACCAATTAACAGATAACCCATTGCAGCACGGTAGGCAATATCTCTCCTCACCTTGTTACAGGGAAACAATTAAACTAAAGGATATCAGAACAACTAGACAGGAAAGCAACTGGAAAGGAATAATTTTTTTACACTCTATACCTATATTAACATAAATTCTAAATGGCTCAGATACAAAGATAAAAAATGAAGTCATGAAAAACATAAGAGGGTTTTCTTTTATGATCACCACGTACAAAAAGTGTCACCTGAACTCTCAAAGTATAAAATAATGATGAGAGTCAATATAACTCTGAAAGTTATAGAGAAATTTTAAAGACAAAAGAAGGGAAAGCCTTCCCGAATACACAGTGTGTAAACCTTTCCTTTACCATCTGATCTTTGGGAACTAAAAAAAGCAGTTACAAGACTCTTTAGCGAAAGGCATGATTCCACTATGTGTACAGTGAAAATTCAGGTGTGTGTGTGTGTGTGTGTGTATGTGTGTGTGTGTGTGTGTGTGTTATTCCCACACCCACTTGGATCACAATGTAGTAGAAGTTAGCATCTAACTAGCCTTCTGATACTATTATGCCCCACTTTTCAGAAATGAGAGCAATGCACTACTTGACCTGCACTTCTCTCTGACTCCAGGCCTGTTTCTGAAAACATATACAGTTTTTAACTGAATACAGGCCCACAAAAGCAAACAAACAAAAATCAAAAAAACCTCACCCACTTCAAAATGTTAATTTGAACCTGAAATAAAAGAATAAAAAAAAAAAATCTATGGCACTTAACTGGCACAAAGAAAAGGAACCTCAAGTTGTTTAAAATGTTAAAACTAAAAAACACAACATATAGCAAAATTGTCAAGCCATTCATTTTACTCTTTCAAGGCCTAAAACTCACACCACTCTTGCTTTTCCTGTATCATGATGCGCTGGACGTTAAACAGCCTTTTATGCTTGAAATACACAATTCAGTTATATTCAGAACCCTAAAGTAAGGTATTACTCTAAGGTAATAATTCAAGGCTGCTGGCTTGGCTGATGGGGTAAGAAAAAAAACTGGTGGGTGAGGGTGGTAAATACTATGGAAATGAGGGAGGGGAGGGTACATAGCTATACTGGTTTGAATGAGAATAGTCCCTTAGGTTCATATTTTTGAATACTTGGTCCCCAGTTGGTGGAAACATTTTGGGAGAGTCTATGAGATACGGCCTTGGAGAAAACATGTCAGTGGGAGCCAGCTTTAACGTTTCAAGACCCTATCCCCGTCCCCTCCTCTCTGCTGTTCTTGCCACGGGGCTTTAGCTCTGCCATGATCGTGAACTCTAACCTTCTGAAGCCAGAGCCCCACATAAGCTCTTTCTTTTACAAGTTGTGTTGGTCTTCCAGCAGTAAAAAACAAAACAACAACAACAACTAAACTAATACAGAAGCCTAAACCAAGCAACAAATAAGTGACAAATAAAACGTTGCCTTATATATGACAGATGCTGAGAGGCCAGGTTAAATAAGTCTAGCGACAGGTTTCAGTTTCCGTTGGCTCAGAGCGGGCCTGGCCCTCCATTCTTAAGCGGTGGGCCCAGCAGTCCCTGGAAATGCTGCAAAGAGTGGGCAGCCAACCAGAGACAGCCAGGACCTGGCCAGAGAAAAACAAATTTAAAAATGATTGTTACTGCTGGTATAATTGGTTAAGAAAAATATACTGCCGGCCTACAAATCTTCTGCCTCATGATAAACTCATGACCTGGCCAGAGTAGCCCTGTGTTTACTCAGTTTGCCAGGCTTTCTAGTTTAAATGATTACTTAACCCCTTTTTGGAATTTAAATGCTTGTAAAAAGAGGCAGGGAGCTCGCCAGGGGTTGCCACCCTGACTGAGTGGCATCCCAACAAGGTAATGATTACCTACACCATCCCCTTAGGAATTCCCCTAAGCCTTTAAGAAGAGCCTCCAAGCTCACGTGGGGTCGGGGTCACTATCATGTCTGAATGGTGACCCCAACATGTTGGTCCTACAGAATAAACGTTCTTTGTTGTTTGCGTACTATTTGAGTCTAGGGTCTTTTCTTCAGCATGGTCTGGACACTAACAATTAGAAACACTGGAGAGAAACTGAGCAAAATATAGCTAGCTAGCTTAGCTACTGGCAACGGTTCAACCCCAGCTACTGCTCCACCACAAAGGTTTTAGCAGGTCGGCATTGAGTCCTGAACAATGGTTCACAGGCTGTATGATCATCCATAGCTAATCATCTACTCCCCTAATGCCTGATATATCCAATCCCTAAAAAAAAAAAAAAAAATTCAAATGCTAAACAGCTTTATCTAGTAGTGGAGAAAGAAACGTAATGTACAGTCTTACCCAACTATGACCCCTGTGAATTACAACAACCTCCCTGACAATGCATGCTCCCTGTTGTAATAGTATCACAAATGTCACAGAGTAAACACATTCTGATTGGACTATATAGGCTTGCTCCATAAGACAGAACTCACATTTAGCACCATTAAGAGGCCAAGATGGTTGGATAGGTCACAGGCCCCAGCAGACAATTCTGCTAATGAGCATAGCATTTAACCACTTCTAATGACTTTTCATTTTAACCACGGATTCCTGCATCTCTCAGCCCTCGATGGTGATTTAACACAGAGACCCACACCTGGTCAGCCTGCAGACTAAGAGACTGTGGACATCTGTATCACACCCTATCCTCCCAAGGCTCAGGGATCATTGTGGAAACACATGCTGGTGGCATTAAGTGGTCCAAGTGGGTGTTTTGAGGTCTTGCTGTTTTTTGTTTTGTTTTGTTTCTTAAAGAGCATACTAAGGAGGAGGGGGAGGAGGAAGGAATACTTTTGGTAAATGAGTCAGAAAACATCAATACTATATTAGGGCCCTTTCTACTTCAAACACTTCTCATCCAGATCTTTAAAAGGCTACTTCTCAGTGCTTATAAGCATAGTGCCTACCGTCTTTTTGCACTTTCATGGAGGCATGGATGTACAGAGCTTTATCTAAATTAACTGGGTCTCATTTCAACTCCATTATTGCCTCTAAAAATATGACTCCCTTCACCTTATCATGAGGAAACAAGAAGCTTATCTAAAAAAAAATCAATCCATGAGAAGAGTTCTCTAGATGCCACTTGTCAATCAACTGGCTCTTTCAAACCAGTTATGTCAATAAGAGATAATACCAGTGTAGTCAGGAAAGACTGTCACTTGAGGCCATAAGAACTCGAGCTCTCCATTCCTTTGTGAACTAGTGACAATAACCTCCCTTGAACACACACAAACACACACACACACACACACACACACACACACACACACGTCTTGCCCACATGTAAGGACTTTAAGCTCCTTACGGTAAGGCAGAGGGAAGAATTCTATACTTCATAATTTTCACAATCAGTAACCAAAAATCACCTCCCCTGAATACTTGTATCTGTACTAATTTAAATGCTGTAAGTCACAGATTATGAGTCATAATGAAAGAGAAGGTCTAATAATCCCTAAAAAACATTTTTAATAAGCACTTATTAGGACATTAAGTAACTCAGCACTACTAATATGGCATTTTAATGTTTTTTCTCAAATATTCCCTGTGTAAAGGGCCTAGAAACTTAAGTTTCATGCAATACTTGTCTCATTTTCATAAAAGAAAATTTGCCCAAAATTTAAGGGGTGAGTAAGTACACCTCTGGATGAGGCAAAGAATTATCCCCCTGTAGTACGAAAATCGTGTGTGTCATTGGAAGTAACAAATCATACTGACATCTTTTAGCATGTGTGCTCATTCGGTCTCGAACTGTATAATGCAGAAACACTTTTAAAGTAAAAAATGAAATAAAATCATTACACAAAAATTAGCATACTGAAAGATTTTCAAAGTTTTGCTGAAAAAAGAAAAAAGCGAAAATAAACATATCCATTTTTTGTTTGTTTGTTTGTTTGTTTGTTTTTTGACACAGGGTTTCTCTATGTAGGCTTGACTGTCCTGGACTCACTTTGTAGACCAGGCTGGCCTCGAACTCAAAAAGATCCACTTGCCTCTGCTCCAATTAAAAAACGTGTAAAGCTGCCATGTGACTAAAGTTTTGCAAAAATTTTTATTTTTAGAAAACAGGTTTTAAAAAAAGTTCTATCCTCACGTTTGGTCAAGTAGGCCTCTAAAACAAAACAAATCAAAACAAAAAACAAATGAAAGTAACTCAACAGAGAAGTAAGGAACTGGGCAAAACTGCTTGTGAATTTGCATATTAGGGAGGTAGCCACACATGGGGGAGGGGGCAGGGGGCACAGACAACCTTCACACTTTCAATATTTCTGACGATCTTCTACTTCAAATGTCCTACTTAGTGGTAAAAGCAAACAGGTGCTACTCAACTTCCGATGCTTGAAAAATATCCCCTCTGGCGAACACAACTCAAGTTTTATGACGACGTTAGATAACAGAACCAAAGATGGCTTATGTCTGGGTTGGCCATTTTCCCCTCTGAACTAAAATTATTCCCTTGCAACCCGATAGCTACGAACAAAAGGCCCCCTCTACCCTGTCCCTGCAGAGCAGACCCCAGCCCCACTCCACACAGCAGCAAACGTCCACGTAAGACCTGCTTCCTCTGCCAACTCAGCAAGGCCCATGAGAACTCAAAAACTCTGCAAACTCCACCAAGGGTTTAAGGGAGTCAGAACGCCTCTAGGAAAGGGCTCCGGGGGGGAGGGGGAAGTGACACCGGACAACTCTCGGAACTAAAATTGCAACGTCGCTGGAGGGCGTGTCGGGCAGCCTGGCGACGTAGCACTTCTTCGAGGGGGACAAGGCCATTCATTAGCTGGAAGGGGCGGCGGGGCTTGCGCTTCCAGGCCACCCCGCCGGTGCCACGCGGCAGCGACAGCCCAGCAGCTTCCCCTCCGCGAGTCCCCTCCCCGCGCCCTGCTGCCCCGCGGGGCTGGCAGGACGCCGTCGCCCCTGCCCTCACCAGTCGCTAGATGAAGATGCGCCGGCGGTCTCCGCGGGGAATGCGCGTGGCCGCGCAGGGACTCATTCTCAGTGAAGGCGACCGGGGACAACGAAGGGAGCCAGGAGCCGGGATGGCCCGAGTCACCTCCGGTGGCGGCAGCAGAGACAGCCGCGACTGCCGGTGCCGGGACCGGGGTTGGGGTTGGGGGGGAACCTGGGCTAGCGCGGGCGGGACTCGGGAATAAGATGGGCGCTGATTGGCTTAAATTCGCGTATGCCCCACAGTGATTGGTCGGGGCCGGACCATAAGGCCTAGCGTGGCGTGGCCTTTCCCTAGCGTCCCAGAGGAGCTTGATTGACCCTGCCGGCCTTGGAGAGGTAGACCCTGGCTGCCATCCTAGGCTCAGATCCAGTAGTGTACTTCTTGGTGCTAGGTGTCATCCTACTAGATCTGTCTCCTCTCCGCAGGTGAAGACTCGGAAGGGAGGTTAAGGCAGGGATGGAAGACACAAGCACCTGGCTGGTCTCCACTCAGTAGAAACATAGGCACCTTAGAAAAGTTGCCTCCCGGATCCCTAGTAGTGGGGTAACGGGAAAACCAGAGGTACCCTTTCCCCAAGACTCAGCCCTGCTGCTCTGTGGCCCCCCCTGTTGTACCCGGATTGTCTGAGTGTCACTCCTTTAGTCAGAAGGCACCACAGCTTTTGCAGATCGCCACTGTGCGACCAGCTGCTGACTTGGGTCACATTGACTCCACTCGGTTCCTGACTCGGACCCTGCAATAGCTTTTCTCCCTTGAACTCTAAAACTGAAGGCCGTTTTAAAAGTTGGAAACTGTTAGGGAGGAAAGCAAGCCAATGATCAGTCCAGAGTGGGAAACACACTGCTGCTGAAGTCTGATATTGAGGCGCCTTAGCAAACATGTATTCAGGGAGGAGTAGCGTGACTCACAGAAAAACAGCACTAGGAGCCCGGAGTTAGGTGACCCTCTGCCCCCTGTTTGTGTTACTGTATGAGCCATTAGCTCTCTAATCTATTAAAGGGAGTTCAAAGCAATATCTTCTTATTCTGGTTCAGCTTGATTGCCTGTTTTGTAGACTTTGTAGGAAGGTTAGTTGCTAGATCAAAATAAAAGAGAAATGAAAACTGAGTCCTAGCTCTCCGCCTCTTCCAGTATAAAGACTTTCTTTCATTTCCTACTTCCTACTTTGACGTGTAACAAAAACCACTCTGTAGTGTATAAACAATGACTCGAAAAGAAGCTATATATAATAACACATTGACGAACAAAGAAGCTCAGTGATCCAGGAGCTAGTGAGGTAAATAAATGTGTTGACCTGAATTCACATCTTTTATCTGTCTCTTCCTTGTATCTGGGTAAGTCAGATAGGTTTTTCTGAAGCCCTAATTTCCTCATCTGCAAAGTGGGAACAAAACGGCATTTTGCTGTAACAAAAATGTATTGACAGACATAAGATACATAGAGTTTAGCGGAGTGCCAAGCACACAATAACACTTCACAGAACAGTATACATAAAGCATGCCCTTAGCTGAATTGTTCTAAGTATTCATTCATCTGAAGTTGCCATCTCCCAAACCCTTGTAGACACTAGGGGTACAAAATGTTCATATAGCCATAATTGTATACACAAGAATTAATTGCAGCTTTAACAAATATGTGAAAGGTTATACTGCAGGTTTCACCTGACTTCCCAAAGAAATGGCAAGCTAGGTAAGAAGTAGAAGATAACTACATGAAGCAGAAAAAAAAGAAAGAACATAATCACGTCAAGGAATGCCTTCCGGGTAGAAGACAGAAGTGGTCCTGCTTCAGCAAAAAGTAAAGGAGATAATGTTGGAATACCTCTTACAAAATAAAAATTATGTGCCACATTTTTCATGGTGCTGACTGAATTGAGAGATGCTCTGATATAACATTATTGTCCATGGCACAAAAGCATGCATTTTATATTTTTATTGTGGTTGGTTTTTTTGTTTTCTGAGATAGGGTTTCTCTGTGTATCCTTGGCTCTCCTGGACTCACTTTGTTGACCAGGCTGGTCTCTAACTCGCAGAAATCTGCCTGCCACTGCCTCCCTGAGTGCTGGGATTACAGGTGTGTGCCACCGTGCCTGGTTCATGAGTTTGATGGTTTTATACACTGTTGAACCTAAAAGCAATGCTAGTTGGTGGCACTAATAGGTATAATAAATGCAGTGGTTTTAAGTGGTCACGTCAATTAAGAAACTCCAAGCTAATGAAAACTTAACCTTTTACTCTAGACAGAAAGCAAACTGTCCTACTATTACCCCAAAATGAAAATTAACCACATTATACCAGAAAGTAAATAGCCAGGGTTGTCTTTAAATGAGACAGAAAGACAAGACTCCAACTCATTTTCTTTTCTTCTCCTCCCATAACTTTTGCTCACCTCTTTATTTTACTACATGTTTGGCAATGTTTGTAAGTCATGATATTTTCAAGCATTTTTTTCTTTTTTCCTCTTCATGCCTTTGCATAAAAATTTTATGCATTTTTTTCATCTCTAGGTAATCTTTTCCTTTCTGATCCTCCTTTCCTACTTGCTTTCTGTGTTGCTCCTTCTTCCTTTCTAGTATACCTTTAGTCATATTTGAGATTTTTATCTCCTTGGTTGTAAAACCTTATGTTTTCTGTTTTTATTTCCCTTCTTCTGTTTATCTAATTTTATTTTTGAGCCTTCTCGTTATTGAGGAATTCTTTTCCTTTTTTTTTTCTCTTGTTAACTGCTTGTTCATCTTCTTTCCTTCCATAACATTCTTCACTCCTTTTTCAGTTTTCTGAGTCTTGACTCTATTACAATATTAACCGTAAGTACCTGTTTATCTCATACTTGACTTCACATTAGTTTTGCCACTTTCTATTTTATGTCATTGATGACTACGAGACTTAATTGGTTTTGGTGTCTCTTTATATTGCACAGTTTGATGTTGTTGCTGTTACAATAGTTTATCTTTTCCTCTCTGAGTGGTACTGGGTAGTAAGCACTCAGGAGAAGAATTCTCAATAAGAACATACTCAAATACAGCTAAAATCCAATGAAAAGATGTAAAAAACTATAACACAAAAACACTAGAAATGTGAAAAAGTGCAGCAGCCTAACTCTCTTAAGAATTTCCTGTGAGGAATGTACCCTGAAAATCTTCACTTACCAGGAGATTGGGATAGATGCGAGGACCTCCTATTGGGACTCTAGGTGAAAAAAGTACAAGGCAATGAGGAAATAAAAGGATCCAGAGGGTCCTGGAAACCTACAAGAAGAACATCATAATGGTCAGATCTGGACCCAGGGGGTCTGCTCAAGCTACTGCACTAACCAAAGACAATACACGCAGTAAACATTGAACCCCTACTCAGATCTAGCCAAGGGACAGGAAATTATCCACAGTAGTGTGGAGAGCAGGGACTGACTCTGACATGAACTCTGGTGCCTGATATCTGACTACTTCCCCTTGGTGGGGAGGCCTAGTGGCACTCAGAGAAAGGATAGGAAGGCTACCAAGATGAGACCTGATAGGCTGTGACCATATGGTGGGGGAGGAGGTCCCCTTCTGTCACAGACCTAGGGGATGGGAATAGGTTGAAAGAGGAGGGAGGAAGAAATGGGAGGATACAAGCAAGGGGATAAAAATTTAGATGTAATCTGAATAATTAATTTTTAAAATGGAAAAAAGAATCTCCTGTGAGACTGATTCCTTGACTACTGAATCCAAAGATAGGTACAATGTAGGCTTAAGGTATTGAAAGTTTACTAGTCAAACCTATCAGTGAACATAAAGAGGGTTCAAACAAGCAGATGAATTCCATCTAGGACCTAGAAAAGAAAGTAAGGAGCACAGGGGGTAGGGAGAAAGTTCAGCAAAAGGGATAAGAAAGAAATCTGGATTAAAAATAGAAGAAAGAAATGTTGAAGAATAATTCTCACCAATAGGCTTAACCAAGCAGAAGAAAGGAATCAGAGATGGAGGACAAGGTGGAGGATATACTACATTTGAACATCAATAAAGCAAAAATAAATATGCATGACCTCAACATTCAAGGGCTGTGGAATATAATCAAGAGACCAATCCTGAGACAGAAGGAGGAACTGACAGAAAAATTAAGGATCTAGAAAAATCTCTGTAACTATAGAGGAGAGTTTCCCAATTCTAGAGATAGAAACGGACTCTGGAACACAAGAATTATTTAGAACCCTGAGTAGATGTGACCAGAGAAGAACTTCCTCATGACATGTTATAGCCATTCATGTTGAAAACATAAAGAAAAGAAACAATAATAACAACCGTAAGAGATAAACTCTAAATCACCCACGAAGCAAGCTCATCAGAATCGCACCTGCTATCAGATGAGCAGCCCTAAAGCCCAGGAAAGGAACCGTATATTTCAAGACCTGAAAGGAAAAACTGCCAACCAAAATTGCTCCATTCAGGAAAGCTCTCTTAGAATTGATGGAGACGTGAGGTTGTATCAAGTCAAGCACAGAGTAACGTGGTTCTGAATCTCCAATCAGCAAAGAATACTTAAGGAAATACTATACATAGAGGAGGAAGATGGACTCAAGCACAGGAGCAAACATGAGGGGAATGGCTTAAGAAGGGTAAGAAGGAATCTATCATATCCAACATAGTAAACCGGCACACTCCTTATACAAGCAGTGTAGAGAGATGACAGCAGAGGGGCAGAGAAATAATCAAGGAATTAACCAGTTTCAACTATCTGCTGTCTCTTAGAAACATTCCTCACTGGTAAAGACACCCAGAAAATCTGTCAAAGAATGGAAATAAATTTATCAAGTGAGTGCAAGTTGAAAGTAAGCCAGTGTAACAATGCTGATATGTGATAAAGCAAATTTTAAAAATTAGATATGTGTAAAGGTCACTATTATTAAAAAAGAACATACTCCATCAAAGTCTAAATAGTCATCTGCACATACAGAAGTAAGTATAGCTCTTGCCCCTTATCAAGGAAGTTTTGCTTTGCAGCAGATGGAGACCATCACAGAGATTCACTACTAGTCAAAAGGCAGGAAACAACTGACTATGGGGTGCTCATACACAACTAATACATCTAAAGCATAATCTTTATTTCTGAGGCTCAGGGAACATCATGGAAAAGTGGGAGGAGCGGCTGTAAGAACCAGACAACCAGGGTATCTGCTACAAGATAGAATCTCCTATGTATGACAAAGAGTTGCACGTTAACAACTGTTAGATACCATGTATCTTAGTTAGGGTTTCTATTGCTGTGAAAAGACACCATGACCATGGCAACTCTCATACGAAAACAAAACAAAACAAAAAACTGGGACTGGCTTACAGCTCAGAACTTTAGTACAATACTGTCACAGCAGAAAGCATAGTGGCATGCAGACGGACATGGTGCTAGAGAAGGAGCTGAAAGTTCTACATCTAGATCCACAGGCAGCAGGAAAGAGAATGCCACACTGGACCTAGCTTGAGCATCTGAGACCTCAAAGCCCACCCCCAGTAACCTACTTCCTCCAACAAAGCCACATCTCAAGCAAGGCCACACCCCCTAATATTACCACTTCCTTTGGGCCTATGGGGCCATTTGACATGCAAACCAGCCCACCAAGACAGTAACAACACACTCACATAAAGAAGACATGCAAATGGAAATACCAACTCACATGTCAACATGATCAGGAAAATTCTCACGAGGGCTTACCACTAAATGAAGAGCTACATCAATTAGTGACACCTCAGAGAAGACTAATCACTTTTTTCCAGAGATGAGCCCCTGATAAATTATCTAATCCCAAGTGGTCAGGACTATTGGGTAGAAACAATGTAAATAGAGTACTCATGTATGAAATTCTGAAAGGAAGTTTAAAATAATAATAAAGAAGAAATAATAGCTTGAATACATATGTCTAAAACATTGAGGTTCCAAATGTCATAAAACAAATTCTTATAGACATAAAAGGCCCACCAGGTCCTGACACAACAATAGGAGATGATGTTAATACCTCACTTTCATCTCTATAAGTCATACAAAATAAAAACTCAACAAAGAAGCCCCAGACTTACATCATCAATCAAATGGACTCAACAGATGTTCAGGATATTTCATCTAAAAGATGCAGAATAAACGTTTTTCTGAGCAGCTGGTGGATTCTCCTCTTAAATAGACCACACTATCAGCCATAAACAGGTCTTAATAAATACAACATAGTTGGAAGAGTTGTATTTTTTCTTATATAGTATCAGATAATAGTGCAATAAAAATAGAAATCAATGTTTGGAGAAATTATTCAAAGGTCTGAGTGTGAATGCCCTTTTGAAGAGCCAGGAGGTCTTCTAAGAAACCAGGTGTGGGGGCAGGGGGCAGGGTGAAAATTCTGAGATCAAATAAAAATGATTGCACTACCATCCTAGTTACTTTTCAATTGCAGTGATAGAATACCAGCACCAAGGCAACTTATAAAAGAAAGAGTTTAACCTGGGACTTGTGATTTCAGAGGGTTAGAGACCATGATAAAAGGATGAAGGCATAGTGGCATAAACAGGTGAGAGCTTACATCTTGATCTACAAGCAGAGTGTAGAAAGAAACGCTGGTAATAACTTTAAGTCTTTTGTAACTTCAATGTTCACCATGCAGTGACACACCTCCTCCATCAAGGCCACACCTCCCAATTTTTCCCCAACAGTTCCACCAACTGGGAACCAAGAATTCAAACATATGACCTTATTGGGGTCATTCTCATTAAAACAGCTCATTAAACCAACCACAACAACTTTCCACACTATTCTGGACAAATCTAAAGCAGTTGTGTGTATGGGGGAGGTGTTTATAGCTATAAGTTCTTACAATAAAAAAATATACAGACCAACAAAAACCCCACAGAGATATGTCAAAGCATTACCTATTGATACACTCAAGAAAAAAAAGGAGGCATGGCAAACCCAAAGGCTGCAGATGGAAAGAAACAATAAAGATCAAGGCAGAAGCTAATGAATGGAAATTAAAAGAATGATTATGAAGCTCAACTAGAGTTCATTTGAAAAACGTAACCAAGATAGAAAAACTCACTAAAGTTTAAAAAACAAAAAACAAGAATGAAGACCTAAGTTAATAAAGTCGGAGATTAAAAATGGGAAGTTATTACAATCCAGAGAATTGTTGGGGAGTATTTTGAAATTTAAATTCCAGGAAAATTAAAAAATCACCCTTGGTGGTTTTGGTGGTGAACACCTTTAATCCCAGCAACACTCAGGAGACAGGGGCAGGCATATTTCTGAGAGTGTGAGGCCAGCCTATTCTATAGAGCAAATTCTAGGACAGCCAAGGCTACATAAAGAAACCTTATTTCAGAGAGAGAGGTGGGGGGGGGGGGACGAAGGAAGGGAAAGCTAGAAAAAAATAAATTCCTCATGCATATGACCCACCAAAGTAATAAAAAAGATATAAGCAACATAAGCACATCAACAATAAACAAGATTTGAGCAGCAATAAAAAGCCTGCTAACAAACAAGAAAAGATGAATTCCTATTAAATTCTACCAAGTCTCTAAGAAAGACTAACACCAAAGAACCTTAAATTGTCCCAACAATGCTGTCAGTATTACCCTGCACCCCTCCTGGGACAAACATATGACAGAAAAAGAAAACCTTCAGACCAGTTTCTTTCATGATCATAGTTTCAGAAACTATAAACAAAATTCTTATAAACTGAATTCAAGGACACAAGAAGACCCAATGCTATAATAGCGTTGCTTTCATTCCAGAGATGCAAGGTCAATTTAACGTATCAAAATTAATAAATGCAATACTGGCATTGACAACACAAATATCGCATGAGCATCTCAATTAATGCAGAAAAGACTTTTAACAAAGTTCAACATCTTTTTTTTTTTTTTTTAAGGCATGATCATTTATTTGTTACTCTTAAAGACTTATTTTTGACTGGACTCAGACGTAGAAGTAGAAGCTCTCAGCAAGGACAGCCTACGTCTCTCGGCAATCTGTTCCTGGCGTTTTTCTTTGGCTTCCTTCATTCTCTTAGCCAAAAGTTTAGTGTATTCTGCAGCCTCCTCCTTGTTTTTCTTAGTACGCTGTTTCTTCAGAGCTATGCGTCGGCGTTTTTGTTGCAGGACACGGGGAGTGATAAGACGCTGAATCTTGGGTGCTTTGGTCCTGGGCTTCTTACCTTCCTTGTTTAAGGGCTTTCTGACAACATATTGGAGGACATCATCTTCTTTAGAGAGATTAAAGAGCTTTCGGATTCTGCTAGCTCTTTTAGGTCCCAGCCGGCGAGGCACAGTACTGTCTGTCAGTCCAGGAATATCCTTCTCTCCTTTTTTTACAATAACCAAGTTGAGAACACTCAGGTTGGCATCCACAATGCATCCACGAACAGACTTGCGCTTCCTCTCTCCAGTTCTCCTTGGTCTATAACAAGAATGCCCCTTACTCAAGAGCAGGCGCACTCTGCCATGGGTCAAAACGCCTTGCTTCATGGGAAAGCCTTGTTTGTCGTTCCCACCACTGATCCGGACCACATAACCCTTTCATTCTTCACCCAGAGCATCAGCAGCTACTTCCGTGGCCATGCGCTTCTCATAGAATGTTCGAAGCTTGCGCTCATCGTCCACTTCAATGAGTTTCTGACAGCCGGTGGCAGGGAAGGAGATATTCAGCTTCATCTTGACACAGCCGACCGCCTAGGAGGCTCCACGAAAAAGAGCAGTTCAACATCTTTTAATAATAGAACCTCTAAGAAGTCAAGAAGAAAAAAATCTTAATGTAATGAAAATTATATTTGGCAAACTTGTGGCTAACCTCATACTGAATGAGAGAAACCTCATGAGCATCTCCTTTAAAATCAGGAATGACACCATTGTGCAGGCATAGTTCATTTGTTGTTAATTTCACACAGAGTGGAATACCTGGGAAGAGACCTCAAAGGGGAATTATGTAAATCAGATGGGCCTTTTGGGATCTGTACTGTATGGGATTACCATGGATGCCTTGGCAGATGTGGGAAAACCCAGCAGGAAAGCTGGGGGGCAGGGCATCCTTCCCTGGCTTTGCCCTGTGATGTAGAAAAGCAGAGAAAGCCAGCTGAGCTTTGACTGTGTGCGCATCTGTCTTTCTCTGTTTTTGACTGTGATGCCACTAGCATCTAGAAATCCAAAAGGGTAAGAGAATAAGTAGATGGATAAGTGATGATGGTGTAACCTTGATGGGTACCCAGTTGTACATAGTAGAATTCTAAGTGTCATCTATGTTTCAAAATTTTAACATAGAAAAAATAGAAAAGAAACTTGGAAAAGCTTGTAGGTAGTTTTTAATGCACAGATGTCCTTTGAATCCTGATCTGTATACACCAAGTATAAACTGTGTGGAACTGGTGGAGTCCTGTGAGCGTGTCTGCTAGTTCCTGACTTTTAGTGTGGCATGTGTTGATCCCCAGGCACTACCATCTTCACCTCAGGCTTGTGCTTGAGAGTGGGCAACTCTGAGCTCAGCCACCTCCAACTGCATTTCTTTCCCAAAAAGGCATTCTTTGCCTACTGAAGTCTGTTTGTCTGGTCACATGATTCTCTTTACAGGCCAAGGAGACATTCCTGTGAAGAGCCATCCTCTTTCCAACAGTTCCTTTGGGCCCAGGAGTTCCACAGGAGCTACACTCTCCCTTTCTTAGAACCCTTCCTGTCCTCACCTGGTTCGCTTCCTTTCTAACAGACTATTGACATTGAAACCTTCCCCCCCCCCCCCCCCGCCCGCCATTTCCATTGCTAAAGAAAGACAATTTGTGGAATTCTGATAATGGCATTTCCTTGTTATTTTTAAGACTAGTTTTTGGAGATATACACTGAAGTGTTTACAGATAAAATTTTACTATCTAGCTATTTGTCTCAAAATGCAAGAGTTGGTAGGGAGAGTGGGTGGATATATGAAAACAGCGACAGATGGTGAGACTCCCTGAAGCTCAATGCTAGACATGGGGACCCATCATATGCTTCTCTGTCCCCTCTTTATACGTCAGACGATCTTTCAGAATGACTTAGGCACCAAAGAGGATAAAAGATTCACGAGAACAAGCCTTTACTGCATGGGCTGTGCCGAGCAACCCAGTCAAGAAGGCACTGCTTCTGAAAACGTCCCAAGCTGGGTGTTGCAGCATGCTGGTAATTCCAGCATTAAGGGAGGCTGAGGCAAGAGCACCAGGAGATCAAAGCCAGTCTGATCTAGCTGTTTAAATCTAGCTGGAGGCACTCCCTGCCTCTTATAACAAGAAAATCTCCCAGAATGGAACAGCACTAAAAGCTGGGCACATATTCCCAGCAGACTGTCGCTCACTGCATACTTGGGTGTCTCCATTCCACGGAATGCTACTCAGCCTAGAAAGAAACTCACACTGGGCTTGTTGAGTAGGCTTCATAGGTAACATGCTGAGTCTGAAATTGAATTTCCAAGGGTCGTGTGACTCCGTTTCTGTTACCTTGAAAGTAGGGTGAAAGTAAAATGAAGACTGACTAATGATGGCTAGTGGTGAGTGAGGGGATAAGTAAGTAGGTTGACTGTAAAGGAGAAGTGTGAAGCAGATCGTTGTGGCAATAGACCACTGTGATCTCCTGACTGTGTTGTGGCTTTTTGAACCCATGCAGTTGCTCAGAACTGCACACACACACACACACACACACACACACACACACACACACACACACACCAAAACACAAGTTTTCTTCTTTTAAACCTGTACCACATTTATGTAAGACGTAACCACTAGTGACCAGATTGAAAGGACTTCTCTGAGCTATTTTGGCAACTTCCTGGGAATCTGCACTTATGTCAAAGTACATAGTAAGGAAGTACATATAATTTTTAAAGGCCTCAGAATTTAACTGGCCCCTGAATCCAGTGTTGAAAGTACGAGGACAAGATCTTCCCTTCTCCCCTCTAGAAGCTGGGGTGGAGTGCTTCACTCGAAGCCCTCTAGCCTAATCATTACAGGCCCGCTACCTTCTGTGAGGCCTTCTTGGAGATGTGATATGCTTTCCATATCTTAATTAGTTACTTTTCTAATGTGGACAATGTGGGTTCTTGTTTGCTGATTTGAATGCTGACTGATTTTTATTCTGATAGCTTCAATTAGCTGTCTTTATATCCTAAGAGATTTAGGACAGTGATAAGTAAAGCTAATTTATCTTCATACACTGAAGCCACTGATGAAGTTGATACAAGCAAGGAATTAATTAATGGACAGTTAATCTGCCTCAGGAACATCTTTCCTATGAGCCTGATTATAGCAGCTTTGTTAACACTCGCAGTGAAATGGGCAGGAGCCTACGTTGCCTTGCGGGTATTTATGACCCTCATTCTATCAGTCTTTTGTGTTATTCTGAAAGTCTTAGGAAACTAGGATGTTTATGCATATATGTGTGCCCGGGTTACTCATTTATTCTCACTAATGTGATAATATAAAGCATTCGTCTAACCTCATTCCCATGCTTGGAAATAGGTAAAGACTATGATGGACAGCTCTCCTGATGGGACAGGGGCATGCGGAACATAGCGTTATTCTTGCCCTTGGGAGTATGATAAGGTATGGTATACAGGATAGGCAAAGCACTGGTACAGAAAGCAAAAGGGAAAAATGAAACATGCAGTTCAGAAAGGGAAAAGAATTTCTAGAAAATATTTTAGGGTGAGAGAAAAAAAAAACTCAGAGCAGAATTTTAGAGGGTACCCTCAATCCACATCTTACTGATTTCTTTTATTACAACTTCATGTTAATGTTTATGTGAATAGGAATCTGTCCTAGTTACGTTTTTGTTGCTGTGACCAAGTGCTCTAAATACCAGGAAGATTGGGAAGAAAGTATTTATTTGGCTTAAGTAAGACCATCATTTTGGAGAGGTCAAGGCAGAAATAAAAACATCTAATCAAATCACATCCACAGTCAACAGCAGAGTGACTATAATGTCATGGACTGTGGGTTTCCACATGGCTTCCAGAGGCAGCACAGACCACGGACATCAACAGGGCCTCCAGCAGCTGCATGGATCACAGATAGTAACGTGTCTTCCCATGGCAGCATGGAGCACGGAAATCTTTCAGTGAACCATTCTTCATCCTGGATATCTTGTTGTTGCTCAGAGCCAGGTTGATCATGTGGCTGTATGAGCTCCACCCTGCTGGCCTTCCTCAGCAATGATGTGCTCCTTTGTCTACCACACCTGTGTTCCCGCACCTGTCACCTTGGAGATATTTAGATATTTTTTTTAAAAGACAACAGAAAAGTAGAGACAGCTCTGTGTGAGCCAAAGGCCACCATTTGTTCTGATTCTAGGTTTCTCTTTAGTACCTTCCATTTCTGACCTTCTCGAATCCGTCTGCTTCCTGTTTATCGTTCTGGGTTTCTACAATAACTACAGGAAAGAAGTGTGGCCTTGACATATTTTCAGAAGGATTTAAATGAGGTCAGTCATTTGTGAAACCTCCAACTTCCTCTCTTTCACTGAAATTGCTTTAACTATTCGGCATCCTATGATTTGTTTGTTTGTCTGTCCTTTGAAATTAGTGATTTTAAAAAATCCTGTAAAATCACTTGTTAGTCCTTTGATGAGAATTACATAGAAACTATAAATCACCTTGTGTACGGTGGACATTTTGAAAGCATACCATAAATCCATAGCAAGTAAAACAGCATGCATCCAGAATAAAACCCAGCATATGGATCATTTGGCTAGAAGAGATATAAACCCATAAAGCCATAATTCCCTGACCTGTGACAGTAGCACACACAAAATAACAACAAAAACCATACATTGGCAAAAGGATGGTCTCATCAATTTACAGTGCTGGAGAAAATGGATATAAAAGCAGGCTCCTATCTCTCACTATATAAAGATACAACTCAAAGTAGATTAAAGCACTGTAGGTAAGACATGATGAAGCTATGAAACCACTGTCAAAAACAAACCAGAGAACACTTCAGTTATAACTATGGGCAATGCTTATTTTATGAGACCCTAAAAAAACTAGGCAATAGAAGTAAAAATACTAATCATAGCATTCAAGAGGCTGAGGCAGAAGGATTCTGAGTTCCTATCTGGGCTATATAGTGAAACTTTATCTCTCAAGGGAAAAAATGGGAAATGGAGAAGGATGGGAGGGAGGGAAGGAGGAAAGGAGGGAAGACAGGCAAGTGGGATTACATTAAATATGATTATGCATGACAAATGAAATAACACAGAGAGAAGAGATAATGTACAACAGGATACGGGAGAAAGTATTTGTAAACTGTTCATGTTACCAATGATTAATATACTGAGTATATAAGGAATTAAAAAAAAAACAGAACAGTAAGAGGAAATGTAACTAAAAATGAACAAGTGGTTACAATAGGCATCTCCTCAAAGAAGACACAAGCAGCCAGAAAGTATATGAAAAAATTCCCAGCATTAGCAATTCCTAGGAAAAGGCAAATCAAAACCATGAGATGATAGCACCTTAGCCCACTTAAAGTGACCATAGTTTTTAAAAAAATGATACCCAACAACAGGTGCTAGTGAGAATGTAGATAAAGGAATAAATAAATGCTATTCTCCAACAGGCAACAGAAGTGCTGTACAGTCTAGCTGAAGTCATTGAAATCACTGCATCAAAAGATACCTGCACCCCAGTGCTTACTAAACCATTATTCACAGTAGTACACAGCCAAGCAAGGTGATGGATGCAGACAGAGCTTATTTAGCCATGAAAGACTGAAATCCAGTAACTTGCAGCAACATGGACTGAAGATCTGAAGACCATGATGGTAAGTGAAATAAGCCTGGAATCCAAATACAAATACTGTATCTTATCCCTCTCCTGTGCAATCTACAAAAGTCTACTTCATGGACAAGAAGAAACACCTCTAGTCTCTAGGAAAAGGAGAAGAAAGGTAGGGGACAGAGTAAAGCTGCATAAAAGACATCAAAACACAGAGAACAGGTCCAGATGTTCTACAACACAGTGAGGTGACTATAGTGACTTATTTATTATGTTATGACGAAGGTGCGTTACTGTGTATCTATACATTTTAGAATAAAAATATTTTAAAGGAAAAGATGAAGTTTCAAGAGGTTAAACGGCTTCCTTATAAGGTCACAGAGATTAGCAGAGAAAAAGAAACAGCCCAGGGGGATTTTCTATAATTGCTCCATATTAGCTGACTGGCAAATTGCCTTCTACCTCACAAACCCCATTGCATTTGCTATCTGGCAAGTTCATTTGGGCTTTCCTTACAGTTTGCCTTTTCTTAAATTGTTTAATATATAAATAGAGGAGGGATGGGGGATTGAAGAGAGAGAGGTGGGGACTGAGTCTCTGATTATGTGAGTATTGGAAGTTAAAAAAAAAAATCTCATCCATCTGTCTGCTGATGGACATCTTGCTTGATTCTGTAATTTAGTGATTGTAGGCCAGGTACTCCTCTGTCTATTGAACCTGTCACCATCTCTTAATCATTCTGTTTATTATGTTTTATTTGCTTCATTTTATCTTTGAGTGTGCATGCGTGTGTGCATGCGTGTGCCTATGCATATGGAGGCCAGAGGTTACCTTTCTGTTGTTCTCTCATCAAGTAGGTCCCCGGGATTGAACACACGTTGTCCGGCTTGGCAACACACACCTTTACCCA
>OU015755.1:34107627-34117963 GCA_907169655.1 Acomys percivali | reverse complement strand
TTTGTTTTGTTTTATTTTACTTTTTGTAGGGCCTTGTAGGGTTTCTGATTGTTTCTCATGATGTAGCTCCCATCTGTCTAAACACGACAAAGGGGTCGGTAGTCACAAAGGTCAGAAGAGAGTGTAGAACCCACGTTCTATATGACCTGGAGAAAGGTAAGGTCTTTTTTTCTGCAGAGAATCTAAGATGAATGGCTCTCAACTTCCTAAGGATACAACCCTTTAATACAGGGTGTGGTGGCAGCAGCACTCGGGAGACAGAGGCAAGTAGATCTCTGAGTTTGAGGCCAGCCTGGTCTATAAACAGAGTCCAGGACAGCCAAGACTACACAGAGAAAACCTGTCTCAAAAAACAAATATATATATAATTTATTATATATATATATTTGTAGTTCCTCGTGTTATGGTGACTCCCTGTCGAGAGCTGCGTTATTGCCGCACCTTAAAGATGGCACTAGCTTCCGCCTTCCACCCTCCCGACGGTGAGTGCTCTCCTTGGTAAACAAGTCCTTATATGGCTTTGAGGCAAAAGCACCAGGCACATTGGTCCCCGTGACCTATACTGGACCTATGGAGAGGCTACACACGGCTCCCCCTGATTGGCTCCTGCCTAGGATATAAGCTACAGTCCGGTTGGGGACGGGGCCACTCCTCGCTTAGCTGTATCTGCATTCCTGAGTAAACTGTCTTGAGAAGGAACCTGGTTGTCTTGCGTCTTATTCCTGCTGGACAGGAAGGGCACGGACAACTCCCAACCATATCTGACATACAACCCTTGTGAAAGGGTCATTTAGAGCCCCAAGGGGTCATGAACTTCTTGAGAACCACTTGTCTCAACAGTGATTTTTTTTTTTTTTTTAAATATCTGCAATCACACCTTAATAGAACCACTCTGGGTTTTTTGTTTTCGCTTTTTGGATATTCTTCATAAAACCTTTGCCCAGCAAGGTTCTATTGGGTCTTATTGTGACATCATGTTGAGCAAGGGCTGTGTACCATGAGGACCAGCACCAAATTCACTGTTTTCAGATGCACATCATAAGTACCTACAGCCGAAGCCTGGCCTGGGCCTGCCGCTTCCTCTGTCTCTGCCTAGCTCTTCTGCAGTTTTATAAGACAGGAAACATCTCTCTCTCACACTTGAACTGCTGGCGGTTTTGTGGGGGGAATTTATAGCTTTTAAAACATGGCTGTTTATTTCCGTGTGGAAAAATTATGAACAGGAGTAACACATAGAATTATTACACAAATTACACTAGCCTGGTTTCTTAGAATAACCGCTACCCCAGATGTTCTTGTTCAGCAAAAGAAATATTCATTGGAAAATAAATTGCACACTTAGAATGTGAAGTCTGGCATCTTTTTTCAAAAGAAATAGGCCCATTAGAATTAGGAACATATTCTTTTATTTATTTACTTAATTTTCCCTTTGCGGAAGTTTCTCTTTGCGGAAGTCATGCCGTAAAATGCTATGGACACAGATGCCAATTTCTTTCATAGGTCTAAATTTTGCTTTCAAAAAAGACCTAGGAGAGGGGAATAGGGAAAATGTGGGAGGGAGGGAGGAATGGGAGGATATAAGTGATGGGATAACAATTGAGTTGTAATCTGAATAAATTAATAAAAACGTTTGGAAAAGTTAAAATTAATTACAGTGATTATATCTAAATACAACTTTTAAATAAAGATTTATTTTTACTTACATGAAAAAAGTTTCTATAAAGATTTGAACACATTCGAGTTGAAGAAACACATGTGTAGAAACTAGGGAACAGAGGTCTTTTTTCGACTGCTCTGAACAAGGTTTAACTTCTATTTGCTCACGTGTGAAATTGGAATTATACCCCAATCTGAAACACTGTCAGCAAAGCTTCTATGAGCTTATAATCATATATAGTAAGTGGTATGTTTAATTGTGGTGAAAATAGTATTAAGTACTGGGTCAAATTACCTTTTAGTATTAACTATTTCTGGTGAATGAGCAACACAAACTTTTCCAAGTATAGCAGTCTCTAGGACATTTCAGCAGTATCAGTTTGAATCCCCAGGTCTCAGATGGTAGGTAGCATCGTGTTAAAATTGCCAAATCTTCATTGCAGGAAGGAATTAAGGCTCATGGCAGGAGGCAAGAGATGTCGCAGGGAAAGGAAAATGACCAGAGTTGAAGGGTGGCTCATCAACTCCACTGAAATATAAGATTATGAACCAGGCTTGGTGGTGCACGCCTGTAATCGCAGCACTCAGGAGGCAGAAGCAGGCAGATCTCCGTGAGTTTGACGCCAGCCTGATGTACAAAGTGAGTCCAGGACAGCCAAGGCTACACAAGAAACCCTGTCATCTAGGAAAAGAAAAAAGATTCCGTCCAGCCGGATCACCCACTACAAGATATGAGCCGCTGTCACCCGTTAGTTTAATCTACTAAACTTGCAGCCGCGGCGGTAAGAGTACCGTGCAGACATCGTGGAGTGTGAAATTGGAAGGGATGTAGTTATGAGCCGCTGTAACCTGTTAGTTTAATCTATTAAACTAGTAGCCGCAGCCATAGAGTACCGTGCAGACGTTGTGGAGTGTGAGATTGGAATGGATGCCGTTTTAGGGAGCTCCCAAGCAGATTCTGGTTTCTAAGGCGCTTTAGGATCTAGTTATACACAATTTTAGTAATAGTAATAATTCTTATTCTTTTGTACATGTTGGCATCACGAAGATTTTTTTTCTTCAGGCTGTGCTCTTAAATACTTTATTGTATCTGACATCAGAATTAAAAAAAAAAAAAAAAAAACCCATCTTCCTAATGTGCTGCCACAGTTGAGAACAATTGATGGAATTTTATGTCTTATTCTGGGAAAAGAAACTTTTCTCTCAAAAATTAAGTAATTGAATTACTAGACACATGTACAACTGTGAAAACTCAATTCAACCTAACAAATGGTATTGAGCATCAATATGTATGGAAAGACCCAATCAACTGTTAAACACTTTATTACGTTTATTTATATGTGACTGTGTATGTATGTGCATGGGCATGTATATGCCCATGGGCATGTATGGCACATACATAGAGGTGAGAGAAAAAATTGTGGGAGTTAGTTCTCTTCTTATCAAACACAGGTCATCAGGTATGGTAGCCAAGCCTGACAAAGCAAACCTTCCATTAATATATGCTATTATTGCTATAAATATGCTAATTACTATATTGCATATAATACCACCATTACAAGTTACTAATTACTCATTGTAGTGGGTATTTATTTCTGTTTAGAAACTTGGATTTCCACAGCTGAAAAACCTGCCTGTACTATTTCCTTAATAATGTCTTCCTTTTCTCCCTTTGATATTGTTTTTATGAAATCTTTATGATCAAATAAATCTTCTTAGTTTTATATGTTATGGAAAAGTTTGGCTAATGGGTTCTTCCTCTGAGTGCTCAGTAAATGCTTGTTAAGTAAACAAAGGAATCGGGAAATAGCTGTGTCTCATGAGGAAGAGAGACCGAAGTTCCCTGGAACCCCAGCTATGTAGGAATGCTTCAATAATTAAAATATAAGCAATGTGCACGAGGTAAGGTGCATTTTGTGAACTGTGGGCTCAATGCATTAAGAAAATTTCTTTATGTTGAGAGACCTTGGGTGAAGGGCAGACATGGAAGGACTGGGTTGGAAAAAGTAAATTCTGTTTGAAAATGAAAAAAGAGTTCTTAGAACCTTAACTGTGACAAATTTCAGAGACTTAAGAAGAAAATAATTATTAGTATTTTATACATTAATTTTCATTACCATTTCTATTTAGATAGCATATTAGCAGCGAGTTATAAAGCAAATTACATTAAAATACTGCTTGGGATTTTTTTTCCTTATCAAAAGCACACTTTCTAATTTTGTATCTCTGAAAGACCTAGCTTTTTTTTTTTTCATTGCAAATTTCATTCTAGACCTAGTATGTGAGAATTATTTTTTTAAGCCCCCAGCCCAGAATACCAAGTTGGCCATCTTCCAACACGATATGAATGATGCAGGGCAAAAAGTAAAAGCCTGTATCAGAAAAGTTTCTGTATCAGAGCTACTGGAGAGAAGCAGGAATGTAGACAGAGTTCTCATGGGACAGCTTGGCCTTGAGGCCATTCCCAGCATTGTGAGACCTTAGGATCAGGGTCAGTTTTAAGAACAGACTCCAATACTGAAAGTAATAATCCCAAAGGCAAGCATTAAGCGTCCTCTCCAGTTTTTTCTTTTTCTTTTCCTCCTCCTCCTCCTTCTTCTTTCTTGTTCTTCTTCTTGTTCTTCTTGTTCTTCTTCTTGTTCTTGTTCTTCTTGTTCTTGTTCTTGTTCTTCTTCTTCTTGTTCTTGTTCTTCTTGTTCTTCTTGTTCTTCTTGTTCTTGTTCTTCTTCTTCTTCTTCTTCTTCTTCTTCTTCTTCTTCTTCTTCTTCTCCTTCTTCTTCTATTCTTCGATGTTTGCCAGGATTTCTTTCTACATAATGCTTCCTGAGCCTGAATCTCCAAGGTCAGGCATTAGTTGCTGAAAAGATGATTGACTCCCGGGACTGGCAGATGTAGGAAATGCTATGTAGGAGCCACAGCGGCAGGCTTGCTGCCCACTCTCTACCCTGACCTCCACTGGACCTTGTGCTAGATCTGTAGGAAAACCCTAACTCTGTACCGTCTCCTGTCTCTGCTTTCTTTCAGATGGTGAGCACACAGTAGCCGAGACCAGCCTCATTCTCATTCTGGTCTCTCTCTCCACTCAGCCTTCTGGAATATCATTCAACTGTATAAATTCCCTGGCTCATCTTGCCAGAATAGCTCAGTGAGGGGGGTCGGGATGGAAAGTCTGAAAATCTTCTCCTAATATTTGATAGAACTGCATGCCAGATAGATTTAAGTAAAGATTGCTGTACGGAGAGCATTTTAAACAATAAATTTACACACAGAATTCAAATAGCACAGGAAAGCAGCAACTGAAAAAATCACGATTCTTCTGTGTGGTCTCTGACAGCTGTGCAGTTTCCTTGCTTGGAAGCCACTAACACTTCAATAATCCTTTAGTAGGTACATTTTGATGGGCTTCTACATGTGTGTGGTTTACCTGCAAGTATCTATCCTCCTCGACCTCCTCCTCTTCCTCCTCCTCCTCCTCCTCCTCCTCCTCCTCCTCCTCCTCCTCCTCCTCCTCTTCTTCTTCTTCTTCTTCTTCTTCTTCTTCTTCTTCTTCTTCTTCTTCTTCTTCTTCTTCTCCTCCTCCTCCTCCTCCTCCTCCTCCTCCTCCTTCTTCTTCTTCTTTGTCTTCACCCAAGGGTACTGTGTTTTCTGCCCTACAGGCTCCTATCTTCACCTACTTTAGCTTAGTGATCCTTACAGGCTGAACTGCATCTCCTAAAAGGCTTTTTGCTATTCTGACCACCAGAGCTCTGGTGACTGTAAATATAATTAATTAACATTAATTTATACTGGAGGAGTGATTTCTCTGTCCGATGTCAGTGGTGTCATTGTAAACAGCAGGTACAGAGATACACACAGAGAGAATGGCACATGGGGACTGATGACAAACAAATTCTGAGGCTTGTTGGCAAACTGCCAGAAGCAAGGACGAGCCCTGCTCCAGGTTTCTATGGGAGCATGGCCTTGCCAAGATCTTGATTTTTGACTGCTAGCCTTTAGCATTGATGGTGAATTTATGATATTTTTCAGGCACACGGTATGTGATTCTTTATTTCAGGAGTCTTAGGACATGTATTTACAGATCTGTCCACATCAGTAGACTGTAGCTTCATCGATCCTCTGCACAGTATTTTTCTGTATAGCTGGGACACAAATTGTTTACTCTGTCCTCTCTTACAAACATTAGTTCTCAATCTTTTATCATTAAGAATAATGTAGAAATTAATAACACCCACATGTAAGATCATTGGGAATGGTTGGCACTTTAGTTGGAGATATCTTTTACACAGAGAAAGTAAGAAGTTGACCTGACTCTCCATAAATAGAAGGGGTCATGGAATTGCACTCAAGTCAATTATGCTGCCGACTGGGCTAGTGTATTCTGGCTCTTCTCTCTCTCTCGTCCTAACTTTCCATCTGCTGCATAACCTTTTAGTCCCTTTTCTCTGAAGCTCCGCTACCCTGAAATTCTTAACACCATATAGTGATTGCACGAAGCAAATGAAAAACAAAAACAAAAATCTTGCCTTGTTGTTGAAGGCAGTTGCAAAAGCTTGGTGTTGCCTTTTCTTTAAAGCAAGGTACGACTGTCAATACCTCTGTCCACATTTTACTCCTGACACACACAGTGATGCTTTCATTGGCAATTGCTATTGTCTCTTTTGTATTACCACACAATAGTGAGAGTAGTGTTTTCTACAACTAATACCATTCGATGAACCCGTGTTTGTTTAGTGCTCTTGTGGGCTAAATTCCTCATCAATGGAATTCCTTTATTTCCTGAAAGCAGCCTGAGGATTTACCTTCATAGAGTACAAATTCATTGGGGAGATATAGTTTAGCTAATGGGCAGCTAAAGACACCAGCAAATGATATTTTCAGTTGTCAAAAATAACCCATGACTGGGGCCATCCAAAGGAAGGAAGCAATATCATCTGCTTTGGAGCCTGTCAAGGATTGTCAAAGCTAAGTGTAGGCTGCTGTTATATGATATAACTGGTGAAGTGTTAGAAGGAGTTCTGAGTTTTTGCACATCTCTCCTAGGTGCTTAACATTCTTAGTTTCAGAGTCAATGCTTTAGTGAATTTTCTGCCTCAAATGTAAATAGCCTGGAGGAATAGCATAAGAAACCTTTACCAATCATTAGCCAAACAGTGGGAACTGGCCTATTGGATCCTTTCCTGGGTATAATAGTTGGTCAAGAAGAAAGTGAGAATTCAACAGAAAAGTTTTCACTGAGGTGTGTGGCTCTCTGTCTCCATCTTGGCCACATTTCTCTCAGCTTCCTCTTCATTTGCAAGACCTGAATCTGGTCCAGAGCTCCTCTGAGAGAGGAAGGGGACCAGCTACACAGTCACCCTTTACCTGTCTGAGTAATGAATTGTTATCAAAATCACAAAAAGGTGGCTTTAAATTTTTTCTAAGCTTCCTGCTTACCGTGTAGAGAAGGAATGGCAAAGCTTATATCTCTCATCAGAATCTCTCAACTACTTTAAATCACTGTGTTAGGGCTGGACCTTGAGCCAAGATATGAGGATGAAGAGATCTTCTACTCCCTGCCCCTTCTGATTTTTTTGTCCCTTGTATGGCCACTTATCTCCACCTATTTTATAAGAGGGTTTTTATGTTTATATTTATTGTTATTTTTATTTTTTTAATGTTATGGTTACAGGTAATCTGGCTTCTCCAGTGTACCTCAGTGTTGCCTGAGAGCTTTTAGAACTTGAACTCTCTGACTGTGTGTGTCTGTGTGTCTGTGTGTCTCTGTCTCTGTCTGTCTCTGTCTGTCTGTCTGTCTGTCTGTCTGTTTGTCTGTCTGTCAGTCTCTCTCTCTTTGTCCCTTTTCTATTTCTACCTCTCCCCCACATCTCCTCTTTAGAATTCTCATAGAATCAGAAAAAATACTATCAGAAAGAGGCTATATCTAATCCAGGTGAATCTGCCTAGGCTCCTGCTCACTTCTTTCAAGAATTTTCATTCATTTTAGAAGGAGCAAAGAACTGTGAATTGAAAGCACCCCATGGAGGAAACACTCACTTTTCAACAAATTGTAGGTGGTTTTGTAAATTAGATTCACCTAGAGATGTTTCAATCCACATATTACTTTCTGTTATTGATTTATTGAACTTGTCATATTATCTCTCTGTGAAATTTATTTTTTATGAGAAAATCTTCTCTAAATAAAGAAGTTTCTACTTCTTATAATAGTATTATTTTTATTCAATTGCTAGGTCTTTTGCTTCTGCCTAAAAATATATGGAAGTCTTTCTCTATCCTGGGGGAAAAAGAAGAAATTCTTTTTGAATGTTATTTCCTACAAAGTAAGTGCTTATGTCTGTCCTTCTATACCTTAAAGATTGTAGTGTGTGAGTGTGTATGAAGTGTGTGTGTGTGTGTGTGTGTGTGTGTGTGTGTGTGCGCGTGTGTGTGTAAGCCAGAGGTCAACCTGAGGTATCACTCCTTGGGAACCATCTACCTTGGTTCTTGTGTGTGTGTGTGTTGCTTGTTCACTGTTTTCCTTTTAGGCAGGATGTCACTTTACAGCCTTGTCTGACCTAGAACGTGCGATGTAGACTAGGCTGGCCTTAAACTCACAGAGATTTGTCTGCCTCTGCTTCAGATGTGCTGGGTTTAAAGGCGTGTGTCACCATACTGGACACATTCACCTTGTTGTTGAGACATGGTTTCTCACCGGGACATGTGGTTTATGGAGTAGGACAGGATAAGTTCAGAGATCCTCCCAGCATTCAGATGTAGCCATATGCCACTACATATGGATTTTTTATTACATTTTTTATTAATTTATTCATATTACATCTCGATTGTTAGCCTTTCCCCTGTTTCCTCCCATTCTTCCCTCCCTCCTACTTCCCCCCTTCTCTCCTCCCTTATGTCTGTGATTGAGGGAGACCTCCTCCCCCTATATATGCTCTTAGAATATCGAGTCTCTTCTTGGTAACTTGCTATCCTTCCTCTGAGTGCCGCCAGGCCTCCCCATCCAGGGGGCATGGTCAGAAAAGGGGCACCAGAGTTCGTGTGAGAGTCAGGTCTCACTCTCCACTCAACGGTGGAGAATATCATGTTCGTCGGCTAGGTCTTGGTAGGGGTTCAGAGTTTACTGCCTATATTCTCCTTGGCTGGTGCCTTAGTTTGAGGAGGACCCCAGGACCCAGATCTGCCTGTCATAAGGTTCTTGTAGGTTTCCAGGAACCTGTGGATCCTACTATTTCCCCATTCTTCCATGCTGCTCTCGCCTAAAGCCTCAAAATGGGGCTTGGAACTAAATAGAGAATTCTCAACAGAGGAATATCAAATGGCCAAGAAACACTTAAAGAAATGCTCAACCTCCTTAGTCATCAGAGAAATGCAAATCAAAACGACACTGAGATTCCATCTTACACCCATCAGAATGGCTAAGATAAAAAACTCAAATGACACCACATGTTGGCGAGGATGTGGAAAGAGAGGAACACTCCTTCATTGCTGGTGGGAATGCAAACTAGTACAACCACTATGGAAAGCTATCTGGCGCTTTCTTAGAAAAATGGGAATAGGGCTTCCTCAAGACCCAGCTATTCCACTCCTTGGAATATACCCAGAAAATGCCCTACCACACAACAGGGACATATGCTCAACCATGTTCATAGCTGCTTTATATATAATAGCCACAACATGGAAACAGCCTAAGTGTCCCTCAGTAGAAGAATGGACTAAGAAACTGTGGAACATTTACACTATGGAATACCACTCAGCTATTAGAAACAAGGAATTCCTGAAATTTGTGGACAAATGGATTGATCTAGAAATTATCATAATGAGTGAGTTCACCCAGAAGCAAAAAGAAACAAGGGGTGTATACTCACTTATATCAAAACACTAGTCCAAGGGATACGTACCATGAAAAACTTTACTTACCAAGAAAGTGGGTCAGAGGAGAGGACATCCTACACATGGATTTTAAGCATTGGCAGTGGCTTGACCTCATATTCTTATATTTCACTTACTGAGTCACCTTCCCAGCCTTCCTATTTAAGATGCTCGTCTCTCCAACTTACCACTTTATGCTCAACTTCCTGTAACAATTTTCCTTTTCATAGCAACATACTTGTCTAGTATAATTTGTGCAGGGAACCTTGCATCTTCCACGTATTACTTGTTGTTTTTTTTTTATATTGAAAATAGATTCTTCTTTCATACAATACATCCTGACCTTTCCCCCTTTCCCCCTCCCTCCACTTGTCTTAATTCTCTCTACTTCCTTCCTTCCCCAGATCCACTTCCCTTCCATTTTCCTTCAGAATAAAGCAGGACTTTGAGAGACAACCACCAAATGAGACAAAACAAAATGCAATAAATAAGACAAATGAAAAGCCCTCATATCGAGGCTGGACAAGGCAACCCAAATAGGAGGAAAAGAGTCCCAAGAGCATGCAAAAGAGTCTAACTGTTAGGAGTCCCACAAAACACCAAGCTAACAGCCATAATATACACACAGAGGACCTCGTGTAGACTCTTGCAGGCCCTGTGCTTGCCACTTCCACATTGATGAGGCCATATGAGCTCTGCTTAGTTGATTCACTGGGCCATGTTCTTCTTGTGTTCTTCCTCCCCCCTGACTCTTACAATCTTTCGTCTCCCTTTTCCACAGGGTTCCGTATCTCTAAGAGGAAGGATCTGATGGAGA
>OU015755.1:34074271-34107617 GCA_907169655.1 Acomys percivali | reverse complement strand
CTCTCTCTCTCTCTCTCTCTCTCTCTCTCTCTCTCTCTCTCTCTCTCCATAATGTTTGGCTATGGGTCTCTCTTCATCTGCTCCATCTGCCACCAGAGGAAGCCTCTCTGATGATGATTGAAGAAGGCACCAATCTATGAGCATAGCAGAATATCATTAAAAATCATTTCATTGATTTTTTTTTTTTTTTTGCCCAGTCCTGTTGGTTTCTACTCTAGACCTCTGGGCTATCCAGTGTCTGTTCCAGGCCACCCAGTCAGTGTAGGGCATGGGCTTTTTCTCCAGGCATGGACTCAAGTTAAACCAGACCTTTGTTGACCAGTTCCACAAGTTCTGTGCCACCACTGTCTCAGCACATCTTGCAGGCAGGACAGATGGTAGGTACAAGGTTTTGTGGCTGGGTTGGTTCACGTTTCTCTTTCCGTAGCCTGCAGAGTGCCTTCCTGCACCAAAGAGACTAGAACTTAGGAGTGAAGGCTCCATACAGGCACCAGCTCTACCTCTCTACATTCAGTGAGCTATATGGATGTTGTCCTCAGCAGTAGAGTTTTCAGAGAGCAACTCTCTGTCTTAGCATCAGCTAAGCCAACAACTCAACCAAATGCAACCCAGTTCCACCACTGGAAGCCTTGCCTATGTACAAAAGATGGCCAGATCAGTATTTCTTATCAATCAATATTCCAGGAGTCTAATGAGGCAGGTTGAATTAGTAGCCTTATGTAAAAAGATGGCACTAAACACTGAGGTGTAGAGAGTATCAATATGTGGGTGGCGAGTCGGGAAAGGCTTAACATTTATCCTATAGGTAGCATCCAAGTCGGCACTATCACCCACCCATACTGTGTTCTCCCTCGGCCAATTCACAATAAGCAATTGTTACATAACCGTAATGTATGAGGTTTCTTTGTCTTTATTCGATTTACCCTCCCAACATCAGTTGCCACTTTGAAGTGCTTTTTTATTTAAAATTTGGGGTTCCTTAAGACTCTACCTTCTAGGTAGAAGAGAAAGAAGGTTAGAAGAGAAAGGGGATGTTGATCTCTTTAGCCTTAGTTCCATCTAGTTGGGGTTGTCCAGTTCTTTGGGAAAACACCAATCTTAGTCTTCAAGATATTGCAGTCCAGCAACAGCAAATAGCAAACACAGCAGGACAAACAGCCAGCCTTCCTCCTCCTCCTCCTCCATCCATGTCCTTGAAGCCCTACCTGTCTTTCTCTGGGCTCTCATATTTATACTGTCCCAGAGTCCTCAGAATCCCGCTAACTCCAGCTGGCAAAGACCATGCCCCACTCTGAGCTGCACAAGGTAATTATCAGCTGTGGACAAACTAAAAGAAACTCCACACCCCACATTTGGGATTAAAACAAAAATCTGTTTACTTAACATAACTGAGTTTTTAAAGAAACTAAAACTTCCACTATAGGTACATTTCCAGGCTTTATTTCCCATTAATACTCTACTGGTGTTTTAACATTTTAAAATACTATCTCTGGATTTACTGACTTTTTAAAAATTCTTTATTGAATGATTATTAATATTTATTATTGATTTATAACTTTAGTATAAGTACAGTTATTCCTTAACCACTTATATACCCAATTAACCACACAGAGAGACTAGGATCTATTTAAGTAGCTTAAAGCACAACGCTGAGCAATAGTTACTCCATCCTAAACCTCCATGTTAGTATAGTTTCCTCCTCCTCCCTCCCACATTATACTTGCTTTTTACTCATACCCTAGGTTCAGCTCACTACTCCTGGTGTTTCCTTGTCCTCTCCACGTATATCCTCCTGTCCTTACTGTTCTTTATCCTCCCCTCACTGGCCCAGGATTTCTCACCCTGTTCTTTGTTATTGTTCAGCAACGGCTAGTTGGCTTTTATTGCCAACACAGAGGACAAATGGTGACATGTTTACACAAACTTGAGACAGGAGATACTTAAAATAATGTCCAGATTGAAACTAGATAGTGCGGTAAAGAAATTAGTATTTGAATGAATAAGGATAAACTGCAAATAGTCCACATTAATGTTATGTAACAATTCTGTCAAAAGTTTTGGTGTGATATGAGATTTCTCTTCTTCTCAGTGCTCTCTCTGGGTGATTTCAGTGACTCCCAGGCAACTCATCTTGGTAATGGCAGCATTTCTTTCTCCTGTGGCCCAGGTTCTTCTCCACATGCAGACATTACAAACTAGAACTTTCCAAATTGGTATTACGTTCTTTCATTCAAAAGCTCTTCTTCTACCCAATTTTCCTTCCTCATTTTAAAACATATTTTTATGTAAGCAGAAAGGTCCAAAGAAGGTAGCTACTTTTTCTGTCTTTTTCTTTTATTTCCATATGAGTATAGGATTTTACTGTAGACTGCATTCTAGTTTCTGAATTTGTAGACTTATTCAGTTCACTTCTGATAATTATTTTTTTCATTGCTTTATCCCGGTCCTGAGTCCCATCTCTTCCTTTTGAAGTTTAGTATTATATATTGTGCTTTATGGTAATCTCTGTGACAACAGGCACAATTGTGTATTCAAAAAATGGGCCATCACGTCCCACGAAAGTCTTCACTTACCAGGAGATTGGGATAGATGTGAGGACATCCCACTGAGACTCTAGGTAAGAGAAATATAGGAGATGGGGAAATAGAAGGACCCAGAAGGTCCTAGAAACCTACAAGAAGAACATCATGATGGGTGGATCAGGGCCCAGGGGGTCTGCTCAAACTATTGCACTAACCAAGGACAACACAATAGTAAACATCGAACCCCTACTCTGTTCTACCCAATGGATAGGACATTCTCCACAGTTATGTGGATAGTGGGGACAGACTTTGACATGAACTCTGGTGCTCCAAAATTGACCACCTCCCCTTGGTGGGGAGGCCTGAGGGGACTCAAAGAAAGGATATTCAGGCTACCAACATGAGACTTGATAACCCATAACTATATAGTCTGGAAGGAGGTCCCTCACAATCATAGACCTAGGGAAGGGAAAAGGGTGAAAGCAGGAAGGAGGGAGGAATGGGAGGATACAAGTGATAGGATAACAATTGAGTTGTAATCTGAATAAATTAATAAAATTAAAATAAAAAAAATTTTAAATGAAAAAAAAAACCCAAACCAAACCAAAACAAAACAAAACACAAAAAATGGGCCATCAGAGAAAGAATAAGGAAAATGTGGAAACATACACTAGGACCCCAATGATCATGATTCATGCATAAATTTTTGTTTGTACAGCAAAATGGATGGAATTGGAGGATCTTGTGTTAAGTCAAATAAACCCAATACACAGAGTAGTAACATGTCTTTTCTTTCCTATTTAGAAGCCATTGTTTTCTCTGCCTTTATGAACTATACCCAGCTTAATTATTTTGCCAACTGTAACACCAATTTAATAGTAACTAAGTTTATGAAGTCAGAGATGTGCACTTGAGACTAAACTCACATGCTCAGCTTTATTCATCTCTTGTCTCAATCTACCAAGTTTTAGAAGCAAGGCTGGAAAAGAATTTGAGGGGAAATTATAGGTAAAGATATGGTCCACTGGGCAATGACACGTGAGATGTAAACAGCCGGGATATGGTAGCTCAGAGCTAAATCAGACCTCGGGTCAAAGTCTACCACCCTGGGGAGTGTCAGCCCAGTCACTTGGGACCATCAGCAGCATTTGAATGGAGGAGGAAAGACAAAATCAGGTACAACCAGGAGCAGCCATATAGAGTAAGGGTGAGTAGATTGTCTGGACCAGGAAGTGAAGGTCAAAAGATAGATCCACAATGAGGAATGCATTGATGTGGTGAAATATAAAGAGATTAAAAAACATAAAGAAGTAGAGTGTCAATGTGTATCATGAGATTGGACGGAATGGGAGGAGTTACGGCAGAGACAAACCGTTTCAAGTCCCTGCAAAGTCAAACAAGTTTCTTCCACTCCGTGGTAGAGTAGAAAGGTTTTGAAACGGGTGTCAAAAACACCTCTGTTATAAGTTGATTCTGACATCAGTCAGAAGTGTGATCCTGGAGAAGTAATTCAAACTGTCTGGAATCCATTTTTCTCATGTGTAAGATTAGATATTTCAAGCTATATAGCCATCTACTTACAAAGCCTACTGTCTTTCCACAGTATCCTAAAGATTTTTGTGTGTCTGTGTGTGTAAACATGTAGACACACATTATATGCCTGTGTACACATATGTGTGTTCAGGGTATCCTTGTCCATGTGGGTACATGTGGAAGCCAGAGGTTGGTGCTGGGCTCTCTTGTTTAGAGTACTCCTTCATCTTATTTTTTGAGATAGGGTCCCCTTCTGAACACGGAGCTCATTATTTTAGGTAGACTGGCTGACCAGCAAGCCCTGAGAGATGCTGTCTCCACTCCCACCTCAGCGCTAGGGTTTCAGATGGGTGCTGCTATAGTTAGTTCTTTTTTTAAAAAAAATTATTTATTCATTCACTTTACATCCTGATCATACCCTCTCCTTCCTCTTCCCCCAAGCCTTTCCCTCCCTCTTCTCCCTATCCTCATTTCCCTACTCCTTAGAAAAGGGAAGCTCTCCCCCAACCCATCCCAGCACATCAAGTCGCATCAGGACTGATTGAAAAGCAAGCAACAGAGTTCCTGTCAGAGACAGCTCCCGATCCCCTTACTATAGGACCCACATGAAACCAAGCCGCCCATATGTGCAGGGGGGGTTAGGTCCAGTCCATGCTGGTGTTTGGTTGGTGCTTCAGTCTCTGCAAGCCCCCTGGGCCCAGGCTAGTTGGCTCTGTTGGTCTATCTGTAGAGCTCCTCTCCCCTCTGGATCTTTCTACCATCTACCCCCACCCCCACTCTTCCACATGGCTCCTTACCCTGGGCCTAATGTTTGGTTGTGAGTCTCAGCATCTGTTTTGAGCCATTGCTGGGTGAGCCCTCTCAGAGTACAGCTTTGCTAGGCTCCCATCTGCAAGCACAGTAGAGTGTCGTTAAGAGGGTCAGAGGTTCACTCTCTTCCATGGTGTGGCCAGGCATTAGTTGGGAGTTCCCTCAATCTCTGCTCTATACAGATAGTTCTTCCATGGGTTCTAGGTATTAAGCTCAAGTCCTCATGTTTATGCATCAGGCATTTTACTCACTGAAGTATCTTCCCAGACTGTCCTAAAGATTTTAAATCAAAGTCTCACTAGTAAGAAAATCATTACAAATACTGCTATTTAGTAAAGAGTTGCATGGCAAATTCATAAGTCATTCACAAATGAGTGTATTAAAATGTACCTGTATACTAAAATATTAAGTGTGCTAGCAAAATACTATGAAAATATGTAACTGTTTTGCTAATCATAATAGCATCAAGATATTGTTTGTAGTTTCTGAAGGTACAACATTCAGATAGGATGAGATTAATCATTATAGTGGAAATAAAAGCCTATTTTGAATAGTCTTTGACAGTTTTGAGGGTTTTTGTTAATTTCTAATAAAATATTATTAGACTGTCTTCTTCTTCTTCTTCTTCTTCTTCTTCTTATTATTATTATTATTAGTAGTAGTAGTAGTAGTAGTAGTAGTAGTAGTAGTAGCAGCAGCAGCAGCAGCAGCAGCATCTTGGCTTTTTGAGACAGAGTTTCTCTGTGTAATAACCCTGGCTATCCTGCAATGTTTTGTAGATCAGACTGGCCTTGAACTCATAGAGATCTGCCTGCCTTGGCCTCCCAAGTGCTGCGATTAAATGCATGTGCCACCATGCCCAGCTAGACTGTTATTATTTTTATACTATATCTTACTTGAATTTACAGTAGCTTTTTCATTCTTGTTTTTGTATTTGCTCAGTCTTACTCATGGCTACAATTGTCAATATACAGTTTCTCTACCCGAGTCTTTCTGAAGCATATATATGTCATTGCAGGCATGACTAGTGAGATAACCCAGGAGGTGAACACACTTACTCCTTGGGTTTTCCCAATAACAGATAACTGGAGTTGTTTGCTTGGGAGGAAGCACAGAGTGGGTGGGGATGGGGGGGAGTAGGTAAAGTGAGGTAAAAGTACATTAATGTGCTCACTGCTGCTATAGGTTCAGATCCACAGGGACCATCTGAGAAGCTGATCAGCACTTCTAGTCCTCCAGTCCTAGAAGATGAGGAGGCTATGGCTTTGCTCCACCATGTTTCATCTTCTAGTGCTTTCTGGTTGTCTCTGCTGGCACTAACTCTCCTTCACTTCAGAGTGGTACTTGTTACCATAGAGAAAACTTTCTTGGTCACGTAGGATGAGGAAGAGAAGAGATGTGCTGTTGTTAGCAGTGGGAGGCTTTCAGAGTGCCAGACACTGCTCATGATGCCTAAGGTGCTTTCAGGTGGGCTCAGAAGGAATGGGGAGTGCTGCATTTGATGAGGTGTGGTAGCACATGTCTTTAATCCCAGCACTCGGGAGGCAGAGGCTGGTGGATTGCTGTGAGTTCAAGGCCACCCTGGTCTACAAAGTGAGTCCAGGACAGCCAAGGCTACACAGGGAATCCCTGTCTCAAAAAGCAACAAAACAAACAAACAAACAAACAAAAAGACTAGCGTCTGGATTAGGAGCTATGAGGAGATGAGACGAAACAAGGCACACAACAGCACCAGCCTCTCCCACCCTCTCCCTAAGGCAAACTGAGGATCATGTTTTGGCAATCTATGTATTCAACAGTAATAAATTATCCCTTATTTCATATTTTCAAACCAATATGTCAATGAGAACTGCAATCTTTTCCTTCCATTCTGAGTGCCATCTCACTCTTGGATGTCTTTCCCTTTCTCTTACTTATGATCATCTTTCCTGAGCGGGGACTCAGTGACCGGATCCCTGAGGTAGCAGAGATTTCAGTTCCGACAAAGCTGTTTGGTCTCCTGGGAGCATGCACTGTGTGTCACAGCGCTGGTGGTCTTTATGCCTTCGATGAAGAGCTGTGTGTTTCTGCCAAGTGTGTACCCACATATTCTCCAAGGACAGTGTCTGAACATTGTCAAGGCTTCTAGAGGACAATAAAACACCAAAAACCCTGGTTGTCCTGGAACCCGTACGGTAGACCAGGCTGGCCCTCTGATCTCCAGAGATCTATCTGCCTCACCGCCTCCCAAGTGCTGGTATTAAAGGCATGTACCATTACAATAATAATAGAGTCAAAGTTAGAATACAATTAAAAGTGTATTCTAAACACTGTCTTTGGATTAGTGTTTTTTTCTTTCCCTCTGTGGACTTCAGGACGTTTCTGTTTAGTTTCATTATTGCTCAGAACTGCTGACGAAGCAAGCCAAATTTCATTGTTAGATGCAGTCAATATCAGTCTTGAATTATATCATAAAATACGTATTATCATTGCTATTTCAATTTTCTTTTGCAGATATCATAGTGTACCTTTTACCATTTCTTATTTGTAATGCCTTCCTGATGGCTCATACCTGGAATCTCAGGACTTGGGTGGCTGAGGCAGGAGGATTATGAGTGTGAAACCGACCAGAATTACATAGTGGGACCTCGTGTCAAAGACTAAAAGCAAATAAGGGGAAAAAACCCCACACTTCCTGGTTTCTGATTGCTTCTACATCTCTGCGAATGGGCTATGAACACCACTAGTGTGGTACAATGGAGCCCTGCTACCCTGCCACAGATCTCCTTCCTATCCGGCACCACCTGTAACCTGTGGACATTCAAACACACCTGTGGAATTTTCTCACCATGAGCTTTTCAACCTCGGGGTTTTAAAGTCTAGTAGCTCTGGACTGTAGGACCAGGATGCTCTGAATGTATGATCATTGCTATATAATTAATCCTTTCAGCTTACTTATCCAAATTAATTTCTTGTTATTTTGTTATTATTTTAACAGTTTTCCTAAGGTACTCACATACCATATCACCCACTCGTTTCCAGTGTGAGCTTCGATGGCTTTTTTGAATATTCAGGGTGGACCAAATCTAAAAAATCCCACCAGACCCCAAATAAATCTATACCCATAGCGCACACACTTCACTTCCCCCCTATGCTAGTTATATGCCTGGGAACCACCAATCTGCACTGGGAATAAGATCCAAGGTTTGTGCTCGCCCTACAAGCACTCTACCATGGAGCCTGGCACTGTAGTCCTAGAATTGCCTCTTCATGAGAATTCTTATATGCAAAGTTGTGCAATACTTGCCATTCTGATTGGCATATTTCACGTAAAATGATGTTTTCCAGATTCATACATGTTACTGTACCTATTAGTACTTTTCCATAGTTTCTTTTGGTCAGGTAATCTAAGTGTGATAACCTGGATCTGGGATGCTTTTCACTGACCATTTATCAAAGGTTGGATGATCAGCACAGAACTATTGGGAGCAGTAGACCCTTCAGGAGATAAAGGTGCTGTAAGTCCTCCAAGTCCCCAGAGAAAGCCCCTTGCTCTTCCTTTCTCTTTCCGGTCACCATGAGGTGACCCGCTTTACTTTACTACATGCAGCCCACCACACCATACTGTCTCAACACAGACCAGATGCAGGGAGGCCAAGGGGCGTGGTTGGAAACTCCCAACCATGAGACAAATATACCTTTTCTCTTTATACCTTGCTTATCACTTTCTCATTACAGGAACAAAGAGCTGATCAATGCAATACCATTATACACAGACTATATTTGTGCATCTATTCTGGACTTGATGGACATTTGGGTTGTTTCTACTTTTTGATTAATATTGGTAATGCTATTTTCAATGTTGACTTACAAATTTTGTGTGGACATACTTTGGTTTTTTTGTTTGTTTTGCTTTGTTTGTTTTTGGTTTTTTTGAGACAGGGTTTCTCTGTGTAGCCTTGGTTATTCTGGACACACTTTGTAGACCAGGCTGGCCTTGAACTCACAGTGATCTGCCTGCCTCTGCCTCCCAAGTGCTGGGATTAAGTGGGATTAAGTGTCAAGCTCTTTGTTTTGTTTTGTTTCATTTCTCTTACCTGCGAATGTAATTGCTTTATATCATATTTAACATTTTGAGAGGCTAATAATATATCTTCCAGGTAGCAACATCATTTAGTGCCCCTACCAGCAGTGGGGATTAAGTCAAGTATCCCACCTCCTCACCAGTATTTGTTAACTGATATTTTTATCGTAGCCGTCTTAGATGGGGTACAGTGTTCTCAGGTGCTTTCTGTAGAATATATAGCTCTTTATACAGAATTTTACCTTTGGCTATAAACCCTGAGTACATCCTCTCTGCGGAAATGCTGATTTGTATCCTCTCCTCATTAAAATAATCATCGTCTCCTTGTTGAGTCATGAGTCATGCACGCATATTCTACATATAGATGATTTCAACATGTTTGCTCCATGCTATGGGTTTTCTTATCACTTCTACAGCAATCTGAGAAGCACAAAACTCTTTAGTTGTGACAAAGTGCAACAGATGCATTTTACCGTTGCTTATGTTTTAGTGCTGTGTCCACAAAGGTTGGCTATAGCCCAAGATCATAAAGACAGCTCTATTTTTTTCTTAAGACTAGTAGTAGACTTAAGTCTAGGATCTATTGGAGTTAACAGTATTTTTGAATGCATGCAATAAGGGTATGCAATTATCTTTTTCCTTTCTTTTTCTTTCCCTTTTCTCCTTCCCTTCCCTCTTTCCACCCTTTGATTGTGTATGTATACCTATCATATGAAACATCATTATCAATGAAACCGCTCTTCTTTCCCCCACTGAATGATCTCAACAAATTATCTCTAACAAATTAGATATAAAGTGGGGCCATTAACAAAATTCTATTAAATTGATTCATACAAAAACAAAATAGCAGCAAGTAGTAAAACTCCACAGCTGACATGACAGTTAATGCTTAAAGACAATGTTTTCATACTATAGAAAAGACCAAGACAGAGATGTCTGCTCTCACCCAGCTCTTTTGAACATTGAACTGGGCATGCCACCCTAGGCAATTAGTCAAGAAAATTAGGCATTCAGACTGTGAAGGAAGAGATAGAACTAGCCTCATTCTCTGATGATATGATTTTTTTCTTATGTAAAAAAAAAAAAAAACAGAAGAAATACAAAATACAACTTTTCTTTTTTTTTTAATTTTTTTTATTTTTAATTAATTTATTCTTGTTACATCTCAATGGTTATCCCATCCCTTGTATCCTCCCATTCTCCCCTCCCTCCCATTTCCCCTTATTCCCTTCTCCTATGACTGTTCCTCAGAGGGATTACCTCCCTCTGTATATGCTCATAGGGTATCAAGTCTCTTCTCGGTGACCTGCTGTCCTTCCTCTGAGTGCCACTAGGTCTTCCCTGCCAGGCCGCTAAGAGTATTTAAGGCTACAATATAAATTTTTTTCTATCCATCATCAATGTAATGTCTTAAAAAGAAATAATATCTTTTGGCATTAAATGTCATTTTATGTGTGGCATTTGTGATATTAATTTTTGGCTTTGTTCCTGGTGCTCCTCGTCAGGATGAGGACATTCTCCTTTCGTTTACAGTAGATAAGGTGTTTTCTTTTATCAGGGTGTATGGCGAATTTTGTTAAGTACTCTTTTGGTTTTTCTTTTTTGTTTGTTTTGTTTTGTTTTTTTTTTTTTGTTTTTCGAGACAGGGTTTCTCTGTATAGCCATGGCTGTCCTGGAGTCACTTTGTGGACCAGGCTGGCCTCAAACTCACAGTGATCCACCTGCCTCTGCCTCCGGAGGGCTGGGATTAAAGGCGTGTGCCATCATGCCTGGCTTTGTCAAGTACTCTTACCACATCAGATGGCATGGCCATATTTTGTCCCTATTGTTGTTTTGGTTTGTTTTTCCATTGGTAGTTTGTATTGCAACAGTTTTTATTTTATTTTATTTTATTTTAAACAGCTTTGCATTCCTGGATGTGAATCCTGTATAGTCATAGAGTACAGTCACTTTCATTTGCCTCTGAGTTTGATTAGGTTTATTTCAGAGGAAGGATTTTATGTCTATAATCACAAGTGATCCTGCTCTGTGGTCCCTCTTTTTCTTTTCTTTCTTTCTTTCTTTCTTTCTTTCTTTCTTTCTTCCTTTTTTTAAATTTTATTTTATTAATTTATTCATATTACATCTCAATTGTTATCCCATCCCTTGTATCCTCCCATTCCTCCCTCCCTCCCATTTTCCCCTTACTCCCCTCCCCTATGACTGTGACTGAGGGGAACCTCCTCCCTCTCTATATGCTCATAGGGTATCAAGTCTCTTCTTGGTAGCCTGCTATCCTTCCTCTGAGTGCCACCAGGCCTCCTCATTCAGGGTACGTGGTCAAATATGGGGCACCAGAGTTCATGTGAAAGTCAGACCCCACTCTCCACTCAACTGTGGAGAATGTGCTGACCATTGGCTAGATCTGGGTAGGGGTTTAAAGTTTATGGCCTGTATTGTCCTTGGCTGGTGCCATAGTTTGAGCGGGACCCCTGGGCCCAAATCTACCTATATTTCCTTCTTTCTTTCTTTTCTTTCTTTCTTTTTTGTAGTGTCTTTGTCAGGTTTTATTATTAAAGAAATACTGGCATCAGTGAATGAGTCACAATAAGTTCTCTTTCTCTTTGCTTTTTGTAAAAGTTTGGGACCTGGAACGAATCATTCTATAAGTGAGAAACTTGCTGGTGAAATCATCAGCAGTTGGATTTTCTTCCTTAGGAGGCTTCTTAAATATTAACAGCTCACTCTCCACTCTCAAATTTATTCATATTTCTTACTTCAGAGCCAGCCCCGGCAGCTTATGCTTTCAGAAATTTGACTTTTCACCCAACTACTGTGGTTTGTTGGAACCCTGCAATCCACAGCATTCATTATTAACCCCCTTTGCGCCTATATGGTTGACAGCAATGTCTTTTTCCTCTCCTGCCTTATATTAGTAATTTGTGCTTTTCCAGTTTATTTTGCTGATTTTTGATCTTTTTAAATAACATACTTTCTGTTTTGTTTCTTTTTTCTTATCATTTTTTATTCTGAACACGGGAGTCTAGACTGCTTGGCCATCCTGACAGTATTTGTCTTTCTAATTTCACTACTCTCTGCCAAAATATTTATTTCCTCTTTATGTTTGCTTTTAGCTTAATTTGTTCTTCTTTCACAATCTCTTAAAAGCACTGTTATGTCATTGTTGGAGAAGGTTTTTCTTTTTTAAAAATATAAACATTTCTAGGTATAAATTTCCCTCCAACTGCTGTCTTAGCTAGATAAAATAATAAATTTTGATATATTGTACCTTCATTTTTCATTTGTCCTGAAGTATTTTGTGCTTTTTAAATTATTTCTTCACTGACTCACTGATTATGTGATTTTTTTAATTGTCATACATTTGTTAATGTTCCATTTTTGTTATTAATTTCTATTCCTTGTGATTAGAGAAATATTTTTTTACAATTATTATCCCTTTAAATTTTCTGAGGCTTGCCTTGTGGTCTAGAATATAATCAATCTCAGAAAATGTCCGAGGGGCTGGAGAGATGGCTCAGCGGCTAAGGCACTTGCTGTTCTTTCAGAGGGCCCAAGTTCAGTTTGCAGCACCCACACTGAGTGAGTCACAATCATTTATAACTCCGGTTCCATGGGAGTTAGACATCCCTGGCTTCCCTAAGATCTGTACTCACCTGCACACACCAACAGGCAGATACACACACACTTACACATAATTAAAGTTAATAAAAATAAATATATTTTTAAAAGACAATGTTCCCTGTGTGCTGAAGTGAACGCCTATCCCACAGCTGTGGGGTGGAGAATTCTACAGCTGTCTCCTAGGTTTAATTTGTGTGTGCACCTATGCAAATTTTCTGTTTCTTTTTTAAAAATCTTGCTTGGATTAGTGGAGCGAAAGTATTGAAACGTTCAACTAATGTTGGTGAATTGTCAAATGAATATGAAATTGTGTTCATTTTTACTTCAGTTTTTTGGGGATTATTTATAATTGTTATAGCAACCCGACAGACTGGCCCTTTGTTGTAAAACGCACTGTCTCTACAAACATTTATTTAAAATTTCAAATCCATTGTGATTGATGTAATTACTGACACCACAGCTTGCTTATCACTGCTGTTTGCATGATATACCTTTCCTAGTTCCTTTTACATTTAAGTGAGTTATAAGTGTGAATATAAAAGTTTCTATATAAACAGAAAATATTTGCATCATGTTTTCTTCTCAAGCACGTAATGTCTGCATCCGATTGAATTATTCAATATATTCCAGTTTAGTAGTAGCACACATATAGATTATTTCTGACATTTTAATTTTTGTCTATTTATCAAAAATCATTTTTGTTACCCTATTCCCCTATGGCTAGCTTTATAAGCAAATAAATATGTTCTATAATATTTCAATAGCTACAAGTACCTTTTTGCTATTTAGAATGTGGGTTTTTTTTATTATTTTTTTTAATTTAAAAAATTTTTCTTTTTTATAATTTTTCTTTTTAAAATGTATTTTCGCAGTGGTTTGTCAGAGACATGTCACATATATCTTCCTGGAGTCTCCTTCAAATTTGTACAAACTTAATTGATAAGACATAGAGGTGTTGCTTTTATATACCAGACTTAGCCATACAGCACCTAGACATGCTAGTAATACAATGACATGCCACGATAACTCCCATATTTTACTTTTATGCCTACCAAACAAAATTAGAAGAAAGAACAATTATTCAGTTGAAGTTTGTTATGTTGACCTTATTGGGTAGCATTCTGGGAACTCTATACATGTGGTATGGAATTAAGTCAGCATCTGCATCATTTCCTAAGCTCAGTGTATCCTTGCTCCCATCTTTAGGCTTTACACTATTTTGTTAAGTAGCTCACATTCTTATTGGCTCTTGCTCGACAGTGGATTATAACATTAGTTAACTTTTGAAATCATCATCCCACAGTTCACCATCCTTAAACGCAATAGTTGAACACTTATGGTCCTTTGGCAAAGTCATCTTGCTTTCATAATATATATATATATACATATACATGTCTCTGTTGTGGTTTGTGTACCTATTGGTTTGAATGCAGTTGTTTTATTTTTTTAATTTTTTTTAATTGAACAGCTTATACTTGCGGGCTCAATACACAGTACCATGAAGAGAAAACAAACTTTCACAATAGTAACAAACCATTCAACAATATAGAAGTACATTGTAAGTCAGTTTAAGTCTTTTCAGAGATCACTAACAGCCAGAAAAAGAAAATGACAAAACCAAGGTAGAGTGTGATATGAAGTTAAAAATTACTCAGGATAAATGTGGGGGTGGTAAGTAAGTTACATAAAGGAAGGCATCAAAGAAGGGCAAAATAGAGGAGATGAAAGCTTTAACTAAAGAAACAGTAAAGAAAAGGAATGCAGAAGAATATACACAGAAAAGGAAATAAAAGATCAAGAGAATACATAAAAAACCAAAGAATAAAAGGAATGAAAAGTCCTCACGAACAGGAAAGTTTCCAGACAAAACTAGACAAATGTAAGAACAAACCCACAAAAATATAAGTATGTAAGTGCTTTAAAAACTAAGGTAGAGTCAACATATTACCAAAAACATAGCAGAAAACAAAGGTGGGCAGAGGGCAAGAGGAAAGAAACAAAGTTAGATCAGTGGATAAAGGGGAATAAAAAACAAACAGACTTTCAAAATATAATAAAACAGCACTAAAAGTGTAGTGAATGTAAAAACAAATGCACGAGGCCAAAAACCAAAATAAAATAAAACAAAACCAAAGATGAGATACTGGGGGTACTTTCTGGATGCTCAAAAAAAAAAAAAAAAAAAAAAAAAAGTCAGAAACTCCCAATTTTATGCATGGGGCAGCTGTTCAGTTCAACTCGTGGAGTCTTCCAATTCTTATGACTTGTCCTCATGTTGAACTTGTGTCTCAGAACTGTCCAATGCCCACCAGAACTGCCCTCACTTAGTAGACTCCCTCCTTTGCATCTGAGTAGGGTCTCCCATCCTTTCAAGCCTCCTCAACTGTATCTGCGTGGCGGCTAATGCTGCAATTGTTGGGAGAGTCTCCCAAAGTTTGGGAGTTGGGGAACCATCCACAACATGGAGATCAGTTTGGGTAGAGAAGGTTATCTTCATGCTTTTAAAGAAGTTGATTAATATCTGAACTTACAAAAATTATGCAAGTTGTTCAAGGGATAAATTTTCTCTTATGATCCTGAATTTCAGTCAGTAGCATTTTTAAATATAAATTTATTAATGTTGATTAGCTATCATTGGTACCAACCCTGTCAAATGTTGTTAGTAGAGTATTGTAAAAAAAAAAAGTCTTTGGAAATTCTTAAGAGATGTAGAGAGGGTGATTGTTAGTTTAAGGCTGGCCTAAGCTACATAGTAAGATTTTCTCAAAAAACAAAACAAAACAAACAAAGAAACCCCCACAAACAAACAAACAAACAAACAACAACAAAAACTGGGCAGGGGCAGGAGCTTTTGAACTGTAGCTCCGTGGTGGAACTCTTGGCTAGCATGTGCAAGACGCTGGATTTTATCACCAAAAGGAAAAGAAGAAAAACATGGAACCAGACCAGAGCACTGATGTTACATAGTACAAGTATAAAGTGGGAATGTTGGGAGGAAATTAACAAGAAAAGTAGAATGTATATTTTCTGATTTCTTATTCTTCCACATTTTATGCCACACGAAGCAACATAGCAGCTTCCCAATGTACAAACGGTCCTTGGTACAAAGTTAGACGTGAGCTCTTCCTACTGAGTGTATTTCATGGTGTTTATGTAGACCACTTTGTGAGGAATGGCATCAGTGGTTTTTATCCTGAGCTAGACCCTGCATGTTACAATACCAAACTACCAGGCAAGATGCACCCACTGGTGCAATACTGGCAAGACTGTTTATGGGAGTAACCAACTGCTCTCTTGACTGGAAATGAGACCTGCTCCACAGGAAGGAATCCATGCCTATAGTTACAAACACTATCAAAAACCCATGGCTAGGGAAGTCACAGTCATATTGATATTGTTTTTCTAAAAGGTCACTCTGTCAAATTGCCTTTTAAATATTTATGTTTATTTTCATAGCGTTGTGCTTCCGACTTTCTTCAGAGGAGCTTCTTATTGCAACAGAAAGTAGTTAATGCAGAGACTCAACTCTTCAAAGTGATGGAAAAAAGTGCTCAGCTCTAAACGGGAAAACTGTATCAATGCTTACCTCAACTCAACTCCCCAAACTCAGGCAACACTACCGAATAGGAAACAGAAAGAATGCAAGGATTGGGGGTTGAGGAGGTATGCAGAGAAAGGTTGGCCTCTGGAGGGTGTACCCTGCATGTGGCACATCACTTTGCTCCTTGCTGTCTGTGATGCTGAGTAGTGTCTAATATACTAATTTATGATACTTCTCTTTCTCTTTTTATTTTTAAAAATAATTTATTCACAATAAAACCTGATTGCTATTCCCTCATCATATCTTACCATTCCCTCCCTCCCTCTTTTATTTACCAACCTTCTTTCTTGAGATGTCTCATCAATTTACTTGCCGATCATTTAAGTTGAGTAGTTATGATTACTTTTAAGAGTTATTTACATACATTTTCTAGCTACCAGCATAGTAATAAATTTAAAGCTCTATATCAATGAAGTCTGAAGACTCCTGACTTCGGAAAAAAGTGAAGAACTTTCCTGGGTCTTCCGGAGCATTAGGTAGCTCTCACTAGAGAAGAAAATATCCAAATGTTGTGTGTTCTTTCCCCCATCCTACTAGATTCCACTAAATACTTTTCATATCCAGCATTTTGAAAAATAATTACTTAAAAAAGTTACCTGGTACACATAGTTGAAAATCTTAAAGTAACATAAGGGATGGTGGTGATCTAGTCTCAGCTACTCAAAAGGTGGAGGCAGGGGTGTCATTTGGGTCTAGGAGTCCAAGGCTAACTTGGATAACATTGATGTCTCTTTAAAAAGGAAAGTAATGAAAGTGATGGAGAGGATACAGTAAAAAGCTTATTTCCACCCTATTCTCTCAACTATAGGCAACAAATTTGTATTACATAGGTGTGTGTGTGTGTGTGTGTGCATGCGTGAGCTTCTTTTATATGTATATGTAGACTACTTTTCAACAATAGTTGAACATTGCACATATTTGTTTAGCAATGATTCTCAGAGATTATTTCTTATTAGTCCAATAACTCTTTGGGGTAGGAGGTATTTATTGGAGAGTGGGCTAACGATCTCTGCTGTGCATCAGTCTACCTCAGATCTCAGTGGTGTAGGACAACAGCTTTGTCTTGGCACAGCCGCCTGTCCATGCTTGAGCTGAGGACTGGATGATATGAGTTGGGCTAGCCCAGCAAAGCTGGTCATGAACAATCTGGTGCTTCTGCAGAGTGACCACTGGGATCGTCTTTAGACTGAGTTGAACCAGACCAACTTACTTGAAGACAGATTTCTTTTTATTTCCTCCCATGACTAGTGGAATAGTTAGTTGAATGTGTCATTCGCCTGGCAGCAGATAACTGCGAGAGTGAGCCAGCCTAATCTAAGCAAATCTTTAAAAGAAGCTGCCTAAGTCACATGTACACATCTAAGCAAATCACACACTGAAGGCATAGAGGACTACACCTGGTTACAGGTAGGAGGGCACTGCCTGTTGACATGGGAAAAGGCTGCAGCTAAGGAAGGTCTGAATGAGTAGGGATCCTGACACCACCCACCACAAACAGATGCCCCACGCTCTACTCAAACCCCCCCACTCTGAGGCTATATTCAGCCTTCTACTATCATAAGTGTTGCAGCAGTGACTGAGTACATATGTCATCGCCCACGCATGTCACATACCCAAAGTATAAATCCTCGCTAGCGAAACTCTTGATTAAAGGATATGATATGAGCTCTTCTAATTTTGATAGCGCCTGCCAAAACACAGCTCAGAGATGATTGATTGTGACAATTTATGTCCCCACTACCAAAGTTAGAACCCTTATCATTAAAAAAAAGTTTTTGCTACTTTTCTTATGACTATATTATCTTTTTGCATGACTCTGATTTCTACAATTCTTGCTATAAGACTCACAATCTTTTAATATGTTGAAAGGCAATTTATATTTTCTTATTTGAACTCATCTTCTCCTGTTTTTTTTTTTTTTTTTCTGTTTTGTTCCAGTATTTTCTCTCTTCTTTTAAGGAAAAAAACCACCCTTCAGAAACAAAACAAAAATCTATCGGCTGTGGAATTAAATGAACTGGCTTAGCACTCTTACTAATAATAAAGTCTATATGAGCTCTCAAAAGCTCCTGTTTTTATTTTTAAAGTATTTTCCATTTATTCTTAGAAACTATCATGCAGGTATACAATGTATTTTGGTCATAGCATATCCACTCCCCACTTCCTCCAACTGGCCATAGAGCCTCCCCCAAATGCATTTCCCTCATGATTTTATGTCTTTTTTAAAAATCCCATACATTCAATCAGTGTTGCCCATATGTGCTTGGGTGAGGGGTTACCTACCCACCGGGGCATGGGCAACCTACCAGCAGCCACTCCCATTGAGAAAGGTGACTCTCCCTCAGCAGCCATGAACTACCAGTAGCTCCAAAGTTTGGGGTGTGGCTTCAGAAGTCCCTTCTTTCAATCTCTTGGCATTTGTCCATGACAAATAAAAATGTTTGCTCGTACAGAGAGGATTCATATATAAATGTTTACCCCTGCTCTGTGTGATAACTCTAGGTCAGATGTAGCCATCAAGAGGCAAAGATAAGGTCCTGTTTTCATACTGTGGAGTACTATTCAGCAAGAAAAAAAGAAAAAGCACTGGTTCTTATAACAACAGGAGCAAACCTCAGATAAGAAACAATAAAAGAGCATGTACACGCTTCGGTGCTTTTCATGTGTTCAAATTAGATCAGGGTATTTAACATTCTAGGCATTTCTTTCTCCTGAGATACAGCCCAGCACTCTTCTTCTAGGAAGTTTAGAATTCCTTAACACAAAGCTTGGGCATCATGAATGAATTTTAGCATGACTTTGCATCCCATAAAAATGGCTGCAGACATGATGAGATGCCTCTCAGTGTCTGCAGAATTCCGTGGGCATGCAATGCTTACACTTAGGCAGACTGCATTAGCAGCACACTGGTCTACAGCTGGAACCCTGCCCCCTAATGAGCAAGGGCTCCTCAGTGCCTGTGTCCCATTGCTTTCAAGCCATTTTGATAGTTACTTTTTAGTAAACTTCATCCATATCTCTTGGCTAAAGCCCTGCTGGGGTCATGGGTCCTTCCAGTACTATTATTCAAGTTCAGTACAGGCAACCTATGCCATGTACACTGCACCTGACTTTCCTCTGCCATGTTTCCCTACCCAAACATGGTTTGACACTGGCTTGACCTCACTCTCCCTAGTTAATACTCCTGAGCTTTTTTTCTTTCACTGCCAAGGAAATGTGATAAATTTATATTCCAAAAATACACAACTCACTTTGGTCCTTTGGCTGTTATATGGGAGACCTAAACTAAATCAGATAAACTGTCCGATGTATCAGATTTGAACACTTCAGACAACGCTACGGCCATCATAGTATAATTGACGCACTTTAGCTTGTGGAATCAGATTTGCAGAATATATGAGCGAAGCAGGATTTGTGTACTCAAACTTTGGCCTAAGCCTACCCACTGAAAATTCTCACGGGTACATACTAGATGCCTGCTACTGTTCCAGAATATATACTCACTTATATCTGCATACTAGCCCAATGGGCATGTCCCACGAAAGCCTTCCCTTACCAGGAAACTGGGACAGAGGGGAGGACATCCTATTGGGACTCTAGATGAGAGAACCATGGGAGAATAGCAATGTAGAAGGATCCAGTGGGTCCTAGAAACCTACAAGTAGAACATTGTGATAGGCAGATTTGGGTCAAGGGGTCCCGCTCAAACTAAGGCACTAGCCAAGGACAAGACAGGTGGTAAAATTTAAACCCCTACCCTGATCTAGCCCATGGACAGGACAGTCTCCACACTTGAGTGGAGAGAGGGATTTGACTTTCTCATGTACTCTGGTGCCTCACATTTGACTATGTCCCCTGGAGGGGGAGACCTAGTGGCACTCAGAGGAAGGACAGCAGGTCATCGAGAAGAGACTTGATACCCTATGAGCATATACAGAGGGAGGTAATCCCTCTCAGGAATAGTCATAGGGGAGGGGAATAAGGGGAAAATGGGAGGGAGGGGAGAATGGGAGGATACAAGGGATAGGATAACCATAGAGATGTAACAAGAATAAATTAATATAAATAAATAAATAAATAAATAAATAAATAAAATAAAATAAAATCCCAAAAAGAAAAAAAAGAAAAGAAAAGAAAATTGCTGGCTTTGCGGTTGTTATTTTTGGAAGGCAAAGTGGAGTACTACAAAAAAGAAAGCACACTGGTGAGTTTTTGTTGACTGTATGTTGTTGTTAAATCATCAGTATTGCCTAATAATTGCCCCATGTCGAGCACCACTTGTTGTTGTTAAGTTACCAGTATGGCGTAATAATGTATATCATTAGGCCTATGATAATTATTAGAGCAGTATTTTCTAACCCGCTAGCAATCAATCAAGACACAGACATGTGCGGTATTTTAAAATAGCCTTAGATACTCTGGGGCAGGGCATTTATTAATAACTTAAACTACTTCTCATAGTGGGGCAGGTGTGGGCTACCTGTCCCAATCCCATGCCATCTGGTTCTAATTCCTGGGTGTGGGGAGACAGGGAGAAGAATGTTGGGAAGAGGAAAGACCAGAGGAGAGGAGAAAAAGAGGTTGTGCCATCATGAGTTAGATGGAGGAGGAGCACATGGCCAGTGTGGATGGAGACTTGGCCCAGATGATGATAATTAGCAAGCATTTGGGATTATGGATGGGAGGTAGCTTGACAGAAACTATTAGAGCCAGATGGCATGGGATTGGGACAGGTATCTCATACCTGCCCCACTATGGGAAGTAGTTTAGGGGATTAATATCTGCCCTGCCCCAGGTTAACTAAGCCTATTTTAAAATATAACAGGAGTCTGTGTCTTGACTAATTGCTAATGGGTTTGAAAATACTGCTGTAATGACAATTACAGGACCATTAATAAACATTATTAGGCCTTACTGGTAAATTAACAACAACAACAGTATTAGATCTATTTGGGAAGGAACTGAACTTGTATGGTCAGTCCACTTGCAAATGCTCTTTCCTGATTCTGGCCTGAATTGTTCTTTGGCTTTGACCCCATCTTGGTCAAGAGCTAAAGAAATGGATGCTCCTCAGCACTGTCTTCAAAGTAGAATCAATTTACACCAGCCAAGGACAATACCTGCAGTAAACTTCGAACCCCTACCCAGATCTAGCCAATGGACAGGACTTTCTCCACAACTGAGTGGAGAGTGGGGTCTGACTTTCATACAAACTCTGGTGCCCCATATTAGACCACGTCCCCTGGATGGGGAGGCCTGGTGGCACTCAGAGGAAGGATAGTAGGCTACCAAGAAGAGACTTGATACCCTATGAGCATATAGAGGGGGAGAAGGTCCTCCTCAGTCACAGTCATAGGGGAGGGGAGTAAGGGGAAAATGGGAGGGAGGGAGGAATGGAAGGATACAAGGGATGGGATGACAATTGAGATGTAATATGAATAAATTAATAAAATATATTTTTAAAAACCTTGGATATGGATATGAGGGCTGGCTAGATGGTTCAGCAGGTTAAGGAGATTGATAGCAAGCCTCATGAGCTGAGTTCAATGCCTCTAGTCCACGTGGCAGAAGGAAACAAGCAACTCCTGAAAGTTATCCTATGACCTGCATGCTGTGGTGGTATGCCTTCACTTAGTAAATAAAGACACAACAATTATTTTTAAATAAATAGACATGAGGCAACATTACTGATGTAAACATTTGTCATGACTTGCTTTTAAGAGACAGTAATTTCCTTGTGGTATGGTGGAGCATCTTTCAGGTATATGCCCAGGAGTTATATAGCTGGGTTTTGAGGTTGAGAAACTTGGAGGTTTTCTGAGAAACCTCCAGATTGGTTTTCATAGTGGTTGTACAAGTTTGCACTCCCACCAGCAATGGAGGAATGTTCCTCTTGGTCCAAATCCTCACCAGCATGAGCTGTCACTTGAGTTTTTGTGTCATTCAACGTCTGGTGGGACAGCCTAGGTCCCAATGCCCATGAGTTAGTTCAGATGCTGCTTGCTTCCAGATAAGAATAGAAGAACCTTGAGATCAAAGGTCCCAAGAATCTGTTTCTTGCTCAGGAACAGCTTAGAGCTCTCAGTCCAGGTGAAGCTCTTGTCTTGGCAATTAGGCCAGGTTCCTGGTCTCTCAAGGGAGGTGGAAAATGAGTTTTCCACAGAGGTTACAGTTTAGCTCTCTTAATGAGCTGGCTGGTATCAGAAGGCAGTGGAGAGACTTGGGAGCTCCAGGAGCCTGTGATGATACCAAAGTGTTACAGCTCCTCGTTTGAGCAGCTGTGCTAAGCACAGCAGAGGACGCCGGCAGATGTCCAAAACAGCTGGCAGGCAGGTCTGTTGAGATGCAGGCCCCAGGCGGGTGCGTCACCAGACGTCAGCACAGAGCCAGTGGTGGCCATAGAGTAGGCTCCAGCGGAAGCCAAGGCAGTTCCGCCATTTTTGCCTGACCTCCTGGTGCCAAGAGGCAGTTTTCCCCTAGAATAAATGGAGTCTCAGAGTGTCATGGTGGAGGAATGACAAGCAAGCAAGCTTGAGCACACCAGCCAGCCTTTAATTATAAACCTTGGGCAGTGGGGAGGGGTTTTGAGGGTGAATGTGTTGGATTTGCTAGGGCTAAGGGTGCCAGGGTACTTAACCTACGTACAGTGGTACAATACCTCATTTACATGCAGTAACATGGGGCCCTATTGTGAGGAAGAGTAAGCTTAATTATCCTATGGGTAAGGGTATAACTTCTAGGTATAATTAGAGGTCATTTGCTGGAGGCTAGGATCTCCTCAGCATAGGGTGGATATTTCCAGAAATTCCATGTGCTTGCTAAACAAATTCCTTATCTGCAAAGGGTCTGGCCCTGTAATCTTCCTGGAAGGCTGTGTGACACCACCAGGTCAGGTGGAGTGAGGAGCCCACTGAGAAAAGGGAGTCCATAGCCTTAGGCCAGCCACAAAAATGGTTTTCCAGAGACGTTATCCAGCAGAGTCCCACATTTTTGATCTTAGCCATTCTGACAGGTATAAGCCAATCTCACAGTTGTTGTGATTTGCATTTCCTTGATGACTAAGGTCATTGAATACATCTTTTAATGATTCCTCGTCATTAGAGTTTCCTCTCTTGAGAAGTCTCTGTTTAGCTCTGTACTCCATTTTTAAAATTAGGCTCTTTGGTTTGTTGGTATTTAATTCCTTGAGTTCTCTCTATATTTTGGATATCAGCCCTCTGTCAGGTGTTGAGCTGGCTGTAGGCTGCCTAGAAACCAACTTCTTAACATAGTCTCCACTTCCCACTAAGGACCACGACACTCTCAGCAGCTCTGGATGCAAGTGAGCTATGTTATGCTGGCTCTGCAAACAGAGCAAGTGGCCTGGCTGTCAGAGGTAGTTTTGGTAAAGTTCCAGACAAAATAGCACCTATTCGTTTCTTGGCCAACAATCAAGCTTCATTCCTTAAGAGTCTGGTGTGCACTAAAACGGTGCTATACATATATGTAGTCTGAGTGTGAAATGGCTCTGATCCAGGCTGAAGCTTCAGAGCTTAATCTACAAAAATGCATACTTGAAAGTTATTCAAGACAGAACAATTCCCCTTTGTCGGGAGTTGCTATCTAATTCCAGGATTTCTAACATCCTGGGCCTCTCCCCACTAAATGCCAGGCACTCTCGATTACTGTTGTCAGCCAGAAATGCTCTAGACCTACGTGAAATGCCCAGTGGGGGCAGTGCCACGCTGTTGAAAACCAAGCGCTTGTATCATCTACTCCCCCTCACCCCACCCAGTCTTTTACCTCAGCTTCTGTTTAGATTTTGTTTGTTTGTTGTTAATCCTCTCTCGCTTGGGATAGATTTCTCTCTCTCCTCTCAGCCTTCTCTGTTCATGTGACCATCATCTCATTGCCTGCTGAAATCCTCTGTAGCTCCCTAGCACGATAGGATAAAGCAACCCTTTGGGGATCAGCTGTATTTAAGTTCCTGTTGGAAAGGAGCAGGGTTTGAGACAGGGTCTGATGTAGCTTAGGCTGGCGTCAAACTTGCTATGTAGCTCCGGATGGCCCTGAAACCTTACCATCCCCATTTCTACTTCTCAGGGATGAAATTACAGGCAGGTCCCCACAGCTGGCTTGATTGGCAGTTCAAACTGGATCTGTACATTTCCCTCCTATGTTTGCTGCACTCTTCCTCACGCAGCATCCTGAACTGAGTCCTCCAACTCTTTTGAGCAAGCTCTTACTAATACTTTAAAGTGCCACTCAAGCATCAAGACCTAGTGAATCCTGCTATCAGACACACTCTGTCCTGAGCTTTGCACCAGCCATTCTGACTTTTAATCTGCACTCCTGCATGACTGAGTTAACAAGGATTTAAAAAAAAAAAAATCCTAAGGACCACAGGAGAGGCAGGCAAAAGGTAAGGTCTTAAAGAAAGCATTGAACTAGTTCTGAGTGATTGTGATGGCTTTTAGATGATCTGTGCATATGATATAACTGTTTTCATTCGCTTTCGACTATTTTCTCATCCATGAAGAAGCACCAATTACCAACTTATTAATTCACTCGAGTCTGTCACATCTTTTTAGCCTGTTATTTAATATGTATTAACATTTCAATGAACTTGAAAACATCTTTATTACATTTTTTAATAGCTTCACCTCTACTTTTTACTTTCTTGTGAGATAAAATCTCTCTTTTTTTGACCCATTCTCTAGCTTATATTTTACTTAAATCAGGTTGTCTCAAAAAAGGAGACTACATTAATTTTTCCTAAAATGATTTGAAATCAGCTCACAAGAATGTTCGTTTTAATTGTGAATATATTTTTTTTTTAATTTAAGACTTCATGTAAGTATGTTTTGCCTGCAAGTATTACTGTGAATTAGATGTGTGCAGTGCCCTCGGAGGCCAGAAGAGGGTGTTGGATTCCCTTGGGACTAGAGTTAAAGTTGCTTGTGAGCTGCCATGTGGCTGCTAGGGACTGAACATGAGTCCTCTGGAAGTGCAGCCAGTGCTCTTAATCACTGAGACACCCCTCCATCCTTCATGAACAACTAAAAAAAAAAAATCATGCTTCCACCCTCTCTTGCTCTTCTTTCTTTGCTTCTCATAATGCAAGTGGTCTTTACTGTTTTACATTTTAGTCAATGGTTCTGGAACAGATTTGCTTGGTATTCAACCCTTGACTTTGTTAGACAGTTCTCAAACTAGAGAGCATTCTCTTCCCCCAATTTCTTTGCTAATTTTAGGCAAAGACCAAAAGTAACTAGTTGTAAAGAATCTTGGTGTTTGTCCATGTTGAGCCTACTGGCTTCTCTCTACTAATTACCACTTAAGGTTGTCAGTATCATGTCTATCTGTCTCTTTCTTTATCTCTTTTTTCTTTATTTCTTAAATTGTCAGTATCATTTCTTTTCTTTCTTTCTCTTTCTTTCTTTCTTTCTTTCTTTCTTTCTTTCTTTCTTTCTTTCTTTCATTCCCTGTAGTCCCAAGATTTAGTATCAATATTTCTGCAATATCTTTTTTAGTGACTTTCCTTTAGGTCATTAGAAGAAAGAAATGATTACTGTGGAAATACTCTGCTACAGAAATGTTAGTGTAAGGCTATTTCACTGGAGGCTATAGCATGACCTTCGGAAATATATTAAATTGACTTTGTAAGGGCATTGAGTTTTTTCTTGCACCCCACCCCCTTTTGAAGATGTGCTCAGAAACCCTCTGTCCTGCTTCAAAGCATGTAAATAGCATTATGCACAAAATTTTTTCAAGCTGTCAAGAATAAAGTAAGTATGATAATTTAGTATAATTAAATGCCTAAGACAATCAAAATAGAACTGATCCTGGTAAGTTTTTCTCCCTTGCAGGAAACTTCTTTTAAAGTAGTTATCCATGTTGCAATGATACCATTGAAAAATCTGTAGTGTAAGCCATGCACGGTGGGACATGCCTGCAATCAGGCACTTGGGCGGCAGAGGCAGGAGGATAAGGCCAGCCTGGTTTACACAGGGTTTCTGGCCAACCAGGGCTTCACAGTAAGACTTTGTCTCTAAAAGCCAAAACCAAAGTTGTGGCATAGTAGTCCACAATGTGCAATATTTTACAGGTTTAAGGAAGGTATCTTACAGGCAAGATGGGCAGATGGCCCACTTGGTAAAGTGATTGGCTTTCAAGCACACAGATAACTTTGCCTGTGAGAATAAAGGGCTTGTAATCCTCACACACTGGAGGTACAGAGATAACTGTACTTTGCTGGCCTGCCAGACCAGCCTACTTGGTCATCTCCAGGCCATGGAGAAACTATGGGATGAGCGACACTCAAGTCTGTTCTCTAACCTCCACATGTATGCTCACACCCATGTGAACAGCTATCTGCACACACATGCACCCCTACAAAAAATATGTGTGTGCATAAAATATATTTTAAATGAAGAAAGATTGTAAATAATGCATATAGCATACACACAAATGATCCTATTCCTAGAAGAAATAGAATCAAAATATTCACAAAGTAGGGAGCTGGAAAGATGGCTTCAGTGAAGTCCTTGCAGTGCATGATGGGTAATACTGCCAAGTTACCAGGACCCAGAATCACCTATGAGATAAGCCTTGGGGCACAGCTGTGAAGTTTGCTCTAAATTTGGTTAAGTCAGGTGGTCAGACACGCCTTTAACTGTGGATGGCATCATTCCATGTGTTGGGGTCCTGGAGGAAAAAAAGTGGGAAAGTGAATGGAATAGAACCTTTATGGCTCTCTGCGTCCTGATAGGGAGCACAATTTGATCACCTGCCTTATACTCCTGCTGCCAAAATCTTTGTCCCCCCACACACACACACACCTGGCTGCACCCTTGGACTGTTAGAGCATTTTTATCACAGCACCAGGAAAAGGAAGTAAGAGGCATTGGGTATGAGGTCACTGCTGTGATAAACTGGCTCCCTTGGTCCTCAGGACTTTGGGACTGATTTGCAAGAGGAATGTGCAAGAGTTTGAAACTTGAGTAGTAGACAGGCCCTCACATACTGAAAGCATAGCTTACTGGTCCATTCTGGTAGAAACGCAGGAGACAGCACACTTAAAGGAGCAGAGACAGTAGAGGTTTAGTTCTGGGACCTTCCGAAGGGAACAGGGGCTGTCAAGGCGTTTCTTGTTACATTTTGTCAAAGGCTGTGGTGAAATTCTGCCTGTGCCCTAGGAACTTGTTTGGTGATAAACTAAACAGTCATGAACCAATCTCTTTGACAGAGAAAATGTCAGGACAGCACATCCTCGGGCTGTGGTATGGTTGTTTTTCAGTTATTTTATTCACATCTACAGCGAGAGCAAGTGAACCAGAAGATTGACTCTCAGATGAAACTCAACTTTAGAACTTCAAACACAGCTGGGATTTAAAAAAAAAAAAAAGAATATACAGACTTTTGAAGCTGGGCCAAACCCATTTTGCATCACGGGATATCCAAGAGGTCTCGGAGCTGAGCAGAAGATGGTTCTGGCTTACAAGGAATGTGGTTGGGCGTCAATTGGTAAAAGGTGGAGGTGTGATGGTTAATATTACCTACCAACTGGACAGGATCCAGACGCACTTAGGAAAAGAGCCTCCTCTGTACATGCCTGTGTAGGGTTAACCCAGATTAGGCTGACGAGAGTGGGAAGACCCAATGGGCGGTGAGCAACACCACGGTGTCGATTGATAAATTGAAATTAAAGATCACTCTGTGTCCTGTACTTTCATTTCTTAAATGGTCTGGTTTATGGTGAGCTTTGTTTTTCCTTCCTTCCTTTCTTCCTTCCTTTCTTCCTTTCTTTCTTTCTTTCTTTCTTTCTTTCTTTCTTTCTTTCTTTCTTTCTTTCTTTCTTTCTTTCTTCTCTCACCCTGCATTGCTATCGCTAACGTGCTTCATAATAACAAGGAAGATCATCAGGGAGAGAACAAGCGTTGCAGCCGACTTGGCCAAGTGCATCTCAGTTCTCACGGAAATCCTTTGAGTTGAACGTGTGGCTCTGATTTACAGACGGAGTACAGGAAATATACAGAGGCTGCACAGCATGCACATGTTGCAGCTGTACGTGGACTGTCTCTGGTCCTAACTAGGTGCTAAGTGCAGGGGAAAGGTCGAAGGTCAGGCAGGTGTGCCAGCTTCATTCAAGTCTGCCAGACTCTTTAACACAGTCACCTATGAACTCTTCACATGGGAGAACCATGGAAATGGATTACAAAACAAAAATCTCATGTTTTTAAGTAAGTTTGTAAAAAAAAAAAAAAAAAAAATATATATATATATATTTTGGTGGGGGAGGGTGTTGGATGCATTCATGGCCACCCTTGGCTGCAGGCTGAATATATTCTAAGATTGAGACTTTGCACACAGGTGTCTTCATCTGGGCTAGAGGTGAAATGCAAAGATGGGAGAAGCACGCAGGCCCATCCTGGTTCTATCTCCGCCTTCCACTTGACAACGCTCGCTCTGTATGTTAGCGCCAGCTTTCTCCTCCGTAAAACCAGAGTGAGAAGACTTGTCTTGGTCGTGATGCTCAGAGTAAACCGGGCAATTGAAAGTGGCATGACTAGGCAAGTAGATGTAGACAGTTGATGCTAGGTCATATTAGATCAAAGCCACAGTTTTGGGTTTGTTTGTTTGTTTGTTTTGAAAACCAAACAGAAAGGACACAGGACAATGGTCCTGATGTTGCTGCATCTTGCCTCTGAGGTGCTTTGAGGATCAGGTGAGAATATGTGTTGCTTTCTAAATTTTAAAGACCCAGAGGACCAGAGCACTTGCTCTTTTGACAGAATCAGATTTAAGACTATGCCAGAGGATCAGAGCCAATCCTCCCATGTCATTTACTTTACTACAAAAACTAGGCAATAAAAATTTGCCTTATTCGGTGTACAGTCTCTAGCTTTAGCACAAGTATGGGTTTATATAACCACCTCCACCATTGCCATACATAAGACTTCAGCTTCTGAGTCCGTTCTCTCCCTCCAAAGCTTTTCACATTTATATTGCAAAAACACTTTTAAAAATAAGCGAAAGGGATTTAGATAAATGTGCTGAAGATGCAAATTAATGAAACTGTCTTTTTGCACAAATCTCCGCAGCCTCCAGGCTCTGCAGCTTTCACACACCCCCTGCCCCCTCCTCTGGGCCATTTTGGCTTGTGGTGTGTGTGGACTATCTTTCCACAGAAGGAGTCAGCCGTAGACTCAGAATTAGCCTGCCACAGTATGATGCATGTTTCAGAAACAATCACCAGCATCGTTAATTTGATCCCTTTTATTATACTGGGTCTTTGTTTCTCCAGCCTTGCTTCTCCTGTCATTTTCTGTCGAAAATGAACAAGCCTGAAATAACCCACATCTTTCACATTGGGGAAAATTATTTGGGGAAAATAAGATTATAGAGTTTTTGAGAGAGCAATGACAGGGCGTTCGGGATTCCAAATCTCCCAGGTTTGATGACATTAGTCCTATAAGCAAGCATTCCAGTGCTTTCCCTAATCCATCATCCGACGCCTGCCAGCGCTCCCTGGGAGACAGACTTTGGGACAAACTTCTTTCCCAGGTCAACCCGCCCACCTCCCGCCCCAAGCGCTCTCTGCATAAGTGACTTGTGCTGACACAACGCACTGCATCTGGTGGAGGGAGCTTTCCGGGTGACTCACGTCGTTGCTATTTGCCTTTGTTTCTGGGGTGTTTTAGAAGCCCTCTTCTTCCCTCTGGTTTTAATTTTGCAAGGAGGAGAAAAAACCCCACCCATATTGAATCAAGAATGACTTTCCTTTCCGCTAACCCTCCCCCATTTTCAAGTTACACTCTCTTTACAAGTTTCATAACTACCCAAGACGTGCGGGGGTGGCGCAGGTAGAAGACATTAACTAACTACCCTTCTGTCTGAAGTTGCCAGCGTAACGCGAGCCACTCTTGGTTCAGAGAGGAGACTTTCTGAATCTTCCTCCCTCACTACCTCGGCGTTTGAGGCGGCGGATGTAACGTGTATAGCTCGGTCCTTTCTACTGCTGCTCTGGGTTGATGTGGGTCACGCTTAAATCCACCTCAACACTGCCAGCTATGCCCGAAGCAGCGTGAATTCCAAGAGATCGACCAGCGGTTTTGTTTCTGTCCGAGGTAAATACGCTATGCAAAATACGGAACCACCAAAGGATGCCGGGGAGGGGGAACAGAAAGGGAATCCCTCACCTTTCCCGGGCGCGCAGCTCCTGTATCTCTGCCTGGAGGAGGCGCGCAGCCCAGGTCCCCCTTGTCTCCCTCCTTAAATCCTCCACCTGAGGCAGCTGAGGTGGGCTGCGGGGCCACAATCTCTCCGGCGGCCCCCGGCCCTCCCCTGCCCCCCGGCTTGGTTTTTCCCAGCCGGGGAGGTTGGGCCAGGGGCTGGGGTGCGAGGAGAGTCGGCTCCCGCTGCGGGAGTCAGGGAGGCGCGGGGATTCGGGTGGCCCTCGGAGTTGACTTTGGAGGCGCGGGCCGCGGAGGTGAGCGGTGGGGACCCAGCGGCCAGCTCAGGAATCTGAAGGCGAGACCAGGGTTCCTGCCCGTACTGGGTCGTAAGTGGAGCGGGGATTCTGGTTACCACCCCGCCCACCGTCCCCGGGCCGCTTTGTTAGCTGGTTCCTTTCCTTTTTCTGGAGATGCTTGAACCCCCTTAGGATCCGAGGGATGGAGGGCCACGAACTAGGGAGTCTGGAGTGGGCGACAGCTGTATGACTCTGCTGCCCCTTTCCCCCACTAAGCTAAGAAGGTGTTTAAAAAAAAAAAAGAGCTCGAAAGAGTCGGGTAACCCGAAACTTCGCTTTCATCCCAACCTGGGCGGGGAGGAGCGGCGGGGGCGGGGACCCCGGAAGGCAGGTGGTCGGCGGGGGCGGTGGGAGCCCAGAACTGGAGACCAGAGAAGTTTGCTCGTAGGACACAGCGGGCTCTGCTGAAGTTCAAGGCAAGAGAGAGAGCGATCTGGGTAGGAGCAAAGCGGGAGGTACAGACGGTGTGGGCCCGGAAGAGGCAGGCTTAACGCTCGGGAGTGGGGACCGCGTCCCTTTTTTTTTTTTTTTTGAGGGGGTGGGAAGAAAGGACGCACGCGGAGGCTTGGACCCGGTGGGTACTGTAGGGGTAATTTGGTTCATACTTGGGGCGCCGCGGCCATCGCTACTCCTCACGCTTCTCTCCTGCTTGTCCTAGGTCGCTCATTTGATCCTGCCCAGCAAGAGGCGCCAACAAAAGAGTCGAGGAGGTGCCACCCCAGCGGCGGCGGGAGGAGGAGCGCCAAGGCCGGTGTCCCGACCCGCTGTGCGTACTAGCTGGAGGGAAGGGCGGGGAGCCTCTCCGGGAGGGGGACGCCTGGTGGCCCAGGGTTAGCCAAGTTCCAGCTTTGGCGTCCCCTCTTTGGCTCCCACGCGAGGAAAGTTTGCAGCCCACTCTTGGGGTGGCTCGCGCCCTCCGGGCCCAGCCGGACGAGTCTTTGGAGCGGGCACCGTCCCAGCTCCGGGGAACCGTGAGCTGCGATGCCTGGGGCGGGCTCCCGGGGCCCCGCCGCCGGGGACGGGCGGCTGCGGTTGGCAAGGCTGGCGCTGGTGCTTCTGGGGTGGATCTCCGCGTCGGCGCCCAGCTCTTCGGTACCCTCGTCTTCCACCTCCTCTGCAGCCTTCCTGGCCTCGGGGTCTGCGCAGCCTCCCCCGGCCGAGCGATGCCCAGCGGCATGTGAGTGCTCCGAGGCGGCGCGCACGGTTAAGTGCGTGAACCGCAACCTGCTGGAGGTGCCGGCGGACCTGCCGCCCTACGTGCGCAACCTTTTCCTTACTGGCAACCAAATGACCGTGCTCCCGGCTGGCGCCTTCGCCCGCCAGCCTCCGCTCGCCGAATTGGCGACTCTCAACCTCAGCGGCAACCACCTGAAGGAGGTGTGTGCAGGTGCCTTTGAGCATCTGCCGGGCCTGCGCCAGCTCGACCTCAGCCACAACCCTCTCACCAACCTCAGCGCCTTCGCCTTTGTGGGCAGCAATGCCAGCATCTTGTCCCCCAGCCCCCTGGTGGAGCTGATCCTCAACCACATTGTGCCCCCGGAAGATCAACGGCAGAATGGGAGCTTCGAGGGCATGGTGGCCTTTGAGGGCATGGTGGCAGCTGCCCTGCGCTCAGGTCTTGCGCTGCAAGGTCTGAGTCGCCTGGAGCTGGCCAGCAATCACTTCCTCTACCTGCCTCGGGACTTACTGGCCCAACTGCCGAATCTAAGGCACCTGGACCTTCGGAATAACTCCCTTGTGAGCCTGACCTACGCGTCCTTCCGAAACCTGACACACCTCGAAAGCCTCCACTTGGAGGACAATGCCCTCAAAGTCCTTCACAACAACACCTTAGCTGAGTGGCAAGGCCTGGCTCATGTCAGGGTGTACCTAGACAACAATCCCTGGGTTTGCGACTGCTACATGGCTGACATGGTGGCTTGGCTTAAGGAGACAGAGGTGGTGCCTGATAAAGCCAGGCTCACCTGTGCATTTCCGGAAAAAATGAGGAATCGTGGCCTCTTGGACCTCAATAGCTCAGACCTGGACTGTGACGCTATCCTTCCCCCATCCCTGCAGACTTCCTATGTCTTCCTAGGCATTGTCTTAGCTCTGATAGGCGCTATTTTCCTCCTCGTTTTGTATTTGAACCGTAAAGGCATAAAAAAGTGGATGCATAACATCAGAGATGCCTGCAGGGATCACATGGAAGGGTATCATTACAGATATGAAATCAATGCGGACCCCAGATTAACGAATCTGAGTTCCAACTCGGATGTCTGAGAAACAGGACTGGTCAAGAACAACTCTGCATGAGGTGTAGACTTTAAGTTTTTTTTTGTTTGTTTGTTTGTTTTTTGTTTGTTTGTTTGTTTTTTCCTTTACTAGGCTTGCTCCACTTCCGACCTCCGCCATAGCCAATCAATGACTTTGCAAGCAGTGAAGGGACTTTGCTTCCTTGTTATGTAAAGTTCTTGGTGTGTTCTGTTAATGTGGGAACATGGACACGTGTGCATACAACGTTTACTTATCCTTTCCTTTTGGCACTCCTCGATGCCTGCGGAGGGATGTTTTGTTTTATTTTTCTCTAAAGTTGCAGCATGGACATGGGTTCTTTCTCAGTTCAGTTCACCGTGCAGCGTTCAACTGAAGCTGGCTTTCTTCTTCTTCTTCTTCTTCTTCTTCTTCTTCTTCTTCTTCTTCTT
>OU015755.1:34064035-34074261 GCA_907169655.1 Acomys percivali | reverse complement strand
TTCTTCTTCTTCTTCTTCTTCTTCTTCTTCTTCTTCTTCTTCTTCTTCTTCTTCTTTTTTTTGAGAAAAGTCTTTTACTCATACATATGAGTTTCATCCTCACTTACCTAAATTATGGAGAAAAAAATAACTGCATCCCCAAATGCCTGCAGATCATAGCAAGCTCTTACATAGGACTTTGTAGTGCACAGGAGCACCTGCATCCAAGAGCATGCTTACATTTTACTGTTCTGCATATTTAAAAAAAAAGTTGTAACTTCAGATAACTTCTTTGACACACTAAATTACTTTTTGACTGCAGTTTATAGGAAACTGTCCTGAGGGGTTTTGTGTTTTGTTTTTTTTTTATAAACTGCATTGAGATCCAACAGACTGGATTGTTTAAAAGAAATCAATAAAGAGTCTTGAAAGAAGCATGGTGTGTCAAGTTTGGTATTTTGAAAGAGGATTAAAGGCGGTGATATTGAATGGTCTTGCTTATTAGCAGAGCCGGGAAGCAAACTGGAGCAGTGTCTTGATATAAATAGACTGGAGAGAGATCTGGAATGGTGGATTCTTCTAGAGCTTAAATAGAATCAAAATATTTATAGGGCCAGAGTATCAGAGGTCCCCAAATTAATTGTGCTCATTGTGTGTTGCTTAAAAGAGCATTGTGGGGTTGGTAATAGTGAACAGTTCTTTATAATAAACATGCCGCAGCTGTCAACGCTGTCTAGACTAATGAAGTTGTCAGAAATATTGGGTAAAACTGAATGAAGTTGCCCCATGGAATTTCAGAGCCAAGTGTGAGTCATGTGTTGGTGGCAACAGATGTGTGAAAATAATATACCTTGAAATATTCTGGAATAAAGTATTTTAAAGCACAGACTAAAAACAATATTTTTAGTGATCATAAATTGTAATTTAGAGAGCTTTGACTCATTTTTTAAAATCTCAAAGTGCGACTATATGTTTTCTGAAGTTATCATGATTGCATTAACGCTTAAAGGAATAACCAGAGATAAGTATTTGTATCTATAAATGTGTTATAAGTAGCTATAAGGTTCTTACATTTAGTATTTAAGAGTTCAAGGGCTCTTTTTAAAGGCTAAGCTCTGAGTACTATGTAAGTGTATATACCTCCATAAGGAATAAGTCACATTTAGGTAGACATTAAAGCAATTCTTCATTAGTCCTCCTGTCTTGCTATACTCTCCTGCCTCCCTCTGTTCATCTGCCCCTGTCATCATCTGCCACTTTGGGTGAACAGCAGATTTCATTAATGTGTCTCCAGGCCGTGGATTCAAGGAACTTAAGTTTAGCTATTATTCCCTAACTTCAAATAGGACGACACTTGAACCAGGAAACTTCAGGATTTGTTTTCATCTGAAGTGAGTCTTGTGTAGAATGTTTTGCATTTGAAATTAAACCTATGATTTGCTACTTTTATAAATTAATAAAGTAGCTCTTGCTTTATGTTATAAAGCTCTTTTCAGATTACTTCTTGCAGCCGAATTCAGGACTTTCCAAAAGCACGTGAATTTTATTCATTGTTTAGAATTGGTTATATAGTCCAGTGTGAATATGGCTCTTTAAGATCTTAAGGTCTGTAGGGCTTACTTTGTGAAACTGTATTTGTTATTTATGGGTAACATTTCTGATCTTACAATTACCTGTGTAAAGGCTAAATAATGTGATACTTAGTGTTTCATTAAACATGTTGAGTGCTTATGTGCAGTTAGTTCATAAACTGGCTGACTGCCATTAGTTTCAAAGGATGACGAAGATGCCAGTCTGCCAAAAATGGTGAAAACACCTAATATATAATAGGAATGAAGTGTTGATGACAGGTTGGTGGGCGTGTAGATATTACACAGTATTGATAGAGCCTGTATTAGAAGGGTTATTTCTTTGCCATCCAATAATCGAACAGTTAAAATTTGAGCATTATTGAAGATCCAGGAACTCTGTAGGTTCATTGGTTTTTATTGCATTTGCTTTCTTCTATCAACTCCCAAAGCAGTGATGGATGTGATTAAATGAAGATGACCTCTTGACTGTAGGAAGTGGCTGTTTTAAGGTTGTTGTTTCCCACCCTTCATCCCCCCACTGTCCTGCTCTTCTGCAGGATCCTGCTGATGTACTCGAACCCTATTTGTACTGTCATAATACGTGACGGATAGTTCAATACAAGTGTACTAAGTTCCTAGGAAGACAGGTGCTACGTTAACACAGTACACAAGTGAGAGTGGTAGAAAATGTGAAAGATAAACAGCAGTGACTTTATTTAAAATAAATAGTTATACTCGTTACAAATACTGTTCTTTACCATTATACGTTGTTTTTAAAACCCCCCACAAAATTCCATTTTAAAACTACATTTTGGTTGCTGTTAATACTTTATTGCAGAGGTTAAGTGTTCAGCAGGCATCTTAAAGCCGTAACAAATTCATTTGGAGAAAGTTAGAGAAATACACCTTTTACTCTTCTAATTTGAAAGGCTATTGGGATATCTAATACATTCGTGCGTAGGAAAGATTTCAGGACAGTGCAGCTGTTTGCCCCTGTATTAGTGCTCCCCAATGATACTCACTCTTCAGCATTAATTCTTGTTGTCAGTTTGGCTGCTTTGAGTGCAATTCATTGGTGACTTGTAAGGTTTCTCTTAGAAAACAAGGAGACTCTGAAACACATTTGATGGGATGATTTTGTTTGTTCATTTTTAAGGAAGAAAAGTTCGACACTAGAAGATGAATGGGAAGGCCGGGTTGAAATACGTGAGTGACGCACAAGGAGCAACTTTTTTGTGAAACATCATGATTGACAAATGAATGTAAATTAATGCTCACTGCAGCCTTTAATTAAAAAGTCACTTACACCTATTCCATGTTTTAAAAGTGGCGGTGACACGAGGCACCCAATCTAAGCCTTTCTTCCTTGGGCATTGTTATCTGCTCCCTTGGGCTTGCGGTTCTAATGCTGAGCTTACTTCATTGAGGGTGTTAGAAGCGTTGCCTCTCAAGTTTGCTGGCGTCCATCCTTCACGCCATCCCCACTTGCCATCTTGACTTTTCTCCAAAGACTTCGATAACAGATCCCATAATATCTAAGACCTAAGCACATACTTTTTTTTTTTTTTTTCCTGCTCCGAGATCCCCTCAGCTACTCAGCCTTCAGAACACCATCGGGAAGACAGCTTTTCATTAGATCGGGTTGCGGAGGAAAAGATAGGAAATTACATTTGTGGACAACATAGGAAAACCCTTTAATGATTCCTTTTTAGAAGGTTTCAGCAGCAGGGCAGAGCTGTGGTCGAAATGGGCAGCCATCTCCTCTCAGATGGGGAAAACAGTTCCTCGATGGGTTCCCACTTTCTCATTCTTCTCCTCAGAGACTGGATTTTAAAAAGGCAAGCGCTTCAAATGTTGTATTTTACCTTAGAACATTTTAGCAGTTCTGTCATTTTAAGACACGGTTTCTATATTTACAGGTGCATGGAGTCTTAGTGTCTCAAACTCAGAAGGGCTCTTCGACATGTCAGGCAAGTGTTCCGTTCTACAAATGAAAAATAATGACTGTGACTTCACCATAGCATAGTGCCAGCCATCCTGGATGCTAGGATTCTAAGCTACCCAGCTCCCATCCTGGTTGACAGACTGCAGGATTGCCAGTTGCCTACCTTGGAAATTCCCCTGTCTAATTTTGAAAAAGACAGTTTCCTTGGTGCTCTTGTCCTGTTTTTTGAGTGTTTCTGTCTCCTTCCGGATTACTAACAGGTGTCATGCTTCAGGCCTTTCGGCACATGTTGATGTTTTAGAAATAATATTTTCCTGATGGCTGTTACTATAAAACATATCTGTCTAGAGCATAGTAGGAAATAGTTTTATAATTAAAGTATATAATGTATGCTTTATATACGTATATACAGGATATGATGCATTTTATCACAGCATTTTCATATATGCCTATTCATCTTCAGGACAGGAAATATTTTGGAAACTGCCTGGTGCTACTTGGATTGGAAGGGTAGGAACTCTGAAATAACGTGTATAAGGCTGTCTTAAAGGGGAATTAGCTTAGCTGGTGAGAAACGAAATAAATTAGGCTGAGTTCATGGCCACAAAGTTCGTCACCAGGTGAAACAGTCAGCTTTGCGTTTCAGTGGACTGCTCTCCTGTCTGTGCCTATGCACAAGTGTATCCATGACATTAATCAGAAATTCATGTGCGTGTTACCATCCTTCCAGGATTTGGAACCAAACAGGGATGCTCCGGCAATGCAAAGGGGTCTCATTTTATTAAAGTCCGGGTACTGATGGGCTCTGGTCAGCCCTGCTCCTGTACGGGTTTGCTGTCTGTGCATGCAGCCCCATGGACAGGAACCCCGGTTTTCTTTCCTTGTCGTACACCTGCCACAGATTGCAGAAGGTCTGTCACTTAGGTGGATATTGAGAAGACTTCAATTGGTCCTTTTGCGTCCTATCTCCTGTAGGAAATTAGGTTTGCCTTGTTATCTAAAATAAAAATGTTTTATATTATGTCTTTAGTTATAACTGCTATATTACACACTTACATGTAAATTTTTATTAAATATGCTTTCATATTTAGCCATTTTATGATAATAAGGCCTATTTATTATTCTGTTTAATTTAATGTCAGAAAGCATTTGTTATCAAGGAAGCAAGAACTTAAAATATGACAAACAATAAGACCTTTCTGCGAAAAGTACACATTTAATAAAAACATTTTAATTTAAGGATATAATCAAGACACATTTTTTTTGGAAGCTTGAAAGCTTTTCCCACATAGTACTGGCTTTATGACTTTTTGGTTGATTTCTCCAAAAGACAGCTATGATATATGATAGTCAAGGTCACTACTCATACATGGGGGAAAATGAACTAGCTGTGACTTTAGGCAGATCACTACAAACACGTCCTTCATGGACACCTTCCTCTATGTTAGAGTGTGGTGGCAGTGAGCTTCAAAAGAGACTTGGCTTTTCAAATCAGACATGTTATATGATCATTCATATAGATACACATTGTGGCTATAAAGCATTTAAAATGCATGCTGAAGTTACCAGATACTTTAAAGTATAATAGTGTAATATAATACAATATAAATTTGTAATATTATAAATTATACTTTAATATCAATAAAATATAATTTGTAAATATTTAAAACTCCAGAGGTCAGGGATAGACAAGGTTTGATCCTGTCATCAAGGGGGGAAAGTTTTAATATGAGATAAGCCACTTTTTTTTAATGTTCACATGTATTTTATGTGTATAATTTACATGTAATCATTGCCACTATCCCTAAATTCTGATTTGGTAGCTGGTTTTAGACTACTTCGTTTCACACAGAGGATGTATCTGTGACTTAGGCAGTCCTCTAAGGACCATGGTTGTACCTGCCTGTGTTCCTGCTTTTGACATTTTCTCCCTTAATGCAGTTGCTTGATGGAGAATGACTACCTTTATCTAAACTCTGAAAGTAACATTGATGCCTATTTTAAAAGTACAGAGTTCACTTTCTGTCCTAAGGGCTTTATATCAAATTTTACAGAGTAATAAAGTATTTGTGGACAGGATTTTGAAGAAGAAAAGTAACTGGTTGCAGTTTTAAACCTGTGAATATCTGTTTTCTTCGTGAAAGCAATATATTTAGAAGGTAAATTAGCTGAGAATAAGACAGAGAAAGAAAAGGAGGGATGAGGGAAGGGAGGCAGGAAGGAGGCAGGTATGAAGGACCACGTGCAAAATTTATTGGCCTTTTCTATATTAGGAAGCAGTTTTCAAGACAAGCCGTGTCCTTGCCTGCTGTCTGCTTTTATTTTAAACGATACGTGTATATCTCATCATTTACATTCCAAGCAAGTGTTTGAACTGTGTATTGATCTTCAAATTTGTTTGCTTTAAAAATCACAACGAGGCTCCGTGAGTCATTTATTCAGGCTATGCAGCAAATATTTATTAAATGCTTTCTGCGTATCAGGCACCATTGTTGAGATAGAGTTTTAGGATGAGTTTTTGACATACAGTTGTTTCTGCCCTGCTAGTGAGGCTCAGTAATGAGACTAACATTTTACTGAGTATTTCCTGAAGAGCAGCCCGAGGCAGAGAGAGGGTGGTGAATCACTGCCCTACGTCTAGGTAGTAAAAGGCAGGCGTGGGATTTAAAGTGCGAGGGTGTTTTGGTAGGGGGTTGGAGGTCTGTCTCTAGGATGCATGCTCAACACTTGAGCTTTTGGGACAACATACTGTGAGCAGTTTTTCCATAGCGTGGAAGAGAAGCCTTACTGGAGACTCACACTGTGACATGAGTTCCAAGGAGGGAGAAACTTGGTTTCACTTGGAGAGTCTGACAAGGGTTCCAGGGCAAGTTATCTCTTAAGGTTACTTTGAAGAAGAGCCAACCTCAGATCAGTGATGGAAGAAAGAGGCCACGGCAGCATCCTCAGCAAGGAGAGTGAGCAGAGATGTTTCGAAGCATTAATGTTTGCTTCGCTGATACTTGGCTGAGGCTTGCCAAGTGTCAGTGCCTTGACATCACAAATGAATTACCATTGACTCTTGCCTGATGACCGGAACATAGCATTTCTCATGAAGTTGATTTAAAACTTGTTTAAATGAGCCCTATTGCAATCTTTGAGGCCTGAAGTACCAGGCCAGTGGTAAAAGTACCATTGACTGCCTTCTTTTCCTAAAAAAAGTGTGAATGTTGAGAGAAATGCAGGTCTTCGCCATAGTCTGAAAAGTTAGGCACTTAGAAAGTGATGTCTGTCGGCCTCTTTCAGCATTAGCAAGTGCGTATGAGAGTGACCTGTACACCCTTAAGAAATTCCCAATTTTCTCCCCCAAAAAGGGTCTAGAATAAGGAATAGTTGCTGTTGGTGATTAACTGGCTAGATCATTGGTACTGCCCCAAGAGTTTGCTAGAATATAAACGTTGAACTAACTGCTGCACAGGCATCTTCTAGGCCAAGATAGGTGCAGAGAGCTTAGCAGTTTTGAGGACAATTCCTCATCATAGGCATTTGGACTGATGTTGGATGGCAACCGCTCATTAGAGAGCATCATCACGTGATGTTGACATTGGGATCAGCAAAGCTTACAGACTGCCTACTGAAGAATACTCAGCTCATCTTATAGGACTCTAGGTCTCTAGGGGAAGTGGGGGAGGGCTGACATCCCACAACAATACTGCACCTAGCAAAAGACAGTGAATTGGACAAGTCATTTCCTCCTGTAGGTCAGATATGCCAGAAAACCCAGGTTTGCTTGTATTCTGTACAGCATTTCAGTCATAACAGGGAGGTCTCCATAATTGCTAAGTCTGAAGAGTTTTGTTTTGATGGCCCGCAGCCCAAGGGGCAAGCTAGGTATGGAGGATCACAGGCTGGGCCAGTGGGCAACTTTAGCTCCAGAATGCCCCAGTATGCAGCAAGCAGTTGACGTTTCAGTACTGTGTATTAAGGGCCAAAGAAAGACACTTCTGTTGCATATGAAGCGAACAGGCAATTTGTGGCTACCACCTGGGGAAGTTGCTGAAGTTTCTGTTGCTGGGAAGGAGCCTGGGAGAAAGCATTAAAGGGAATGCTAGGTGCAGGGCAGTTTAGACACAGCACCTTTTATTTTGGAGAGTCGTACCTTAATGGGCACAATTTCCAAGGAGCAAAGTAAATGAGCTCAGGTAAAACAAATTAATTGTATGTGGCCCTCTGAACTAAAAGATGTTGGACTTGTTTGGACATCACGTGTGTGCTGTGAGATCAATAATTGTTTAGCTGCAGCAGCACGGAAGTATGCAACAATTAACTGCAAAAATAATTACTAGAGATTTAATTGAGGTAGTTGCACCTTGTGGGGTGTGTGTGTGTGTGTATGTGTGTGTGTGTGTGTGTGTGTGTGTGTGTACCTGTATGAGTGTCTTTCTTTTTCTCTATTAGATGATATTCATTTCTGTCAGGTCTTATCATTGGCCAAATTGAACAATTAAAGGCAAAATAGTAGAAATTATTGTTTCTACCATTTAAATGATGGTGTCAAATTCCTGTAGCTCTTGTCTTTATCCTGGAATGTGCAGTTTCACCTGTGCGGTGAGGTCCATGAGGTCTCATTTTTTTTTTTCTGCTAATTTTAAGTGCCAAGTTTTCTGATGACTTGTTGGGTCAAAGCCTCCTCTCCTATTACGGGACATTTTAGGTCAATAAGGCCTTGGAAACTTACTTAAGGCCTAGTTCTGGTGCTAAGGTCCGGCATACCTTTGATCAGTAGGCCAAGAGGAAGAGAAAGGAGACTCCAGTGGACTGGCAGTCAGTAAGTGAGGGATAGTACTTAACCACCACTGTGATTTTTTCCCAGTGCTTGAGGGTCAATTTTCCTACTCAAATTTGGTGTGGATTTTAACATCTCTCCCCCACTCCCTCAGTGCCTCCCTCCTATACACACCCCAAAGTGGGTATGAAAAGATCTGGTCCTTACTGTTCTTTGTGAAGTCAGCAGGGAAGACATTAATACTGGTCTAGACTGGCTTCCGCAAGGGAGGAAAATGGATCTGGTTCTGATTGTGGTTATGTGTTTGGACCAATTGAGAGTTTCCAGGTCTGTATGGCTTGAATTCTCCCATGGACATCTTTGCCATATGAAGAGATAGCTAATTTGTATGGGTTTCCCAGCTATTGAAAGAGAGGGGACTAGGGGTGGGAGGCTTAAATGTATCAGAGAGTAGACATAAAAAAAAGTAGAGTCAGACTCTAACTTCCATTGTTGTAGGAAGTCTAGCCTGGCAGACAGGGCATGAGACACTGGAGATGCCACAGTTTTAAGTTGACTCTACACTACCCATGTATGTGGGATGCATGTAGCTTTATGTCACATACATAGCTTTACAATATTCACAAACTGACTAAAAGGAGTAAGTCATTTTGTCTTCTTAGGCGGAAATAGGGACCATTTTATAGGCGGGAAAAGTGAGGCACCCTGTAATCCTAGCACTGGGAATGGGGTATTAGACATGCATCAACTGCACATACCTGTGCACGTGCACACACATGAACATGTATATCCAACACCCAAAGAGACTATCAGTTAGAAGTATAAAGTTGAAAACAAAAGCATCTATGGTCACCTTAAAGACGCACTCCCCATGAGGAAGTAATAGCACTGTTTGACCGAAGGGATCTAGAGTGGTGCAGAGATTTCCTTTGTGAACTTGAACGGTCAGTTTTTGCTTATGAGTATGAGCTGCATCCTTCGGGGGATGGTTGATGTAAGAGTGATGGAGGTAATTACGGCAGATGGTCCTCAGCTTCTCCTCGGCGCTTGGCCTTCATGATCAGCCATGAGTCACATCTACCATGGGAGGCAGGGGGTGTGCAGGCCTTCCAAGTTTAGTAAGCTTCGCCAGGTCTTTAGCATCTTTCACTGCACAGATGCCTCTGAGTGCACTGGGGGGATACTCCCTGACCCTCTGCCATGTTCACTGGAGCAGTAATCCTACATCCTCACCAAATCCTGGCTCTTATGTAAACTTTCCTGTGCGAAGTGAAATCAGGATACTCTTCAAATAACTTTCACTGGCTTCTTTACTACTTTAACTGACATCATTGGTCCTCTAAGCAAGTAGATACCTGCTTGGTCCAAAGAAACAAGTGTTTTTGATTAATCTGACCTTTAGACTAAAACACAGAATTGCATTTTCGATTGAGTTGGCTTATTGTTCTGTACTGATTGGATTGCTTTGCTTGCGTGGGTAGCCCTAGTGTCAGTCTGAAGATCTTTGGTAAAAATGTAGCAGTACAAATAGAGTGAACAACTATTGAGTCAGCTGCCTCTTGGTTGGAGGTAAGTTGCTTAGACTTTGGGGAAAACTGACTCAATTCTATGACTGTGGTAGGAAAAAATAGCACTTAACTGAACACAGTCTGCAAGGATGATGTTCAAGGTATTTGACAAGTTCTTTGTTTTGCTGGAGAAACTTAGTGTGCAGCTAGCATGGTTGCCAACAGAGAGCTGCCGGTGTTTAACCAGATAGAAGTGCATTTAGTCAGTATACGGAGACAGGCTGAGTTCTAAGCTGGGCTGTAGTTGACTCAAGATTGTTATTGTAGCCATAGTTTAGGGATGCCCTGATAGTACCGTAACCTCAGGGAGCAGGATGCTTTTGTTGACTGGCTCAGTGATGGCAGAAACCCCAAGCTGGAGGTGAATCAATGTCTTGTAAAGAGAGGGGAGTTGAAGT
>OU015755.1:34029069-34040895 GCA_907169655.1 Acomys percivali | reverse complement strand
ACACACACACACACACACACACACACACACACACACACACACACACACACTTGTTTAAGAAAATAACAGTCTGCAGTAAATCTTGTTGAGGAGCCCTTGTATGAGAGCCTATAGCCTGACCTGGAACCTGACCACACAGGGTTCAAGTCCTTACTCTTCTCATCTCTTTCATGTAAGTCTGTGCCACGCTGTGGGGGCTGCTCACTCTATGTGCCTCAGTTTCCTCATCTATAAGGTGGCCGTGACAGTCGGCCTTTTCAGACAAAATGCAGTTGGTACAAATAAAGTGCCAACTTATTGAATGTTCAATACTCTTTACCATCACACTAATGCTATGCTGAAAACTCTCCTTGGATAGCTGTACAGAGTAAAATGATACACGCTCATAGTTGACCATCATGAGCAGATAGTCGATAGTTTGATGAGCAGCTGTGACATTCAGTGGCTGTGATCAATACTGCCTGTGGTTCTTCAGGCGCTACATGGTATGCAGTAGTAGACATGTGGCAAGTTTCAGACTTTTGTCACTTTTATGATATGAGTGCCAAAATATCACTTGTTAAAGTTCAGTATAAAAACACACAAGCACACATATTGCTCATGTAAAATAAACTTTCCTCCTGAAAATAAATAAATAAATGGAAAGACTTTACTTAGAATAATTTTTGTCTTTTTTATTCTCTATGGGGAGTTCTTTGTTTCAATTACAATTGAAACAAAAAGCCACTTCTTACAACTCGCTGTTCAGCAAGATAGTGGTAATATTTTGTTTTCTAATTTTGAAAAGAAACTTAGCTATCTGAAGTCATGCTTCACATTTTCCTGCAAACTGTTTGTTATATTTTATTATGTTTCCTTATTTATTTGTATGTATTTGAAGGGGTCACACTGTGACATGGTACACAGATAGAAGTCATACAACAGAGGACTTCCTGGAGTCAGTTCTTTCTTTCCACGATGTGTGTCCTTGGGACTGAGCACAGGCCATCAGCCTTGGTGCCAGCACCTTTGTCTGCTGAACCAACATGTTATCCTGGTATTTGATAAAATTTTTTAAAAAATGAAAATATTAATTTTAGTCAGTCCTTATTGCAAAATTTAACTTACATGGTACACAAATTTGTCCTTTTAAATACCAATTTAAATTTAATATGAAATGTTAATTATGAGTGTAGATGATTTCAACAACATAAAATACTATTGGGTCCATTTTTTAACTGCAGTAGGTTTAAATTCCTCCTTGTGTCTTTTATTTTATTTTATCTATGTATGTGTGCATACATACATATACATACATAACACACACACACATATGTTATGGCAGTATTTTCTAACCCACTAGCAATCAATCAAGACACAGACACCGGTTATGTTTTAAAATAGCCTTAGTTAACATGGGGCAGGGCAGATATTAATCCCTTAAACTTCCCATACTGGGGTAGGTATGGAATCCCTGCTCCAATCCCATGCCATCTGCTTCTAACAATTTTTGTCAAGCTACCTCCCATCCATAATCTCAAATACTTACTAATATTCTTCATCTGGGCCAAATCCTCCATCCACTCTGGCCATGTGCTTCTCCTCCACATAACCTACTGTGGCCTTTCTTCTTCCTCTCCTCTCCTCCAGGCTCTCTTCTTCCCATGATTTTCTCTGTCTCCCCAAGCCCAGGAACCTTAGGCACGCCTATCCCATTTGCCCTGCCCAGGTGTGATGACCTTCTACTGGTCAAACAGGTTAGGCTCTCAGGTAAGGTGGGTCACAGAGACAGCAAGAAGCAATTAGCATCAAAAACATCAGACCAACCTCCAACATATACATACATACATACATACATACATACATACATACATGTGTATATATATATATGTATGTATATGTATTTGTAGTCTATCACAGAGCTACATTCCCTCCCTCCCCTGTGGCTAAGCTTTGCAGAATCTGTAAGATAAAGCCATTCATCCTAAAATAAATATTAAAAAAATAACTGCAGTAGGACTCTAGGCCTTGGGAGCACAGGCTGTCTTGCCCACCCTGCTCCCAAAGTCTACTGCCAGTGTCTCTTCTTTCCCTAATTCTAGAAAACCACTGAACTTTTTAAGACTATCTCACCTCAGATTTAAGTTGGCAATTATGGTAACTCATAATTCAGATTGTCCTTTGATTTTTGGCTTCTGTTAATTTTAGGAAAGAGTTCAGCATGATAACAAGACCAACCGTATCTACACACTTGGTGTCATCTGAGTGATTCCATCCAGGAGGGCAGACTTTGTCCTAGGCCTCACAGATACTGACATCCTCCATGATCTGAGTGACTAGAAACCAAGTGTGAAAGCTTTCTCTGTTCTGTAGATGAGCCGAGATGACTTGTGGAGTTCAAGCAAGTGTCAAAGCTATGTCACAAGCCTATGCAAGCTGCTGTCAGCCTTTAAATTCAATTTAGATCATGAATTATGTATGTGTTATATACATGGTATAGGATTATCACTTTAATTAATGATTATTCAAAAATCATTCAGAAAGTTCTCCCTTGAGGAGGTGTAACCACAAATAATGTTGCCAAGAATTCATGAAGGAATTTTACATACTTCAGTTCTTGTGTCAGTCATGAAAACAGAAAGCTCTTGGATGTCTTAAAGAGATACCTAATATAGGGAATAGAAGAAAATTCCTGAACAGCTGGAGAAAAGAGGGTGGTGCAGTGAAGTCACTGACTTCTGAGATGGGAACTCATGGCAGGAGAGTCCACTTCACTGTAGATAGGGATGAGCCACTACTGCAAGGCCATAGAGACACAGCAGCCACCTTGAAGGAAGTCAGAAGCCTGATGGCCTTCCTGTAGAGCCAGCTCCAGGGCGGTCAGAATCAATACTGCTCCTACTATTTCTGAAGCTGGCTCACACGAATCTGTTGCTGCTGCTATTGCCTAGAATACTGTAGAAAAAGAAAACTAGCACATCCCTTCATGTTGCTCAATGTCCCACCAACCAGACTGACACAGACACATGGAGAGAGCGCCTGAAGAAATAATCGCTGGCAGAGTGCTTGCCCCCAGCAATGTCAAGCCATCAACAACTTTCTGTTGTAGCACTCATTTGGAAAGGAACCAGCATTGTTGTAGCCATGACTGAATGATAGCCAACAGCCAGCACTAGTAATTGTCAACTGTAGCTCTCAACCATATTTAATCAGGAAATTAGAGTGTATTCTGGGTCACTCTCAGAATCTCTGAGACAGATGGGGTTTAGGGCTCATGATTCCCTAGTAAAAGTAAAATACTAAGTTTCTCTGTGGGGTTAGCACAGCCAAAGCCTCATTGCTACCTGTGGGCATGGACCGCGTTCTGTGCTGTTGCACAGTAGGTTCTGCTTCAGTGACTGAATCTCGGTGCCTTGCATTACTATCCTTATCAAAACAGACTACATGGTACAAATGCTGTGCCGTTGTTGCTCCCTGTAGGAGTGAAGTCTGGCTGCACTTGATCACATGCTGTCTTCAAGGGAGATCCTGAAATGCAAGGTTCTGACTCCTCCTATAGGGAAGTGGTTGTTAGTGATGCCACTCAATTCTGGCAATGAATCATTGTTTGCAAACTATCTAATAATGATTACGTAGCCATTAACATTTATCAAATACTACACAAGTATGTAAGGCTCGCCTTTTTGCAGATATATGTAATGCTCTGTGAGGTGACTGCTGTTGCCATTTCTACTTTGCAAATGAGGAAGTGGAGTGCAAAGACATACTTGAAAACAGCTCATAGTACTTAGCTATTGAGAAACAAGACCAGGATTTTGAACTTGAGTTTCCTGGATTCCAAATCAGTGGTTGACCCTTCCCAATTTTGTATATAAGAAATGTTGAGTTACTACTAGTCAATTAAAAATTATTTATTTTTATTCATGTGCATATATGTGTATCTTTATGAGTATGTGCCACATGTATGTTCCTGTGGAATCCAGAAGAAAGTGCTAAATCCTTTGGAGATAGAGTTATGGTCAGTTGTGAGCTCTTTGGTATGGGTGATGGTTACAGGAAACTGAACCATGGAAGAGCAGTGCTCTTAACCACTGGACCATCATTCTACCCCTCTTCTTCTCCTAGATCTTAGAGGATAAAGAGAGGAGGAGTCAGAGGATGCTGAGAGCTCTCAGGGGCCTGACTGTAAAGAAGTCCAGTGAGTGGTTGTTGAACCTACCACATATCAGGGTTTCATGGGAGCAGTGACCATGGAAGTCATATCTGTGTCTGGGATTACACTTTGTATGAAGAAGGAAAAGAGCAAAACGTTCTTTCCATTGTCCTGTGGTTTTTTCCATTATTCTTTGCTTTTAGTTCACCTTTATTAATTATATACATTTAAGTTATTGGTATACCACTTACCATTTCTTTGTGTCAAGAATATCACCCCAAATCTCTCCTCTCTTTTGAAATATCAATCTAATTGTGCTGATCACATCACCCTATGAGAACATCAGAACCTACCCGTCCTATCTAGCAATGACATTGCACTTGCCTACTAGCCTTCTCTCCTTTACCTCCATAGCCTCTGGTAACCAACCTTCTATATTGTGTTTCCATGACATCAGCTTCTTTAGATTCCACAAAAGAATGACATCATGTGCTGCTTATCTTTCTATGCATGGTTCATCTACTTACACCATTAAAATGCATCTTTATGCATTGAAGAAGATGACTCCAGCAGTCAGCCTGAGATTGATCAAAGAAGTAAGAGTGCAAACAGGCAGGATGTTGTTCTAGAATCCAGGGCAAGGCATGTGAAGGTGGTCGTAGTAACTAAGAGTGCCAAATATCCCAGGACAGCCAAACAAGAGAGTGTAAAACTAGGCTTCACACATAGAAGCCAGGAGATCACTGGCATTATGTTAACATATCAGTAGTGTCATTGATGTTGAAGCAATGAGCAAACCATTAAGGAATACATAGGAGGGCATAAGAATGGAAAGCGTACACAACGTTACAGGGTTTGTGACTGAGAAGTAAAAGACTAAAGAGAGGACAAGCGTAGTGTTGTTTAAAATGGAAGGAGCTTGAAAGAGTGATTGGAACAGAAGGATATATTTAAGAGGAAGCTGACAGCTGTGGGAAAAGAGAAGAGATCATCTGTAAGGTAAAGGCCCTGAGAAATAGAGAGCAGATAGGATCTGCAGTACTGGAGAGACCAGTCTCGAGTAGATGTTTCTTTCTGCTGGATGGATGGCACAGTTATAGATAAGTTTGTCTGTATGGAGAACGAAATGTGAGAAAGCTCTTCCCCCAAAGGCACTTTCTAACCTTTCTGTGAAGTAGGAGGAAGTGTAATCCCCTGAGCAAGAAAAGGTTAGGCTCAGCTACTGCAAGCTAATAACAGTTTGGTGTCTGGAGTAGGAGGTGCTCAGCTGGGCCAGGGGCAGTGGATATGCCACACAAGTTTCTACACAAGTCCTCAGAAGTATAGCATAGAAGTAGACAAGAAGTACATGATAAACATAAGAATGGCCTCTGTCTCAGTCAGGGTTTCTATTGCTGCAGAAAAACACTATGATCAAAAAGCAAGTTGGGGAGGAACGAGTTTCTTTGACTTACACTTCCAGATCATAGCTCATCATTGGAGAAAGTCAGGATAGGCATTCAAGCTAGGCTAGAATCTTGAGGCAGGAGCTGATGCAGAGACCATGGAGGAGTTCTGTTTTCTGGCTTGTTTCCACATGAATTGTTCAGCCTATTTCTCAGAGAGCATGAGACCACCAGCCAAGGGATGGAACCAGTCACAGCTCCTTGGACCCTTCCACATTAATCACTAACTGAGAAAATGCATTTCGGTTAGCTCTTATGGAGACATTTCTTCATCTAAGGTTCCTTCCTCTCTGATGACTCTATCTTGTGTCAAGTTGACATAAAACCAACCAGTATCGTCTCCAATCAGCAGAGCTGGAGTAGAGGCAAGGGAATTGATTTTAACAGGACATATTTTGAAATAGTTTTCTGCTTCATTACAAAGTTCGTGGCCAATCAGACACGTGAGGTCTAGGTGGAGACTGGGGATAGATGGTCACTTAGAGACAGATGTGGCTACAGTTTGGGAAATGCAGAGCAAAGTTCAAGTGAGTCAAGAACAGTGGAGTGAGGCTTTTTCAAAATAACAAGGCTGTAGTTGGAGTGGGATAATAAAGTGGTGCGACACTGGGATGCTAAAGGTGAGTGTGGCTCAGGGTGACCCTGGGGATGGAGTGTCTGAAGAGAACGGCGGGGAAAGGTGCTGGAGAAGCAGCTCAGGGTAGGGGTGCATATGGAATGCTGAGATCTACAATCAAATAAACCCAAACTACTTTTAACATGGATTTTTATTTATTCAGAGTCATGAGGGTGTGTTTTCCTACATACAGCTGGGAGATTCCTTGGGTTACCATGTCTCTTGGTAGTTGGACCTGTTTGGTACCTTTTGATAGCAGCATTGTCATATTGTTCTGAGTTCGGCAGTATAACTGGAAAACCCCACAGACCTAAGTATGCATCCCAGTCCGAATGTGATAAATAAATGGTGTCAACCACTGTCCAGCCACAGGACCAGGCAGGTGTTTGATTTGAACTTTTTCTAGAAAACAAAATGTCAATAAAAAGTGAGTAAATTGTATTTGTCTGCTTCCCCTTTCCTTTATGACAATTCTTACTGGATGAGACAGGATGCTGGTCTTACTATCAGTAACACCAAAGTGGGGTGCACTGTCTGTCTTCCTCAGGACAAAATGGGGTGCACTGTCTTCCTCAGGACAAAGCATTTCTTCTGGATGCTTGATCTTTTTGCCCACTGGATTTAGACACTAAAAGCAATTTGCTTTTATGTTTCTAACATCCTCATAGGTTCTATATGCATCTCAAAAGTCACTAAGATCTGTTAATAAATTTTTCTGATTGGCTTAGCTTTCACATCCCCAAAGAATGGTTTATTAGGCCCATGGTATCCTGCTGCTGACAGTTACAAAGGAAAGGGGTTACAGAGCCATTCTATCTTAAGTGCCTTGCCTGATGAATGGTGGGGATTCCTTGAGAACTTTGGTTGCTCTGGGAGTGTCTTTGCAGATTGCAGATTGTGTCAGGAGCCTCTGCTCATTAAACTCTGCTCCCTGGCAACTCTAGAACAAGATTGTGTGAAATACAGAAGATACACATGTCATTCTCAACAGGAGATGAGAAGTGCACTGGTTCATTTAATAGATTATAAGCAGGAACTGTAATGATTTTGGGGCCCCCAATTTATTACACACAGACACACACACCTATTTACAACACACCAGTGTTTTGGCTCAGTGTGGCAGTACAATTTTGTAGTCCCAGATCTTGGTTTGGCAGAAGCAGGAGGATTATTAAGTATGAAACCAGTCGGAACTAGTGAGTTAAAGGCCAACTTGAGTTTCATAGAGTGATATTGCCTCAAAAAATTAAGGGCTCAATATTGTTCTGTGGTAGGGTATTTGCATTGTAAATAAAAGGTCTTGAGTTTGGAGTAGAATGGTGGATTCATGGTTAAAGAGTATTAGTTGATCTTCCAGAGGACCCGGGCTTGACTCCTCACATCTACATGGTGCCATACAACTATCAGTAACACCAGTCCCAGGGGATATAACATCTTCTTTTGGCCTCTGAGGGCACTTGCATGCATGTGGTGATACACTTATGTACATGCAGGCAAAAACCTCATGCACACACGCACACACACACATACACACACACACACACACAGTGCTCTAGTGCATGCATACACTCAGTCTTGGGTTTAATTCTGGATACTGCAGAAGATAAAGTGAGTGCCTTTAATTGTGTTATACAGTTAAACACGAGCAAGGATCTTATATATTGATAGCTATGTAATTAGCACATGACAACTGGTGAAATGTGTATACTCCCCAAACATGGCACGAAGCCCTAAGACAAAAGTTTCTTTCTTGCTCACAATCCAAGGTGAATTTTTTGGGTGGATAGTTGGCTCTTGCTTTCCTGCAGCAACTCATCCAGGCTCTTTCTGTATGTTACACTGTCATCTTTAACATGTGGCTTCAAAGGGCTGCTTCAAGCCATTGAAACGAAAGTGATTATAAAGGATTGATGGAGCACTCAAGAAATTTTCAGGCAGGCCTGGAAATGACAACTATCACTTCCGTTACAATGTTTTTTAAGGGAAGTACAGATCTTATTGTATGTTCGTAGTACAATAGCCACTGGAACATTGTGGGGAAATACAGAGCATCAATGGACAACTCTTCTACCTAGCATAGTGATGTAAGTACACAAGAAATTGAAGAGGAAGAACAGCCCAGACCTACAGGTGAACCAGGAAGTCAGAGGGTTACATACCAGGAGAAATATCTACACTAGAATTTCTAGCAAAGCCTCTTAACTTTCTAAACTGAACTAAAAGAAATACACTATTCAGTAATACAAATTGGCAAGTTGAAATGTGGGCAGTAACAGTGGGAAGGACCTAGGCAAGATGCCCAGACTAGAAGGCACAGCTCCAAGAATGCCCAAGAAATACCCACACGAGAAATAAGATAAGTGGATTGAAATGAAGAAGCCATTGAGACCTTGAAGCCAAGGAAAATCAGCCATAAAAGCTGACATAAGAACTAGCTGGCTGATAGGAGAACCGGTTGGCATTCATATCTACTTACTAGCAGAGAGACTGCCTGGATCCTGAGTTCACTGTTTCATTTTTCAACGTCAATATCTACTTCCCAATAATTGACCAGAGAATCAAGTGATGTGTTGAAGACTAGGAGACTGACAGAATGAGAAAGAGACTAATTTTACATCCATTTCTGTTTTTTTTTTCAAGCTTAGATTAAGAAAGGAGGGCTGCTGTGAGGAAGGAAAGGATTTCTAATCTGTTTCGTGACAGAAAGTATTCTCAATCCTGAGCCAGAAAAAAAAAAAAAAAAGGGATGTTGGCAAGATCTACTTTATATGAATTCTATACTTTGGACAGGGAGAACTTTGCATGTCCCCTGTGCCTTACAAGAGTCTAGCCTTTGGATCAGGGCCCAGGGGTGTCTGCTCAAACTATTGCACTAACGAAGGTCAATACAAGTAGTAAACACAATACAAGTAGTAAACACAATACAAGTAGTAAACACTGAACCTGTACTCTGATCTAGCCAACAGACAGGACATTCTCCACAGTTATGTGGAGAGCAGAGACTAACACTAACATGAACTCTAGTGCCCCATATTTGACGACCTCCCCTTGGTGGGGGAGCCCTGGTGGCACACAAAGAAAGAATAGGCAGGCTACCAAGATGAGACTTGATAGCTATGACCATAAAGTAGGGGAGGAGATCCCCCTTGATCATGGACATAGGGAAGGGGAATAGGGTAGGGATGGGAGGGAGGGAGGAATGAGTGGATACAAGTGATGGGAGAAAAATTGAGTTGTAATTGGAATAAATTAATTAATAAAAAAAGAGTCCACTCTTCTTGCATTGCACCCTCCATCCTTTCTTGCTGTCCGTTCTTTCTTCCCTGCCTTCTTCCCTCTGTTCCCTGCCTCCTTTCTTTTCTCCCTTCCCTGTCTCCTTAAATTTTTTCCCATTTACATTTTTTCCAACTATTGTCTATATTAAAGTTCCAAGATATGAGGAAGGTACGAGTTCATGTATAAGAATTCTACATGGGGAGGACCAGGTGTTGTGATGGTTAGTATAGTCTGCATGGCAGAACCTGGAAGACAAGCCTCTGGGCACATCTGTGAAGGAGAGTCTAGAGTGCTTCAGCGATGGGGGGGGGGGGGAACTCACCCTAAATGCACGTGGCACCATTCCAGGGGCTGAGGTTCTGGACTGCATAGAAGGGAGACTGTGATCTGACCGTTGGCATTCACGTCTCTGTTTTCAGATTATGGATTCAATGTGGCCTCAGCTTCCTGTCACAAAGACCTGCACATCACAAAGGATTGTACCATTGGATTGTGATCAAAGGGGCCCTTTCCTTCCTTTAGTTTTGTGAGATATTTCCCTTTCTCTCTCTCTCTCTCTCTCTCTCTCTCTCTCTCTCTCTCTCTCTCTCTCTCTCTCTCTCTCTCTCTCTCTCTCTCTCTCTCTCTCTCTCACTCATTCTGTGAGAGAGGATTTCTCTCTGTAGTCTTGGCTGTCCTGAACACACTTTGTAGACCAGGCTGGCCTGAAACTCACAGAGATCCACATGCCTCTTCCTCCCCGAATGCTGGAATTACAGGTGTGCACCACTGCATCCATCTGTGAGGTATTTTCTAACAGTAGTTAGAAAGGTAGCTATGATATGGCTGAACCAACAGCAGGCATACATAGTATCTATTGCCCAGATTGAGTCCTTTGTTGTAAATTTTTGGCTAAAACTGTGCAAGTACATACTCCTAAGATGGTAATTACCTTTAGCTTGCATTTAATTTTCATACTACCTCCTCAAGGAAATAGTCACAACAATATCTTAGGAATAAAGATATTTATCCAAGTTTTATTTATAGTACTAAAAACTTTAAAGACAGATTTACTGCTCAAAGTTTAACAAAATATGATATAATTATTAAAAATTATGAAGTGTTTTAGTAAAGTGGAGGTTATTATGATTGAGCATCTGTTTTCCAAGTGATAAGAAACTTTGTCAAAGCTAAACAGGGAAGAAAAGCCTAAAAAGAAACATGTCACTGTAGCACTGGGTACTAATTACTGTGTATGAATTACTCAGGTGACATTTTATGATTTTTCTATGTTTTCCTATGTTTTGCTTCACCTGTCTTTTCGTATTTGGCAATACAAAGTCAGCTTTAGTTTTTGTGGAGAGTTATTTATATTAATGTGATCCCCTCTTAGTTTTATGCTACCAGACACAACTCTGATACAGATAGCAAAACAATACCTTTGTGCATTACATTGTAAATTATGCTTTGCAAAAGGGATGGCAAGACTTATGTAGACCTGTAGGTGCTTCCAACACATGTAATAAGAGTTTTAGAGTTACTGATATCACTTGTAAGTCATAGTCTACAAGATTTGATGGGGAAGAGTGTCATATACATTGTTGGAGCAAACTGACAGCATTTGTGCCACTGCGACAGCACAGGTCCTCTGGCCTGACTTATAATGGTTTTGTGGATCTCAAAGACTCTGATAGACTTAGTTGGAGTGGAAGCGAACTCTTCTTTGCAATGACTTAGGGATTCTTAACTTTGGCCACTGATACCTGTGAAAACTTTTTGGTGATGGGGACTCTGGATAGTTAAATGTTTGCCTATTTATTTATAGCTAACAAATATCACAAACAGCATTATTACTGGGTGTTCTCGACTCCATCATAATTCACAGTGGGAGATGGAAGAGACTGAAATATCCCTGTTCAAAATTCCATTTAATTAGAGAAATATTGATGTGTGCAAATGTTCTCAGTAGTTGAAGGGAAGACATCAATGCATTGGTAGTTGAAAAGAGATACATACATTATTCAGGGAAGAAATCTTTACTGTTGGTCCAGAAGGAAAGAAGAACTAATGGTAAAAGAATAATATGGCATTGCAAGATGTTGCTAAAGAGATAGAAAAAGATGAACAAAGTAGAACAAAGTATCATTTTCTTATTCAGCCAAGATTTAAAAATTTAAAACATAAAATGATGATTTGGTCAGGGTGGAACAGAACCAAGAGAACAAATTTACATAAATATATTTTATACATATATTTATATATTAATAAATGTGTGTAGGTGTGTGTGTGTAGGTGTGTGTGTGTGTGTGTGTGTGTGTGTGTGAGAGAGAGAGAGAGAGAGAGAGAGAGAGAGAGAGAGAGAGAGAGAGAGAGAGAGA
>OU015755.1:34013153-34029059 GCA_907169655.1 Acomys percivali | reverse complement strand
AGAGAGAGAGAGAGAGAGAGAGAGAGAGAGAGAGAGAGAGAGAGAGATTAAACAATAGTTGCAGCCAAGACACAGAGGACTCAGTAGCTACTTGGGCCTTGGGTCTCGATATCTCAGCAGTTAAAGCAGTCCCACAACAGCAGTCTCTTCTTTGGGCTGTACAATGTGGAGTCACTCATTCTATAAGGTGTGGTGCGTCCATAGTCCCAGTCTGGTGCAGGAGGCCCAGACAGTTCCTGGGGAGCCCCTGATGTCTAGGTACACTGAAGGCTTGGAAATACTTGGTTCTGCTATCAGCAAAGGAATTGGCAGCAGAAGCAACAGGACAAACCAACTCAGGGGCCAGACAGAGGCCAAGTCAAAGGGAAGGTAATCTTCCTTTTTAAACACCTTTCTTAGCTGCGCTTAACCTGAAGGTGCCACCTGTGGTCCAGTCCACGAGCCTTCCCACGTCAGTCGAGGCAGTCCCACCACTCCTCAGGTTGAGTTCCCTATTCAGGTGATTCTAACTTGTGGCACGCTGGCATTAAAACCAACCATAATAAATGGATACAGAGCACCACATTTCAATATCTGAAGCCTTATTTGGAATCATTAGAAAGTGAACCCCCTACGACCTGCTAATCGAGCATAAACGTGCATTCAGTATTGAAATAGGGCAGTGAACCATAGAGTTTACCCCCAAGGGTAAATAGAACAGATTTTAAATTTGCAAGGAAAATATATACCACAGCTGACAGGGAAAAATGACTTGAGTATGATTTTTTCTTGTCCATGCAAATGAAGGTACACTGTGGTCCAAGAAGTATCACAGTCTGTTTATAACAGGGATTCCTGAGTGCCTTGCATCATCTCTCTGACATTCAGCATCCAGATTTGTTTAGACAAGAAGTTGAATTTCGTTTTCTTATAGAGGTTTCACGATGAACTTGAAAATACTAATTTGTGATCATCACACCAAAGATGAGCATATATATATATATATATATATATATATATATATATATATGTATATATATGTATAGGCATATATATATATATATATATGTATAGGCATATATATATGTATATATATGTATAGGCATGTTATGTGCTTATTTAAAGGGCTTGGATCAAAGGTTTCATTTTGCTTTCTGTTCAAAACTTTCTAATCAGTAGTTCTCCAACTTAAATGCACATCCCATGTGTTCGTGTGCTTAAATACAAATTCAAGAATAAGCAAAGCTAATCAATCTCTCATGAAGGCATTAGAACAATCCCTTCTTTTAGGGATAGTGACTAGGAACAGTGTCATGGAACTTAGAATGTGTCAAATATAATGCATCTATAAAATATGTTTTTGTTATATTTCGGAGTTGTGTGTCTTACTAACTGGCTGCTATTCCACACCTGTAATTTTAAACAAAAATTATTTTGTCAACTTGTGGGCTATGCTTGCCATAAACCAATCAATCTATAAATAAATAAATAAATAAATAAATAAATAAATAAATAAATAAATAAAATGTCTGGCCCTGATGTCATAAGGTTGGGGCTTGTTGGCTGAAATGACCTCATCTCAAATATGAAGCACAAGTAAAGAAACAGCGGACAGATTCTGCCTTTGTTCCTGATGGGGCTCTTGGCTATTTTAACAGCAAGTATGGGCTCCACTGATGCCTGTTCCCTCTTTTCAGCATCCATGCTAGTGAGCCTCAGATGTTTGTCTTCGCAGATGGAGGTGAGTGATAATTCTCAAACCTGCACAGTTACTGTGCTGGGGAGCTGTCCCTTTAGGCTTGTTTTTCTTTTTGTCCCTTCTAAAATCTTGCTGCAAAGGGGGACCTGCTTGTACCTCCAGTCTGACCAAGAGAGTCAAACTTAGCTTTGGCAGAATGGAAGCATTTTCACACTGTTTCTTCCTTTCTTTCCCTCATGTGGTTTCTGGAACTCTTTGGTGGGCTCCCTCACCCAGGGATTTGATCTTTTACTGGCAGAAGCTTATGCTCAGCCCCAGAGGATGTGGTGTGGGTAACTCTTGTTGGCAGCTCTCCCCAAACCTGTCGTGCATCTTACTACCCCATCTGTGAACATACTCAGAAGAGGAATGCCATCATAAGAATTGCTAAGAAAACTTCTTGTAAATGAGAAGGAAAAATTATCAGTCATAACCCTACTGCTGTGAGCTGTACACAGTGGGAATCATGTTGCTGTCAGTTGTACTTGAAGGAATCCTTTTTTATTTTTATTTTTAATTTGTTCACTCTACATCCTGATCAAATCCTACTTCTTAACAGACAAGAGCACCCAGAAATGAGTAGGGACGGTAAAGAGAAAAGGTGACTCTGGACTTATTTTGTTTTTAATTTCCTGTAATTATAAAGTTTTTATCTTCAGATGTTAAAATGGCTCCTAATTCTTCTGGCCTCTAACATAGTCTGGCTCCAAATCCTAAAACAAAAATAAGAGATGCAATTTGAGGTTTTATGGCTGCAGATAAAAATCCTTCTGTACACAATGAACACACACATTTTTTTTAAAGCAAACTACAACCAGGCTACAGATGCCTGAGAAACAGCCTGGTTTGAACTGAGTCATGGGGAAAAGTAATCTGTTTTCAGTTGTCCAGCCAAGCCCACATTTGCCTGGTTGTTTGCTTGCTCCCTGCCAATGCAGAAACATCAAAGAAACAACAAGATACCAGAGGCCAGCTCTGCCTTAAAAGAAGGCACTGTCTTTGATTTGTTCATTTATTGAACAAATATTTATGGGATGCCTACCATCTGTCTGACCGTGTTCTAGGCATGGAGGGGACGAGTCAGTGAAAAAAAAAAACTCAACAGCTAAAAAGGCGATTGCTCTCATCCTGTGTGAAATATTTTGTGATTCATAATACAACACAAATAGCAGGTTAAAGATGCATTAATAGAAGACGGAGTGTAATCTGAGCAACACGGTCTTCAAATTCTAACGGAGACCTCACCTCCCAAACTATGATGCCAAATGAAAGAAACCTTAAATATGCCCCACTGACATTTTTACTCAACTTTGTTTTGCATTAAAATGTGCTTAAGATAATACTTGCTGCCTTGCCCATCTTTGAGTTCACATCAGGGGTACCAAATGCATCTGTAATGTCCTTGTCTGTCACCAGCATCCCAATACATAACGCTTCATCTTGGAAACTTGATGCCCTACTCATGAAACAGCAAATTCCTTGTTTACCCCTCTCCGCACTGCCTGGCACCATGATTCTAGCATTTGTCTATATGATTTTGACAAGTTTAATGTCATAGAGGCAGAATTTGTGTTTGTCTTTGTGTGATTGGCTTACCTCACTCACTGCAATGTTTCTCAAGGTTCACCCGGTTGCGTGTGAGAGAGTAGTATTGTATTATATGTATACACTATGAAAGCACCCCATTTTGCATCTCTGCCTGGGCACACGTAGACACTGGAAAACCTTACATAGTTTTTTAATAATGTTTTTATGAACACGTTTACACAAATATGTCTTTGAAGCCTGATTTTCAGTCCACTTTGTAAATACTCAGAATTGGCATTCCTGGATCATATACAGAGATAGCATTTTTGATTTTTAGGAAGAGATCCAGCACAGTAATCCAAAACAGTGGCTGTACCATTTCAACCATCAGTGCATAAATGTTCCAATTTCTCCACACAGCCGCCATCACTTATTATTTAGTCATTTACCTTGAGAGTAGTCATCTTAAAGAGTGTGCAGTGTTCTTTTGCTGAAATGTGAACTGGGATAGTTCTACAAGGTCATAACCATAGCTAAAAGCCTGTAGACCTGACCTTTGATATTGGCGCCTTGTGATTGGAGAGAGAGAGAGAATATTGCAGACCACAGACTCAAAATTATCTTGAGTTATCTTTGGTCTCTTTTCATAACTATGTCTATCAATCTTTGTATCTGGCTGAACTAGCACTTTTTCTTTTGTTACTATTAGCTAAAAATTTAAAATGAATACATAGTTTCGACAGATCTTCAGCCTCTATCATTCCTAAACCTGACTATATTAGCATCTAAATATTGAGAAAGATTTCATCTTGTAAATGACAACTAAACCCTACCTTAAACATTTCCCTGCTGCTTTGAACTCCATCTGTTGGTGGCTCACCTCTTTTTTGTATAACTATAATGAGATAATGTGACCTCTTTCAGGAGAAACAAAAATGCTCTGGGGAGCATGGATTTGTTTTTCTGGGGCTTGACCACTCATAGTTATTATAGAATAAAGTATTTTCTTAGTTCAGAGATGTTACTCTAAACACAGTGGTCAAATGGTATTGTAAAAAATGAGAAAAAAACAAAAATGGCTTCTAAATATATGAGGATGAGTGAGCCGGTAAGGGACCAATAAGTGTCACTGGTGTTTGTAGCTGTTGAGCTGTCAAACCTGTTAGATAGACAAACAAAAATTTAAACATCTGTCATATTTTTGCATGTCACCCATGTTTCCAGCTCAGGGAGTCTTTGATCAAGCAGCATTTCTCATTAGGTCCTGTGGCAGCCACAGACAGAATAACTCATTTTACTGAGTAGATCATAATATTCTCAGTATATGGGTTTAATACTACAGTGAACTACAGGAAAGCAAGCTTCAGAACAGGATTTCCAGATCCTACTATTTGTGTCATTATTAGGGGTAAGTGGTAGAACAGCCACCCCTAATCTCCCAAAGTCTACAGTAAATCATAACTTTTGCATGAAATTACATCTTACCTCAAAGTGACCAATTCTCACATTTAACTCAGTTCCCTTTTAAGTTTTTGAGACTATAATTACATTTTTTTCCTTCTTCTCTTTCCTCTGTTTAAACTCTTCCATGTGCCTTACTCACCTTGCCCTTTGTCAAATTTATGTCCTCTTTTTCTTTAATTAACTTAAGTCCAAGGTAGACATGATGAAGTGTTACTCGGTCCTTACAACTGAGCATGAAGCATTACACTTGAGGGGTGGCAACAGTAACAAATATCACAAGCTAAGGAAATCTCTTTCTGCCCCTTCCTTCTACTTGCAGTGAAAATTCCCCCAATACTGTACCTTGAGTATTGTGTTTCCCTGTTGAATCCCATCAAACTGACCATTAAATATGCAATGCAAGATTATAATGTCAATCTTCATCTCTAAAGATGAGCAAAGCAAGACATGGTGACACCTGTCTTTAATTCCACTTCAATCCCAGCACTGGAAATGAGCACATGCACGCATGCACGTGAGCGCGCGCGCGCGCGCACACACACACACACACACACACACACACCGAAGCACAGTTTGTATAATGTTACTTGTATGTATATGTAAAATGGGCAACACTTATCTAATTTTAATTAATTCATTCATATTACATCTCAATTATCCCATCCCTTGTATCCTCCCATTGCTCCTCCCCCCCCCAACTTACCCCTTACTCCCCTCCCCTATGACTGTGATTTGGGGGGGTGAACTTCCTCCCCCTGTATATGCTCATAGGGTATCAAGTCTCTTCTTGGTAGCCTGCTATCCTTCCTCTGAGGGCCACCAGGTCTCCCCATCAAGAGGACATGGTCAAATATGGTGCACCAGAGTTCGTATGAAAGTCAGTCTCCACTTTCCACTCTCCACTCAACTGTGGAGACTGTCCTATCCATTGGTTATATCTGGTTCAGGGTTCAAAGTTTACTGCACGTATTGTTCTTGGCTGGTGCTATAGATTGAGCAGAACCTGGGGGCCCAAATCCACCATCATAAGGTTCTTCTTGTAGGTTTCCAGGATACTCTGGATCCTTCTATTTCCCCATTCTCTCATACTTCTCCCAATAGGATGTCCTCCCCTTGTCCCACTTTCCTGGTGAGTGAAGACTTTCATAGGACATATCCCTTGGGCTAGTGCCCAGATATAAGTGAGTATATACCATTTGAGTCTTTCTGGTTCTGGGTTAACTCACTCATTATGATCATTTCTAGCTCACTCCATTTGTCCACAAATTTCAGGAATTCTTTGCTTTCAATAGCTGAGTAGTATTCCATAGTATAAAGGTACCACATTTCCATTCTTCTACTGAGGGACACTTAGGCTGTTTCCAGGTTCTGGCTATTATGAATAAGGCTGCTATGAGCATAGTTGAGCATATATCCTTGTTGTGCGCTGGAGTATCTTCTGGGAATATTCCAAGGACTGGAATAGCTGGGTCTTAAGGAAGCCTTATCCCCAGTTTTCTGAGGTAGTGCCAGATAGATTTCCAAAGTGGTTGTACTAGTTTGCATTCCCACCAACAATGAAGGAATATTTCTCTTTCTCCACATCCTCATCAGCATGTGGCGTCACTTGAATTTTTGGTTTTAGCCATTCTGATGGCTATAAGATGGAATCTCAGAGTTGTTTTGATTTGCATTTCTCTGATGACAACAACATTGAGCATTTCTTTAAGTGTTTCTCAGCCATTTGATATTCCTCTGTTGAGAATTCTCTGTTTAGTTCCAAGCCCCATTTCTCAATTGGTTTGTTTGGTTTTGTGGTGTTTAATTTCTTGAGTTCTTTATATATTTTGGATATTAGACCTTTGCCAGATGAAGGGTTGGTGAAGATATTTTCCCAGTCTGTAGGCTGTCACTTTGTTCTGTTGACAGTGTCTCCTGCCTTACAGAAGCTTCTCAGCCTCATGAGGTCCTATTTATTAATTATTGACCTTAAGGCCTGGGCTGTTGGTGTTCTGTTCAGGAAGTTGTCTCCTGTGCCAATGTGTTCCAGGCTATTCCCCACTTTTTCTTCTAACTGATTTAGTGTCTCTGGTTTTATGTTGAGATGTTTAATCCATTTGGACTTGAGTTTTGTGCATGGTGACAAAGATGGGTCTAATTGCATTTTTCTACATGTAGACATCCAGCTGGACCAGCACCATTTGTTGAAGATGTTATCCTTTTTCCATTGAATAGATTTGGTTTCTTTGCCAAAAATCAAGTGATTATATGTGTGTGGATTCATTTCTGGGTCTTCGATTTGATTCCATTGATCAACCAGCCTATTGCTGTGCCAGTACCTTTGATCAAATTATCCCTATTTGCAGATGATATGATAGTGTACATAAGTGACCCCCAAAATTCCACCAGAGAACTCCTTCAGCTGATAAACACCTTCAGCAAATTGGCTGGAGACAAAATTAACTCAAAAAAGTCAGCAGCCTTCCTATATACAAATGACAATCAAGCAGAAGAAGAAATGAAGAAAACTATACCCTTCATTATAGCCATAAGCAATATAAAATATCTAGGAATAACTCTACCCAAGCAAGTGAAGGACTTGTTTGAGAAAAACTTTAAATCTCTGAAGAAAGAGGTTAAAGAGGACATCAGAAGATGAAAGGATCTCTGTTGTTCATGGATCTGGAGAATTAACATAGTAAAAATGGCCATCTTACCAAAAGCAATTTACAGATTCAATGCAATTCCTATCAAAATACCTACACAATATTTTAAAGACATTGAAAGATCAATTCTCAACTTCATATGGGATAACAAAAAACCCAGAATAGCTAAAACAATCTTATACAATACAAGATCCTCAGGAAGAATCTCCATTCCTGATCTCAAGCTGTACTGTAGAGCAATAATAATCAAAACACTTATCTTCTTAATACAAATATTTTTATTTGTCTATAGGAAATGCTTCAAGTTTATGAACTATCTGATGGCTATCATTGGATTCCTGATTTATAACTATAAGGTTATGAAAATATCCTAAAGTATAAAATATTGGTAGTCCATATTTCTTTCCCTTAGACCAAATATCCATTACAATAATATTTATTATATAATTCTGCACATTCTCAATGAATTTCCATAGCTTTGAAAATACTTAAAGTGTAAATTCAATGCTTGTGTTACACTATCTATATTTAAGATGCTCAGTATGCAGCTGTGTCTAGTGCTTACCACAGGTATAGGATGTGACTATCGCCACAGAAATTTACAATTGACAGCAGTGTTCTAGGAAGGTTTATCTCCTTATGTTTTGTTCATTTTGTTGTTGTTTCAAACAGTATCTCTATGTAGAATTGGCTGTCCTGGAGTTTGCTATGAAGACTAAACTGGCTTTGAACTCACAGAGATTATCCTATCTTTGTCTCCCCAGTGCTGGGATTAAAGTGGGGTTAAAGGCAGATACCACCACGCCTTGCTTTGCTCATCTTTAGAAATGAAGATTGACATTATAATCTTGCATCGCATATTTAATGGTCAGTTTGATGGGATTCAACAGGGGAACACAATACTCAATGTACAGTATTGGGGGAATTTTCACTGCAAGTAGAAGGAAGGGGCAGAAAGAGATTTCCTTGGCTTGTGATATTTGTTACTGTTGCCACCCCTCAAGTGTAATGCTTCATGCTCATTTATAAGGACCTAGTAACACCTCATTATGTCTACCCGGGACTTAACTTAATTAAAGAAAAAGAGGACATAAATTTGACAAAGGGCAAGGTGAGTAAGGTACATGGAAGAATTTGAACAGAGGAAAGAGAAGAAAGAAATAATTTAATTATATTATAGTCTCAAAAACTTATAAGAGAAATGAGACAAATGTGATAATTGGTCACTCTGAGCTTGTGATATTTAGCTAGTTGCCACCCCCAAGTGTACTAGTTAATACTCTGTTGTAAGGGCCATGTAACACCACTTCATCATGTGTACTTGGGACTTATTTCCAGTTCCTTAGAAACTGAGGCAAAGGCAGACACATGCATAGGGATTCAGGGATTGTCATTCACAGGATGAACTATTTCACAAGACTTAGATGTTAACATGATCTTAGCTGTAGGGTTGACTCAGGCTATAAGTCTACCAAGACTAGTGGATATTTAACCATTAGTCATAAAAGGAAAATTGCTAGGTCAGATGCAAGGGTTGATAGTACAGAATCATTAAACAAGGCTAAAGATAAGCAAAGATAACTTTGACTTCATGGTCCAGAACATTCCATCTCTTCACAATCATACACACACACACACACACACACACACACACACACACACACACTGATCATACTCAAAGATTCAGAAAAGGTAGTTGGTACAAACTCATAGCTTTGCCAAACTGAGGAAACATGGACCATTACCCAAAACTTGAACACATCATGCCAAACACATTTCAGCATCTGCCATGAGATTAGGTTGGCAAATCTGTTCAGCACGAGCACTTTGGAATGGAGAGTGAAGCTTTTTTAAATGTAATGGAGTTAATGATGGTATTCTAATACTAATAAGGAGCTAATGAAGAATGACTTCGGTGCCAAACAAAACTACTGCAGGAAATGCCAGCAACACTCTGCTTACCTTCAAGCCCAACTTCTTAACACTCTGATACCCTGTAGACAAGAACTCACAGTTCTCACTGAGTTAGAATGAAGATTTAAGAGTTTAAGAAAGCTTTTCACCTAGAAATTGGTCTTCATCTCTGGGCCCAGTCCATATGTTTCTGTGGATAAAAATAAGCCCTCACATGATATTTGATGAGCTGAATGAAATGTGCAGCATTTCCATCTAGGTTTCTAAAATATAGAGAAGGCATCTTTGTGACATGCTTAGAATTTCTAAAGTAAAGATGCTGTCAAACTAACAGTGTGATGTCTTGCTCCCTCTTTATCACTTTAATCCCTATATCACTTTGCCTCAGGAATAAACAATTGTCATGATTCTTAAAGTCTTCTGTCCCCACACACCTTTCTTCTTGATCTAGTGTTTGGTCATATGTCAATATTCACAGTAACTCATTATTAGCTTATATTGTGTGCTGCTCAAATATGTGCAACAGACTTGCAAATCATGGGCATTAAAACTGAATCGCTCTATGGACTGCCTCATCTGGAAGGTTTCTTAGCAACAGTCTAGGACAAACTATTATATTAAAGATGAAAAATGAGAACCCACACAGAGTTGATAACTATATTAAGATTACAGTATATATTTCTGATAGTTAATGCTACAGAAACATTTTTTTCAGCAATGATCATTATAGTCTGTTGCACACTTCCTGTGCTTTGGTTGCTTTACTAAGACTGAAGTAAGTAAACATACGTACATTGTACTATCATCTCGATCTTTTTAACAAGGATTCAGGTCAGTGCTACAGCTAGCTCCATTTTTTTTTTAATTTATTCTTGTTACATCTCAATGGTTATCCCATCCCTTGTATCCTCCCATTCTTCCCTCCCTCCCATTTTTCCCTTATTCCCCTCCCCTCCATTTTGAAGAGAAGAAAATGTAACGTACAGGAGGCAAATGAGTGTTGAAAGCCACACACTGGTGTTTTCCTGGGCTCCAGAATCTTAGTTCTCAACTGCCAAACTGTGTTGTCTGAACAAAATTTTCTTGGGGAAAAATGATTGCATGCCTGGAAAGACTGACTGAAACATGTTTTTATTTTTTTTATCACCAGTGAAAATGCTCCTCAAGGCAGAACCAAAAGGCTGAAGCTGTGTGCCACAGGTGTCCTTCACATTTCAGAGATAGTAGCAGGAAAAAAATAATAATTATCACTTTAAGTCACATCAAATAAAAATTTTCCGTTTTATCCTAACTTCATCAAAAGTAGAATACAACATTGGTGTCAAAGACAGGTGGTAGGAATGTGTATCTCATTTGTTTTCTTATCTAGGAAAAGTTATCCTGAGTTTCAATTTTCCTTTGTTTAAACAAAATACATTGCTGGAAGGGAAAAACTCATATAAAATGCACTAACAATGCTTTTTAAAACACTCAACTATTTCCCCTCTGCTAAGTACATTGAGGGTTTGTATCTAAAAGAGGGACAACAATTCATGCAGAAACTGATGTTGACTTTGATCTTTTTTCTTCTTCAAAGTCAAGTTCCCACTTGCTTCCTCTGAAATCTAAATAATTCTCCAGTTATCAAAAAGAAGTCTCTGTATTGTTTCAATTTGATGGCAATGTGCAAAGATATCAATAGACCACTTCAAACCCAACCAATATGTTTGCCTTTCTCTTTCTAGAGGGCTTTCTTCTTTAACTCCCACCACTTGGATAAAGCTCTCATTGTCAACCAGAGAACAGTGGTGTTGCCAAAAGTAAGCTATTTGGGGTGTAGCCTGCCTGTCCATTTATCTATTGGGTTGTACTGAACTCTTCTTTCTGTTTTAGGAACAATAAGGAGAAATTATGGTGCTCCTTGGTCTGTGGTCTGAGCCAAGTCCAACCAAACTCCGATTATGGAAAATCATGGGACTGATTCCATGCAGTCATCAGTGATCACACAGTTTCTAAGTGTGGTTGTAGTTATAATGAGGACCAGTATCTATACTTTATACCACAGTATTCCCTAGAATCATTGAGATTTTGGATTTTACTGTTGATGGCTTTACCATTACACTGCAACTTGTCATTGAAAGTAATCTTAATAATTGACATTTTTATAGGTGAAAAAGCAGGCCCAATGATTTTAAAAATTATCAAAGGTCAACCTGAAATGCATGAAATAATATCAATCTTCAAAAATTTTCACCACAGATGGCTCAGAGGGTAGAGGTAGCTGCCACTAAGGCTGATGGCTTGTGTTGGATCCCTAGGATGCACACAATGGAAGGACATAAGAACTTCCACAAGTTTTCCTCTAACCTTTATGCATGTACCGTGGCATGTGCTTCTATATATGAACACCACGCCCCCCACACACAATAAAAATGTAAAAAGACAACATTTTCACCAAAAAGAAATCCCAACTTCCTAAATATAGATACATTTTAATTGCATTTTAGGATTTTTCATACTAATTTCAGGAATGGGGAGTCCCCCCACCCCAAATCTACTACATGACCCAGCTATACTACTCTTTGTCATATGCCCAAATAACTCAATATTCTATTTTACAGATACTTGATCAACAATTACTGCCCTATTACAGTAGCCAGGAAATGGAAAGGACCTAAAGGTCCTTCAAAAGATGAATGAATAACGAAAATGTGGTATATACACACCATGGAATACTATTTATCTGTTTAAAAAATGAAATAATGAAATTTGCAGATAAATTGGTATCCCTAGAAAAGCTTATATTGAGTGAGCAAACCAGACCCAGAAATGCCATATATAATTCTTATCTGTGCTTCCTAGTTTCAAATCCTCAGGTGTAAGTATATAATATGAGTAACCACAGAAGTGAGTAATGCATAAAAGGACCATAGATGGTGGGGATGGTTAAGGAAACGAATGGCACAATGCAGCTGCTATGAAGAAGGAAACAGAAAAACGGGGAAGGAGCTCCAATTGGGGAGAAGGATGGCAGGTCAATACAGAAGGAGAAGGAGGGACAAATAATTGGTTGTTTGATAAAGTCTTAAGAATTAAGTTATTTTATATTTACCTAAAATTACACATATCTGTGTGTCTATGGAGTTACATATTAAGTGGAAGTTAAGCCACTTGAGTTGACAGTGTTCCCCCACAAGAATAACAGACTAATGAAACCCCCAGTACCAGACACAAAAGGTCTTTTGTAGGGCTGGTCAGGGTAATCCAAGAGACTCCTCAAACAACATAGATTATTATCGATGTAGCCCTTGCTTGACTTCAAAGGTCGTAGGTGGGACTCTGTTGCTGAAGACACTATATACTTAGGATACACAATGAGCAGAGCTAGATCTGACCGGAAACTCCCTTCCCCTCAGTCTAGCTCCCATGGTTCCAGAATATACTATGCAAGTTACCAAGGAAGGGAAGCAATTAAACAGTTCTACCCCAGGGGAATCCAAAATGGCAGCGAGCAGTGTGGACCATGTTTGGAAGCTCCAGTGAACAATTCAGGGAATTGCACAGATTTCTGAGCCAGGAACACCAAGGTCCCGACACCACGGCAGCAGGAGTGCTCCACGGTTCGGAGGGACCAGGGTGCGGAGGACCTGCGTGCCCCTACACACAGGAGGAGTGCGGATTTTCTCGGATCAAAGCAGCGGCGGCACAAGCGGCTCCAGCGGCTCCAGCGGCACCAGTGGCAGCGACTGAGGTTTGCAGCTCAGAGCCTTCCAGTGGAGGCGGTTAGTGTGGTGGCTCGTGGGAGTTGCTGCGGGAGAGGGGACACTGGACAGGATTTGGGTCACGTGGTGCCTTGTGACCCAAACTGGACTCAGCAGACCGTTCGGCCCCAGAGTCCCAGGTACAGCTCAGGGCGCAGAGCTGTGGAGACGCTGGCTCAGCACAGCAGGCAATTCTGCCCAAGGCAACAGCTCAGTGCAGCCGCAGTTCACCTGCTGTGACGCAGGCTGGGTGGAGCGCTCAGCACCACTGAGGGCGCCAGCTTAGCGCAGCCACAGTTCACCTGCTGTGACGCCGGCTGGGCGGAGAGCTCAGTCCCACCTGAGGCGATAGCGCACATCAACGAGCAGTTCTGCTCAAGACACTAGCTCTCCTCAGAGGGCAGTTTTGGGGCACTGACGCAGGCTGAGGTCAGCACGCAGATTCAGCCCAGAGGCCCTAGCTGGACTTGCTGGGCAGATTAGGCCCAGAGATTCTTCCTAAGCTGTGCACACAGGCTCGGCGGCCCCAAGACTCTGGCTGGACTATCCACGCACTATAGGCCCAGAGTCCTGGGCTGAATTCAGCATGCAGTGTGGGTCCATAGTCCCTGGCTGAGCTGGGTGCACAATTCTGCCCCGGAGACTCGGGTGGAGCTCGGTGTGCAGTTTAGGGCCAGAGTCCCTAACTGTGCTTGGCAGACAGATTGGGCCAAGAGACTCTAGTAGAGCTTTTGGCACAGTCCCAGCTCTAAGACTCTGGTTGGACACAGTGTGCAGTTTGAATCCAGAATTCCTGGCTGAGCTGCGCGAATGTTTCAGGCATGAGTCAATAATTGACCACAGCACGCAGTTTGGCCAAATGCCCCTAGCTGAGCTTGGTGCGCAGTTCCAGTCCGAAAATTCTGGCTGGACCCTGTGTGCATTTTGAGCCCATAATTCCTAGCTGAGCTCGGCAGACGGTTCAGGCCCTGAGATTCTAGCTGAGCTCAGAGGGTAGTTTGGGCCCAGTGTCCCTGGCTGGACTTGGCAGGGAATCCAGAAAGCTGTGGATACCTTGGCCTGACCCAACGCTCATCCAGAGACCCAGAACGATTGCAGGACCCACAGCACAGGGGAGCTGAGGATCACTTGCTGTAAGAGCCCAAAATGACAGGGCTAACCTCCTGCCATCCACAACAGTGAAACACCAGAGCTTCCAACCTACGGAAACCGTGAGAAAACAAGTGAATCTATCATCAGACTCCCTCCATCCAACTCAGGAAGCTACCCAACCAAAACAAAGCCGGCAAGATGTCTAAAGGACAGCGTAAAAGCATACACAAAAAACCCCAAAACAACATGGCGTCTCCAGTTTCCAGCTATCCCAAAGAAAATAACCCAGAGAGCTCAAATACAACGGAAATACAAGAAAATGACCTCAAATCCTTAATAAGGAGCATATTAATGGAGGAAACAAATAAAATTTGTAATCAAATACAGGAAGACGCAGCCAAACAGGTAAGAGACATAAAAGAAGCACATAAACAGTTCTACCCCAATGCAACACCTACATGCCAGGGTAGTTATCATTATGGCAAAGTACTCAAAGAGGTGCAGTAAGTGGTGCTTATATGTTATAGGAATAATAAGAAAAAATGGTAGATTATTGAATCTACTCTTACAGATCTTTGCATATTGATGCAATATTAAGATTATGTTTATCTGGTTATACTGGTACATATTTTTGTATGTTGATATAAAATTAAGTTATATTTTGGTTACAACATGCTATGTAGAACTCTTTCTAAGGTAAAGTATCTATATAATTCTTAATTATGCAATATGAAGTTCTTGTCCTTTTGAAAGCTACTATCACAAACTGTTCAGTAGAGTTAAGAAATATTAAGTCAGTTAATCAGACTTGTGGTTTTGTTAGATGCTAGTTTAGTTAATCACAGGTGTTTTCTAAGTTAATCAGATAGTAAATAGCTAAAGATGAGTAACATTTGCCTATTCAGATATACTGAGATAGATAGGCTGTCTTCAAAAACCTCAGATTTCTAAAGAATATGGTATTTAAACTTGTTTAATTAATTCAGGGCCTTTCTGACAATGAGACATGTCAGCTCCTGGGAGCACCGTCATACAGCTTCAAAGAAGATGATGAGCATTAAAGAACATTCTTTTTGGAGTTTGCTTCATTTTTGGCAAGAAAATATCCTTGCTTCAACTGCAGACAGAATACTGTCCAAAGTGGACAAACTTGACCCAGGATAATTAACTGTTGAGCCTCGCAAGGACATGGTAGGCAAGTTCTTCATAATTCATGCTTCACAGAAAAGTCTGTCAGATATTCTGAGCCAGAAGGCTGAAGATGATGCTCCAACATTAGAGAGAAATTTGGGGGGACTGTCCGGACAACCAAGTACCTCTCATTTCTATAGTTTTGGAAGCTTCTTGCTATGTACTTCCTGTTTATTGAGATATTATTTCTCCTTCTCAAGTCTCTGATGAGCTTGAAAATTAGATAGTTATAGGCTTACAATTACACTTAGTTGTAGGCTCAATTTTCTTAACCAATATATTTTATTACAAACTTGTTAACTGAGCATATGCCACTTATAACCCGACTAACCAAAACAATAGGAAAAGAGGATGAATGAGCACAATAACAAAACTGTAAGGATATCAGTTCTGAGGAACAATTCTCCTGGTGTAATCAGCAGCTGGAACCTGGAGTAACCAGAACCCGGAACCTCAGCCGGAGTCCGGAGCCCTGAAGCCCTGAAGCCCCGAAGCCTTCTCTGTCTCTGTCTCTGTCTCTGTCTCTGTCTCTGCCTCTGCCTCTGCCTCTGCCTCTGCCTCTGCCCCCCCTCTCTGTCTCTCTCTGTCTCTCTCTGTCTCTCTCTGTCTCTCTCTG
>OU015755.1:33966687-33999356 GCA_907169655.1 Acomys percivali | reverse complement strand
ACACACACACACACACACACACACACACACACACACACACACACCTTGCTCTTATGAAAGCCATGAAAAAGTTAGCATCCTCTCCATTTCTGATGAATAACAAACTCAAAATGAAGAATTCTAGGAAGTAGCTATGGTGACAAACCTCAATCATTCTAGTAGTGACTTTGGGAGGATGAGACAGTGGTTACTCTGGGCCTTGAGTCCTTGTATTAAACAAACAAGTAAATGCAGAAAAGCTTTTCATACACATTAGGGGGAAATCACCACATATGGAGTAGATTTGATCAAGGTTAAACAAGTATTACAAGTAATAACATTTTTTTGCATGTCTCCAGGTGGCTCTTTTTTTTTTTTTGTATTTTATTTTATTTTATTTTTCTCATTCAGAATTTTATTTATTTTTTTCTTTTTTTTGTCTTTCTTTTTTTTTAATTAATTTATTCTTGTTACATCTCTATGGTTATCCCATCCCTTGTATCCTCCCATTCTCCCCTCCCTCCCATTTTCCCCTTATTCCCCTCCCCTATGACTGTTCCTCAGAGGGATTACTTCCCTCTGTATATGCTCATAGGGTATCAAGTCCCTTCTCAGTGACCTGCTGTCCTTCCTCTGAGTGCCACTAGGTCTCCCCCGCCAGGGGACATAGTCAAATGTGAGGCACCAGAGTACATGAGAAAGTCAAATCCCTCTCTCCACTCAAGTGTGGAGACTGTTCTGTCCATGGGCTAGATCAGGGTAGGGGTTTAAATTTTACCGCCTGTATTGTCCTTGGCTAGGGCCTTAGTTTGAGCGGGACCCCATGACCCAAATTTGCCTATCATAATGTTCTACTTGTAGGTTTCTAGGACCCACTGGATCCTTCTACATTGCTATTCTCCCATTGTTCTCTCATCTAGAGTCCCAATAGGATGTCCTCCCCTCGGTCTCAGTTTCCTGGTAAGGGAAGGCTTTCATGGGACATGCCCATTGGGCTAGTATGCAGATATAAGTGAGTATATACCATTTGAGTCTTTCTGCTTCTTTTCTTTACTGTAAAAATTATGAAGCACCCACCCACCCCCATTTGCCACTATGACTGGATGGCACATGAAACACACAGATAACAGCAGACAAATGACTGCACAGGCACAGCTCCTCTGTTTCCTGCAGCCTGGCTGAATGGACTCCTGCCTCTCTTTGAGTGTTGCTCTTCCAAATGTAAGTTCTGTTCTGGAAGCATGCTCCTTGCTCCACGAGGCTCCTACCTTATGCTCCTATTCCTCCCCTCATTGCTCTCCTAGGGGTTATTAGCCACATCCTCGGCTCCAGACCTCATTAAGAGGTTTCTGATGTCTTAGTCCATAATCCTAGCTTCAAAGGCCTCATAATTATATTTGATGTGTGTCCTTGCAAGAACTTCCAACTCAACATGGCTTGCTCTTAGCTGGATAGTTTTTCATCTTCTACCTCTACAGACCTGCTCTTCTCAAACTCCCTAGCTTGGTATTGTTCGCACATTTCTCCCATGGTAGGACCGATGTGGCTGCAAACAGAAAGGAATGTTCCCACGAAGCCAGGCCCAAACCTGAAAGACAAGTACGTTGAGGTCAACACCAACACCAATCTTGGGGGTGTGCACATGGCTAATAATGAAGTGTGAAATGACTGCTGTGGAACAGAAGTGGGACGTTTGACCAGATGCCAGAAGCAAGGAGATTCACAGCCAAGAATCTGAGTGTGTGGAGAGTGAATTTGAGATAAGAAGTCTAGGAAAAGTGACTGGACAAGATCAGTGAATGGAGACAGATTATTGAGAAGTATAATAATGTTTGGGTGGGGCAGGGTAGTCAGTGCTTAATGAAACACTTCCCTACTTTCTCTTGAGAAATAAAACTATGTTGTAAGAATGAAAAAAAAAATCAAGAATATATTCTTTGTCACATAGTAATATATCAGGCAATGAGACCCCCAACTCACGCCCTTTAACTTTGGTCCTATTCTGTACCTGAACTTCCAAAATTAAGGTGATTGTACTCTCCAATGTGCCAGAGAGATATTCACTACAATGAAACCTATGGTGATGGTAGCATTTTCTGTTTTCTCCCACCACAACCTGTATCTTTAATACTAAGAGAAGACAATCATTTCTACCTCAGAAAGCCCTTTCATTTCTCGAAATTTTTTTTCATGAAAAGTAACCAAAATGGACTAGAAAAGAAATTCTGACCTATTACTTGTAGAGACAAGACTAATTTATTGTGCCTTGGGCTCAGTGCTTTTATGACTTGGGTTTATAAACAACAACAACAAAAAAAAATTCCTGATCAAAACTCAGAGTGTTCAGCGCCAAATCCAATAGTCACAAAAGAAGAGACAAAATGTTCTCCTGTCTTTTGATGTGAGTCTAAAAATACTGAACTTTCTTTTGAGGTGCTTTGCTCCAAACGTCCATGTCTCTCCAAAATCCAAATGTTGCACACACACACAAGCACACCCTTTTCAGTGCTATTAGCAGTGATTAGGTCACGAGGGGGCTTCCCTTGTTGATAGGACTAATGCACTTACAAAGGGGTCCTCCAGAGAACTGCCTTGCTCCTTCCACCATGTGAAGATGCAAGGAGACTGACTGAATCAGGGTTTCTGTTGCTGTGACAAAGCATTACGATTATAAGCAGCTTCAGGAGGAACAGGTTCAGTTTGCAGCCACTTCCACACCACATTCCATCATGGAAGGAAAAGCAGAAGAGGGCGACCCAGCCAGGTGAGGAATCCAGAGGCAGGTCCGTGCCTTCTGTTTTCATCAGTTCTGTGATGTTACTATAGTGTTTATAGGCTTTAAAAGGGAAGCAAAGAAGAAGCCATGGAGGAGTGATGCTTACTGGCTTGCTGTCCATGGCTTGCTCAGCCTGCTTTCTTTTTAAAAAATATTTATTTATTTTTATGTATGAGTGCTCTACCTGAATGTACACCTACATTCCAAAAGAGGGCATCAGATAATGTTATAGATGATTGTGGGCCACCATGTGGTTGCTGGGAATTGAACTCAGGACCCTCTGGAAGAGCAGACAGTGCTCTTATCAACTGAGGCATCTCTCCAGCCCAGCCTGCTTTCTTATAGAACCCAGGACCACCAGCCCAGGGGGTGGCACCACCCACAATGGGCTGGGCCCTCCAGAATCAATCACTAATTAAGAAAATTTACTACAAATTTGCTTACAGGCCAGTCTTATAGAGGCATATTTCTCAGTTGAGAGATGACTTTAGCTTGTGTCAAGTTGACATAAAACTAGCTCTCACTGACACATCACCTATGAAGGAGAAACAGGCCTTCTGTGGATGGTGAACCTGTCAGAACCCTGATCCTGAACGCCGCAACCTCTCCAACTGTGAAAAAAAAAAGTCTCAGTTATTTTTATGCTGTGCACTGTATGGTACTTTGTTATCACAGCCCAAATGGACTGAGATATGAGATATATTTTTTGGCGGATCAATTTTTCTTAGAATATTATGTATGAGCTGTGACTCTATAATAAAATACTTTCAAAGTGGCAATTTAATGAAACAACCAAGAATGTTGACTGCAGCAAGCAGTTAAAAAATAAAATTAGAAATTGGATACAAACTAATCACCAATATTTTTCCTAATGGATACTTAGGAAGGAAAATACAATCTTACTCTTCTGCATTTTAGAAGTTACAATAATTTATGGCTTATAATGTGCACATGAATGTGGTGAGCTTCAGAGAAGTTGGCCATTATGCTTCCTCAATTGCTAAAAACTTCAGTGTGGGGTGAGTCTATGAAACGAACAACTCTAATTGGAGTTTTTCCTTGTTTGTAGAGAGGAATTGGACTACTAAACACATGCCTAAAGTTAAATTGTATTTCCCTCCTACACAAAATTTATTATAACAATTTTCCCTTTACTTTTTTTAACAAATTTTTATTGAAAAATAAAATAATTCATATTACATCTCATTTGCTATCCCATCCCATGCATCCTCCCATTCCTCCCTTCCTCCCGCTTTCACCCCATTCCCTTTCCCTATGACTGTGACTGAGGGGGACTTCCTCCCCCTGAATATGGTGCTAGATATCAAGTCTCTTCTTGGTAGTCTGCTATCCTTCCTCTGAGTGACATTGGGCCTCCCCAACAAGGGGACATGGCCAAAATGGGACACCAGAGATTGTGTGAAAGTCTGTCCCCACTCTCCACTTACCTGTGGAGAATGTTCTGTCCCTTGGCTAGATCCGAGTAGGGGTTTGATGATGACTGCACGTATTGTCCTTGGTTGGTGCCTTAGATCAAGCAGAACCCCTGGGCCCAGATCCACCCATCATAGTGTTCTTCTTGTAGGTTTCTAGGACCCTTTGTCTATTTCCCTATCTCCTATATTTTTCTCACCTAGAGTCTCAATAGGATGTCCTCCCCTCTGTCCCACTTTCCTGGTAAGTGAAGACTTTCATGGGACCTGCCCCTTGGGCTAGTGTCCAGTTATAAGCGAACCCTTTACTTTTAAAACCTATAAACACTAGAGTAACATTGCAGAGTTGATAAAAGCATAGATAGCAAAATAGAACACAAACTCTAGTATAGTAACTCTTATTATCATTGTGTGTTTGTATGTGTGCATGCATGTGTGCAAGCACTCATGTATTTCCTTAGTCTTTTCTCAGGTATTTCATATGTTTTATTTGGTGGTAACACTCAATTCCATTTAGTTAGATATATCATAGCTTAAATTGCTTCTTGTTTTGCGTCTAAATTTCCCATTTCTACTATAAACACAAGTTATTGAAATGCATGATGTCATTTACCTCCCCAGAGGAACAAGGCATTACTCTTATAAATCCTGTATAAAAGCCTGATCCATTTATAGATGGCAGACATTGATCCTCTCCATCCTACAATGGGGACACTTTTCCTCCATTTAACATCATGAAGCCTTGAAGTGACTCTTTGCTAAAAGGCCCAGGATCCTTTGCATTAACTGTTGCATACATAAAAAGGCACACAACTGCAACTGTAATATTATATATCCCCATTTATCCTTCTAGTCACTCGGTGAAAGGACAGATCCTGTTTCTAAGACACAAATGTTTATATCAGCGAGGCTCAGCAGTGATGAGCCTGGCGCTTGAAGTCAAGCACACTCAACCTGGCTTCAGATTTCCCCCTTTCCTGTGGTGGACAGGACAGCTGCCTGGTTAAATCCAGGAACACATTCATTTTAGGATCTTTGCCAAAGGTATCCCCTGGATTGTAGCCTACTATTAGTTACCGTAGACTGAGAACCACTTACCTCCTGGCACTGAACAAAACAGCTTCCCTAGCCAAGGGCAAGCCATTTAACCTCTAATCTTCAGCTTTCGACTTTGAAAACTCGAGAGCGGTAATAACATGTAACTTGAGAGGGTGTTGTGTGGATTACAACAGAAAATGCTGTAGCAATATATTTAGCACAGAGTTCTATTATAGTAAATCTACACTACACATTAGCTCCTATTATGATTTCTCCCAAATGTATACAGTTCAAAACAAGGACTTACAAAATGAAGCTCATTTGCATGTTTCCCCCATCACATGGCTTGTTTCTGTTCTTCGTTACTATATCCATCTAATCAGTTCAGAATGGAAGAGCAACACAGAGATGAGTGAAATAGGCTCGATAGGATAGCCATATGCTTATATTACCCACTCCTGAGCCTGTCAGCTGGCCTAACTTTTTATCTTGAACTAAAGTTACCAATTACTGATGGATTAAGCCTGTTATAGATCAAACGCTTTGGGAAAGTCAGCTGTGGGGAGTCTCTTCAGCTCACAAGAGATTCAGGGAGGGCATGACTGAAAAGACGGATCAGGACTATGCATAGGGTTAGAAAGCAAGAGGGGCTGGTCAAGTTCAGCATGCGGAGAGCAAAATCTGCAAAGTGGCTGTGTCTAAGAGCAGTCAGGGAGTAGCCACGAATATGGGCTCACTCCTATTAAACCAGCATGCAGGAGGCTGAGGGCAGGATGATTGTGAGTTTGAAGCCAACCTGGATCCATTCAGTGAATTCAAGGCCCAGCTAGGTGATAGCAAGACTGTGTCTAGGCAGGGCAGACACATGCGCGCGCGCGCGCACACACACACACACACACACGTACATATGTGTGTGAATATATAACACTAACAATCAAAGAAAAAGAGGCTGTCAGCTGAAGAGGGCCATGGGAGTAGTTTGGGGAAGAGTTAACTGGGAGGGGCTGGAAGGAAGAAAGTGGGGAATTTAAGGGTTGTAATTATACTTTAATTAAAGTATATCTTTAAAAAGAAAGAAGGGAGAAAGAAAAGGAAAGAAAAGAGAAAGGAAGGATGGAGGGAGGGAAGGGAGGGAGGGAGGGAGGGAGGGAGGGAGGGAGAGAAGGAGGAAGGGTAGACAGTTCAGAGAAGTACAGTGTGAGCACAGTCAGAAGAGTGTCTATAGTTTATTTAGTAAACACTACTGAGAGTCTCTTATGAGCTAGCTCTTGCAAAGAAAAAAAGAGAGAAAAAAAAGAGAGAGAGTGAGCATTATCAGACCTTTCATTACTTAATCTCATGAAATTCTCCTATTTTAATGAATCTTGAACAGCATCCAGTTTCAGGTCTTGGAGGCAATGCAGATACTTCCTAAAGCCCTTTGGGAAGTCTGGAGATAGTCAGCTTCATCGCTGTCCAGGCCATTTCAGGAAGGAGACAGACTGCAGCTCCCCTCTCAGCCCCATGGGGGAACGTCACGTAAACTGCATGAGACCCAAACACAGGTGACATGACAGACAAGGCATGAGAATAGTGTGGTCCAATTAGATACGGTCTACCCTGTGCCACATTTTCTCAAAGACCCAGTCTGTGATGAGTTCAAGCAGGCCTTCAGATCTTCAAAACCAGAGGAGGACGTTTAAGATGAAAGAGCAAGGCGCTGAAGGAAGAGAACGTGTTGCCAGTTAAGAGATATTTTAGACTTGAACTCAGCCCCACAGGATGACAGTTTAATCACACAGACTTCTCAGCATAGAAGGTGGTTCTGCCAAATAAACTTTAACTGTAATTTATTTTAACCACTGTACTCAGCTGAGGTTCCAGAAGTGAGCCAGCTCAGCCAACTGCGACTCACTTCATTCTTTACATTGGCAAAGTGCTCTTTTCTTAGTTGAGAAGCCTCAGTAACTATGTGTCTTTTTTTTCTTTTTTCTTTTTTCTTTTTCTTTTTTTTTGTAAACTGCTTCTTTCTCAGATACTATATATTCGTCACTTCCTCATAGTCATCCTTTTATATTTAAGTTTGTAGAACATGACTCATGTCTTTTTCTAGAAGGCCAAAAGCTAAGTGAATATATTTCAATTCAAGGTATAAATTAATCTTGCAACTTCCTTTGAAGACAATGTAAATTAGGCTGGTGATTTACTCTAGCATCAAGACTTTTTGCCCTTGGAAGCTGCCCACCCCCCCCAGTTTTAACAATAAACAGGACTGCTTTTTGGAAAGAAATTAAAAATATAGAGATGATACTTGCAATATCCATATAATGTGTCCACGTTTTCTGCAGAGAGTTCCCAGTTTCATGTCAGGTAGAATGTTCTCCTCGGGTGGGTTACTTGTTTCACTCAGGGGTGGAAACGGGTGTGTTGTGCGGGAGACAATTGATAGGCAGCATCTGGAGAAGGTAAAACTATAGACCTGAAAGAGGAGCACTAGAGAGCCAGCTAAGTAAATTCACATCTTCAGACCTACCCAGATCCAGGTCTGGGCACAGACCAGGCAGTGCAGGAAGAGTGTCAGTCAGATCGCCCCAGCAGAGGCAGAAGTGTGCTTGGTGCAATTAAGATAAGCCAAGCAGGGAGGAACTAAAAACTCAAAGGCAAGTGGTTCACCTCTGAGAAAAAGAGATCTTTGTCTCTCTAGACCAGATGGCCTTTTGTCTTTGTTTATCTAGAGGTTCTGCCTTCGTTTTTTTTTTTGTTTTTTTTTTTTGTTTTTGGTTTTTTTTTTTCCCCTCTACAGACTCCCTTCCCATGTGTGGAAATGCATTAAACAAGCACGGTCTTTTTTAAAGTTCTCCAGTTCTCATGGGCTCAAGAAGTAGTGTTGGCATGGGAAAAATGATTGGCAGAGAAAATTATATAAGAAACAGTAGAAATTATTCAGCAAAATTATTCTTGCTCATCTCTTATTTAATTGCAATCACACATTTAGTTTGGTGAAACATTCGAGAACGTGCTGTGAAAAGATACAGATCGCCTCCAAGGGGCGGCTACCTTGCACCTAATTTTGGATGCTATCTTTTTTTTTTTTTTTTTAAGAGGAAGTTAATCAATAAAGGATGGCCCCAGCCAATTATGGTCTACAAGACCCCTGAAATGAAAATGTCAAGGACAAAAACTGATCACTTTTAAAAGGAGAAAAAGTGACAGAGGATCTGACATGGAAAAATTCCCAGAAGCCCTCCCTGTTATATGCCCTGTAAGCCCAAATTTGCCCTCTTCCCAGCCTGTATATGCAGACAGGTTCATCCTCATCTTTGCCTTGTTAATGGCCAGTTCTTGCCACAGTCCTTTTGGGGTTGAAGTACATCCCCACAGAAGCTGTGTATAGTCTTAACGACAGAAATATACCAGTAGAAACCAGCTATTTCTAGATGTGATCAAGTTAAGATGAGGCCATACTGGATTATTAAAACAAGCCCTAAATCAGGGACTGGAGTCTTTGCAAGAATGCAGGTATTTGGGGGACAGACAGAGATGACAAAATGACAATTAAAGTGGAGATGAGATTGATAGAATTATAAGCCAAAAGGTACCAAGCAACACCATTTGGCCCCGAACATAAGGCAGCTGGAAGGATTCCTCCTGGGAGCTGTCGATGGGGAAATAGCCATGCCTATATCTCAAATTTAGATTTTAAAAAAAATTATTCATTTTACATCCTGGTCATAGCCTCCTCCCTCTTGGGCCCTGGTTAGTTGGCTCTGTTGGTCTTCTTGTGGATCTCTTGTCACCTCTAGATCCTTTTATGCTTCTCCCTACTTTTCCACTAGACTCCCTATGCTTCACCTTGTAAGGGCAAAATAAATGCCATGTTCTATATGTAATGTATATTCTGCAATTAATGATGCTTTGTATGAGAACTTGTTTTCTCGGTGAGCCTTCTCCCTGCATTGTTCTGGGAATGACACCTGCCAGCAGTCCCCAGAAACTCCACTGCAGCGATTACATACAATTAGATCCCAACGTTCCTCTGAGATAAAAAAAAAAAAAAAAAGACTTACCCTCCAGACTCAGCCTCCACCCAACCTGCCTGAAGGTGGACATTCCTGTGACCTACAACTTCGCTGAAGATCCAGCCTCCACCCAACCTGCCTAAGGGTCGACATTCCTGTGGTCCACCACCCCTGCTTCCCTTTATAAGCTCATTGCCCTTGAAGCTCGGGGTCACTCTCCTATCCTGCTGCGTCAGGAGGGACTGTGATCTGAAGCTCTGAGCCCGTAATACAGGACTCTGTGTATGTTGCATCGGTATCAAGTCCTGGTGGTCTTTTTGGGAGTCTCAAGATCTGGGTGATCTCATTATTTCACTGAAAGATCTCAGTGTGAGTCTCGGCACCCGTTTCGAATTGCTGCTGGGCAGAACCTCTCAGAGGATGACTCTGCTACGCTCCTGTCTGCAAGCATAGCAGAGTATCCTTAATAGTGTCAAGGTTTGGCTTTCTTCCATTGGGTGGGTCTTTGGTTGGGCCAGGCATTGGTTGGACATTCCCTCAATTTCTAACCCAGAACTGTAAGAGAGTAAGTGTCTGTTACGTTAAGTGGCACTTTGCTATGGTAGCCACAAGAAATTAATACAAATGCCATGCTCAGCAGTCATCGCCTCCTTATTTCTTCCCCAGTGACATCAATACTGCGTTGAGCTCCTGCTCCACACTACTGTGCTGCATCCATCACCATAGCTACCATCTTACTACCACAGCAAAATGATGCTAGTCTATAAACATGTACTTTTCTCTCTTGGGCTGTACAAATTCTGAGGGTCCAAAAGCCATCTCTGTTTTCATGTCTCGAGTGCCTAGCCTACAGCAGGAAATTTAATACGTGCTTAGGAAAATGAGATAATGACAATTTCCAGCTATATTGAATCTACCATGTTCTTGTGTAAAAATGTTCACATCTCATGAATTCGACACCTGCGGTTATGGGACCCTTTAAACCAACATTGTTGAATTTTAGCACCTGCTTAATATGTGCTACAGGAGGACATATGGGGGACAGATAATTGAATAACTGGCAGGTAGCCTCTCCTTGGGTACCTCCAACCCTGGCTAAACTATAGAAAAAAAAATCTGAATATAAAATAATGAGGAGGAGAAAAGAGGCCTTGGGTTAGTGTTTTATAAATTTAGCATTCTAGAAAATCCCTTCGAAGTCAAATAAAGTCATTGTAATTCATGAATTCAGAAATGTGGTGCAAATGCAGATGAAGATAAATAGCACAGGAGCCATTTGAGGCAGGCAGATTCATGGGGGAAATTAGAAGCTGCCATGAGGAGAGGTAATGGAAAGTCCACGAACCCTAACTTTCTCACAGGATAAATGGAACCCTGTGCTCTGTGCCTCTTCTCCAAGTCGATCTCAGGTTAAGTCCACCTCTCTGGAGACAATGAGGAGGAAGGGGCCTCTTTTAACTACCTCCCCCCATCTCCATGATGTATTAGCTGCTGCTGTGCCATTTTGAGATGTCTGTTACAAATTTGGAGCATGTTTTCTACTTTTCCAAATAAAGACAGCAGTAGCAGATCCTCTGTATGATGTAGGCATAGTATTTTGCTTTGTAGTGAATAATGACTCCTTGATGCTAGACTTGTTTTCAGATACTGGACTCTGGGGTGCTAGGCAGACAGTCCTGTCTTATCAATACATTAAGTAGAATAATTACATGCTGCAATGTATGGCACCCTTGGTACTTTGGCAGAGTGTGTGTTTGTGTGTGTGTGTATGTGTGTGTGTGTGTGTATGTGTGTGTGTTATACTGAAAAGAATTTTGAACTTAAGACCAAGATGACAAGCATACTTGCTGTTCATCTCCAATTTGCATATTACACACAAAACTGTAATGAACACTGGGTTGCTTCCAACTGTTCTTCCATTTTGGATGATAATCCTAAACCAGATCAAAGATGATCATAGGAATAGGCATGTAACCCAGTCCTCACAATGAGATGCAAGAGAAATCTTCTAAGACACATGTCCTTCCCAGCAACAGGAAGAGATGGTTACTCTTCTGCCTCGAGGCATTGTTGTGAAGTGTGACGTGCTGCAATTTGAGAAAGAGAGCCTCACCAAGATGACAGAACAGAGAAATGGAACACAAGTCCTTAATAGTATTTTAAGAACAACAAATCTCACAAGAGGAAGACCTCTGCATCAAGAGTTTAGTGTATTAGGAAATAAACGCCCTTACTTGTGTTGCCCATATTTAATGTTTGTTGTATGTTTAGGCATTCAAATGCCACACTCTGCTTAAGAAGTCCCTCTGTAGAAAGATGAAGCCAGTGGTCAACATAAGCCTCAAGATCCCTTTGGGCAAAGTCAGTATGAACCGTCTTCTGTGCTGGTGAGCCAACGAATTCCAGTTAATACTGGGAATGGTAGCAACAGCCACCATTTTCTGAACAGCCGCCATTTTCTGAGCCTGTTGTGCTTGGTCATATTATGATCCTCCTTGCCTATAGGTTCAGCATGATGCTGAAATGGGATTTTTAACTACTTTTCTAATGAAAAAAGCTGAAACATGGATGGTGTTTCTGCTATGCTCAGAACACACACTGTTGACAAGAACAGATAACATACAATCTAGGTTTCTTAGGCTCCAAAGCCAACAAGCCTTCACTTGCTATCTCTCCTTGCTGACTTGAGAAACAGCCACTTAATTTCAGAAAGCTCATACTATTTTTTGAAGCTTATTTTTTAAAGTTATTTATCATTTTAGCAAGAGGGTATTAATTTAGTTTTCTCTTATGAGTTCTTTTCTTATTTCCCAATCTGTTTGTTTGTTGCAGCTGTTAATGGAACTACTAAATAAAACAACTGTGTTTCCTCATTTCTTTTATCCTTGCTGATTTATTCTCCTGGAATCTCTGTGTTACTCTAAGGACAACTGCTACAGATCCTTGATATTCTAGTTCAGTGTGACTCTTGAGCACCCCAGGGTGTAAATCACCTTTCTTCCTTTTCAGTTTTCCTTACTGCATTTGTTCCTTTCTACTGACATTCACTTTTTACATTGTAATAACATCACCCAGGAGTTACTTACCCCTCATAGAACACAAGCATACTAAGAAGTACGTATCTGACCAACTTTGATTTCTTTTATTACTTAGCATGCAGGGTTCTATGAATGCTGAATGAATGGCCATATGATTGAATACATGTACGCATGAATGGTATTTATAGATTCACAAATCTGGGATCATATAGACTTGTTAACAAGTAAATATGTGAGTCTCTGAGCCCCAATTAGCAAGTAATTTTAGCAAAGTGGGTGCCCAGAAATAAAGTGACAATAATTTTACCTATCCTTTAGATTCTTAAAAAGTAAAAATAAGTATTATTATGTGTAAAGCTTAACATCATCTTGCAGATTAGTGCCACTCATTGGCTGAATCATACCAGTCTTTGCACTTTTCTATTTATTTACATCAAACTGATACTATAATTTTGGGAATTCCAAGTGCAATTTTGATATTTTATGTCTTTGTAAGTCTGATTCATCAACTGACTTTATGCCAATTCACTGTTTCCCTCCTGGTGACCTAAATCCTATGAGAATATACCTTCTACTTACCTGAAGTGATCTAATAAAAATGAGTTCTGCTATAGATTGATGATAGTCTGTGCCTAAACTCTATGTAAAAAGGATGACTTACTGTAATTTCTCTAACAGCCCTCCTCTCCCATTATACATCTCAAATTCCTACTAATGTTTCCACCTAATTAAAATATACTTTTCTTTATTACTTCATTCATATGGTTTTACAAATTTCTGAAAAGAAATGCCTCTAGCAGCTACATAGCAAACTGGGGGTTAAGGAGACTTCATTTGTTTAAGCTTTGGAGTACAATTCCATATCAAATCTTTTATGTGAGAAAGTTAACAAGGAATATTATGGGGACTAGTGGGATAGGTCAGAGGAAGAGTACTTGTTGTGCAAGCCTGGTGCCCTAAGTTCAGTCCCCAGAACCCATATGAAGGTGAATGCTGAGAATTAGCTTCTGAAAGTTTTCCTCCCTCTCCCACATATGCTTTGTGGCACATGTGCCCCCATATACATCATATACATATGCACGTACACATACTTTGAATAGAGGTCTGAGTGTGCTTGTGACTGTAAACCCTGTGCTACAGAGGACAGACACCAGAGCATCAGGTTAAGTAAGAGTTCCTGTCTCAAGGGAATAAAGCAGGGAGCAATAGAGCAGGACATAGAACAACCTCCTCAGCCTCCATGTACATACCAGCATGCCTCCTGCACACCTATCCTTAGAAACAAAACCATGAAAAATAACATGTAATCACATGCCAGTAAGTGTAGTGGTTTGAGTAGGAATGGCTCCTATGGACTTCTGCAAATGCTTGGCCATAAGGAATGGCACTATTAGGAGGTGTGGCCTTGTTGGGGTAGGTGTGGCCTCGTTGGAGGAAGTGTGTCACTATCTAGGCAAGCTTTGAGGTCATACATGCTCAAGTTCTACCTAGTGTGGAGTATAGTCTGCCTTAGGATCAAGATGTAGAACTCTCAGCTCCTTTTCCAGCACCATGTCTGCTCGCAATGACAAATAATGGACTAAACCTCTGAAACTGTAAGCCAACACCAATTAAATTGTTTTCTTTATAAGAGTCACGATGTCTCCTCCCAGGAATAGAAACCCTAGCTAAGTCAGATCCTGTCTCAAAAAGCCAAAACAAAAAATGTGTGTGTGTATGTTCAAGTGCCCAAGGAAGTCAGAGACATTGGATCCCCTGGAAATGTACTTACAGGTGGATGTGTATTGCTTGATGTGCGTTCTATGTGTTGATAACTGTTGCGCTATCTCTCAACCTCACCCCTACCTTATGGCAATCCACTAATTTCAATATGCATGGGAGTGGGGCTGTTCACTGGAGAACAGAAAACTGAGGAGTGGGAACATCTCCATAAAAGAATGATTCTCCCTCTGCCAGCAGTTATTAACTGCCCAAGCTCTTCAGTGAGGGCAGAGCCTGAACAGACTCTCCCTCATCTGTGTCAGAGTTTTGACTAGTTGAGTCTAATAATGTCTTCAGCTGGTAACCACATACTCACTTTACACGTTCATCCTTAGCAGAAAAGAAAATGAAGCCACATGGTCAGACAGAAGCAAGCAAACTGTTGTGCTTCAGGTCCCAGGAACTAATGAAGCCGAGCTTTGCTGTGTAGCTTAGAACTCACACAGGCTCCTGAAGCAAGTTTGAATGTCCTGTTCAGGTGTCAGCAGTGACAGATGGTGAGGTCCATTTATCGAGGCTCTTAGGAGCTTCTGGGACTCCACAATTTTCTGAAGGGAAAAAACGACCACATCTGTTTATCTTCCTTGTTATAAACTGTTCCAATTCTATTGGCTCTAAACAGGTTAGCATCCTTGAGTGTGTCTGAGGACAAATCAATTGGTTACCTCCCCTCCTTCCTTTCTGTTTCATTTACCAACATTGTTCCAGAGTAGTTCTTAAATATTTAAAGTTCAATGTGAAGAAATTAAATGACATCAAATTGTGACAAAGAGAATTCTTTGCATGCCAATAACTCTTTAATTATTAGTGTGGTGTGCTTATGAGTTGCATGTGACAGGACTCAACATTATGATTCTAATAGTTCTTAGGTAAATAATCCAGCACTTGTATTTTTCCCATGTAGTGGTTGCTTCTCATGCCGTTCAATGCTGTTATAAGGTTAAGAGTGTGAATAGTGTGAATAAATATCACTCCCCAGTTACTAACCACGTTATACATGTCTAACAACACTTGGTTCCAAAAATGAGAAAGACATCATGTCTACATCAATATCTACACATACCAAATTTGGGCAAATGCTATTGGAAAATGTTTTGCACGATGCAACAATCTTAATACTATAATAAACTAAAATGTCATTATCTACTAAAGAAAAGGAGATATGAGTCACATGGGTTTTTTTTTTATGCTTAAAATGGAGGAAATGGAAAGATGGCTCAGTGGTTAAGAGCACTTACTGCTCTAGCAGAGGACCAGGGTTCAGGCCCAGGACCCACATGGTAGCTCACAAGCACCAGTAACTCCAGTTCCAGAGGTTCAGAAGAGGTTCTGGTCTCCACAGGCTCCTGCATGCATATCATACACACATATTCATCCATGTTCATGCACATATATAGAAGAATATATTCTTTTTTAAAAAGCTGAATGGACGGTGTCTCAAATCATTTTCAGAACATAGTCAAGGGTAAGACATCTGACACAACTCATCTACTCATATGACCTCTTTCTTCAGATTTCTCAGCTTTCAGAGCTGGGGTAATAGCTCAGTTAGTGAAGCACTTGCTGTTCAAGCATGACAACTCAAATTAAATTCTCAGAATCCACATACCAGGCCAGGGAAGTGAAGACAAAAACACCCCTTGGGCTCCCTGGGCATCCAACCTATCAAATCTGTCATCCTCAAGCTGGTGAGAGAGCCTATCCCCCAAACAAGGGGTATGGCATATAGGGAAGAACAACACCAAGCTGACTAACTAATTTCTCTACAAAAGACACATCCCTGTTATGGTTTGGTGTCAATACGATAGTAAGTTGTGCACGTTCCCCAAGATAATTATTTCAATGATTTTATATGTAACAGTCACCTGCTTTCTGTTGTAATAACAATATTCCTAAAGCTGAGTGATTTGTAAAGAACAGAGGTTCTGTTTGGTTGAGGAGTTTGGAGGCTGGGAAGTCAAAGATCATGAAACTAGTACCTGCCAGCCTTCTGTTGAAAGCTCCATGTTACTTTAGCTCCTAAGGGTAAGTGGAGTCCTTTGAGTGTGTGGGAAAGAGACAAGCAAGGGGGGCCCAGGCTTTACCCTCCGCAGAACCCTCTCACATATCAAAGGCCTTGGTTGCAAAGGTGATCAAGTGCAATATGAATTTAGAGGAGAAAATCATATGTGGCTCCAGCAATAACCAATTAAGTCATGATAGAAAACCAGAAGTCAGAGGATACCTGATGGAAAGAAAAACAAAACCCTTAAAATATTAAAATTGACTCTTCATTGGACAGCAAACATTTCATAGGCAACATAGTCTGTATTCATATTGATTCCTGAAAATTATCTGGTAGCAACAGATAGAAAATAAGCAGGTATTCAGATCAATAATATGTATAATTAATTATATAATGTTATTACATATATACGTAATTAATTCTGCACTACAGTTTAACTGACCTAAATCAAATGTATGATAATCAAGCTCTAATTCTTACAAGGTTAAAATTGGCCCCTAGGAGGACTGATTCCAATTTGTTTAGAGTGAGTGTTTATAGAACCGCTAAGTGTAATGAGAGTCAGAGGGCATAGTTTGTGACATGCCAGGGCCGTCTAGCTCCGGCCAGGTGAAGAAAGATGGTTCATCTTGCTTCTAACAAACATAGATACCAAAGGTTCCTCAGTTGACAATATTGTTCAGAAATGCTGAGAACAGCCAACTAACCTCATAAATCAGGCATTAGTAGGTGTGGGATAAGTGTAAATCACGCACGGTTGGGTTGCTATTGCAGCCTCCCTGTGGAGGCTCTAGGTCTCAGACCAGGTTAGGAAGCTTATGGCCCAAAGAATTCATTGTTTGGGCAGAGTAGGAGGAGAAAGGTGGACTCTGTGCCAACTACAATAGCTATGGACGTTCATAAGCAAGTACAGAATGCAGAACGTTTAGCTCCGCTTTCTACAGAGGGTGTTTCTCAGGAAAATATGCTTCTTCTTTGACATAAGTCATTTGAAAGAACCAGAGAAGCAAAATTCTGTCACAAACCCTTAACAAACCCAAAGACATTTCTACAGAATAAAGGTACGTCAATAATTTCAATCATTGTTTCTTGTGACTTTTTTTTTCCTTACAATAGTCAGTGATAATCTCTCATTGCAGCTATGAGAATGAAGAAACACTGTAATTACAAACCACAGCTGGGCTGCATGCTGAGTTCGCAGGGAAATGTCAGATCACCAACCTAGAGCTACTTTGAGCATCAGAAAACCTTCCTTGCTAGCACTTCCCTAGTTAGTGCTTCCAGCAGAACTTTCCGTGATAGGGACTGGAGTTACAAAATCTGCATGTAGTGTGAGTTCCTGGATTCCAGGCTGACAATATGACCTTTCTGTATGCTTTAAGCTTTATGCCCTCATGAGATTTTTTTTTAAAGCCCTATGATCTTGGTTTTCCTTCTTAAAATTAAAATAAATAAACAACAGCATCGAAACTGGGCTGGAGGAATCTCCAGGGCCCAGAGCTGGACTAAAAGTTATCCTTGGAGCTTTCCTAATCCTAGCCGGGGATGTTTTTCAAGTATCTCACTCAGTCACTACATACAGAGTTCCCAGCTAAAAACCCAAACTCTCATTAGCTGCCAGTTATTCCAAAACTGGAATGCTCTGCTCCTAACAGCTACAGTATGGGTGTGTCCATGGCTGAGCCTGCCGAAGACCTGTTCAACCCTACATATGTCCTTAAGCGTGGTCACCATGATGTTGGCCTGAATTTACAATCTCATGAGTCAGAGGGCAACGGGAGTTAGAGAAAAGGAGAAAGGTACCTTTGCCTGACTCCTAATCACAGCTTTTGCCCAGAGAGAACTTATATACAGGCCTTATTGAGGTGAACCCTTGCATGTTCCAGGTCTCTCTGCCCAGGCCTCAGCTACCTAGCACTCCTGTAATCTGAAGCCTTATTCATCTTTGGGAGGATAAATGATCTGTGACAGCTTCTCTGGACTGGAGTAACCAGATCTTTGGCCCAATAAGTTTTAGATATTATTGTAGAGTATCTTTTAAAGGTGAGATTAACATTTAAACCAGCACACTTCGATGAGATGATCCTCTCCACTGTGAGTGGGCCTCTGCTCATCAGTAGAGGGCCTTAGTTGAAAAGCCTCTTCTAAGTAGACCTCCTGAGAACCAGTCTACCTCGGAGCCACAGTGACTACACTAGCCTCGTCTTCAGGCTGCCATGGTACCCACAGGTGTTGGACTTGCCAAGCACGCTCAAACTGTGAACCAAAACCTTAAAATAAATCTCTCCCCGACTCGTACCCTTGTTTCTGTCTGTGCCACTCCCATCTGTTTCCATGGAGAACCTCCCCCTCAAGGGGAAGTGGTCAAATACAGGGCACCCAAGTTTGTGTGAAAGTCAGTCCCCACTCTCCACTCAACTGTGGAGAATGTCCTGTCCACTGGCTAGAGCTGGGTAGGGGTTCAAAGTTTACTGCATGTATTGTCTTTGGCTGGTGCCATAATTTGAGCAGGACCCCTGGGCCCAGATCCATCCTTCATAATGTTCTACTTGTAGGTTTCTAGGACCTTCTGGATCCTTCTATTTCTCCATTCTCCCATGCTTCTCTCACCTAAAGTTGCAATAGGATGTCCTCCCCTCTGTCCCACTTTCCTGATAAGTGAAGACTTTCATGGGACATGCCCTTTGGGTTAGTGTCCAAATATAAGTGAGTATATACCATGTGAGTCTTTCTGCTTCTGGGTTAACTCACTCATTATGATGATTTCTAGTTCAATCCATTTGTCCACAAAATTTGGGAATTCCTTGTTTTTAGTAGCTGAGTAGTATTCCATAGTATAAATGTACCACCATTTCTTTGTCCATTCTTCTACTGAGGGATACTTAGGCTATTTCCATGTTCTGGCTATTATGAATAAGGCTGCTATGAACATGGTTGAGCATATGTCCCTGTTGTGTGCTGGCGCTTCTTCTGGGTATATTCCAAGGAGTGGAATAGCTGGGTCTTGAGGAAGCCCTATTCCCAGTTTTCTGAGATAGGGCCAGATAGATTTCCAACAATTAATAAATGGGACCTCATGAGGCTGAGAAGCTTCTGTAAGGCAGGAGACACTGTCAAAAGAACAAAGTGACAGCCTACAGATTGGGAAAAGATCCTCACCAACTCTACATCTGACAAGGGGCTGATATCCAAAATATATAAAGAACTCAAGAAATTAAACACCACCAAAACAAATAACCCAATTGAGAAGTGGGGCACAGAACTAAACAGAATTCTCAACAGAAGAATATCAAATGGCCGAGAAACACTTAAAGAAATGCTCAGTGTCTTTAGTCATCAGAGAAATGTAAATCAAAATGACTCTGAGATTCCATCTTACACCCATCAGAGTGGCTAAGATCAAATCTTCAAGCAACACCACATGCTGGCGAGGATGTGGAGAAAGAGGAACACTCCTTCATTGCAAACTATCTCTGTCATATCTTGAAGAGAAAAAGGAGTCACTGAGTATCCGAGTAACTGGCTCAAGCCAAAGTCACACAGCCAGTAGCTACAGGCAATTTAGGTTAATCTGTAACTCAGAATGAGATTCAGGGTTCGTATTCTGTGACATGCTTATTCATAAAAGCCGTTATTTTTCTGTTCTAATCAGTAAAAATGTTGGAAGGATAGCAGGCTACCAAGAAGAGACTATGAGCATATACAGGGGGAGGAGGTCCCCCTCAGTCACAGTCATAGGGAAGGGGAGTAAGGGGAAAATGGGAGGGAGGGAGGAATGGGAGGATACAAGGGTTGAGATAACTATTGAGGTGTAATATGAATGAATTAATTTTTAAAAGTGAAAAAAATAAAAATACATAGTAATAGCATGTTAAAAAAAAGAAAGAAAGAAATGACAGAGCTATCTCTGTGCATTAAATGAAGTGAAAATTATGTGTTTGATACAATTCCAGGCTCATATAATCATATAACGAATGATAATTTTACATTTCTGACCTAAGAATCATTCATTTAAAAAATAAATTGTGAATTGAAATGTGCTTTCAGTTCAGGAAACAATTTCTGTTATATGTTATTGATACAGATCAATATATATTTTAGGTGAATTAACCGACTACAAAAATCTAAGATAAAATAATCGCTATATAATTAATATGAACTAACATGAAAAAATATTTAATCTCCTTATCTCAAATAAATTAATAGTAGCATATGAAACTCTCCCTTTCTCAGTGTCTTTCTGCAGTACTCATTAGATGCTCTAACCCACTATGGTGAAATGAATACTCCACACATTGCCACTAGCAGCTTGGACCTGTGTAAGACTTTTGAAATGCAGAACATGAAAAAGAATTAAGAAAGTAGAGGCTAGAGGGATGGTTTGGCAGCTAAAAGCACTTGTTGGTCATGCAGGTAACTCACATTTGTTTGAAAATACCATGTTGGGTAGGTGACAACCCCCTATAACTCCAGTTCCAAGTTATCTGATGCCCTCTTCTGGCCTCTGTGGTACTGCATGTGGTGGTGCACATACATTCACGTAGACAAAACGCTCACACACATAAATAAAATTTCAAAATAAGAATGTGAAAAAGCCTTATCCTTGAAACTCTAACTTTTATGACATTTATAGTATTAATAATGAATAAAAATAAACCTCAATATAAAAATTATTTATCTTTAAAGGTATATACTGTCTCATTATTTATAGAAGAACAAAGCAAGAACTATCTAAATTCAAAAATGTGGTCATGAACCACAGATAAAATGTTTTGAAACCATTAACACCTATTTTTAAATTATAATTATATAACATTGGGGAAAAGGACATAACTTTATGCAAATGTATACATTTCCATATAGAAGTCATTTGCATATTGGTATTAATAATTTTGTGGTTATTGCTATCTTTAGAGTAGCTTTATAAAGAAAGTCCCTGAGGCTGGAGAAATGGCTCAGTAGGCGAAGTATTTTTCATACACCCATGAGGGCTGACATTTGGCCCCCTGCACCCTTAAAGATGCTAAGATACAGACCGGAGATCAAAAGATCAAAAGAGCAAGACAGCTGGACTAGCTAAGTTGATGATTTCCAGACTCAGTGAGAGCCGCAGCCTCAAGTTATAAGATGGAGAGTAATTGAGGAAGACACATGACATCAGCCTCTGGCCTCCATATGCACACTTATACGAGCCCCACACGTGAGTGTGCAAACATACAGAAGAAAGGAAATACTGAAATTATTATAAGTGATTTCATGTGAGGCCACAGTAACTGCTTCTAACTTTGGTTTACTTCTGAGTTTTACAGATTTTTCCTATAATGGAGATTTCTTTTTAAAATGGGAAAGATACTATTTTTTTTATGATCTACTACTCATATATTCTCATATATATATACTCATATATAGTTGTGCACACTAGTAGAACATGTTTGGCTGGCCAACAAGCTAGCAGTTTCTTAGGAAATAATTTTGCTGTTGTTGCTGTTAATTAATACAAGTTTTAGCTATTTGTCTGATTGTTGTGACAAAGTACCCCAACAGAAGCACTTTATGGGGTGAGGACTTTACGCTGACTTACAGTTTGAGGGGATCAGTCCATCGTGATCTGGAAGGTTTGTTGCAGAAGCGGAGGGCAGCATGAATAGAACGGAGTGCATGAACAGGAAGTGAGGCCAGCCTCAACATCCTCAATGCCTGCCCACAGGAACCCACTTCCTCCAGCAAGCCTCCGCCTCCTAAAAGCTCTACAACCTTCCCAAAGTCCCTTCCCCAACCAGGGACCAAGTGTTCAGATATATGAGCCTAAGGGGACTATTTCACAGCCACGCCTTCTTCATCATGATTTTTATACCAATATGTGTAAACCCTTCTGAGAAATCATGGAAGACATTACTATTATCTCCAAACGATTTTAAAATCACATCCTAAAGCAATTACATACTTGAAGAAATGTCATAACTTCTGAACGTTACACATTGTTTCATCTTACTATTTTCTTATTATGTGTTACTTTTATTGACTTTCATGGATAGAAATAAGGTAGGTGATCTCCCAACTTCCATGGAAAACTCTCTATCCTCAAATGCAAAAAAAAAAAAAAAAAAAAAAAAAAAAAATAGCATGTAATATGTAGATGAGAGCATCTAAAAGCTACGACCCACCAGGGATTCTACAATGTCGTGTGTCAGAATGTTTTTCAAGCATCAAAATGTCACTCTGTCCTAGTCAAGGGGTGCTTTCAAGATAAACACTACCCTTCTAGAAGCTAGAACAGAAGGTCTAATTACAAACTCAATAGCCCGTAACATGAACAAAATGATAGAATTTATGAAGAATAAGTGTTGGAGCCTCCGACGATGTCTGTCTTCAGGGTATCTGATGTACAGACCTGACACATGTTACAAGGCTTTAGCTGTCCCTATAGCCGTCCAGGTCCCAAGCCCCATTCTGCTCTCTCCTAAGTAAAAAAGCGGAGCGTTCTTACTTCCCTAGTAGCATGGCCCCATTCTTTGCTCCCTTAGCTCCACTCAGTCAGCTATAGGTTCCTAATAGCTTAATGGAAACTGACCTGTTTTAATCCTCTCATGCCCTGGGGCCACATTCCACACTCGCAAAAGGGTGGAGGGATCAGTAAAGCACACACTTCTATAAGTAGATCTCCCCAGAGTGGACTCTCCTATGTGGAAGTTGAGTTTCCAAGGGGGTGTTTGTAGGTAAAATGGTGGCGAGGAGGAGCAGGGAGGAAGGAAAGAGGCCTATGCCCAGACAGTATGTCTTCTAAGTCTACTGGTAACAGGCACCATGGTGATGTACCCAGCCTCTCTCCATTCTAGTGCACTGTCTGACGCTTAGTAAGTTGTGAGTTGAGCCTCTGAGTAGTGAACAGAACAGCTGAGCTCCTTACACCATGCAAATCCTCACCACCTGGGAAGCTTTTGTAGTTTGGCAAAAGGAAATGAGTAATGGCAAAATTGAGAAATGTACATTATTTAAACATATTAACCATTCCTTTGCGTGCATACTTTCAGCTTTGACAGCTGTGCCTGGTGTATACGAAATGGTCGTTTAAATGTAAGCTATAAAACCAGCTACTTTTCTGCACAGTTTGAATTCCACAACACTACAAGTAATGTAAAACCAACACACACAAGCTAAATGTCTGGTATGTCACATCCCAAGTGGATCTTGAGGAAACTCGCCCCTTATGATCATTTTATGCATAATTCCCTAAGTACCTTTAGTGTGGGGAACATATTGTTATTTTAATGAATTACTTTCCTAAAATGCTCATAAAGATGAGGTGAGAGTATGGCATTATTTTAACCTGTATTAAATATCATATAAATATTAAACTAACAGCCCTTTCATTACACAATTAGCTATCTCCCAAATGAACTGGTTTTGGCCATCATTAGTAACTATTTAAAGCAAGGGAAAAATATACATAGAAAACCATTAACAACATCTTCTTGATCACTACTATCTTTTTTGTAGAAAAAGTATCTAATTTTCTTAAGAGAAAATAGTTTTATTTTCTTAATGGTGTTTCTTTATAAGGATATTCATTTTAAGGAAATATGAGCCAAAAAGAGATTTATTACTTTCTAAAACTTTCAATCAATCACCATGCTATTGGGAATAAGCCTATTGCCCAAAAATTCAAATCTTCTTATATATATAAAGTGTGTGTTTATTTGAAAAATAGGCCATTAAAATGACAGATGAGTGTTGAGATGAATTATGAGTTACCTATAGAATGGTTTTTGGGGAATTATGGTGGCAGACAGGATACATAGAAAAAATGATAAAAATCTAAATAATGAGAGAATGGTCGACATTGACACTGCTCAAGGCCATATAAAGTACTCCCATGCAGAATTTTTAATTTACATTTTAGGCCCTGGAGCAAAATGTCATTGAGTAGGAGCTGAAATGAAGTGCCTCTCTGGACGCAATCTGATCCGCCAAGAAGGAGTGGGTGACAACATGGGAATGACAGAAAGAGAGAAAAGTGACTGTGTCATATTGGGGTTCACAAAAGAAGAAGAAGAAAACGAGGTGCTGAGCACTTTTGGACATGCATTGCAGGCAGACTTCAAAGAGCTCCATGAAGAACAAACACATGCCAACAGACACAGACACAAAGGAAAGAAAGCTGCATGACCATCAAAGACCCTGAGCAATAAAACTCTGCCTAGTCCTCCCAGCAATTCAAGGCAGCAGTGGGCCAAGGTGGGAGGCTGATACTGGTATAAACCAGAGCACTATGTTGGGGATGAGGTTTCAGAGGACTAAAGTCAAATGAGGTGAGGAGAGGGAGGGGAAGCAGAGGCAAGTGCAAACAGCATGAATGTTAGGAATAATGCTAAAGAAGTCAAAGATTCCAGCAAAGCAGAGAGCTGAGGACAAAAAAGTCAAGAAGAGCACCAATGGCTTAAAATGCTCTGAATCAAGAAATAGGACAAAGATAGTTACTGCCTAATAATAATGCAATATAGGCCACATATTAAAATAGCTAAGTGTTATTTATTCCATTTTATAGAGAAGAAAATGAAGTACAAGGAATATTATAAATTCTGGGATGTAGAACCCATAAACAGTGAAGCATGGATGATGTGCACGCCTACTCATGTCTCCTATATGGAGAGACATCCTTTAATGCTGACCCTCTCTGTTGCTGTGATGCAGGCCCAAATTCCTTATTGGCAGGTCTATGGGAATGTGTGCTTACCAGCCCCCTTCCTTTGCCTCTCTGGAGAGAACCCTTTCTGCAAGCAGATGGCCTCAGCTAAGTGACAGTAAAGACCTCCCTTTGTCAGTGAAGCTCATGATGGATCAGAGATGCTTGTGACGGTCTAGGAAGGGCTAGAAATTTCTGGAGTGTTGTCCCAACTCACGAGCTTCCAGGAGCATCTGTTCTTTAATAGCAGCTCTTTCAGTCAGGTAGAAGATGTGATCATTTGTCACCTGCCTTGATATTTTTTTCCTCCAGTTCCCTTCTTCCTTTGAGTACAGGTTTCTTAGAGAGATCAACAGAATCTTCTTTTGCATATCTTTGATCCTAGCTCCTGTGATCCTAAGTGGTACCTGGGAGCTACCATTTTGTGTACAGTGAAATGATGCTCTACAGTGATAGAGAAAGCATCAGCCTATGTTGTAACTGAATTTTGTTTTTCCAAATTAGACATAAAAAAAAAAATAAGGACAAGTGGAGAAACTAAATTTCTCTAAATTTCTTGAGAAAAACCTAGTCTTCAGGCCTATACAATGTTACTATTGCTTACTTAACCAGGTTAGGCCACCACAGAAGAGATACCAACTGTCATTGACTGAGAAGTTGCCATGAGGAGAGCATATCCAGAAGTGAAGTGAATTAACGCCTTCTCTTTTGCTGTCATAGAGCACCAAGTGGGACTTATAGACGGAAGAGGCTATTTTGGCTTATGGTTCCAGAGGGAGAGTCTGTAATGATGGGGGAGAGATGGCAGCAGGCAGCCAGAGTGGGAAGCTGAGAGATCACATCCTCAACTACAAAACCAAAGGGGGAAGAGAGAGAGAGACAGAGAGAAACAGAGAGAGAGAGACAGAGACAGAGACAGAGACACAGAGACAGAGACAAAGAGAGTCAGAGACAGAGAGAGATGCAGTGGGGGTAGGGTGGGGGTGGGGGGTAGGGACTGCGCAGGAACTCTCAAGCTTATGCAAAGTGACAGCCTTCCCCTAGGAAGGCTCCGTCTCTTAAAGAGTCCAGAATTTCCTCAAACAGTGCTAACAACTGTGGACAGCATGTTCAAATTCCTGAGCGTAATGAGGGCCATTTCTCATCCAAACCACCACAATGAGAACTAAAATAATTCTTCTGCTCTTCAAATGGCTAAAAATTAGTAAAAAGCTCAGACATCACAACCAGTAGGTTTGACATCCTCCTGGCAACGTGTAGACCTTGACTGTGGAAGAGAAATATATTTAAAAACTATAGTTTGGATGGGTCCATTAAAAATGTAAGTTGTTTCAAATTAATCCTTAAGAGTTTTATATAAGCCGGCCCTGTGTTTATCAAGAAAGGCCGGGACACATTCATTTCAGACACAACAGACTGAGACGTTCAGAGTGCCGCATAGGAGGGGAGGGAGAGGCAGTTATACCACAAACGAGTGAAACAGCTGGGACAGCAGTCGTAGTGAACACAACCGTGAACCTCTGCAAAGGGACTGGGGACCTTGGCTGTACTCTAAAAAGCAAGCCCCATCTTTAAGTAGCATTAAAACAGTGGACAGCCTCTGATCATGGAGAAGCTGCTCTCAGTTCATCTTTTGTTGTTGTGTGAGATTACGAATGCCATGTATCCAAAGAAGATTGCCATGCAGGGGTGTGCTCAAGAAGAGCAAAACTGGGTACCAGCCCAGTCAGATAAAGGATGAGGGCTTATGCAGAGGAGATAGTGACGAACATCTCGCCTAGCTTTCACGTCATTCGCCTTTTTTGCTGCCTTCTGATTTTTCTCCAGCAAACGAGGCAGCTTGAAATGAAAGAGCTGCCTATGGCCTCTGCCTCGAATGATCTGCTATTTCCCATAAGACTTTGGGAAAGGCAATGTCTAGAGCTAAATCAAACCTTCTGCTTACCTCAGAAGGCAGAAGTAGAGTTAGGAGCAATGATCACAGGCAGGCAAATTCCTAACTAAATATGAAGGAAGTTTAAACACGTTTGACTGCTTTAAAAGTTATTCTTTTTTTATGTAGAAGTGTTTACACAATGCATCATGGCATGTAAATGGAGGTCAGAAGACAGCCTGGGGGGCCCAGGGGGCCCACTCAAACTATGGCACCAGCCAAGGGCAATACAGGCCGTAAACTTCAAACCCCTACCCAGATCTAGCCAATGGACAGGACATTCTCCACAGTTGAGTGGAGAGTGGGGTATGACTTTCACACAAACTCTGGTGCCCCATATTTGACCACGTCCCCTGGATGGGGGGAGACCTGGTGGCACTCAGAGGAAGGATAGCAGGTTACCAAGAAGAGACTTGATACCCTATGAGCATATACAGGGGGAGGAGGTCCCCCTCAGTCACAGTCATAGGGGAGGGGAGTAAGGGGAAAATGGAAGGGAGGGAGGAATGGGAGGATACAAGGGATGGGATAACAATTGAGATGTAATATGAATAAATTAATAAAATTTAAAAAAAAAGAAAAGAAAGCCTGGGGGAGCTGGTTCTCTCCTGTCACCATGCTAAGTCTTAGAGATTGAACTCAGAACCTTAGACATGGGGGCAGGTGCCCTTATCATTTTCTAGTCCCATGAAAAACTCTCTAGTAGTCAGGTATATCCTAAAACCCAGGTGCCAAGAACTAGTAAGCTAGCTGATAGTGGAGAGCTTCTTAAGCAGGGGCTGTGAGATGACAATCAAGGTGCTTTCCCTTTGCTATCATCATAGCGTATGAGGTGTGTTAGGAGTCTGTGTGATGCCAGGCTCTGAGTGAGACCTTAAATATGTTCTGGTATATGGAGGAGCGTCTATAAGAAATGTCATAGGGGATAGAGAGATGGCTCAAAGGTTAAGAGCACTGACTGCTCTTCTGAAGGTCCTCAGTTCAATTCAACCACATGGTGGCTATAATGTTATCTGGTGCCCCCTTCTGGTCTGCAGGTGTACATGCAGGCAGAGCCATGTATATATAATAAATAAATAAATCTTTTAAAAAATTAAATGTCATAGAATAGCCTACTTCAATAGCTGGTGGGAGGGTCTTGCTCAATGGTTACAACAGTTTAGCTGGCATGCATATGTTAAAAGAGTGCCTAGTCTCTCCTATAAACCCTAATTTAGGAGGTTTAGAGGGGAACCAATGAACTTGTAGTTTTTACAGCATCTCAAGTGGTGCCTATATCTATGGTCCAGGGTCCACACTGTGATAACCACAGGTCATGGAGATTCTTTGAAAGTCCAGAGATTCTTTTCAATTTTTATTCTGATGCTAAGATCCTAACTTTCAGTAATGATTCCACCTTTCTGTGGCAAAATCTTCATGCAGCAGTTGTCTCTAAAAACCATGCCACTGAGAGGTATCAGTTAGTTTAATCAATCAAGCCAGTCTGCCCCGCCTTTCTCTCACTTCTCTTTAAAATGCTGTCATTGGGGAGGCCTGGTGGCACTCAGAGGAAGGATAGCAGGCTACCAAGACGAGACTTGATACCCTATGAGCATATAGAGGGGGAGGAAGTCCCCCTCAGTCACAGTCATAGGGGAGGGGAGTAAGGGGAAAATGGGAGGGAGGAAGGAATGGGAGGATACAAGGGAGGGGATAACCATTGAGATGTAATATGAATAAATTAATAAAATAAAATTTAAAAAAATTTCAAAATAAATAAATAAATTAATAAAAATGCTGTCATTTCTAAACAGAGAGGGGAGGGGTTCGTTTTAGTGATTCCTCATCAGTGACTTTTCCAGACACTTGCTCTTAACTCCCATCACATTGAGAAAATTACATAATCCATAAAACAAATCATGGCCTATATTATGTAAAGAATTATTTAAATGCTTTAAAACCTTAGAAAGAGAAACTTCCTGTTGAGCATTGCATGGAAGTGGGTGTTTGAAGATGAAAATTCCATGGTGTGTGTGTGTGTGTGTGTGTGTGTGTGTGTGTGTGTGTGTGTGACTGTATATGTGTATATACGTATATTCCACAGGAAAAGGAAAGTTTTCTCCCTGGTAGCTTCAGATGACTTTTCTCTATTTTTTAATGCTTTCATTATTTGAATTTTACAGCACCCCAGGGGTCGTTAGCTATTTCAAGAGATGTCATACAATTCTGAAAAGTTCCTCAAAATAACATTTTAAGCCAGTTCAATTGAAAAATACATATTTTCAGTGCAAAAAATTTTCCAGAGTGGTGAAGGGAGAGTGTTTAGAATAGAAATAAACAAAATAACTGCAAATTGCTAGGGAGGGATTTAAGCTTCCGTTCCGTGCTGCTTCCCAAATGAATTGTCGATTGGTGGGTGTTCGGTACCTCAGAGTCCTGGCATCTAAATCAAACATAAAACACTCCACATATTTTGAAATGAAAACAAAACAGAACAAAACAAAACAAAACTGTTGTCTGGCAACTCTCAATTATCTCATTAACAAATTATCTGGATGCGTGCAAAGAGCCGACGATTTTTATCTCTCTAATTTGAAATGCTTTGTTTTGCACTTAGAGGTGAGAGCTCCTTTCCTGCTGCCTCAAGACTCCCACTCCGTGTCAAGGGTGCGGCCGGCCGCGGGAAGCTGGACACGGGTTCACAACGCTTTTATAAGACAGCTTTCTTCTCAAATCAGTGCAAAATGCCTCTTCTCTTAAAGTGGCAGAGCAGAAGGGAGGAGACAGAGAGTATGCAGTTGAAAGGATTTCTCGGTCTCTGAGTACAAAGAAACGGTGGCGATATTAACGTTATTACATTAATTGGGTGCTAACCAAAAATTGCTTGATTTTTCAAAAGTAGTAATCCTGTGCTGATTGTGTGCATATGAGAAGGTGAGCAGGCTGGTGTTGTTCTAAGGAGTGCCAGGTGCACATTTTTTCCTCTGGAAAAGAGCGGCAGACGGTATACAGAGATGTTCAGACCTGAGGAGGCTGTGTGCTGATTAGATAGAGCCCACGGCAAGGCTGTGTCCAGAGGATGCAGCAGCGCCTGCCCTTCTTGGGTCGCCAGCTCCCTGCAGCCAGCCAGCTCTGCCTAAGTTTATCCTACGCCGGGTCCAGTCCATTTCATCATCCTCCGCACTAACTAGTATCAACTTTTCATAAGTATAAACACCTCCTTCACACTTCCTCCCTGAAACCATAACTCATCCTTCAGGATTAGCGACAAATAAACTCCAGACAGGAATTTCTGTGTTTTCTCTTGGAACCCAGAAACAAAAATAAATGTGATTGTGTTTGCTTGATTTTTTTTTTTGAGCTTGACATTATAAAATAATAATTTTGTCATATATTTAATAAACTGAAGCATGGATTACAGAACAGAATGTTTTTACTTCCCTCCTACCTGGCCACTCTCTGCCTCCCACAGATTTAGGCACCCCCTCTTTGAGCATGTCTTCCTCAATGCTTATGTCATGATCAAGTTTGCTGTGTCATTCGTGGGGCCCAGTGTAAAGTGGATATGTGGAGACCCTCGCTCCACAGTTACTAAGACTTTCTAGATCATGAAGGTAGAAGCCTTACCAAAGGGAGAGGCCTCGCTAAGCCTGGAGTCTTGTGTAATGTCACAGATCCGGTGCCACAAAACTGGCCCTGCTTGCGACCTTTTACCTTCAGCTCCGCTGATGAATGACTGACTAATTCTGTGTTGGTCCCTTCTGTGTTCCTAAGAGTAAGAATTGGGTTGCTTAAGAATGCATCCCAGCACTCAGGAGGCAGAGGCAGAGGCAGGTGGATCGCTATGAGTTTCGAGGCCAGCCTGGTCTACAAAGCGAGTCCAGGACAGCCAAGGATACACAGAGACTCTGTCTAGAAAGAAAGAAAGAAAGAGAGAGAGAGAGAGAGAGAGAGAGAGAGAGAGAGAGAGAGAGAAAGAAAGAAAGAAAGAAAGAAAGAAAAAGTATTTCATTCCTGATTGCGTCTTGATCCTTTCACTTACAAACACACAGAGGCTACCCAGGGAGAGAAATGATGACAGAGCTAGCTGATGGGTCTACAGAGCACAGCCACTAATAGATAGGGACAGAGCAGCTTTGTTTAGGACAGACCATGGCTAGGCAGGCAACCATTGATGTGTGAATGCCAACTATCACAGGACACATTTCCAATTTGACTCTGATATTTGTATATTTACTATTTCAGAGGATTTCCGAGGGTGTAAATGAAATAGTGGCCTAAATATGATACTAAGCCCCAGCGAGTAATGCAGCTCCCTTTCCAATTGAAGAAGCACAAACAGCAGACCCCATCTAAGAACTCAAAGAATCCAGCACCCTAAATTTGGACAACACATAGCCTGAGGATGCGGCTTTAGGGAGGCATGCTCAGGATGACCACGGATGCCAAGCACTTCACACAAGATATGTCGGAGTTTCCTCAATCACACTGAGGAGAGTGGAACAGGACCTGGGAGAATGCCAAGAGACCACCTGCCTGATAGGCTTTGGCTACCGATACCTCTATTATGTTTAGGAAAGACGTATTTCCTTTGGGGAAAAAGGCATTTTCCAGTGTCCTCCTGAACAAGCTGCCCTTGGTTCTGTCAGGGACTAGAAATGATTGTCTTGCATCTTTCTCCTCCGACCCCATCTCTCTCTCTCACTCCACCCCCCCAACATCCTACACCCCTCCACCTCCGCCGACCATACCCTGTGTGTTTGTGTGTGTAAAAGAAACTAATCTGAAAATATATGAGCTAGAATTACAGGTCAGTGATGGAGTGCTTGCCTAGCATATACAAAATCAGAAGTCTAATCCCTACTACTGAAAAACAAATCACAAATATCAAGGGTTCTATAAATGGAAACTCATTCAAAAGAACCTTTCACTTTTTTTTTTTTTTTTTTTTATAAATTTCCTAAAATGAGCCAGGAAGACATTTGAAAAACAGTGGTGAGGTTTTGTGGTAGGCCAAGGATGCCTCTGTCCTTGTTTCTTTGTCTGTCTCTTCTTCCTAAGCTGGATGCTGTGCTCAGTTCCTCTCATCTACATCTGCTAGACACACATTTCAGACTTGTTCCATGTGGCCAGTTATGAGCAAGTTCCAAAGACGGGCACAGCACTCAAGATAACAAAGAAGCACCCAAATAAATAAAAACAGTCATCTGACGAGTCCTTCACTATAATTTCCATACTATATGGTATATTTGCATATTGAAGTGATCCAAAATAGAAAATGGTTAACACCTGTTTCCAGGCAGAAGCAATTTCAAAGCGCCTGGGTCTTTTATAACGCCAGCTACTGCACAGATACAAAATCGCACATGTAGAGGAAATGGAATAATAAACATCCCTCGGATGTTGCTCTTTCTCTTTCATTGCTCAAAAATCAATGGCAGCTTGAACTTTCCATTGTGCTACAGCACTCTAAAACAAGAGAAGAGTGCATCAGGCAAATCAACATTTCAGAATATGCGGCCCACGGCCTCGGTAGAGCCCTGTGCAGAGGGCCCAAGGGCTTCTGCCTCAAGAATGTGTACTCAGAAGCCCATTGAGAGAGGACAGCTTTATAAATTTCTTTGAGCCATTAATCTCATGAAGAACAAATTCTAAATATACTAAATACACTACATATTAGGAAAACAGACAGTGTGTGCGCATGTGTGTGTGTGTGTGTGTGTGTGTGTGTGTATGTGCGTGCGTGTGTTTCCGGGCTAGGCATCTGGGCTAGGGATCCGGTCCCGGACTCAGGCTTGTCATGAGGCCATTCTACCACCAAGCTCCACTATGTCCCTGGTAGACAACTCTTTTTCCATCAGGGTGGAAGTTATATTTTAAGTACTTTTAAGTTTATCAAGAAAGAGTAAGAAAAAAATGTTTCTGGTTAGTTGTGTTGTGAAATTTTGAACACGGTCAAGAATTTATCATTTGAATTTTACACAGAACTAGTAGATCTCGTTCTTTCCCTCCCTCCCTCCCTCCCTCCCTCCCTCCCTCCCTCCCT
>OU015755.1:33943109-33965698 GCA_907169655.1 Acomys percivali | reverse complement strand
AGAGAGAGAGAGAGAGAGAGAGAGAGAGAGAGAGAGAGAGAGAGAGAAGGGCTTTCACTATGTAGGTGTGGCTGCTTTTGAATTCATATCCATTAGGCCTCAGCCCCCTAAGTAGTGGGATTGTAGGTTTTTGCTGTCATGCCTGGCTTAGAGCACCAGTGCTTGATGATCAGAAATTCGTTTTGTAGTTACACAGGAGTTAGCTCTCTGTAGGTAAGGGGAAATGAGCCTGGAGGAAAACCTACAAGGTGTCACATGTGTTAGAGTGAGACTTACACTGTTACATGGGATTTTAGTGTCAATGTCTCAACCAGGAGCACTGGGGATGGGAAACAAAGATGCTTGTAGTGAGGTATGTGACAGCCAAGCTGACCTGGTTAGTGTCAGGCAGGCTCTGGGAAGCAAAGCCAGTGTTGGGAGGCAGGCTGACTAACTGCCAGGAGACACTCTCACCAGACACCATCATCCAATAAACATATGCTAGATTATCACTTTTATGCAATGCTGCTTCAAAAGTGCCACTCAGTGTAAAAGGCTATGTAAAGATTAGCTTCCGAAAAGACCTCTGCCTACTTTTAGAGAAGAGACCCCAGACCTCCTGTAGACAAGGAATTAATGAAGAACTACATGTGCTTCATTTTGGTGTCGAGAGAAACAAAGGGAGCTCAGAATAATGAACAATACAGGAGACACCTGAAAGGTTGGCAGTTGCTAACAGCAGCCAGGACGAACAGCTGACAGACAGTCAAGGCCAACAGCTAAGAAAACACAGCCCAGGTGACAAACCCATCCCACAGCAACCACTGCAGCTTCTGTCTAGTTTGTGTCATCACCCCAGTAAACCCAAAGCAAAAGGACATTTCAAGAACCTTTACTCTCCTAGGAGCTCCTTTCATTCTTGGGAGTCTCACTTGTTCTTCTTTGATTACTTACTTCTGAATGTCTCAGCTTTCCTTAGCATCTCCTAACAAACTTGATTCCACTATGCTCACACTCAGGAGCATCTTCATCATTAATCATTTCTGGAGTGAGAGAAGGAACTCAAGAACCATTGGTCGAGGTCCACTTTGGTCATGATGAAAGTGTGCCACCCTAGACCCTTGGGTCAAATACAATTAGCCTGAGAAAGGTCACATCATACAAAAAAAATCCTGTGTCAGTACTATGGACAATTTGACCTACTGTTCCATTTTCCCCAGCCCAAACACAGCTTGTCTTTGACATGTTGGAGATTCCATTTATTTAACCTTGGTAACTATTGCTTTTATTAAAAGGAATCTAATACTACATTTTTAGTAGTTATATCAAAATAAGCCAGGAAAAAAATTTGATAAGCCTCCACTTTCATTCAAGCATCTAATGGTTTCATTTAGTAGCAAATAAAATACAAAGACCATTTAAAATTCTGTCTTGTCAGGGTTTATACTGAACACATGGGTAAGCTTGAAGGATACATGACATCCTTCAAGGATAAGCTCAGCTTGCTTGCTAACTCTTTCCAGATGAGATGTAATTAACATTGCTAGATCTGCTGTCTTTCCATGGACTGGCTAGTTGGTATTTATATTAGTCTCATCTGCGCTTACTCAAATGGCTACATTAGTTGGTTGTGGTTCAAGAACATTTCAATCATTTGTGCTGGCTCTCAGCTGGCTTGTCTTAGTCCTGCTCATGTGATCTGACCTAGAGCAATTCATGACATGACGGTCTGAGGGTTCCATAGTCAACGACATACCATTTCCTTCTTGTCTCTAATGATACAAGAGATAGTTGATACATTAGCCCTAGTGGCCACTTGCATCACTAGCTGTTGTACCTTGATAAGCATGAAAACCCAAGAGCTACACAAAGTTTCCAGGTCCATATGCCATGGGATGGAATTATCAATCTATTGCTGAGGAATACATTCTACTGGACACTAATAGATTATTTGGTATCCATAAAATATGTATGGATAGTAGAAAGAACACTCAGTATATTTAAACTTACAGAATGATTTTTCTTTTAAGATTGGTTAGGATGCAATCATAAATATCTCTGTCAAAGAGGGTGGAGTCAAAGAAGATGGGCCATCCACCACCAGCTATTCAATACATGCAATATGCTAGATAGGAGCTCTGATACTTCATGTGTTTTACATATTACTCTGTGAGACTAGAAATGAGAATTATAGAATGGAAGTCTATTAAACTCATGTGTATTATATAATTATGTTCCTTTTACATGCATCTAATATATCCTTTTCTATTTTGTATTCAGCAATGACCTTTAAAGAAGTTCACTACTATGATGAATGTGTAATTTGTGTAAGATCCTCATTAATATTAACCACCCACTGTTAGGGCCACAGTGACATCATCAATTATTTAGAAACCGGAAGATAAAAACAAAATGAAGTATTGACCTTAAAAAAATGATCTTACTTTGGAAATATTGGGCTCAAAGTGATTAATATATGGAACTGCACTTGGTATATTTGCCTAATTAATCATTTAGGTGAATAACTTTTCTGTTTTTATAAATAAAATCACTTGATTCTAATTAACTCACAAATGAAAACACAACAAAGATGGATTAAGATAACACAGAGGAAGGGGATGCAGGCTGGCCAGATGAGACCTGATAGGCTGTGGTCAGATGGTTTGGGAGGAGGACCCCACCATCAGAGGTCTAGGGGAGGGGAAAAAGGAGGGAGGGTAGGAACAGGAAGATAATAAAACACAAATGATAACTACTCAAACACTTGTCTAGGCACACATCCCAAACCTCTCAGTAGAATCCTACACAGTTTGCATGGACATTCTGAAGTCATTATGCTTGGCTTAGGGTTTAGCATTTTCACTATTAATTGCCATTTTACTCACATATCCACCACACTTAAAGAAAAAGAAACCTGTGAGAGTTGAAACTAGAAAAGCAATGAGGGTAAACATACGTTTTTGTTTTTTCTCAGTTTGAGTCACCTCATTTAATGTAATATTTCTAAGGTCCATCCATTTTTCTGAAAATGTCATGGTTTCATTTATCTTTACAACTGAATAATATTCAATTTTTACAAGAACCTCATTATCACCATCCATTCATCTAATGACGGACATTGAGGCTGATTCTTTTTCCTTGATATTATAAATAAACCAGCCACAAATATGGATGTGTAAACACTTCTCTGGTTGGATGTGGAGTTCTCTGGGTACGTGCTCAGGAATGGAGTAGCTTGGTCATATGATCGTCCTATGGAAGAACCTCCAAGTTGATTTCCATAATGGCTGTATCAATTTGTACTCCCCCCAGCAGTGAACAAGGATTTCTCTTTTCCCACACCCTGTCCAACATTTCAAATTTAAGTACATTATGGTTAATAAAACATTTCTATAGAAGAACATTAAAACATGATCTACAAATGAAAGATTCTAAAATTATACAATTATACTTTGGAATTTCTTGGCTTTTGCAAAGAATCATGATGAAGTGTGCATTTTATGATATAAGGTATTTTTTTTACTAAGGGAAATGTAATTAGAAGCTCTATGATGTTTTAGGGGCTGGATAAGGCAAAATGCTCAAATGAGTGACAAGAAGGCATTAATTGATGAGTTTTGACACATGTTTATTTGATATGTGTACTTTTAATTAAGAAAGACAAAAAAACCTAAAATTTGTGGAAACTCTTAGATATTTAATTGAACATGAAAAATTAGAATTCATATTAGCCTTCATTTGACAGAATTTGTCCCAAACTTAACAGAGACCTAGAAAAAAAGAATATTTGCTCTATTAAAAACAGAAATGTCTATAAAAAACAATTAGTTGAAGACATAATAAATCATAAATGAACATTGACAATTTGGGGAATTTTTAGGAAAAAGGAATGTGTTTTAAAAACTCAAAATATGTCATTAATAAAAGAATCAGAGAAATCATACTATAACAAACATTATTATCTGATTTCATAAATTAGTGTTCAGATAATTGCTATACAGAAATTATGAAATGTTTAGGTTTAGTCCCTAATAGAATTTATATTAATAATTTACTTAACTTATAAAATTAATCTGTTAACCTATAAAAAGAAAATTAAAACTATCAAAAAATATTAATTTATACCATAAATTATATTAAATATTATCATATGTTAAATGTATTAAAATATTTTGTAGGTGCATTATCATTTTCTAAAACATTCAAAATACTATTTTATAGAGATAGAGTCATAATATAACCAGTTTTCCTATCTATTAATTTAATTTTTAAAAATATTATAGAAAGGACACATTGTAATTATTTATATAGACTCTCCTTGTGTAAAGCATGTTCATTATTTAGATAGGGAATTATTCATGCTGTCTCTTTTCACATTGGTTCTGGCCATCTTTGAGGTCCCCCTCTTAACCCTCAGAAAACCAGTCCTTCCAGAAACTTCTAATGTTCTGCTTCCTCTTGAATTTCACTCATGTACTTCAGTCTGATAGAGCTGAAATTCTTCCTCAAGTGCTTCTTTTTTTTTTTAATTTATTTATTTTTTTAATTAATTTATTCTTGTTACATTTCTATGGTTATCCCATCCCTTGTATCCTCCCATTCTCCCCTCCCTCCCATTTTCCCCTTATTCCCCTCCCCTATGACTGTTCCTCAGAGGGATTACCTCCCTCTGTATATGCTCATAGGGTATCAAGTCTCTTCTCAGTGACCTGCTGTCCTTCCTCTGAGTGCCACTAGGTCTCCCCCGCCAGGGGACATAGTCAGATGTGAGGCACCAGAGTACTTGAGAAAGTCAAATCCCTCTCTCCACTCAAGTGTGGAGACTGTCTTGTCCATGGGCTAGATCAGGGTAGGGGTTTAAATTTTTCCGCCTGTATTGTCCTTGGCTAGGGCCTTAGTTTGAGCGGGACCCCATGACCCAAATCTGCCTATCATAATGTTCTACTTGTAGGTTTCTAGAACCCACTGGATCCTTCTACATTGCTATTCACCCATTGTTCTCTCATCTAGAGTCCCAATAGGATGTCCTTGCTTCTTGATTGCACTGATCACCTTAAACATGAAGCTGCCTCAATGTCACAAGGAAATGAACTGTCAAGAGTGACAGGCATTAGAAGTTGTGAGAAGCAACAACCATAATTTTAATTCTGTGTATTACTGACTTTTTTATTTTCTGAGACCAATAGTTTTGAAACGTAGACATCAATAGCCACTGTCAAAAGTGGGTAGACTGGCTTCAGGTAAGCTTGCCTGAGCTCATATGTGTCACCTCAGCATTCAACATGACTTCACATACATTGTTTGTCCCGTTGCTGCCAGAGTAGAGTGGATTTTAAAGCTCGGTGTACCTATTCTACAGAAATTAAATCTCAAGATCCTTGTGCTTCTAAAAAAAATCCCAGTCTAATAAATTAAGTTATGTTTATACATTTTGACTAATTATCCTGAAATAAATACTAATTTCAATGCTCAAGGTACACAGATAGCTTGGTCTTCAAATGTCCAAGATAATCTTTCTTCATACATCTGTGGCTAACAGCCTCATACACCATCAATACTGCCTAGATTTCATATCTGCATCAGAAATCTTGGACTAAGTATCTTATTTGATTCCATTCAACATGTCATGAGTTAAAGAAATACTTCTTTGGGACTTCCATTCTCTACATAACTGCCTTTGCACTGCAAAATCTACAATGTGAGTCTAAAACCAAATCAAGTTTTTAAAAAAATTGCATTCTGGTGGAAGAGGCAATGTTTCTGTTACGGTGCATCTGCTGGCGGCTAGAAATGGAGGAGGGGCAGGCAAGGTGCACGGCTGTGGCAGTAGAGGTAGCTATGGCCGTACTCCAGATAAAGAAGAATCGAAGTCAAGCGCGTGCCTTCCCCCTTCATGCTTCTGTCTTCGCACCGCTGTGTCACCTTGGAGAATGTGGGGCATACAGACAATAGAAGACACAATTCAAAGTCTCCTCCAATGTAAGCCTTTTTACTCCACATAGGAAGCCCTGGTGTAGGGGAGTCCAGAAGTAATTTATGTGCTGGTATCATTGGGATTTCTTTCTTGTATCGCTCTGCCTGATTTAATATGTCATTTAGCAAATTCCCATGGCCTCAGGATGGTAAAAATGTCCTTCTTGCTACTGTTTCCCCTACAATGTCTGAGTCAGAAATGGAGACTTTCGTCCTTGAAGTAAGCACTAAAGACAGGAGCACACACATTCCTAGAAATGTGTCACTTGGAAATTTTGGGTGCAAACATCATACACTAAAACAGTAGTTAATGCATCACTAGGCAGTATGACATTATGGCACCACTACTGTAAGGGGTACGTAGTTATCAAAATATTGTTACATTAGCACATCTGTACATTTTTCCCAGACATCTTTCCATTAATCAGACTTCTTTTCTTATGACAGTGGCTAGAACTAGGTCACATCATCCTTAATCCAGTTAGAGACAACTAATAAAGAATTACTAATCTAGATACTCCACCACCCCCAACACACACACACACACATACACACACACGCACACGCACATGCACACACACACACACGCACATGCACACACACACGCACATGCACACGCACACGCGCACACGCACACGCACACGTGCGCGCACACACACACGCGCACGCACGCACACACACGCACGCATGCACGCACACACACACGCACATGCACACACACACGCACACACACACACACACACGCACACTAAGAATTTTGTAGGAAAAGACATATAAACAAATGGGAGTCACTCTCACAAAGAAAGGAGATGATTGGAATGTGGAACGGGAAATCACTGTCTTAGTTTAGTTTCTGTTATTATGACCACATACCCTGACAAAAAGGAGAAGCAACTTATGGCACAAATAGTTTATTTTAGCTCACAGTTCCAGGTTTCCAGTCCATCATAGCAAGGAAGGAAAGGTGACAAGAACTTAAAGTAGTCTCCTCCCATCCACAATCAAGGGCAGAGAGAAATGAATGTATGTGAGCTCATTACTCGGCACATTTGCTCTCTTTTGTATAGTCCAGGAGCCAAACCTAGGGAATGGCACCACCGGCGGTTGACTGGGTCTTCCACATCAATTAATATCATCGAGACAATCCTCCAGACGAGCTCACAGTTCAGTCTGGTCTCGATAAGCCCAGTTGAGATTCCTTCTCAAGTGATTCTAGATTGTGGCAAATTGATAATCAAAGCTATTCATGACAGCCCTCAAAGATGTTTCCTACACTACATTTAAATTGTCTCCTTTTTCCAACTCTCCTGTTTAATTTCTAGGTACCACTGATCTCGCTGTCACTTAATAAGCTATAAATCCTAAAATGACTCTTTGAGAAGCCTTGGCTGTTGCTCCCACATCTTAATTACTAATCGCCATATGTGCTTGCAAATGTCAGTTCCTGTTCTAATGGTTGTGTGCTTGCATTGCCTCCCTAGCACTTCTACCTACCGGCGGTACATTGAGTTGTCATCCAGACCAGGACATTTTTGAGGCTAAAATGATGTATTGTTAATAACTATATAAAGAAAATAGAGTGAGCCATGAAAATAAATGAGTCTTGCTCACCTTCAACCTTACATGTTCTGACTTATCCATAAATACGCCTAAATAAATTTCCTAGTAAATAAATTACTATGGCCACACAGCTGCTGTGTATCAATTAGTTTTAAAATCTATAAGCATGTGAAATGCTAACTAATGATCAGTGGAAACTAAGGAGATCTAAGAAATAAGGAATATAAGGTAAGGAAGTATTGAAGCAGACTTTTTCTGTGTCTACTTTTATCCTTGAATTGCTTATATGTATTGCTTATTAACAATTAATTTCAGCATTGAAAAATGTAATTGAAGGCCACATCTGTAGGCACACACCTTTAATCCCAGCACTAAGGAGGCAGACAGAGCTCTGGGAGTTCCAGGACAGAAAGGTCTACTCAGAGGGTTTGAGGCCCATCCGGGCTACATAGTGGTTGAGAGCCTGACTCAAAACATGTAATTAGAAAGTATGACTTTTAAGGTTTGTTAATTTTATTGTTTTGTGTGTATGAGTCTTTGCCTGCATGTACATATGAGAACCAAATCTGTGTACTTGAGTGCCTAGGGAGGCCAGAAGAAAGCAATGGATCCCTTGAAACTGGAGTTAGAGGAAGTTGTAAACTACCTTGTGGTCCTGGGAAGCAAACCTGGGCCTTCTACAACAGCACCAAGTGCTCCAACCCTCTCAGCCATCTCTTCCATCCCAGAAAGACAAGAATTTAGTGAAGAGTTCATATTAACTCTTCCTCCTATGAACACAAAAGATTTATAATAAACACCACATCTTCCTGTTAATTATGCTCATAAAAAGGGTGAACATTATAACGACAGGGTGTGAAAGAGAAACCAAACTCTTCTAAGTATCTGTTAAGATTTATCTACTGTAAGAGAATATCCCTTGACCTATCAAGTCAAAAGGTTCAGAGACTCATAGTTTCTTGAGAAAAAATCTCATTTGGCTTCAGACACGACTGTGCAGCCACGAGCGAAGGGGCACTGTCGGAAGTATCGCAAGCTGTTTCTTCTGGCTTTGCTCCACATTGCTCTCTTGAGACTTGCTAATTCGTGCAGCTCATTTACTTTAACTACCCTAATATTTCCCATTTAGGCCAGGACACGATGATATATGTCTATAATATCAGAACTTGGAAGGCCGAGGCAGGAAGATGACGAGCTCTATCACCCGGGGTTACATAGCAAGACTAAAATGGTCTTTAGTGTGCTTTAACTTTAATTTAAAACTCTGTACAAACACAATCTATAGATACTTGTTTTAGACAGGAAAAGTGCATCAGTACACATTGCTCATATTTAAAGCCAGTAAGATGACTTCTTAAACTTCTAGTAGTTTTTTTTTTTTTTTTTAATGGCACATTGGTTATACTAAATGAATCATTGCTAGATTTAACTCCCCCAAAACATTCAATATCAATGAGTGTGTAAAATTCCGTTTGAAGTAGAAACAAAACCTTAGGCATGTCCAGACTAACATACTTTCTCCTCAGGGGTAACACCTGAATCATCTTGGTAATTATCTCTTTAGCTTAGCAGCTCAGGTAGTTAGCAATCCTGGGAATGGCTTAACTAGCAAAGGAGATCTGAAACCCCTGAAGCGTTTGAGGACAGCAGTGAAGATTGAGGTTTATATAAAATGGCAGTAGTTTGCAAGCAAAGGCAGGCAAGTAGTCGAGGGCTAGGCCCATGTGAAGGAGACAGAGACAGGACCTTCAACTCAGAGAAATAGCTCTGTAGACAGTCATTAGATGAACTACTATGAAATGTCACTTCTGGAAATAGTGCGCAAGCCCTATAGGAAAGCTTTGCAGCCCAAGCACTGGGCCACCTAAGTAAGTTAGACAGTACCCTTTGAAGACACTTTAAGAATATGAGGAGAAAGCCCAGTCACAGTGGCCATTCCTCTTTCAAGTTTATGGAGTCCTAAGTACATCAATACCCAGAAGAAGAGGACAGAAAAGAGGGGCCCAGGGCAACAGTAAAACAACACTTCTGCTTTCTCTTTATGATAAACATCTCTTCAGTTGAAGCACAGCCCCTCCTACAATTCATAAAGTAAGCACAGCCTTTAGAATAAATGATGCCCAGGACATAGAGGTGACCTTTGCCATGCTGAGAGGCCATTAAGCCAAATTATTATATATTCTGAGGTATGAGTGTAAGCAAAGCATCTTTTACCTCATTCAATTCATGAAGATTTTCTTGTATAGTTTATTTTTTACAGGTGAGTTAAATCATAATCTGACCTCCTTGTGACCTGGGAATAGTGTTTATTCTATGCCTTTTTCTCCGTTCATTAAATATTGATATGCCCTAAAATGTCAACCCTACCCTTTCTGTACTCTAAGTCTAATCTTGACCCTTCTGTGTTATAATTCTGATCCTCGCTCATATGTGTTATAATTCTAAGACAACCCTAAGCTGCAAACCAGCATTCCTTCTTCTTATGCAATGTTAACATCTAAATACTGTGCAGAAGGTGTGAACAAGCCTTCCAAGGATGCAGCATTCGTGCCATCTTAATTATCCCACTGCAGACTTGATTGTAGTTTATAATAGAGTTCATCTTTGGCTTTTGAGAATTTAACATTTATGAATTCCAGGATTAGATTTCATACCGAAGGTCCTGGAAATGGACTGGCATCATTTCACTACAGTCCTGTTGGAAAGCGAGCGCCGTGAAGCTCGCATGAGATGGCACAGCCTGATCTTCCTGTTTTCTTTCTCATTGATGGTGATTTTAGCTCTCAGCACATTTGTGTCCTGAGTGGCAGCAATCTCTGATACACAGGAACCTAGAACCATCAGTGAGTCAGCCCTGCCTCAGTGGGTAGCACCACACCTGTGCTTAGGCAGGAGGTTCTGGTACGCAAAAACAAAACAAAAGGACAAGATAGCGGAAGAGGAACTAGTTGAGTTTTGGGGAAGGTTGGCAAGGGAGGGGGAAAGAATGAGGTGTGATGGTTGTAACCAGAATATAGTATATACACATATGAAATCATTAAAACTTAATTTTAATTAATTATAAATATATTTTAAAAATAATTTACCCTCCCCAAGAGGACTTACTCCACCAAAGATGTATATTTTTCATATTTTATGAAATATGTACATATTGCTTACAATATTGCTTAATAAACCATAAGACTGGAAAGTGTTCAGACATTGATGCTCAAGAGGCACTTGTCCCCTTCATTCTCACGAAGCTTATATCACTTTCGGTGAAGAAAATATAGAAAGGAAAATACACTGAAGGCTTACCAAGTATCACACTTAGAGACTTAGAAAACGTAAAGCGAACTGAGGGTCTATCCAGCCACATCCACACTACCTACCGTCTCTGGCCAGTTGCACATACACAGGTAGTGCAACAACACAGGAAAGAAAAGCAACTTATATTTGATCACAGAGACAGAGATTCTAGTGAAAGTGAATTGTTTGTTTTGTTTTGTCTTGGGGGGGGATGGGGAGATGGTTTCTTTGTGTATCCCTGGCTGCCCTGGAACTAGCTCTGTAGATCAGGCTGTCCTTGAACTCACAGAGATCCGCCTATTTCTGCCTCCTGAATGCTGAGATTACAGGCATGCACTACCACCACCTCCCGGCCTGAGAGTGAATTTTTGAGTACGCTGGCTCTCTTTTATTTTACAGATGTAAAGACCAAGACTCAGTGTTTCCAAAATGTATCAGCTGAAGAATCAAAGGAAAAATCATCCTGCCTTTTCATGACTTTGACCCAAGAATAGGTCATTGCCTTCCTTTAGACTGGATTGGTATATTATATCCATTCAATAAACAAATAAAGAGCATGAAAAAAACTCACAATGTGTCATGACTAAGGCGCCATCCAGGTCAAAATCCCCCTTCCTCATCTCTCAAACTTTCTCTTGCACTCATCAATTGTTGGCCTCGCATTAAGCCTGCTGCCTTAGTAAGGGTCACAACCGCTGTGCAAAACACAATGAGCAGACACAACTAGGGAAGAGAAGGGTTTATTTGGCTTATGTATTTTGAGTCACAGTCCATTGAGGGAAGACGCAGCAGGAACTCAGACTGGTTTGGAATCCAGAGTCTGACGTGAAGGCTTACTGGCTTGTTCTTCAAAGATTGCTCAGCCTGCTTTCTTATAGAACCCAGAACCACGGAGCCAGGGATAGGATCTCCCATAATGGGCTGGGCCTTACTCCAACAATGACTAATTAAGAGAACGCCCTAGGGGTTTCCGTACAGCCTGCTCCTAAGGAGACATCTTCTCCATGTGATTCCCTCTCCTCAAATGAGTGTGTGTCATACTGACAAAAGGAACCAACACCCCTGCTAAAAGACACTTCACTTGAACATGAAGAATAGAAAAGAAAACTGGTAAATGGAAAGAAAAACACCAACAGTGGGATGGAGGTATTAAACTCACTTTCACTTAGACTGTGGGAGTTACTATAGTAATATAAGCAAACACGTATCACATAACCTGAGGATCCCTATGAAACATGCGTCTTTACACTAAATGGTTATTTCCTGCTAGGAACAAAAGTGCCATTTACCTCCGTGGTTTCCCAGCAGGCCTATGGAACATACTATCCCAAGGAATGTCCTACATCCCATCTCACCATCACATCCCATGTGTCTTGGACCCAGAAGCCTCTGCTTCACAAAGGGTGCCAGAATGTTCTCAATTATATTAGGCTTTATAGAGCCATCCCATGGTTTTGTTGAATCATCAGTTTCGTGTTGGCATATTATATTTTATTTCCATTCTCACTTTTATCTTTTCCTTTCTCCTACTTTTAAAAAAATTACGTGGCTGTTCATTTTTCTAACGTTTTCAGTGACTGCTTGCTTCACTCATCAATTACTTAGCCTTTTCCTTAAAAAAATAAAAGTTGTATAGATTTTTAAGACCATAAACTTTTTTCCATGGTTGATCTTTGTTGTATCCTATTAGTTTTTGAATATAGAATTTTCGTTGTCTTTCAATTCACAATACTTTCTTAATATATGTCACTTTTCTAATCAATTTCTAAGTGTGTTTCTTTCTTGGTAGTGAAATATAGTAGACAGAGATAATATTGCTGCCTTTTTAAGTTTTCTTGCAAGCCAAGTGCAATGTGATCTGAGAGTGTGCACTGTGTGTGGGCATTGCCTATAAACCATAGCTGAAGAAGTCTTTCAAAGTTTGCTCTTTAATATTTACAAACCAGCTTTTTATTTGTTTCACTTGGTGCATGTCTTAAGAAACAGTCCTCATCCCTCAATACAAATGTCTGGGTGGGTCTCTCTGGTTTGGTTCCTCCTGTATGGCATTTGGAGATTTACCCATCATGCTCTTTTTCCTTGTGTGCTTCACTTGTTTTTATTATGGCTGCACTTTTCCCCCTTTTAACATGAAAAACTATTTGTACAGAGTCCAAAAGCCTGTAATAATTACTGTAGTAAAGATTCTCTTTTGCTTAGCACATGTCTTACCAGTCCAAGACCACCTGAGACTAAATTTGGTCTTGAGGTGTTTTGAGCAATTTATGTGATATCAATTTGGGCTGGTAGTAGGCAGGTAGGTAGGTAGTAGGGAAAGTGGCTCCCGCCATGAGTTCCAAGCAACTTCCCGTTACTGCTCTACAATGGCCAAGGGCACTTTCCCTCACCACCCTGTGATGGTGATGACGCTGAGGAGGTGGGTCATGTTCACTTGAGCTTTCCCATATTCCAGGCTATAGTCACGAGGCCTGAGCTTGAAATCCCTGCCAACCAGGAGACACTTAATCAGGCAAAATCTATTGCCAGAGCACGGAAAGAAAAGCGGGGGAACAGGGGAAGTCAGTGATACTGTGTCTCTGCAAGCCACACACTCTACTGAATCCCGCACCATCACCAGTAGATAGGAGTGTGTTCTATTTACCCAGAAAGCAAACAAAGCCCCCATCCCAATGGCTAATTGTGGCTTTGCAGTTTCTAATGAAAAGGAAACCCCAAAGAGCTCAAACCGCCAGTGTTGCCAGAATCCTCCAGGTTCCTAACCACTGCACTTTCTTGCCAGTAGCTCATCATTCCACTGGCCACTCACAGAGTCACTATTATTGATGGGGCTTGTGGGCCATCCAGCTTAGCTAAAAATCAGAAATCTCCAGGTTCAGTGAGAGATCCTGTCTTGGAGATGGAGAGAAAGGAGGCCAACACCACACATATGTATGCACACACTTGCTTTTGTTTTGTTTTGTTTGTTCTGTTTTTTAATCTGTTTTTTTCCTATAGTTTAGTCTAATGGTCAGGGCAACAAGTCTAGCCTATCCAAAAAAACAAAAAACAAAACAACACAAAGAAACCAAAAAAGGCTAGCATAGACCTGGAAAGAAAATAGAAATGTTTGACCATACTTTTCTGTGTATTTCTTTTTTGCTTCCGCCAAAATTTCACTGTATATGACATGACTTTTTTAAATGGTAACAACACTAAGTGAAGCACCACTCTGGAAAGAAGAAAAAGATTTGATTTTTTGTCGTAGACAATAGAGAAAGAGTTATTCTTGGACAGGAATCTAGTGAGCAGCTTGGGATAAAATTGCTCTTTGTCCTTCAATATCTGTTTTTGTTCCAGGGGATAATGTCCCTGTAAAACACTACTGCTAATCTAATATTGCATGGGCGTTAAGCCCTGCATCCTTTACGACCTACTGCCATGGGAAGTGATTCAGTGCGCCGCTCCTCATCTCAGGAGAGGCCCTGCTCTGATGCAGTGGCTCGCAGACATGCAGAGGGAAGCCAACTGCCTCTTGGCCATAAATCAAACACTCTGATAACTGACCTGGCAGTTTTTCATCTCAGATTTTCATTTTATTCACCAGAAATATCCTCTTGGGGATGATCCAAATACTTTTGGAATGAAAGCAAAGTCAATTGCTTCTTTCACAAAAGATAAAAAAAACAGACTTTATTTGTTTAAAACGAAATTGGTTGGACTAATTGGAAAGTTATTTGTCTTTGTTTTTGTGTGTGTTATTTTTATCACCTATGTTTATCCCTTAAGAAGTAAATATCCTTCAAGGGCAACAAAAAAAAAAAAAAAAAGAGCTTTATAAAAAAAGGCACAAACTAAGACTCATTTAGGTAAGATCAGTTTTTACCCTGCCTCTGGCACATAAGCGCTCACTCTTCCCACCTTCCTTTAATAACATACCCATGACTCATGCTATTGTGGCTGTCCCTACTTTTGTCTCACCCACCCACCCTACCACACCTTATCTCTCCCCTCATCAGCCTCTGTGACCCCAGGGTACAGAGCAGAGGAAGCAAGGTTGGCCACTTCTGTAATTCTGAGATGTAAATACTTTTTCCAATTCTTCTTTAAAAAAAAAAAAAAAAGCATTTTGCAGTAAATAGTATGCCATGCTTTAGATGGTATACCATTTGTTTTTTTTTATATTTAAATTGGTGTTTTTATTCTTTGACAGTTTCATATATATATATACAATGAATTTTCGTTATTTTCACACATCCTTCCATTCCACTCGTTCGTGTCCCACTTCTCTCCCTGTGAAACCTTTCTTCTCAGCAGGTCCCCTCTTACTTCACGTCTTCTTTGTGTGTGTGCTGTCCATAGAACGTATTCAAATCACTTGTATGAGCATGAGGAGCTGGCAGGCTGAACAACAAATTAGAGGCCACACCACAGAATGAAGAGGCCTTGCCTTTCCCAGCAACCACTACTGTAGATGGAAGTGTTTTCCTCAGTAGCATATAAAATAAGCATGCGCGTTGTCACTGATTGCGTAAAAGTCCACCAAGTACTAAGGTATTGAGTTGTCCCCAGTGAGAGATACTCATACACGGTTTAGTGGAATCTATTAGTGTGTTCTAGCTTTAACAAATCAAAGAATAGAGTCAAAGAATAGAAATTCAGATCTTGGAGTAAAATATTTCTTAAAGCTAAGAAACTGGCTATAATTCAAGGAGTATCTATAACTTGAACATTTACTACTTTCAAAGCACTGTTCTCAGTGTCATTGGAAAAGACAGGAAATGAAATTGGCCTTGGGGAGCTCACATCACGTGGAGGGAAACAGACAATAGACAAATGCACTGTCAGTCAGACCACTAAATAATAAAGCAAAGCTGCAGGAATATGTATGGTGGGTAAGGGAGGCCACCTATTTATTTATTTATTTATTTATTTATTTATTTATTTACTTACTTACTCTTTTTTAGATGGAGTCTTGCTATATACCACCTGGAACTTGCCACGTAGCCAGGGCTGGCCTCAACTCCCAGTTCCTCTGCCTAGCCTCCTGAATGCTAGGATCCCACGCATGTGCCACCACACCCATTATTTTAGATGAGATGGTCAAAGTGGTCTCAGAGGAAGTAACGTTTGCATAGAGAAGGAAGCCGGGTGTAAGTTTTATGTCTCCATAAGAGCAGAACGTTCTAGGAAAGGACTCATGGTAGCAGTATTCAAATAGAGAAAGACCAGTGTGCTATGCCAGTGAACATCCTGAAAGGTCGGGAGCTGAGGCCAAGGGGGGTACATCAGGCCCTTGTGTGGTCAATCTATGAGGTCACTGTGAGGACTTGTCTGGTATCCTGAACCAAATGGAAAGGCATCGAGAATTCTGAGAGGAGGAGAGATAAGCTTATTTTGCAAGTGGGGTTGTGTGCTGCTGCTATGTGCAGGATGGGGATGGGGAGAGGTTGGTTTTGCAAGTGTGAGAATAGGAAAAAAAACAAACAAACAATAAGGTAAGCCTTACAAGAATTCAGATGAGAGGTGTTAGTGGCTGAGAATAGGGTGGGAACTGGGGGTGGTAGCATTCTGGATACATTTCAAAGTAGAGTCCTCAAAGTTAGCTTGAGTATGAAGTCGTAGAATGCATCGTGGAAGAATGAAATCAAAGATGAGGAAGAGTCTTTGACATAAGTTAATTGGAAAAGTAGAGTTGCCATTTAGTGCAATGTGAAGATTGTGAGATAAATAGTAAGGAGGAGAAAAAAATCAGAATGTGTTTCAATGGCTTAACCTAGCAAAAGCTAATAACATCCAAGACAGCCTGTCATTACTCAAGAAAATAGGTAGAATATGAGAATGAATGGACAATCAGCTACATATATATGGAACTGCAGATATGGGAAGTTACTCTAGAGTATGGACCTAGATACAGGAGGAGAAAGAAGGCACACCTTGGGCATTCCAACATGGGTAACCAGGGAGAGGAGAAGGTGCTAGACAAGGATGCCCAGGAAAAGCAGCCAACGGGACTCTTGGGAGACCAAGGTAGAGGAGAGTCCCCGATGCCAAATGAAGGAAATGCCACAGCTGAAGGAAGACAGAGGCCAAGTTGTGCTGCTGCAATGAGTGAGATGCAGACTGAGGTATACCTGCTGTATTTGGAGACCCAGAAACCATCAATAATCTTTTTTTTTAATTTTTTATTAATTTATTCTTGTTACATCTCAATGGTTATCCCATCCCTTGTATCCTCCCATTCTTCCCTCCCTCCCATTTTCCCCTTATTCCCCTCCCCTATGACTGTTCCTGAGGGGGATTTCCTCCCCCTGTATATGCTCATAGGGTATCAAGTCTCTTCTTGGTAACCTGCTATCCTTCCTCTGAGGGCCACCAGGTCTCCCCCTCCAGGGGAGATGGTCAAATGTGAGGCACCAGAGTACATGAGAAAGTCAGTCCCCACTCCCCACTCAAGTATGGAGACTGTCCTGTCCATGCGCTAGATCTGGGTAGGGGTTTAAAGTTTACCGCCTGTATTGTCCTTGGCTGGTGCCTTAGTTTGAGCGGGACCCCTGGGCCTAAATCTGCCTATCATAATGTTCTACTTGTAGATTTCTAGGACCCTCTGGATCCTTCTACTTTGCTATTCTCCCATGCTTCTCTCATCTAGAGTTCCAATAAGATGTCCTTCCCTCTGTCCCAGTTTCCTGGTAAGTGAAGGCTTTCGTGGGACATGCCCCTTGGGCTAGTATGCAGATTTTAGTATATACCATTTGAGTCTTTCTGCTTCTGTGTTAACTCACTCATTATGATCATTTCTAGCTCAAGCCATTTGTCCACAAATTTTGGGAATTCCTTGTTTTTAATAGCTGAGTAGTATTCCATAGTGTAAATGTACCACAGTTTCTTTATCCATTCTTCTACTGAGGGACACTTAGGCTGTTTCCATATTCTGGCTATTCTGAATAATCTTTATAGTAGAGGCAAGGGCAAAGATCTAGTTCTTAGGGTTAAAGAAAGAAAGGGCAAACAAATTAGCAAAGAAATCTGTTCACAAACAACCCTTTCTAAACCTTCTGCCATCCTGTGAGGCCTCAGTGCTGATAGTAGATGCCATCTGATAGTGGGTGCAGTAGAGAGATGCTTTGTCTTAGAGAGTAGACATAGCATGCTGTAGTCATTACAGACAGGCTTTTTTCCTAGACTCCTTCTTGCTGTTCTTCCTAACTGGATCATTAGGGGAGAAAAATGCATTTGGTAGTTACATTTGACGTCTTCTATAAGGTATAATCTGGAAGCAATTTATTATATACACTTGTAGCCACAACTATTTTCAAGGTACTTGGAGATTCAACTAAAATAATCTAATTTATTTTGTTAATAAAATATTACCTTTTCCCACAAATTTTTAATTAAAAATAAGGTGTGGGGACTGGAGAGATGATTCAGTGAATCCCAGCATCTACATGGAAGCTCATTGCTATTTTTACATTTGGTCCCGGGGAAGCCAATGTCCTCTTCTGGCCTCCAAGGGCATTGCTTGTACATGGTGGTGCATAAACATTCAGGAAATCCTTCATACACGTAATTTTTACAAATTAAAAATGAAATAAAGTATAGTTATACCTTATGGTAGAGGACACATCCATTTCAGTATTAAATCACTAATGACAGGAATATAAGGTCTTACTTATTCTGAAAAGAGACAGTCTTATCAGTATTCTCTTTTTCAATATCAGAGCTGACAGATCAGTGAGTCTCATTAGGAATTGACAAGTCTCCGGATATCTGTGACAGTGGATGGCTGACAGTCGTTCTAAACACATTGACTCCAGCTATGATAGAAGATGGCATTAATGAGGATTACAACCCCGTGGGTCACCACCCTGGCTGCACAGTTGATTTACCAATGCCTAAGAGGCACTCCCAAAGACTCCCCAATTCATTTGGTGTATGCTAGGAAGCAGAATCGGACATGTTTAGAAACCTTCTCTGGTGATTTTTAACACACAGCTGAAGTGGAGAACCACTGCCTAATGTCTGTGATGAGAGAGTTCGAAATCTGATCTCATCTCAAAATCAGAATGAAGAAGTAGCTACCTCTGCTGGAATCATCTTGCCCTTGGTACCTCTGACTGCATATAAGGTTCTCTCCCCGCTCCCTCCCTCCCTATCTCTCCCTCCCTCCCTCTCTCTTCCTCCCTCCTTCTTTCTCTGTCTCTCTCCTCTTTGTGTGTAAGCACCTTGAACTGCAGGACAGATGTGAGGATGGCGTGTGGCCATCTGTGAGAGGCTTCATTCCTTTCTCTTTCCCTTTGTGGGACAGAGACTACAACTGCAGGTTACGGAGATGCAGAGACGAAATAGGTCTTTCTTGCTGTCTAGCACTACCATTGACAGGATTTCATGGGAAGAAGGAAGTCGTTACAAAAATTATTTTCAATGATGCGGGGAGAGCAGGAATGAGGAAAAGACAGTTGCACACAAGATTACCAAAGGGATTTACTAAATTGGTTTATGATAGTGGCTGGCTGGCCCCAAAATGATGTTTTCATGCTAGAGAGGCAGAGAATCTCACAGCTACTCAGTCCTCAGGGCTGTTGTCTCAAAAGTCCCAATGTGGTGCCAAAGGCTTGGAAGACTCTAAAGAGCCATTGGTCTTTACCTCACACTTGAAGCTCAAAGCAGCTGAGTTTTCAGTGAAAAGTAACTGAACTTGCCAGTCAGAGTGAAGACAACCAGGCACACAGCAAACATTTTCGTGGGTCTTTTGTAATGTGAGCTGCCACCAGAAGGTGCCACCTGAATGAAATGTGAGTCCTCCCACTAAAACAGAACAAAACAAAACAAAAAAAACCTGATCAAATGAATCCTCCACAGGTTAAAAAAAACTTGACCAGATAAATCCTCCACAGGTAATAGGAAGCCTTTTAGTTGATTCTATATTCAGTCAAGTTGACAATCAAAGTTAACTGTGCCTAGTCTTTTCTGATATACTGGGACTTTAACACTGGATTTTTGAGGATATAATTCAGTCTAACACATATACACAGTATATGTATATATAAACACACACACAATCACACACACACTGCTACCATTGGGGACAGAGTTTAAATTAGCTCTTCTTTTTCAACAAATTTAAATTTAACATATCTTTAGCAATTGTACACCACTGAAGTAGTGACTCCTGCTTCTTACAAAATAACATATGCATAAATATTTATTTCATGCCATTTTTAAAAGTTACAAATTCTACTATATGAATGAAAACATGAAATGTTTGTTTTCCTGAGTCTGGCTTATTTTATTGAATGTGATGATCATCATTCCTATCATTTTTATACAAATGGACTGATTCTGATCTTCCTTATGGATAATGTATACCACATTTCTATACATCATCTAGGACATGTGGCACTGGTTCAAATACTGCCTGTTGTGGCAACGAACATGGATGTGTGAGTATCTCTGCACTGACTTGACGAAAAAGTCCTCTGGGCATAAACTCGGAGACAGTAAGGCTGAGCCATATGATTGTTCCATTTTTAGCTGTTGAGGACTCTGCACACCGATTGTTTGCATCCCACCAACAGTGTATAAAGGCTCCTACCGCTGCTCTCTCCACTCTTGCCCCACATTCTGTTCTGTATCTGTTAGCTGCTTTGTTTATGGTATCTGACCAGAGTGAGATGGGAAACCCCAATTTAATTTTTATTTTTATTTCCCTGGTGGTTGAGGATATTGAGTTTTTGTTATACATTGAGTGGCCATTTATTCTTCCTTTGAGAACTGTCTGTTCGTCTGATCATTTAGTAATTCTCTGAGTAGAAAATTTGAATTTTAAGGGTTTTTTTAAAGTTCTTTATATAGTCTAGATACCCCTCCCATCTGATGTGTATGTCTGCAGTAAGTTTCTTTCAGAACAATGTACAATATCAAGACAATCTGTGCTGAGGCACTAATGTGACAGAAGATTCTGCAATATAAAGTTTATGGAATGTATTGCTATAGTTATTTATGAAGATAATTGTAAAACATTGGTAGCTTGATGGGTCCTACTTGTATCAGTTAAGGTTCTATAGAGAAACAGAGCTAGGTTTGAGTGTGGTGTGTGTGTGTGTGTGTGTGTGTGTGTGTGTGTGTGTGTGTGTGTCTGTGTGTGTAAAGCAGAAGGCTTACTTAATTTACACTGTATCATATAACATACAGTTATTGAATTAAACAAATCTATATACTGTCTTCCTCCCTACTTAAAAGACATGGGAATATTTTTTGCCCATTTGAATTGTATTTTCTTGAGACTCAAAATGTTTCACAACATAAAACACATGCTTTAAAAAAAATCAGCCTGAAGCAAACTTTTAAAAACTATCTGGATTAGAAAGTTTGAGAAGGGCTGAACAACGACACAGGAAGGTAATTTTATCACAAGCTTATGGTCTTCTGCTCAATCCATCTTAATCTAGCGAGAATGATGAAGTGATGCGAACAGCACGTGCTGTGCGTGTGCCAGCCCTGGCCTGGAGAGGGACAGGCAATGTGCCAGCTACCACATTTTCTCCTGTTGGGTGCAAAGAATTTCCTTTGAGCTGAAATTTCAACTTTTCAAATCAGCTTTGTCCCAAAAATTCACCTGCTTTTCAGGATAGAGTATAGAAGGAAGATTGATGGAAAATGTGCAGTGCAGAGACAGGCCATAAACTTCAACCCCCTGAGTAGGAACCTCTGGGCGCTGGTGGCAGAAGGCAATTCTTTGCTTTTTCTAAAAAGCCTTTTTAAAACATTTTTAAATGTTATTTTGTGTGCATGTGTATCTTTCCTGCATGTTTGTCTGTGCACCTTATGAATACTTGGTGCCTGTGTAGACCAAAACAAAAACAAAAAGAAAAAACCAGCAGATGCTCTGGTGCTTGAGTTATAGACAATTGGTAGATAACATATGAGAGCTGGAAATGCCACCCAGGTCCTCAGGAAGAGCAGTCAGCTCTGTTAATTAGTAAGCCATCTCTCCAGCCCAGCAGGTATGTTTTAAGAGCGGTAGGATACTTAACCTCTGTGACTAAACATTTATAGCTGAACAGAATAGGGAACTAGCATAAGAGTCCAAGCAAAGAGTAAAGGTTGGGTCCTTCCTAAATATGAAATGTCCTCCCTTGGAGTAGCTTTATGAGAATACACTGAAGGTGACCAGCAGCAGGTCTTGTCATAGTTTGAGGAACCTCACAACTTAGGCTACGTTAGGGGAAAAACATTCCCTTACACACTCACTGAGTCTTCGTGTAAGGGAAGTGTGAAGCTTGTGGCAAATACCACTGCCGTCCACTCGAGGTTGATTATTAGATGAAGAACAGTGACATGGATGGTGCTTTTCATGGGTTTCACCATTCTCAGTGAATCGTCTATAAGCCTCAGGGTAGGCAAAGACTGGCGATTCTTAGCTGGAGTGTTGTGTATTGATTGGTCAGAGCACAAAAGAGGTCTTACAAGAAACTCACACTTATTTTACTTCATATCATTCTTTAGACGTTGAAAAAGACTCTTAACTCTAAAAATAAAAAAAGACAGTGTCTTAGATAATTATAATTGTCTACATCCCAACTCAGCAGTCTAGTTGAGATTCTGGGAATTAGAGCAAGAAAACCAGATAACCAATCCATGTACAAATATGTGCATCCAGAGACACGAGCATTGTGCATGTAGCAGTAGTAGTGTCTTCTAGGGAAGAAGACAATGTAAGAGTTCAATAGAGAAAACATCTCCTTACATGTTTGTTAGACTCAACAGCATCCCCGCAAACATTTCCTTTCCTTTCTTGCTCAAGAATGAAA
>OU015755.1:33914886-33931206 GCA_907169655.1 Acomys percivali | reverse complement strand
TGGAGGATAGCCATGAGACCCAATTCCCATCAAACTCTGCCTGATTCAAAAGTCAAGTGGTGGCAATGATGTGTCTTCTCAGTTTCCTGGTGAAGAGGCATGTGACGTATTTAAACATTTATCAAGTCCAGAAAGTTTATATCTCCTATTTTCTTTTTTAACCAGGCCAGATATTTTGCTACAGAAGACTAAATTTATTCAAAAAAGTTATTCTTTGTAAATCAGTAATGATAATGCCCTATATTTCAGACTTCTTTGGGTTGCTCATGAACCAATTTTATATGATTTTGGTCAATATGTGAGTCATATTTAATGATTAAATGTTTCAATTTTTAATTAGCTTTGCTCTGCTTCACAATTGAATATGAGAAGATTTACCTGGAAGTTTAAACTCTGAAGGGAAGGTAAGCATTGTGTTTATTCATTACTGTGCTGCTGTTTATTGGAGTAAAGGAAAAGGGTTTTCTTCATTAAATTTAATGCCTTTCTTCTTTGAATTAGAAAATATAGATAAATAGCAAGTACAATATCAGTGCTTAGCATAAATCTCATTACCAAATACCTGCTGTTGGTACATCCCTAGCGGTTTCATTAATTCACCATCTTTGAAGATTGAAAGTGAAGAAACCACTGGCCAGCATCACATGCATTGAACAAGGTCACTCTAAGTGAAATGCTATAAATCATGTGTAGAATGCAGAGGGATTCACCAACATGTCACTAGTGAGATGACTGGGAAGACTTTCATGAGGTGTGGAGCTAGGCGAAGACTCTTCTTTCATGCTCTCAAGAGATCAGGAACAAGTGCAAGCAACGGACATAACTGATGGCTTTCCCCTTACCAAGGTCCCTTGAGTTTCATTTGCAAGAACAATTTGGAAAGATTTGCTAAGCCTTCCTAACCATCCATGTGTTTGTGCCCTGTGACATCTCTATTGCATCTGAGACCCAGAGAAAATCAGCTTTTCAGGAGCTCCTGCTCCATAGGACAAAATGATTTTCAGTAAAAACTATGACATGAGGTGAAAATAATGGTTGGAAAAATTCAGTGAAAATTGTCTTCATGGATCTCTATGTACAAAAATTGTGCCAGAAATAGATAGGACAGCAATAGAGGAGGAGCATAGTGGATTGCTTTCTTGGTGTTCTTAATTTATTGAGATCATCTTTTAAAGAAAAGGAAGGCACAGTCATATGTTGGTTTGTTAAAATAATGAATGGTTTCTATTGTTTCTTCTTTGAGTTTTAGCTTTGACATTAAAAAATTGTAACATGAAATGTCAGAATTAATCAGAATTATCTTTAGCTGTGTTTACAGTCATCATTCAAACTCTACAATTTATGCACAGCAACATGTAAAGACACAAAACATGGCTGAAGAAATTACAGAAATACTGACCTATAGAAAACTCATTCTTGAAAGCAATTCATGTGACTGAATTACCAGTGTCAGGGCCCAAAGTCCTATCTGGCAATTTTCTCAGTTAGCCTTTGTGGATGACTATGCTTTTGAAAAAGGAGTTATTGGAAGCATACACATATTTAAATGAAACAGTAACCATTTTATTTGTTTAGATCTCAAACAATTTTTTTTTTTTCTGAAACGGGGGATATTTTCCCATTGAGAATGTTTAGAATTGTGGTAACTTTTAGTACTGCCTTCACCACATCTCTAGGAAATGTGTCCTTTATTGGTCGTAGCTGAGGTAGCCCAATCCTGTTGACCCACGTCTGGGCTCTACCTCCTCCCGCTCTATGATGCTGGACCACAGTCTTCGTAGAGTCATACCCTTAACATAAATTTGAAACATCCTCTCTACTTTCAGTCAAAGGCAACAGAAAGTTATCTTCTCTCTCCATTGATATCTACTGCATTGACTTCGTTCACTCTGGAACCATATACGTCATTTTGCTGGAAATGTCTTCGGAACAGAGGCTCAACTACTTGAGATGGCCAGTTCACACTTATTTTTAATTTTACATATAGAGCGTCTTATCTCTGTCTTAATCACTTCTTCCACTTAAATAGGTGTCAGTGTCTCAGTCCCCAAAGGTGTTTTCTTTCCCATGATTTTGCTATCCTTAATGTTCAAAGGCTCAAGTCTCTGCATCTGCTTACTAAAAGCATTGTTCGCGTCCCTTCCAACAAAATATATAGGACCCACACTTGCGCTGTAAAACCCTGCCTTTTAAAAAAGCATCTATTTTTGTGTTGTTTGTCTTCTGTAAGTTATTTATAACCCCCAGGGACTGATGGGAAATCACTGAGTAAAATCTTTAAGCACAATTTACTGGTATTTTTTAGGCTATTGTTATGTCTTTATAAAAATCTACTCTCCTGAGTTTAGACTGAGTGGGTTTTTCCCCCCTAGAAACAAAAATAATTTGAAATCATCTCTTGTTATCCAGGCCTCTTTCTAAGTGGAAGTAGTTATCAATAAAAAGATATTTTTCGTGCATAATAAAGTGCTAATCTCATCAATTCAAGGCAGCCTGAGATATATACACACATATAGTGTATGTATATATACATATATAAGTATGTGGCTATATGTGTGTATTTATACATATATATGTATGTGTGTGTAACAATATACATATATTTGATTTCTGGTTTATTGTTTCAACATCTATTGTATAAACATTTATTCTATAAATACATTATTTTGGCTTCAAATGTGTCAGAACCTATACTAGGTGTTGGAGTCACAGGGATGAACAAGGCAGGAAAGAGCTGCTGGCCTCACAGAGATGGCAATGTACAAGTCACTGTAATTTATATCCTTTATGTTACTCCTAGGATTACTCAGCTTGTGCAGTGATCTGAGGATACAGGTGTGGGAAAGTTCATGAGAGCGGTGCAGCTAAGGACCCCAGTATCTAAAGTGCATTCAGTCAGATCACAGAGTTGTGTATGATGGTGTACATCTGCAATCCGAGCAGTTCAGGAGGCTGAGGCAGGAAGATCCCAAATTCAAGGTGTGCTTGTGCTACACAGTGAGTTCAAGGCTAGCCTATGCAGCTAAGCAAAGCCCTGTCTTAAAATAAAAATAAGAAATAGGGCTTAGGACATACCTCTGTGGCTTGCCTGACATACACAACCCCTTGAGTTCAATCTCCAGAAACAAAACACAGGCAACCCAATGCCTGTGCATATATGGTCTTGACTCACACCCCAGCCCTCCACAGTGGGTGACAATGGACCTTGATGATGTAATTGACTTCTCTGTGTCTTACTTTTTCTCTCAAGTACTGTAAAGGAAACATGTGTTTTCTGCTATGAATATTCAACATACAACCCATTTGATGAATATTTTAAAGAAAACACAAGTCCATTATAAAGGCTCAAATCAGCATGTCCCCAAGGCTGGTTGGTTCGCAAATATATCACTTGGGATCTGACAGTACCCACATTTCAAATAAGTAGGCTCGGCTACCAAGGTATTTGCAGGGTGAGAGGAGGGGGAAGTGTCCCAACCTAAGGAGGCTAGAGTATGCTGTTTGCACCTATTCCTCTGGGGCCAGAGAAAGCCTTTGCCAGTACTAAAGCCAGGTGCCCAGCATTGCACTTGTCAAAGAGGCATCTGCAGCCAAGGAGGACCGCCCACATAAAGGTGCTGCCTAGGAGCCCACCATCCTCAGCCATCCTCTGGAGCTATCCAAGCAGCCAGTCCCTGCCTCCTCCTCCTTTGCTGAACTTTGTGGGAAGACAGCTCAATATAGTCCCAGTAGTACATGGCAAAATAGAGACCAGCAGCAGGAAGCTGAGACACAATACGTCAACACCACAGAAAGTAACACATTCAGATACATTGCCAGAGAAGAGATGGCAGATCACCAAGATAACTTAATCAAACTCCGAGTTGGAAGATAAAATGCAAATATTCTTTCCTGCCCACTTTTTTTTTTTATTGCTTCAAGAATTGATTTTGTTTCAGCAATGTTTCATTTGTTTATCCTGATACAAATTCTTCTCCAGAGCTTTCTAGAATGTATGCTGCCAAAGCAAGCACTTTGTATACCATGATTTTGTTTTTGTTTTTGTTGTCTTTTTAAGGTTAGAAAAGTGTTTTACAATGCAGAGATTCTGACTTTCGGAGAAATGGGAAGTTTTCTCTTTGAAGTTCCTGATTGCCAAAGCTGTCATTTGGGTGACATGTACCCTTAGATGCATCTGGGTCAGAAAGCAAGGCATGGAGCTTCTAAATAGCACCCTCAGCAAATGAAAGTCCGGTGAAGAAGATGATAATGACTAATGATTACTGCCTGTGTGGCAGAAAGCAGCGTATCTGAAGTGTGACCAGTGACTGGGCAGTCCTGCCTAATTATAGTGCTGAGACAGAAAAGAAGTCATGGCTTCTACCTAGTTATTATTATTATTATTATTATTATTATTATTATTTAGTAGTAGTAGTAGTAGTAGTAGTAGTAGTAGTAATAGTAGCAGCAGCAGCAGTAGTTTTCAATACATCCTGACCACAGTTTCCCCTCCCTCCATATCTCCCAGCTCCTCCCTCACCTCCCTTCTCCCATAGACCCACTGCTCCTCTGTTTCCCTTCAGAAAAGAGCAGGTATCCCAGTGATATCAACAGAACAAGGCATAACAAGGTACAATAAGACTAGGAGCAAACCCTCACATCAGGGCTGGAAGAGGCAACCCAGCAGGAAGAAAAGGGAAAGAGTCAAAGACGCCCCACTCCCACTGTTAGGAGTTCCACAAAAACACCAAGTTCTTAAAAACTATGTTCTCCAAAGCACCTGAGAAACCTTTTAAGAAAAGAATGTATATAATTGTATTTCTAACAGCAAATGCACACACACTGTCATGGCTGTTTCCTGACCAGAGTCTGGAGAGGCTGTGGGCACACTGGGACCTGTGTTAGAGATGGGCGCTGACTGAGTCATCTCAGCAGCTGGCACTGAACAGAGAGCCAGGGTGGGAGCATGCCACAGGACAGAGACAAGTATGCTTAAGTACAAGTGACTGCTTATGTGATGCAGATTTGATGGACATCATGTTAACCACCTAGAAAATCTCCCCCATTTAATTGTCTCTTTCAACAGGACGAAGCTTTGTTTCTTTAATAAAATAATAACACGCTTCCTTCTTCTTCAACCACTTCAGGGTGGCCCTGTTGTAGCACATCTTTCTCACAGGCTAAGAAACAAGGAGAAGCACAGGGTGGGCATACGTCAGAGATGCTAAAACAAGGAAGGGTGGGCAAAATAAATAGAAAGTAGTGATCATAAATTATCCGTAAAGGGAAGCTACTCAAACACGTATGTTATTTCAAGGCAACAAAGTGTGACAGGGAAAATGCAGGTAGTGGTATCTTTCAGAAGAAAATTTAAATATTTCCTGATTCTCTGAGCCTTAGAGATGATACAGGTGGAGTCACCAGCACTGAGCACAACTTTGATAAAAGGTATCTCTCAGCCTTGGATCTGTTCCTAGAAACAAAAGAGCAAGTGTACAGGTGGCTGTTCTGGCATAAGAGCTGATTTTGTGAACATGAAAAATACAAAGACATCAGTGGGGCATGACGTTTCTCCTCTGTGCTGCGTTGGGCATATATTTACATGTGTTTGCACAGCTGGCTTCTACTTGTCTGCGGAGCGAGGAGCCAGTGGAGAGCAGACTTGACCTTGGCTCCCAGGAACAGCCAGCAACAGAAGACATTGGTCTGGAGCCACAGTAGGACACTCTAGTTTCATGTTATTGGGCTTTTATAATGCCAATAAAAGGGATAATATGAAAGATAGGAGGAGTGGGGAATCTCTACTTTGGAGTCAACTTCTTCACTAGCTCTCCATGACTTCTTTGCCATAAAAAGTCACTTATATCAAATGCCCAAAAAAAAAGAATTCTCATGGGATATGAGATCTGAGATGAGTCTTGAATGACAGCAAGAGCCAGGTATGGACTAGTTGGACAAGAGGGCAGTAGAGGAAATAGCAATCACAAAATCCCTCAGGCAGAAACTTAGCTGCTTGTGCCCAAGGAAGCGAGACTGTTGGTTGGGCTAGGGCAGAGAAAGCATGTAGGGGGTGGCTGGAATTGAGGTGAAATGGCAGATGGGAGCTTCATTACATCAAGTCTGTTCTACAACCAGTGACAAACTGTCAGAACATGGAAGCTGTGATCTGAGTAATAGCGAAAAGAGTGTCCCGGCTGCTGCCTGGAGAGCAGCGCGGGGACTTGGATGGAAACCGGGGTGGGGTTTAAAGGCTCTTGCTGTAGGTAGGCTTGCACTTGGGTGGAAATACGAGGGGAACAGAGAAAGGGGGAGCAGATTCTCTGTACTGCAGAGATGCTCACGTGGGAGTGTGGGGTGGATGGAGAGCTGCTCTAAGTCAAGTGTAGAAAGCTGGGATACCCAGACTTGACATTGCTCCAGTACCGCAAACGGGATAGGGAAGAGCCAGGCTCTTGAATGACACAAGGAGGAAAGATGGGGTGAGAGAAAGCAAGTGAAAGACACTATTCAATTCTAATCATTGAGGATGATGTGCTAGAATAATCATCAACTGGATAACCTTTGGCAACTTAGGCAACAGGTTGGGTTTTTTTTTATTTTGTTTTGTTTTGTTTTTTTCAATGCCTCAATTTCTTCAGGAAAACAGGAGAGGTGTGGCAGGTGTGCGATGAGTTCAATGCATGGCCCATTCATGGAAGCACCGGACACAGTTACAGCATGGTGCTCAGGAAGTTGAAGTTGTCGTTATCATTAACTCCCTGGCCCCTCCAGTCTCCCAGAGCCTCAACACTCTTCCTTTGTAGAGAGTGTTGGGTGACTGTTCAGGCAGTAAACTGTCTCAGCCATTTCTTCATTTTGGAAGCTGCTAAGCTGCACTCTGGGTTCACTCAGGTATTTAAGTTTTGTCCCTTCTCAAGTCTCTGATGGTTTTGAAGACCAGATAGTTTAGTCTTTCAGTTAAGCTTTTGTAGGTTAGGGGTTAAGATGTTTTTAGATCAAGATAGATGTTTTAAGTTAATAGAGATGAGATATGATAGATATTAATCTCCATTCAGAAATTTAGACCCAACAAGATAGGAAAGATGTTTGCTTCAAGTTTGTCAAATACTATTAGCCAAATCACTATGAATGTAGCATTTATATAATTCCTGATTGTCTCATGGTTCTTCCTGCTATATGTAGTTCATTCTACTCATGTGTAATAGTTTAAATGTATATGTTAAAAAACATAATAAAAATTTCAAAAAAGAAACATTAGAAGAAAAAATACAAAAATAATATAAAATAGAGCTGAGGAAAAGATTGGACTATTAGGTCGTTTCCAATTCTAGACTTCACTGCACGTGACTTGCCTTGTATTTAACTGCAACATTTATGAAAGTAGGATGGGATTGTATTTTTTTTAGTTCATTGTCCCTATCTGGGGCTTTAGGGAAGGTAAAGAATTCCAATAGGCAAGACTAGCACTGCATTTCAGCGTGTTGGACACCTATGTTCCCAATAGCTTTCATCTGACAAATTTCCTCTCTGCTAAAAGAAGAGACCTCTACAAGGAGACCCCTGCATTCAGATCCCTAAAGGCATCATTTACTAGAAGACCCAGGGGCAACTCAAGACTTTATGCTATACTCTGCTGGCTGGTTTCTTCAGGGAGATGCGGGATGTTGCCTTGGAGAGTCCATTCTCCCAGGACAGGCCTCTGGAAATATGTTTGCCACTTTTTAGACCATGGTAACCTTCAGGCACCATTTAGTGAATTAATGTTTTGACACAATTAATGAAACCCTAGTGGTCCATTCAGGGAGGATGCAGTCTGGAGAACAGCAGCAGCAACAAAACCCATTTCTTACGTAAAAATTAGAGATCTATGAGGCACTGCAGTCCCATTATAGTTCTAACATCAAAGAACAGAAGTAAAGCCTGCATCAAGGGGTATTTAGAAGGTGTGATGTATTGTGCAGCTAACAGGAAAATTTACAAGAATGTTTTTATAAAACAGGAACAATCAACTCTGTTCACAAATGTAAACATGTAAAGATGGGCATGTTGTATGAGTGAAAGATTCAGTTCCTTCAAGTAATTAGTGATATATTTTCAGTAGCTAACTCTTGTGTGAGCCCTTTCTATGTGCCAGACTTATTGCAACTGCTGCACGTGGTGGCTTCATGTTTTAATCAGTACAGCAGGCTTAGAGTTCTGCTATTATCATCCCTGTGTCACAGACACGCAAATGGATGAGTGTAGAGGTAAGTGACTTGGCTAGAGTTAGCCCTGGCAAAATCCCAAGCAAAATCCAGATGCTCTAACTCCATAAACTGGATTCTCATGTATAATAGTCTTGTTTTCAAGCTTTTATGGTCAGTAGGGAAGCACTTTCCATAGTCCACCAGTACACAGGGTTTAGAAGGCAATGGCTAGCCTAATGAGGTGGAGTTCTTAATTTTGTCTCATTCCATTTTTAATTCTCTGTAGTTGAGACTCACTGAAGTTGTTTTAGTGTTCATTGTGACATGGGTGTGCCCCCCAGCTTTCTTACACTGCCTCGGTACATTAGGCTCTGTGCCCTTTCACTCTTTCATCTTCATCGTGTGGTAAGTTGGGGGATTCATATCAAACCTTGCTATCACCCCATCTTCTTTCTTATTTATTATCCTCCTTATAACCCCCAGTTAGATAACCAGCCAGCAAGAGAAGGCTTGGGGAAAGTGGAATTGATTTTCTAAAGTGTCCTCATTCCTCCTCCTCAGTTGTTTTCTTTTATTATTATCATTATTATTATTATTATTTCATCCAAATTATGGACCATTTTAATGAAGAATAAAATCATCACTCAAAAATCCAATTCCCCTGAGCTCTAGAATAATGGCCTTTTTTACTAATGAAACATGCAAACTGCTGTCTGGTCCATTAATAGTCTCCATTTTTAATCTCTCAGATGATGGAACATTGAGGTTTCCATGGCAGCAGCTTCCAGCTGTTGGGGGATTCCAGGCTCTCAGTCCTGAGACAATTAGGGTGAAGCACTGCCAAGCCTTTCCAGCATTTCTGTATCTTCATTATGCATATTCAGTATTTTTAAAGCACTGATTATCATGGCATATCAGTCTAAAGGGCTTGACATCTTGATGGCCATCCTGGGAGAAGTCAGCAGTCGGCTGAAGCTTATCACCGGGAGCTGCCTGCCATACCTGGGAGAGAGGGTTGTCTGATCATTATCTTCAGTGCATGCCTTATAAATTAATAAAAGTCTAGGTGAGTCCAATTACTGACAGTTTGTGGCCCAGTACTCTCTAGATTTATTTTTGATGAAGACAAAAAAATCTATGGATCCAAAAAACAGAAGCAAGCAAGCTTTCCTCATCTTCAGCGTCCATTTGTCAGGAAGTCGAAATGCTTGTGTGGAGTCCAGCTATTTTCATGTAAATTAGCAGGATTTGGGGAACAAATATAGCTCTGCGGTGAAAGAAAGACACTGAAAGAAAAAGAAAATGGATATCGACACCATGTAGTGCTAATGACTGTATGATGCACCGTAAAAGATCAATACATCCTGCCTTCATTAGCGTGAAGCACATAGCTGAACTTACTGACCCGACTTTGCAGCTAAGTGAGACCACATGATGATAGAGCTGGCAGTCAGGAGACTGGGGGCAGCAGATACATCGGTGGAATCTCTCCTCTCATTGCGTTTGCTGGATATCGAGGCTCAAGTTGACATTGTGAGTCACAGGTTGTGATGACAATTGGTCTCTCACTTCAGTATACTCTACAAAGCTCTGTGAGCAGTTTGTCTGGTAGGCTACTGTGAGAATACAGCAAAAGGGAACTCATTTGTTGTTGTGAGTTAAATCGCTGAGATTTCTATTTGGGGCTATTTGTTGAGAACGAGCATCTCGAATCGTTATCTGGCCTAATAATAAAAACCCATATTGACACAGGATGCTGCTGTGACACAAACTTAAAATGTGTGACATTAACAGGGAAATCAGTATTTGGCGCCAGAAGACTGGCAATCAATGTTTTAATGTGGCAAGGCACAGGAGAAATTGCAGTAATGTGAAAAATAGGTCAGGAGATCACTGAGGAGGCCATTTTGGGGAACCAATTGGATAAAAATAATAGATTGATATGTATTGGCGACTTTAGCTGAGTTTGACATGGCAGTGTAAGAAAAAGATGTATTGTGGAAAGTGTCACCCAGGTCCTAGAGGTTTGGCTTGGCTTGGAAAGTCAACTGTTTCTGTATCTCAATTAAAGATGTAGAGATTCAAGATTGAGACAGGCTTTCGCCAAAGAAATCTTTAAAGCCCAGAGTTGCAGCAAACTAAAATTAAGACTGTCTATCCTTTTCAAGATTAATAGTCTCAAAATAGGTACAATGTGGTTAGCGAAAAACAGAGAAACCAAGAAATCAAATAAAATTGAGAGATTTTTGCTTGAGCTTGTCAGCTAGTGGGAGCAGAGCACACAGGCTCCTGTAAGCAGCCTCCTTCGTCCTCCATACAGTCCAGACAGCGAGGTGACTAGGCAGTGGGCTGAGCTGAGGATTATCTCTTACTTATTTCTCGGGGAGCGCCTGGCCGACATGAGTGAAGCAGAGGAGAACAACTTCGAAAGGAAGAGAGTCTCTCTGTAGTTCAAAATCTAACAGGAAGTCAAATCAGAGAGCAGGTCAGGATCTCGAAGTCTGTCAAGGGTTTCCAAACATTCTGAGTCCCGTTTTCGATCAAGATCAAAATCCAGGTCAAGGTCAAGGAGGCATTCTCACACATGCTCCACTCGATCCAGGTCCCATCCCGTAGGAGACCATCTCAAAGAAGGTGCTATCCCCCAGAATCGGCAGCGAAGGAGCCAGAGTCACTCTCCGATGTCTAATCGCAGAAGACATGCGACAGCACGGCAAATCCAGATCCCAACACTTGTCTGGGAGTATTTGGCCTCAGATCTTCCTGAAGTATTTTCTCCATAGGGACCATTGAGTGGTATCACTATGGTGTCTGATCAGCCAACTGGGAGGTCACGTGGATTTGCCTTTGTTTATTTTGAGAGGATAGATGATTCTAAGGAGGCCGTGGAAAGAGCAAATGGGATGGAGCTGGATGGTAAGAGAAATCCTGCAGATTACTCTATCAGCAAGAGAGCGTACACACCCACACCAGGCATTTTATACATGGGCAGACCAACTCATAGTGGTGGTAGAGGTGGTGGAGGAGGCGGCGATGGCAGCGGTGGTTGAGGTGATAGATGGTGAGATTAACTATGATAGAGGATATGATCGAGGCTATGACAGATACGAAATTATGATTACCAGTACAGAAGAAGGTCACCTTCTCCTTACTATAGGCGCTACAAGTCACAGTCAAGATCTTGTTCCTATAGCCCAAGACACTATTGATAATGGAGTGATTGTGCCCAAGGACTTCACTTTTTTTTTCTTTTCGATTTAGATTTCCAATGCTTCCTAGAAAAAGAAAATCCCTGGTTTATTTAATCTATGCGTGGCCAGTTGTGTTGCTGTTTTCCACCCTTTTAAAGGTATACTCTTAAGGTGTCATTGTCATCTGAGTAGTTAAAAACTTAGTGAAAAGGAGCACAGTGTTTTACCTTGTGTTTTTTGCCTTTACTAAAGATTACGGTCCTTTGAATACTTTTGTGATAGACATTGTAGTAGACATATCTTTGAGAGAAGATAGATATAACACTTTCAGTAGATCAGTCATGTTAGGTCTGTCTGCAGTGAGATGGAACAGTCAAAGAGTTGAGTGTAGAAAGTTTGAAGATGTAGGAGAAAATATGTGATATTTCTTTTGAAGACTGTAGCTTTGGACCTAAAAATTATGTCACCTTTTAGAAATTAAAAATTTGTAATTTAAGACATATTTGAAGTTGCATGTTAAGCCTTATAAACTTAAAGTGACTTTTATGTTAAATTTATGGAAAGTTAAGTATTCCCTTAATCACTGAAGGGCAACATTTATTTATTACCTAGCACAATTGTATAACTTGCTGTTTAGGAATTTTGGTTATGGGGACATTAGTTACATGGGTGATTGTATAGTATAGAATCCTAAAATCCATGTGGGGAAGAGTAATTTCAAATAAAAGTTAATTTGAGAATGGAAAAATAAATAAATGAACTCGAGAATCGTGTGTAGTAGAGGTTGATGGTCAGGGCGTGAGCGTGGGGAGTAACCAGCAGACAATGGCCAGGGGCATGTTATGCTTTTAAGGGAATTGTAGGAACTATTTTGAAAGAAACTATGAGCATGATCTTGGCGAATGACTGACTCCTTGTGACTTGATTCCTCAACCTTCTCTTACACATACAGGGAGCTATGGCTACCAACAAGGGCATCCAAACATCCGTGTCAAATGTGGCCCATAAGGAGAGAAGCACAGGAGGAGAAAGCTAAAGCAAGCAAACCAGAATTCATGAAGTTTCTATGAGAGAGCCGAAGGCTCCCTTCACATCACCAGAAGAACTTCCCAAAACTGGGCCGTCGGCATCCAGATGTTGCTCTGTCCTAGGGACATCTGTGTCCCATGTATCACTCTTCTGAGAGGGAGTGTTTCTTCTGGCCATGTTCCCCCCAATTCTGTCGCTGCAGGCGATCTTTAGAATTCAAAAGTCACCATATCAAGAAGTGACACATTCTGCCATTGAGTCTGTGATCTTAGACTTTTTATCTAGATACAGAGGCTATGTGGTACTTGGGATTTGGTTGCTTGGGTAAGGATATTGGTATAGCAATATCTCATGGGAACAGTGAAAGTCATAAAGACTCAGCAAAGCTCGGCTGTATGACGCAATTGTCCTTGTGCTGTCTTTCTACGTTTGTCTTGATCTCCACATGGTGCATGCTTGAGGGGTTTTTAATATTAGTAAAAGTTGGGGATATTGGAATAATGGAAATTTTCTTATGACTCACTTATGCATCTTCCCAGAAGTATTGCTTCTAAGCTTCCCAGGAATTTCCTGACCATCAAACCCTTCTGGCTTTTAGGGAGATATTCTCATCTGGCCCTGCTTGAAAGTCTTTGTTATACCTTGGAGGTTGTGTCTCAAATAAAGACATCAGAGACTTTTTCCAGGGACCTTCTTATGAAGCTCTGACTCGAAGGAGCTTCTGCCCCTGCACTTACTCATAAACAAGATATTCAGAACAAAGTAAACTTAAAAGATAAAGAAGATTCATTGGGCTAGAGAAGTTTGCAGCAGATCAAATTAAAATCTTTTCCTACCACTGATGGATAAAAAAATTGTATAGATAAATGATAAAAGAATGAAATATTAAGGCCCCACTCTTCCCTAGATAAGTTAGCCCATGCAGGGCCACTATGGTGCCATATGACCAAGGAACGAAAGAATACCAAGATTAAACATACAAATAAATTCTGCAAATATATAAAATATAAACATGGTGTTGTTCCAGAAATTAAATAACAATTGCAGCACCTTTGTCCCGAAGAGTCTCTTGGACGTGACAATGAACACTCTGACCGTTGAAACTTGAAAGACATTGCTTGGGACATAGCAATCTGTCCAGGCTGGCTTGGATATTTTCTCTCTGTATAGTGCCCTTGAAACCACAAGAGCTACCAGCCTGAGAATGGGCTGTCATGTTTTGGCAAAATATGCCTCTAGATTCTTAAAACTTGAGATGTGGGGTAGATGAGGGAAAATAATTGTAAAAGATAACACTGTACTGTCATAGTTTATCAATGATGACTAAATTTATGACCAAGAGGAAGTTAAAACATGTTTCTGTGGGCAAAACTGATCTGATCTATGTTTTAGAACAACATACATCTATTGCTGCCTACTGAATTCTATAAAGAAGCACTCTGGCTGCCAGTCAGTCTGGCTTCAAGACTTGCTGTGCCTGACTCTCTCTTCTCTTGCAAACTCCTTATCTCCTCCGTGGGACCAGCCCATAGCCAGGGCTGGTCCCTGACAGTATATAAGTCTGTTCTATATATGGAAGAAAAACAAATATTTTGTGAATAAATTGGAGCATTATGACAAGATAATGTTATATGTTCACCAATGTTAATTTTTTTCTTTTTCTGGGCACATGTCCAGCCTCTCTTAGAACTGATAGGGTCATTCAACAGCATTCCCATCAAAGAATATGAACAAAGTTGATGGATATACCAAATCCAGACCTGACGTGCAAAATCCATAGCAAAACTTTCTACTTCTCTCTTTCTCCATTGCCAAATTGGTTGTAAGCAGCCAGGGAATGTGTAACAACCATACCTTGAAAGTGGAGTATTCTTATTGATTCAGGACATTGGAAGGTTGAACAAAGAAGAGTTTTTATCACTACTGACTCCTACCCAAGCTGCACAGCACTCAAAAATGTTCATAGCACTTTATCTGTTCTCCTTTCAAACCAGAAGTAGCCACTGTTCTTCAACAAGTGAATGGATCAACCAACCGCAGTATACATGTACCATAGAGGGCTACCCAGCAGCAAAAGAAATGGGATATCAGAGCATACAAAATCACGATGGGTTGTACACATGTCTTAAATCTCAAGCATCGGTGAGAAGCCAATCCAAAGGGACCATTCTGAAACATTCTACTTAGAGCACATTCTGTGCTATTGTCTGTGGATTAGGAAGACAAGATAAATGCGTTGAGTGAGCAAAGTTGTTAGTTATAGTAGGTGAGTGAAACTATCTAGATTCATAGTGTAAGATGGACAAATGGAATATTGTACAGGTAAACATCTATAGAAGAAAGTGATACATATTAGACGCAAATTTAAAAATCATTTAGAAGGTTAGAATGTCCCATAATAGAATTTAGACTACAAACAAGAATCCTCAGTTGTACTATTAATGTACAAAGGACTTGATCTCACTGACAGGGTAAATGCCATTAAATTGTGTAGCATTGGAAATCAACAGGTCTGAAAGACAAAAAGGAGGAGAAACTACAAATAAATGCTATTCTGCTGTTAGTAAAGTTTTATTCCACAGGGATCCAGGTGAATAAATCTAAAATAAGTGTGTGAGGACCAACTAAACACATGATGGACAGGTGCTGACAAGGCCTCTCACTGTTAAAAGGGAGGAGAGGGAGGGGCTGTGATAGGGATATAAAGTGGAAAAATAAAAGCAGCAACTATAAAAGAAGGAATTAGAAAGGGAAGCCAAAAGACAAGAAATCTAGAACTATCTGTGTTATAATGGTTTAGAGTTTGAGACATTGATATGAAACCAAACATAACTAATTGTTCATATATATACATAGATATGAATATGGGATATATATACACACTTTAATAATGGCTCCTAATCAAAAGAACACAGAAGCCAACTGGAAGATCTATAAATGATCAACAATGGAAATATCTGACTGACAAAATCAATGACGTACTATTAAGTCATACCTCATAGTAGTAAAATGTCTATGCATCCAACACTGATACAAAGTTATAAATATAAACAAATAAAGGAGAGCAGTCAAATCTCCTTCAGAATAATAATCCAAAAGGAAAAATTTGTGCAGGGGACTGCACTCCAGGAGTGCACTATAGAAATGGGTAAGAAAGACTAACCGTGGGAGGTAAACACAACAGACACTACTCTAGATCGGCAACCAGAGTCACCATCAACAGAGGAGAAGCATTTTGAAAATGAGTATGACAATATGGTAATTTTTTCCTGTGTCTTCCCCCACTCATAACCCATGCCAAGACATAAGAAAAACACTTTAAAAGTGCCACTTGAGAAACATTCTTCAAAATTCCCGAGCAGCGCTTCTTTCAGCTGCTAAAGTCATAGGGAAGAAGTCTGAGAAGCTTGGCATGGCCTAGAAGAGCCTAAGACCCAAGCTGAGGAAATGTAACACATCACAGAAAAAGGGCATTAGGCCAGAACCTAAGACATGCAGAGAAAGTCTATGTGATAGCACAGCAGACTTGGTTTCCTGAGCATGACAAAATGCCCCTGCATTGTTTTAACAGAATAACAACAAACGGAATTGTGTTGGGGGGGGGGAAATGGGAATTCTTTATATACATATTTGCAAGCTTTTGTAAATGCAACCCACTCTAAAATTAAGTCCATTATATTTCATAATTACTAAGCATAAGGGAAATGTGGTACTATTGAAGGTGTATATTCTTCTGTTAATTGCTGAAATAGAACTGAAGGTGCTGAATTAGAAGGTATGCAAAGCCGTTTTTACCCTTAAGATTCTGTGATTCTGTGGCATAAAGTGACTGAGAAATTAATCTCAAACAACATACCCTCGGGACACTGGCATTTAAAAGGGTATGGTTTCTCAATAAATGACCCATTGATATTGTTTCTTAAATTTAATACTTA
>OU015755.1:33896234-33910082 GCA_907169655.1 Acomys percivali | reverse complement strand
ATCATTATTAATTTTCAGTTTAATATTAAAATGTATGAGGTATAGGTTTTTAATGCATTGAATCATTTCTTCCCTCTCTAACGCCCGCCTCAACCTTTCCCAAAGGTCGCTTTATCAATACAATCAGCAATTTATTTTCTTTCATGCTTCAATTGCCACCAGTGCAATAAAGTTAGAAGTAAGCGATTACACAGGTGCCACAATGACTTGGGTTTTTTTTTTTTTAGAATTATATTTGAATCATTCTATTTTATAATCATCTAGCATATAAAATATATTTTCAGTTATTTTTTTTCCACTGTCAGAATTATGCAACCCAAAGCTTTGAAATCAATACTCAGAAACAAATGTGCAGTTCAGCCCTGACTTTCTATATAACCTTGACAAAGACGTTTACCATGTCTTGGCTCAGTTCCTCTATCTGTAAAACAGGGAGAAAAATATTGACTTTACTAATAGGGCTCTGGGTCAGATTAGTTATCCCAGCTTCAGAAACTGCTTTAAAAAAAAAAAAAAAAGGCTGTCAGGCTGCAGAAATCACACCTGGGCAGAGCAGATATTTGTTTTGTCCACTCATCCAAACACTAGCCGCTCCCATTCAAATCGCTCACCCCTTCCTCCCACGGACTAGCTTTTCATACTAGTGTTTGGCACCACTCATCAGTCCTGAAGGAGCCCCACATAGGGGAGGCAAAATATAACACGATATCTAGAAGAAGAGAAGGAGGAATTCCGTGCTGCAGCTAGTAGTCTTTTCACAGACAGCATGCTGGGTTTTTCGGATCTTTGCCTTCTCATATACTGATACCATTATCATACTTTTTTTTTTTTTTTATCATTTTTATCTGGTTTGCTCACGATTAGATCTGGACCAAGTGCTAGGCTAAGCTTTCAACAGTGCTACCTTCTTCGGTCTTATACTCCACCCACAGGGTGTTAGTCTGTTCTGTGTGGCTTTATGGCAGTGGTTCTCAACCCTCCTGATGCTGTGACCCTGTAATACAGTTCCTCATGTTGTGGTGACCCGTCTCCCGCAAGTGTAAAATTATTTTCATTTATACTTCATAACTGTAAATTTGCTATTGTTAGGAGTCGCGTAATGCAAATATCTGTTTTCTGATGGTCTCTGCGAAAGAGAAGATCAATCCTCAAAGGGGTGACGACCCACAGGCTGAGAACCGCTGCTTTAGAGGGTCCACGGATGGAAAAGATACCTGGTCCTCTCAGTTCTGGGAGCTGAGAACTTCAGTACCGAGATGATGACTTCTGGCCAGGATCTTCTTTCCACAACATGCCACAGTGGAAAGCAAAGAGAGGTGACAGGACTGGTCATCTGGCACCCTCTGGTCTGTTTATAATCAACACGAATTCATCCATGAAGGGGAAGACTCTGGGATCGAAACCCCTCTGTCTTATAATGTCTAGCATAGGAAATGTGTTTTCCTTCAGACGGACTCCGCCCCCTCAACACTATTACATTGCCAGCTGAGTTTCCAACTCATGCTATTTGGGAGAGAGGTTCAAACCACAGCAGAAAAGGATTTTTAATATTCGTGCCGTTCCACCCAGAGATCAGATGAGTGGAAGCCGCGTGGCTAGTAAATGAGCAAAAGCCAGAACCCCGCCTCAGTTCTAAGCAGCCCACACTTTTAATCACGTACTTCCCCAGAGTCTCATCCTGATTGAAGCACTCATCAACTGAAAATGGTGTTGAAATCCAGGCCAATATGGAAAGGAAGACACCAAGGAGCTGGCATTGTTGTGGGTATAGAAAACACTCCAAAGAAAAGAATCCTTTTTGTCACTGTTGTTTAAAAAAAAAAAATCACTGAAACCAAAAGAGACAGCCGTGGGAGAAACCTCAGCTCATCACTCAAAACAGAAGCAGAATACAGTACATACTTTAGATCCAATATATCCCAACGTGATTTCTCTCATGCTCGCCAACTTATTTTAAAATATATTTAATGCTTTAAAAATAAAGATTAAACCTGTAAGGGATGTTTTAAAAAGAGAGTGTGTTGAATTTGAGCATGAAGGGAAATGAATTCTGGGTTTTCTTATAAGTCAAAAGTTTAGCCGGGCATAGTGGCACACGCCTTTAGTGCCAGCACTTGGGAGGCAGAGGCAGTCGGATCTCTGTGAGTTCGAGGCCAGCCTGGTCTACAAAGTGAGGCAGGACAGCCAAGGCTACACAGAGAGACCTTGTCTTGAAAAACAAAACAAAACAAAGCAAAACAAAATTGTATGTTCTTTGAGTGATTGGTGGGAACATAAATAATTGAACAGTGCTATTGTCAGAGTTAAGAAAGTTCAAGGCTTGGGTCTGATTCCAGCTCAGCTTTGGCAACAGATTGCATCACAACAATCAAGGCACAAGTAAGAAGAGAGATCCACACCAGAGGCAGGGCTAGGAGGTAGGGAGTGGCCAGTAGCATCTCTCACAAAGTCCCAACTCTCACCTCTCTTACAACTTCTCAGCACCCCTGCCCTGGGGACCAAGCTTCCGACATAGGAATCTTTGTGGGACAGATCACACCCGAACCATAGCATGACCCCGAGACTCTCGGTATTATTTGCCTGGATTCTCTGAGCACAGCAAGTTCCTTTGTAGCAGACACCTTGCCTCTAAGCAGCCTGACATCTTTAATAGTCAGGAATTATATTGGACTGTTTCTCCACAGGCAGGCGTTGTTGTCATCCTTGAAAGTACGCTCACCTAACTTTTGGTTAACAGGAAGATCCCTGCTCTGTCTCTCTAAGACAGTCTCCTGTCTTCCAAGGCTGTTTCTGTACCTATATCTCTGGAAATAGAGGTAAGAACAAAAGTCAATCAGTTATCACCCTGAAAACATTCAACAATGTGCCCAGCCTTGGATATTTCATTGTGCTCATAGAAGTGAATGATAACCTGGTTATTTCTATTGCAATAGGCAATAAATTTTACTTAACGTCCTATTGTCTATAAGATTTTGGCAGGCCAACACACCACCTTGAAAGTAAAATAAAAATTTTAGACTCTTCATAACTCTTGTCAAGTTTCGTGATGGGGACAGTATGACAGAACATGCCATTTTTCAGACACTCCACTGTGGGGGAAAAAAAGGAGAAAATTGGGGAATTTTTAGATTATTGACTTTTAATAAGCTGAACTGAATTAATTTCTTTTTTTACCAGAGGAAATTTTACTATATTTTAAATGTAAAACAATAGGGCAAGCAAACCAAATCTTGGCAGCTACTAGGAGAAGAGAGAGAAGAGAAAGAAAGGCTTGGTGTTTGCAGTGGAGATCAAGAAGCGACCACATGGTAAGATGAGTCAGGGCCTTAGAAGAAGAGTGGAAAAGCCCAAATATCCAGGAAAGCAAATAGCCTTTGGCTAGTATTCAAAGCAGGGATAAAGAAAAGTACTAGGACATTCCTGCCAGGGAAACAGATCAGTGCCCTGCTCAGCCATCCCCAGAGACATCCCCCTCCCCCTCCCCCTCCCCGGCAGCAGATGAGAACAAATATAAAGACCCACAGCCAGACAAGGTACAGAAAAGTTAGAGACCCTAGAACGCTCAGCTCTAAACAGGATGTCACCATCAAATCCCTCCCTTCAGGGAAGCCTGCAGAAGCGGCTGCAGAAAAAGTGTAAGGGCCAGAGGGGACGGAGGACAGCAAACAGACAAGGCTCTATAAATCAACAAGATCAAGGCACGGGTGAGCTCACAGAGACTGGGCGCACCATGCACAGAGCCTGGACCACGTGGGGTCCTAGAGCTGAAAGGAGAACTGAACATGTGCCCCCATCCCTTTCCCAGAAGCAATTTGCCATTGATAATCACTTGTAAATGACAGTTCATTTTTTTCCCAAGGGAGTCTCAGTAGGGAAAGAAACTACTCTTAATGGTAGTCTGAATGCCTAACAGTACAGGCCCTGGAGAAAATGATCTCAGCAGCATCTTTGGAGGTTCCTTGTCCCATAATGTCATGTCAAGGCTTTTTGTTTATTTACTCACTTACTCACTTACTTACTTACTTACTTATAAATTTTTATCTTAGTTTTTATTTCTTATTCTCTTTTGTTTTATTCATACATTTCTTCTTCTTCTTCTTCTTCTTCTTCTTCTTCTTCTTCTTCTTCTTCTTCTTCTTCTTCTTTTATTCTTCAGCTACTTTGAACATATATTATGGCTTCTAGATTAGTGTTTTTACAGGACTCCTGAATATGAGAACAAAGTGGGTCCCTGAGTCTGTATCTACTTCTTGTCCCTTTACTTGGGCTCTTTTCTTTCTTCTTGTTTTGTCCTAATCTGGTGTGTTAGTCTTTGTTTAATATCATATTATATTATTTCCTTGGAAGGCTGTTTGTTTTCTAATGAGAGACAGAAAGGGGATTAATCTGGATGAGCAGGAACTGGGAGAAGATGAAGGAGGGAAAACCCTAATCAGAATATATTATGTGAGAAAAAAAACTATTTTCAATAAAAAGGGGATTACAAAAAAAAAAGTCTTTTTTGTTCTTCTTTTCTGAGTCAGGACTTAGAAAGTGAGTAGGCCAGCACCATCTGCTCTCTGCAAGTGGCTGTGAGCACCCTCTTCGGTTCATTGTTTAGATTTATACGGTGCTTCTGAGGAAGTCTATATAATACTAGTGGCGAATATATAGAGCAAGTAGGTTTAGTTGACATAGTGTTCTTCACTTAACAGCTTATTAATGAAAACAAAGGTGTTTCTAGATAGAGTGCTGGGAAAACGACTTAAAAGCAGCTGCCTCAATGATGCTCAAGTCCTAACTGTCTGCTAGCCTGTAGACTTGCCAAGCTAATTTTTAGTGCTTGTTTCTGGCTGATGTCTAAGCATCAAAGATCTGGGATGCGTTGTAGCTCTTAAGGAAGTGTGGCTCCCCTGAGGCATCCTTTGTCCTAGCTCTTCTTCCTGATCCTCAAGTCAACCTTAGATCCATACAAAAATTTTAAAGGGGGACACTTTGCAGCAGCCCTTGCCTGCTCTGAGAAATGTCTGACCTTGCGGAGAGTTCCTGAGAAAGACTAGATCTAAGGCCAATATGCAGAAGAGACACTGACTGGTGTTCAAGTCTTCCATTGGCTGAATCAGTTTGCAATCAATCCAACAATCAGTAGAACAGACACTGGAAGCTGTTGGAGTGAGGGAACAGGATTGGAGCCTACCATAAAGGTCCTCTGAAAGACTCCACTCACAAGAGGCTAGAAGCAGAAGCTGAGTCTCACAGTCAAACTTTGGGCAGAAAGTAGGGTGTCTTATTGAAGAGTTGGGGGATAGAAGAACCCAGGAGGGGACAGGAGTGTCACGTGCACAACAAATCTGGCTCCAGGGGTGCTTGTGGAGAGTGATGCACCAAACAGGGACCACACATGGAGAGGACCTAGGCCCTCTGCTCAGATGTAGCCGATAGGCAGCTCAACCTCCATATGGATTCCCTAGTAATGAGAGCAGGGGCTGCCTCTGACATGGACTCTGTTGCCTGCTCCTTGATCACTTTCCCCTGGCAGGGTGCCTTACCAGGCCACACAGGAAGAGAACACAGACAGCCCTGATGAGACTTGGTAGGCTGGGGTAAGTTGATAGGGGAGAAGGGCTCCCCTTCTCTGAGGCCTAGAGGAGAGACAGAGGGAAGAGAGCAGGAGGGTGGAACTGGGAGGAGATGAGGGAGGGGCATGCAAAGTGGATAAATTTTTACAAATAAAATAAAATTAAAAAAATAATTCTCTTGAATGCCAATTCTCTGTGGCTGGCCTGATCTCAAATAGAAATCGCCAGCCAAGAGAGGCGGTCAGCATTTGAATATCTCTTGGGGCTTTAGAAATTACTGCCTCTCACCACGGCTACCATGAACCTCCTATCTTGCTATGGAGTGCTAGGTAATGTATTGACTTATTAGCTAGGAAATTACCTCATCACTCTTTAATGCTGTCACACCTTTTCTGGCAACCTGTGGGCATTTTAATTCTTCTATTGTTAATAGTTGAAGATGGCTTTTCCCAATGTCCCAAGTGTTGTTGCTGGAATTTCATTTCCATTCTGTATTAATTCTGGACAGTTGCTAAGTGATAATCACTTATCATTTCTGATTTCCTTCCCACTTATTTTTTTATTTATTTATTTTTAAATTTTTATTAATTTATTCTTGTTACTTCTTAATGGTTATCCCATCCCTTGTATCCTCCCATTCTTCCCTCCCTCCCATTTTCCCCTTATTCCCCTCCCCTATGACTGTTCCTGAGGGGGATTACCTCCCCCTGTATATGCTCATAGGGTATCAAGTCTCTTCTCGGTAACCTGCTGTCCTTCCTCTGAGTGCCACCAGGTCTCCCCCTCCAGGGGACATGGTCAAATGTGAGGCACCAGAGTACATGAGAAAGACATATCTCACTCTCCACTCAAGTGTGGAGACTGTTCTGACCATTGGCTAGATCTGGGACAGAGGGGAGGACATCCTATTGGGACTCTACATGAGAGAAGCATGGCAGAATAGCAAAGTAGAAGGATCCAGAGGGTCCTAGAAACCTACAAGTAGAACATTATGATAGGCAGATTTGGGCCAGGGGGTCCCGCTCAAACTAAGGCACCAGCCAAGGACAATATAGGCGGTAAACTTTAAACCCCTACCCAGATCTAGCCAATGATCCTTCCCACTTATTTGAGTCTTTGTATACTGTCTAGTAAGCCTACAGTTCTATGTAAATGTGGTGTCTGAAGTTTCGGTAGTGCAATTTGTTAGTCCCAAGCACCTGTGGAGCCGTCATGCTTTTCTTATCAATCCTTGGTAATTTAGTTCTTGCTTCATGTGTATATATGAATACATAAGAATTGTGAGTGAAATGCATGTATTTATCTCTGTTTCTAGGTCTTCCGCACAAAGGTAGAAAAACCTATGCTGCTTGCCATCTGACCAGCTATCTGACCAAAATTGCCGAGATTGTTCTAGAAGGATCATCCTGGGTTCTCTTTAATGTTCTTGTTTTATTTCAGTGTCCAGCTCCTCCTGGAAGCAGTGGCGACAGATAGCTCTAACCAACTGCAGAAATGGCATATAGTAAAGGACATACAGTAGGTCACAACACGTGACCGGAAGTCTCAAAGGCACCAGTTCCTGTTGCTTGGTCTCTCCAACAAGGTATTAATTTTCTCTGTGCCCAGTCTTAAAATCTCCATGTTACAGCCTGGAGATGCCAATATTATCAGTTTCATAGGGTTCTAGGAAAATTAAGACATATAACATAGTTACAGGAATCCTTGCCTACAGTTGGCAGTGCAGAAGAGCCGTTATTATTTACTACTGACCCATTTAAATTTATAATCGATTATTAATGATAATTTAGAAGCAATCTGCTGTTTAAAAATGTTATTTGTTGTGGGCAAAAATGCATAGGCTCTAAAGTGTGTTTTTTTTTCTTTCACTTTTACTGACTTTTATTAGGAAAGCTGCTTTCTTTTATCAAATGTCTTTTCCATACTTGTTTATAAGAACTAAATGATCATTTTTTATTAAATTCATTGATGTCATAATGGATCACAGTGCTATTTAATGGGCCTGAATTATACCTAGTTTTTTGTTAGTTACAGTGTGTGATTCTTTTGATCCGCTCTGTTTTTCCATATTTTTAGAATGTTGTTCATACAAACATGAGCTTTATTTGGTTTTTGGAACTATATTGAAGCTTGAGAGAGTTTATTTTGATTAAGTTTCTGAGATTTGGAAGATAAATGAGGAAGTTTTCTAGGTTCTTCTAAGGCCTGAAATAGTTTAAATAGCCTGGAATAAACTTCTCCTTGAAGGTTATGTAAAACTTGGCTAGGAACCCATCTGGATCTGTCTGTTTGAATGTTACATCTTTATTCACCTTTTCAATCTTGTCTTTGGTAATTGGTTTGTTCAAGGATTCTATATCTTCCTAGGTCAAATTTAGTATTTTATCTCTTGCTACAAAAACCACCCATCTCTCTAAGTATCCAGCTTTCTTGTCAAAATATATGTGGCTTCTAAGTTCTTTTTAAAATCTTATCTGTATCTAGTTTTATCCCTACTTTCCCATTCCTGGCCTTCCATATAACTTTATAACTCTTTTTATAATTAGTGTTATCTGTTTTATTGAGTTTTTAAAAACTTTTATGGTCTTTATTTTACCTTGAATATTCGTATCTTATCTCACTAATTCTAGTTTATGTCTCATAATCTTCACTTGCCATTTTCATTTAGTTTCTTTGGTATTTGTTTTTCAAACTGAGCAAGAAGAGTTATTAGTTCCTTTATTTTTATTTTCTTCTTCAATATAAAAAAAATGAGATTGTTGCTCTATTCCCCCCTTGGGTATTATTTTCATTGTGTTTCATAGACCTGGTGATAAATAGTCTACTTTCCAATGTTTCTCAAGCAGCAGATAATAGTTCTTATCATTTCCTTATTAGCGCAACATAACATTTATGAATGTATAACATAATCTTTCTAGAACTATGTTTTAAGTGGTCATAACTAATTTACTATGTATTTAGAATACTATTGAATTTTGACAATAGAATGTAACCTATGACAAATATCTATCAATACTGTTAAATTTTTAATCATTTGGGGTCACCAACGTAGCTCAGGAGGTAAAGACGGTGACTGCAATAACCTAGCCTTTTGAGTGTGAATCCCAGCACCCACGAAAAGGTAGATAAAAGGAACTGACTCCACAAAGCTATTTTCTGAGCCCCCTCACCACAGTGCCATGAATGCCCCCAACACACACAGCCTGTGCACACAAACCAAAGTGAAAAGAAATACAATTTAAAAAAAAAAAAGCAGTCTCATTTTTTGTCACTGAATTCATGATCAACTTTTACGAAACATGTAGAGTATTTAAAAGTTGTCTCTTAACCCACACATGCTAAACAAAATAAATTACTTATATGCTTCAATTCCCTTATGCCTTTACCCTTTAATCTTAGTCCATGAGAATTTGTTTTGAGATGTATGCTAAAGTGAATGATGGTAGTCACATGAGTAAATTATAGTCCCTGCTTCTTATTGGCCCAGAAGTTAGTGTTCTGTGTAGAGAACTGATGGCTACTGTTACGTCTAGAAGCAACTGGTAGAATCCAGAACGGGAACATGCCTGTTATTCAGCCTTCGGTGCCTAAGGGAGGAGCTTTGTTGCATGTGTGAGGACAGCCTGAACTGCATAGCACTAAACCAGCCTGGCTTACATAGGAGAGAGACCCTGTCTCAAAAACCAAAACCAGCCAACCAAAGAAAGTGAACAAGAGAAAATGGCATCCTGATAAAGGGCACGTTTACAGCCATGTATAAGAGCTGGAAAAACGTCTTAAGAAAGTGACCCCTCGCTCCTCTCTCAGTCGCCCTTAGCAGGGGCTATTCATTGCCAAGGATCACACTGTGTCTTCAGTTAACAGAAAAGATGGACAAAAAAGGATTAGCACCACCAGCCTTCAACTCTGACCTATCACAACCAACACAAAACTCACAGGGATTTTTTTTTTTAAAATCTGAACTGGCTTGATTTTTTTTTTTAAATGTATCAGAATGGTGTTAAGGAAGGAAAGGAACCCTGAAGATCGAGTGGTTAGTCTGTTAGCTTTAAAACTTTCGAAATGAGAGACGCAAGTACAAATAAAATGAGAATATTAGTGACAGGCGCACAAGAGAACTGTTAAGAATTCATCAGTTTTCATTTTTTTCCCCCATTGCTTGTTTTCTTTAACAGTGTTTCAACTTCCTGCTTTTTCTTCTCTGGGTATAATATTCCTTATTTAGAAAAAAAATGGAAAGATAAAAGATACAAATACTGAACTTCGGACTTTTATCTCTGCTAATCAGAAAGTGTTGGCATGAATTTTTTTATTTTTAAAATTTAATTATTTACTTACTTTACATCCTGATTACAGCCTCCACTCTGCCTACCCTTCCCGCATCCTTTCCCTTCCTTCTCCTCAGAGAAGCAGAAGGTCCCCCATGGGTACCAACATGCCTTGGCAACATCAAGTCGCTGAAGAACTGGGTGCATCCTCTCCCACTACGGCCAGAGAAAGTAGCCCAGTTAGGGGAAAGGTGAGACAAAGGGAGGCATCAGAGTCAGAGGGAGCCCCCACTCCAATTGTTGAGGGGATCCACAAGAAGATCACTTGAAGCTGCACATCTGCTACATATGTGTAAGGGGCCTAGACCTCTTAGGTTGGTGGTTCAGTATCTGCGAGCCCCCCTGGGCCCAGGCCACTTGACTCTGCAGGTCTTCTTGTGGTGTCCTTGAGACCTTCAGCTGCCTCAATGCATCCCCTCAACTGTTCCATAGGACTCCCCGGGCTCGCTATTGTTTGGTTGTGGGCCTCAGCATCTGTTTCCATCAGCTGCCGAGTGAAGCCTCTCAGAAGAGTTATGCTAGGCTCTGATCTACAAGAGTAACATTAATCATGTCAGGGATTGGTTCTCTCCCATCGATGGGTCTCAAGTTGGGCCAGTCTTTGGTTGCCCTTTCCTTCCATTTTTTGCTCCATCTTTGTCCCTGTACATCTCATAGGTAGGACAAATTTTGTGGGTGAGTTGGTGTCCTTATTCCTCCACTGGAAGTCCTGCCTGGCTACAGGAAATGCCCACTTCAGGCTTCATATCCCCCCACTGCTAGGAATCTCAGCTAGGGGGACCCCTCATAGGCTTCATATTTTTTAAAGGAAATGAAAACATAGTGATTTCTTATTGCAGGGACTCTATGAACTCTATGTTCTGTAGTATATGGCCTTGTGATGTGTGACACTTCTCCTGGGGAGTGCAACCCAAATAATCTATTCACCCAGATAGGCAGCAGATCAAAGTTACCCACATAACTTTGCGCACAAGACCAACTTTGTAACTTTGGGTTATACAGGAATGTAGGTGAGAAGTTGCTTACTGGAACAGGGATGACTCAAAGGCAGCTGAATACCCAAAGCCTGTCCCAGCATGAGAGGTGGCTCACGAAGCCTGGGAACTGGGAGCTTACTGACTGACAGACAGAACATGTCTTTTCCAGGCAGTTTTCTGGGTTCTGTCTCATTAGCAGGTTTTACTATTTATATAACATTGGGGAGGGAAAGGCTTTGCTCATCTGGTCAGTTTTAGGGATTTCCTGAGACTTTTGAATAGTTTTCTTCCCAAGTCTTAAGGGTCATTTTTTTTTCTTTTTTTAGAATTTCGAGAGTCTTGAGGAGTTTCCCTTCAAGTTGGACTATTTTGCTATATGGCAATACTTAAGGAAAATGCAAGATGAGTACACGGGTGCAAATTTAGATGTGTAGAACTGTCACATTATTTTACTTTCTCTGTAGCAAACCAACACTACTGAATGCTTCTAATTTTGTACTTTTCCATTTAAATTGCTAATTCATGGAAAGCTGTTCTGTATATGTTCTATGAGGTGGAGATGAATTTTCATTCTTCATCTATGTAGACAATTAACTTTTTAAAGCATAGTTGAACAAACCCTCCCTTTCCAAGTGATGTTCCATGCTACCTCTATCAAACAAAGCTCCTTGGGGGAGGGGAGTCTATTGTGAAGCTTCATGTCCTACCTCATGCACAGATTTCTTTGTCCTGTGTGAGTGACAGGAACTAACATGGCTCAGTATCTCTATATCTATAAGAGCAGCATGTCTGTCATATTTTCAATTATGCAAAAATGTATTCAGACTATTTTAGGCATTTTTTTTATTACACAAAGAATACTTTCAGGATTTTGCACGGACTTACATTTAATCTAAAATCCCATGTAGGAAGCAGTAAAAATTTTACTACTTTGTTGATGAAAAAGAATGTTTATGCATTTATTAGTTATTAAAAATATTTTCAGAAATATCTTAGATGTTCCAAGTGCTGGCTGTGTATATTGTTTTTCATTTTATTTCTAAATGCTTAGTTTGCATTTTTAACTCTAAATGAGATCTTTATGACTCTTCTAATTGTTTCTGATTTGTAAATGTATTATTGGCTTGCTGTGGAAGTATGAGCATCTGAATTTGGATTCCTGGTACCCATGAAAAGCTCCAGGTGCATTGCACGCATTTGTAATCCCACAATGGGGGAATTGGAGATAGTTGGATCCAAGGGAGTCTTTGACAGTTCATCTAGGCAAAGTAGTAAGTCCAGTTAAGTTAGATACCTTGTTTCAAAAAAACCATAGTGAGCCATTGATGAAGACACTTGACATTTTTGACATTGAACTCTAGTCAGTATTTGCACCCATATACATGTGCATGGGCACCCACATAGACATGTGTATTCACACACACACACACACACACACACACACACGAGAGAGAGAGAGAGAGAGAGAGAGAGAGAGAGAGAGACAGAGACAGAGACAGAGACAGAGACAGAGACAGAGACAGAGAGAAAGATAACACAAATATACCACATAGACACAAAATATTAAAGATATAATAATCTATTTTGCACATAAGCCTCATTTTCAGTCATTCTAACTCCTGTGATATTTACTTGATCTTTTAATTTAAAAGTATTTCAATAAGGTCATCATAGCATCTGAAAACAACAGGCCTTTCTCTTTCCGTCCCTACCCTTATAACTTTCAGTGCATCCCTTTGTTTCAGTAACACGGGGCTGAATCAAAGTAGCTGTTATGTGCTGATAAAAATGAAAAGTTAAAAGGTATGCTATGAAAACTCAGATACTTTTATTTTATTGTCGTTATGCGCGCGCGCGCGAGTGTGTGTGTGTGTGTGTGTGTGTGTGTGTGTGTGTGTGTGTGTGAGTGCATGTGCATGTGCACAAAGTACAAAGTAAGGTGTCACCCTCAAGAACATTATCCACCTCCTTTGAGACAGGGTCTAACATTGGTCTGGAGGTCACCAACAGCTAAACTGTGCTGCCAGCAAGCTGCAGGGATCCCCCTGGCTCCTCTGTGCAATGACTGCAAGCACATGGCACCACTCCGGGCACTTCTACTTGCTCTCTGGGCACTGAACTCAGGTCCTAATGCTTGAAAGGCAAGTACTGTATAGACAGAGCTATCTTCTCAGGACCATCCCATTTAAAAAAAATCTTTTATTCATCGTTGAAGATCAACCCATGGCCTTATAAAGGCTAAGAAATGATTGCACTGATGAGCCACACCCTCTCTCTTCTAGATGAAAACTCTTCTGATATTATGGCGGCAAATAATTCCACAGAAATACTTCACAGGAAAGAAAGACAAAAATTGTGATGTAATTAATATCTATGACAAGAAGTCCTGCAAGTCAATAATAAGAAACAAAAACTTAGTGAATGACCTGACAGGTCATTCAGAGACACTGCTGCTCCGTCTAACTCTTGTCTAATTCAGCAAAGTGTCAAGCAAGAGTGGACTGACTCTTGGGCATTCATCAAATGGCCTGAAAGAGAAATGCTGACAGTGCCAAGAATTACCCACTGCAGATCAATGACTTCTCACACATGGAATGTAAATTGACATAGTCACTTAGGAAAAGAATGCGGATTATCGTATAAATTTGAGTATTTGCATACCCAATAAGCCAGAAATTCCACTTCTAGGTATTTGTCTAAGAGAAGCTTAGCAAATATTATCAGATAACGTCTACCTAGCACTACTGTTCACTGTAGCACAAATCAGAAAATAATCTAAGTTGTCAGTTCACAGGGGCTTGAGTAAACCACTGTCTAATTGTAAAAATATTAAATACCAATGAAAATTAATGAACCAAGATACAGTAGCACATGAGTAAACCTTGTGACCATGAAAAATTACAAAAAAAAAAAAAAATCCAGGAGGAGACATACATTTTGAGACTTTTAAAAAAATTCAAAAGAATGTTAAATAAAATATTTTGG
>OU015755.1:33844311-33886234 GCA_907169655.1 Acomys percivali | reverse complement strand
AATCTGATTTTTATACATTTCTGTTTCCTGGATTTGAGGCAGGAAGAGTGAGGAGAGCTGTGGCGATCTAGACAGTGAAAAAAAGCAAGAAAATGCACTGAGCAGGGAAAGTGGCCACTGGTCTCACAAAGGATCCGGAACCCGGCTAATGAACATACTTCCATCATGGCTCAGTCATAACCAAAAGCTGTCATCAGGGAATGATGCGGAGTTCTGAGGGTGGCTGGTCATGGGTTCTCCAGAGCACAGTGGAACTCCCTCACTCTCTAGATGAGAAGACAGAAGCCCAGAGAAAGCCCCTCAGTCTCACTCACTCATGCATTCAGTCAGGACCACAAACCCAAGGACTCTATACTGGTCATGCCTCACTAATGCTTTCAAATAATACAAACGAACACTATAGGGCCTGTTTTATAGGTATAAATTATCAGGAACACTACAAGGGCCGAGAGAAGTTACTTCTTTTTTCAAACTAAAAACAAGCATAAAAATAAGATTTCACGGATATGGACAGAGGATCAAACTCTGAGATAGAGATAAAAGATGATTCCTACAGGAGTTCCAGCTGTGGTGGTGCTTCTTGGATTTCATGGGAGTAACACCAAGGGGCTCATGATGGATGCTGGCAAATAAATGAGTCGCCTTTACAGGGAACGAGCACAGCACCTGGGGACTTGCACTGCCTTCATATTAAGTAGAAGCAAGTCTCCCTTGGCCTAGGAGGAAATATTACCTCATCTCTCATGGTTGCTTTGCTGAAACACAACTCTGAGGAGCTGGCTGATAAAGAGAAGTTGGGGCCTTGTAGCTTGGCACACTAAGCAGGAACATGCAGGGACACTGAAGGCCCAAGGCAAATTGTCTCTGCCTTACAACTATCATTTAAAATGAGCAGTGAGACAAAGCAGCATGTTTATAAGGCATAATATCCCACATCCTTCTCCCATCCCCTTTAAAGCACGAGCTTTTGACTCACCATTTCACAAGGAATACAAGGGTTAGTTTTTTTTTTTTTTTTTTTTCCCAAACACTGTGGTACTTTCAAACATCTTATGTCCTCCTATGACTGTTTATTACCCACGTTGGTATTAATGTCTGGCTGTTAAGCAAAAGTAATATTCCAAATAGTATACATGGCTACTAGTCGAAAGAGAGAGACCAGTTGTAAGCAGAGAGCATTGTGCTGTTCTTAGCTTCTAAGTTCCACTAACACTGAGTGTCCTGGATAACTTGAGATACAGAAAAGTGAGCCTGTGGAATCTGCAGGGAAATATGCGAATGCCCAGCATGTGCCCAGGGACAGGACAGTTATACAGACAAATGTTAGCATCTCCCAGGGATAGTCTCTTTCATCCAATTCAAAGGGAATTCAATCCAGCATATAATTTTATGGCTCCAGCAGCAGCAGCAACAACAACAACAGAAACTCTCTTATTATTTTCTACACTTTCAAATAAATATGAACATGTCTGCAAGTACAAAAATTAGCTTGTTTGGAAGGGCCAGAATAAAGTATAGCCTCAACTAAAAGAAATCTTCTAGGGGAGCAGCTGTTAGAGAAAGGTCAAAGAATTCTCCAATTAAAAAAGAAGACAAAATAATTTGGGGGATGTTTTTATAGTCTTAAGGAATATTATGAGTGACTCTGGGGACAATTCAGTGGCACTTAAGATGCTTCTTTTACATATTGTCAGTGGAGTGTGTCTGGCTACTCTCCGCAGGAGGTAAGATATAATTGACAGAGAAAACTTTGCCAGAGAAATTATGTTCTTTTCATTCTCGTTTGGAAGCAATGCCCAGGCACATGGATTGCTTACAGCCTCCCAGTCAGACACTTGCAAACCCAGACACAGCTGAAGGAGAGAGACCCCCATTTTCTTTCATCCTCTCAAGGAAAGTACTTTTAAGATTTGTTTCCCAGGAATCACACCCAGCGACATCTTGCCTCATGGTTCTGGGGTGTCCTAACAAGAAAGGCATGGGCGACCTTATGTCTTGTGATTAGAACAAAGCCACCATGTAGAAGGGAATCGCAGCTAGTGTCACTAAGTACTCATTTTAAGGTAGGATGGTATCTGGATGGTGGTCTGTTGAGATGAATTAATGAAAGTCATCTGGACAGTTATTTCATGCTTCTACATCATATATCTGGAACCGATGGGCCACAGACAGGACCAAGAAACAAATCTATGTCACGTATCTTCATTCTGCTCCAAGCCCATTGTGATTTCCCAAAGTAAAGAGGTTCATCTTTGCAGATTGCGATTCCAGCCAGGGGGTGACAGTAGTTGATACAGGAGATGTGAAAAATTAGACTGTGTCAGGCTCCTGGTCAAGATGGGAGCCAGAACCAGGAAGCAATCCTAAGTAGAGGAACTAGAGAGCTATATAACCTTAGATGGAATCCACGATGCTCATAATGCAATAGAGAAGAGATAAAAAAATATAGTCTGCAGTGTGGTGCACATTGTGAACACGCATTTCCAGAAGTTACCAAACATACAGCCCCAGGGTGAGTGATGAGTTAATTGTTGGGCTGGAATGCTTAAGATTTAACATAAGGCATGGTGGAGGTGAGTCATCAGAAGAAGGTCTTCCATGTCCGCAGCTAGGCCAGATGAGGAAACAGGAAGCTCAGATAAAAATGTGTGAAGAGAGCCGCTCCTCTAAGGAAGAACACATAAAATATACGAAGAAAGGAAAGTGTACTGGAAAACAATGGCTCATCTGTGACCCCTTGTTTGGAAACAAAGCTGTGACGTTCGGTAGGGGGTCCAATTGTAGGCATAGAAATGAGAAGACTTGTTTCAGCTAGGCTTATGGGAATGTATCAGAGTTATGTAAAAGAATGAGACAGGAAAGCCTAGCTTCAGTAAGCAATTTGCTCAGGTTTAACCAGAAAATTGGGTACTGACCCAGGGCCTCCGGCTGCAGGTAATGTTCTCTTTCTGTGGAGTGCATGATTAGATCTGTGTGTTCCCATTTGAAACCAAAGACACAGAGCTAGGTGAAGTTCTCACCACATAAACATGATGATCTGACTTCTCCAGGAGCCAGGGAAACATCAGATGTGGCAGCCGTGAGGGTTGGGGAATGCCACGGAGACAGGAAAACCCCAGAGCTTGATATACAGCTTGAATTGTTGGACTCCAAGTTGAGTGAAGAAGCCCCTCTCAAACACTAAGGCGGAGGGAGGGCAGAAAAGATGACTAAATGGGTAGAGGCATTTATCTGCAGGTATGGTATGATGGATCTGAGTTTCATCCCTGGGTAGCACAAAGTGGCAGGAGAGAGTCAACTCCAGGGAGTTTTCTTCTGATCATCACACACATCCCTCTCCTCCCAAGCAGATGAATGGATGAATGGATAAATAAAGAAATATTTAAAGTGATACGGCAGAAAGAAGACAGAAGAAACATCCGATAACCCTTGGTCCCCACACATACATGTACATCTATATGCACACATACATGTGTACACACATGAACATACATGCACACATTCACCAAACATATACATACAAAGACCACTTAAAAAGGCATTTCAGAAATAATTAGCATGATTGCGATGCAAGAAGATGTGTCCTGCTAACAAGAGGAACCCAAACCATTTTTGTTGACTGAGGTCAAAATGGACCTGTCCCCAAAGTGCAAATTACGTATCTATTGAAATTTTAACTTTTAAGGGGATAAAATTATTCCTTGCAATCATTAGAGGAGGCAAGAACAGGCAGTTAAAAGCCCAAAATATTGAAGTCTCATTCCTTATTTGAAACACGGCTTTGTTTTCTACAAATAAGTACAGAAATATTTTAAAATATCAAAACAGTCATCATTTTAACCTCAAACAACACAAAAATCGTTTATTAAATAATCCTTGCACTACTTCCAGAAGTGACTTGTGAATGACTTCGAGACAGTCAGGGTCTCAAGAAAAAGCTACAACAGCAGCTGCAAATATTGATAGTACTTTCATTACCTGCAACTACCCACAGAGGTGGGGAGCCTTGCTATTAAGAAGCATATCGTATAGGGCTGGAGAGAAGGCCCAGCTGTAGAGAGTATAGCCTGTTCTTTCAGAGGATGTGAGTTCAGGTCCTAGAACCCACACTGGGTGCCTGACAGGCCCCCTGAAGCTCTAGCTTCAGAAGATCTTACACCCCTTTGCCTCCATGAGCACCTACACTCGCGTGCACATACATAAGCATACACATAGTTATATTTTTTCTTAATTAATAAGGAAATACTGGCTGGCATTTAAATTTTAAACCTGTCTTTAATAACCTTATTCTGCTTTTGTCAATTGAGGTGTTTGGTGAAGGGAACGGCTAATAAGCAAGCAACTCACTCATTTCTAATTTTTCAATCACAAAATATAGAATTACTATAACAAAGTATCTGAATATCAGACTCGACCTTGGGGACTTCTACAGGAAGCTCCATTGAGTGGGAATAAAATGGATTGTCGGGTCCCAGCCCGTGGGGAAAAATAGAATCAGGGTTCACCTGAAAGAGGGAGTGGGGATTAAAAGTAGGATACAGAGACGCGAGAAATAACGAATCAAGTCAGGAAATTTCTGATCAAGATTCACTTTATTGCTGACTAGCAGGAACATACATAGAGCAAGGTCAATGGGATTTTTAAAATCTCATTCACCCTATCCCCCAGGCAAGAATACAGTAGCCTAAATCGCTCTCTGTAGAACTTCCTAGTTCTCTGAGTAGTTCCTTGTAAGAACTTCCTAGATCCTCTGGGTGGTTCCAAGTTAAGACTTCTCTACTTCTTTCAAAGGGAAATAGTCCAAGGATAGCCTAGAACACAAGACCTCGTGGTGAGGTCAGCAACTCAAAGGTCATAGCATACAGCCTAAGCACGGGATTTCTGACATGGCAGATTTTGGCATGGGTCCCCACAATGGATCAATTTGAGAAGTGCAAAGACCAACACAAAGGAATGGAAGGCTGGACACGAGCAGAGGTTTTATAGTCAGGCTGCCCTGAGTTCAAGTCCCCACGCTAGTGTGCCATCAGCGACTCCTCTAAATCTTATGTTCTCTTAACTATAAGCTGAGAACAAGTTAAATTTTGTACTCTCTGTGTCTGACTCCCCAGTTCCCTCCCTGCCCCCTCTCACTCTTCCTCTCTCTCCCTCTCTCTCCCTTTCTTCCCCCTCTCTCCCTCCCTCTCTCTCTCTCTCCCTCTCTCTCTCTCCAAGCTCACTTAGCAGATTAATTCTGTTACCATTTGCAAGACTTCTCTGTTCCATTACTGTGTGTCCTTAGAGGCTCAGGATGTTAACAGAAGCTAGTGTACATTTTTACCAGGGGGCTCAGTTTTGTGAAATTATCAATGTCAATCCTGTATCTTATCCACCAGTACCTTGAATCCGCTCATGAACTACACTTCCACATGAGGCAGGACAGTTGGTCAGGTGCACTGATCATATTGAAGATGCTCTGAATTGAAGAGGAAGGAGCAAGGAAGGATGGAAATGCCACAAGAGCAGTCACTCAGAGTTTTTATTCTCAGGAATGCCAACTAACAAAGAAAAAATGCTTTCAATTTTCTTAGGTGATATATTGTTAGTGAAAGACTCCACTATGAAAAGCTTACATAGTTGATTATTCCATTCAGATCACATTAAATGTAGACATGGTGAATAGATCAGTGGTTGCCAAGGGCTCTGGTTTCCAATAGGTGACTCAGGGGATTCACTTTTAGGGAGATAGAAAAGCTATTGTGGTGGTTTGAATAAGAATGACTTCCATAGGCTCATATATTTGAATACTTAGTCCCCAGTTGGTAGAATTGTTTGAGGAGGATTAGGAGGTGTGACCTCTCTGGAGGAGGTATGTCACAGAAGGTTGTTGGGTAGGGTGGCTTGGAGGTTCAAAAGCCCATGTCATTTCCTGTTAGCTCTCTCTATTTCTCTGCCTTGTGGTTGTGGATCAGACGTGAGCTCTCAGCTACTGTCCAGCATCATGCCTGCCTACCTGCTGCCATGCTCTCCACCATGTTGGCCATGGACTCTAACTCTGAAGTTTAAGTCCCAATAAACTCTTTTGTAAGTTGGCTTGATCATGGCACCTCTTCACAGCAATAGAAAAGTTACTAAGCTAGACTCTGAAGCAATACAGTAATGTGTATAAGGTAAGGTAGGGACATTTGTTTATTTTGTTACCTGAGAGTTATCCAAGACCTATTTTATTTTATTTTATTTTATTTTATTTTATTTTATTTTATTTTATTTTTTCCAAGACCTATTTTCATTCTTAAGAAATGGCTGAAGTTGAGTTTAGAGCAAAAGTAGTTAATGAACATGAAGCACCCAGTAGTGAGAGAAGTAAGCAAGTACTAAAGATAGCAAACAGAACCGACAGTGGCAGGTGTGCCAAACAACACAGACAAGAACCACACCAAGGAACTCCCAAAGAAGGCACAATCTGAGAAACCAAAGTCATGTATAAGTCAAAGTATAGAATATTCACTAAATAATCGATTAAATAAATGAAATAGGCAAGCCTATCATGCAGAAGAATTACAAATAATATGTGTAGATTAGATTAGATACTATGCCCTTTGAGAAGAGTCACATGACTCTTCACTCCTTATAATGGGCAGGAACTGGAGCATGGAAGAGAAAGCATTGGAAAACCCCCCACCTCAGCCAGGTAAGCAAGATTACCATCAACACAGATGAGCCCCATTGACTCATCTATGTTGAAGCATCCTTGAATTTGCATAACCAGAATGGTTCTTTGGCTCTGGCATTCTTTCCCAAGCTACGCCCCCAACTATGACAAAAATATCACACAAATCTCAATGAACAGACAGTATCCACCATATCTAACCAGTAACCTTCAAACATGGCAGGGTCATAAAAAACATAGAAACATTCAAAAAACAGATGCAGACAACAGGCATCTAAGGAAACACAATCATTAGACGTGATGGTCAAATCCTTGTTGGAATTGTATCTTTGGGTTCAATAGAATGGAGAACCGCCATGGTTTGTAGAAGAGCCCAAACCTGGACCTTCAGACAATGCCAGCTACTAGGACTGAATAACCCTCTGTCCTCTGCTTGCTATCTACTGGAGAAACAGATCTGAAGACACTGTCTCTATCTAGCCATTCTCATCACACAGAACACCTCTCCTCCTGGTCCCCATCACACAGCACACATCTCCTCCTGGTCCCCTGTTCAATGCTCCTTGCAGCTTTTTCTTTTTTCAGCTCAGTTTTTGCAGCCTCTCCTCATTTCATCAAAGACAGGGCTTGATACAGCTCACTCTTTTTAAAAACTCATTTTTACAGTCAGGTCCAGAAGATCTTCACTCCAACATCTTTCCCAAGAAGCACAATATCACTTAATTTAAAAAAAAAAAAAAGGACAGCCTCAGAGTTAACTGCAGGCTCAGCACTCTTTCCTTCCCACTCCCGGCATCTTCTATTAGTTTGATATTTTACGACACACTGGATTGCTGTGGTATTTTGCAGGGCTGCTTTGACCTCTAAGGCAGTCAGAACAGTAACGTCCTAGATACATTTTACTACAGGAAGAGCAGTACAAAGGCTGGAACAAAAATAAAATCAACCTAGGCTGTTTGTTAGATTTTTGCTAAGCTTGTGGATAACAACAGCAAGGAGGCCCTGCACAGGCTGGTCTTGTGATTTCTTTGTGTCCACCTGGATTTTGCAGTAAAATTTTCCATATTCTAAGCATTTGCACTGGCCCAAATATCATTTTCATGTGAAGCTATTCATACCTACAGTGCATGAGGTTTTGTGCCTCAAGTGCTGGTTAAATTTGATTTTTCTAATGTTATGGGGAAAAGCACGTATGATGTGTTATTCCTATTAAATGCTTTCTCATGATTGTGTTTATCATGTCACAGTTTTTCTCTCCTAAGCACCTACTTGCTGTATAGTAAACAGGAGGGCTCAAAAATAATAGTGAGCTTTATACTAACTGTAGTAGGTTAGTGGTTTGTTTATAGCATCTCTCCAATAAAGATATTTTAGAAAATAAAGTAACCAAAGGACAGATTTTTAAAGAAACATACCTATGCATAAGACTCAGCTGTAACTTACAGTGAAAGTGTGAGGGAAGTTGACCAGCTTCGGAACGGCTGTTTGAAGTGGCTGGAAGCCCCTTGATATGCAGACTTTGGGTCTAGCTAGTCATGCTGCGTGGTTTCCGTCTGTAAGCTCTTTCCAATAAACTTTTAATTTATTTTCAAAATAATTTTGTAAAGAAAAGCACACAGGCATAAGACTCAAATACCTCCATCCCCTGAAAGAAAGACTTAGCTGGCAAAGACAATTGGGAGATAATTTTTATATCTTCCTTCCTATCCCCAAACCTCCCCATCCCTCCAGGAAGAAAAGACTGTTCTGTTCACCTTCCTTACAGCATTTGAGCAGCTGACACTGCTGTCAGCGCAGCATTGGTAGACAGTACAGACTGGGGTAAAGGTGAAGTTCTTTGCCTTCTGCATTCAGCATCTACACCTAGACCCAGAGATACAGCAGCCCAGCCGAGTCACTTCTGCCGATGTTACCAGCTTGGCCTTTGTCTCCTGCCTTCTTCTACTTCTCCATTAGAATTGTATTTATCTTAAGCCCTCTGCAGATTTTTTTTAATGGTTACCATTTTTTAATTTTAATTTTACTAATTTATTCAGATTACAGCTCAATTGTTATCCCATCACTTGTATCCTCCCATTCCTCTCTGCCTCCCTCTTTCACCCTATTCCCCTCCCCTAGGTCTATGACCGAAGGGGAACCTCCTCCCCCACTGTATGGTCATAAGCTATCAAGTCTTATCTTGGTAGCCTGCTTATTCTTTCTTTGAGTGCCACCAGGCCTCCCCACCAAGGGGAGGTGGTCAATTATGGAGCACCAGAGTTCATGTCAAAGTCTGTCAGTCCCTGCTCTCCACATAGCTGTGGAGAATATTCTGTCCATTGGGTAGATGAGAGTAGGGGTTCAATGTTTACTATTGCATTGTCCTTGGTTAGTGCAATAGTTTGAGCATATCCCCCCGAGGCCCCAATCCACCCATCATGATGTTCTTCTTGTAGGTTTCTAGGACCCTCTGGGTCCTTCCATTTCCCCATCTCCTATATTTCTCTCAGTAGGATGTCCTCACATCTATTCCAATCTCCTGGTAAGTGAAGACTTTCGTGGGACATGCCTTTTGAGCTAGTGCCCAATTATAAGCCCTCTGAAGATTTTTTTACTTAATTTTTCTATCTATGCTAATATTTACTGTGCATGGTAGAAAGCATCTAAAAACATATGGCCCCTTCAGCTCAGAGTCACAGCCTCCTATCCACTGACAGAATGTCTGACTTTGCTTCAGAGGAAAATGGTGGCAGTAACAATGGACAGGCAAGCATGCTGAAAGCTCAGGAACACACTTAGTAACACTAGACCCAGGGGTTAAGCTCAGAGGTTAAGAGCACTGACTGTTCTTCCAGGTCCTGAGTTCAATTCCCAGCAACCACATGGTGGGTCACAACCATCTACAATAAGATCTGGTGTCCTCTTCAAGCATGCAGACACACCTGCGGTTAGAATACTGTATAAATAATAAATAAATCTTTATTTAAAAAAGTAACACTAAACCCACCTTCATGGAACTGCATGCATACCCCTCTCAAAAGAAAGACAACTAGTCAGTGCAACCTACAGCGTACTAACAGCTCTTAGTAGCTCCTCATTTGTGACCAAAGACACCCTGAAACTAAAGAAAACAGGCCAATGCTGACTGGATTGGTTTTGAGTGCATACATAGTAAGGCAAACTGTGTCCTCTGACTGAACTTTTATGGGGAGGGGGAACCTATTTACCCATCTTAGGCCTAAGTATGATTAGGTGTCCATGAGAGCTTAAGTCAGATACGTCAAGGGAACGGATAGATGTGATCAAAGGCTTTCATAAACCATGCCTACCAATCAAAATCCAAAAACCACCTACATCTCCTCACAGCCCCGCAACCTTAACAACCCAACCAACTCCTCGTGGACCCACAAAAGAAAGTCCCCGGAAGTAACCAGGGGCTCTAGAACTCTTTAGCTCAAGCAGCTTCCTTCTCCCTTGCAATATTTCTGACCTGTCTTCTTGCTTTGCTTGCGAATAAAATCCCTTGCTACTTAGCAAGCTTGTGAATACTTTTTAGATTCTTTGAACAAGACGCTCATAACCTGGGAACAGCAGGTCCAGACGGTGACCGCCAGGGACAGGAGGATTACATGGATTCGTGTAAATCCCTGGTACCTAGTAAGCACCTGATAAAGCTCGCTTGTAATTCTCTAGTTTTATATTGTTTCATTCTCAGTTGATGCCAGGTTCCGAATGTGACCCAAGCTCACACGCATGCGTACGAGCATTGAAAGACGAGCTCTCAGCGGAACAGTGTTGGCAGACCACCACTAATGAGAGATGCTTAGCTCCTGAATGAGCTGAGGCTACTATAAATAGACTGAGCTCTTTTCAGCTCTTCTGTACCTTGAGGATGGAGTCTGCTTCTCTCTTCGCTGTCTCCCTTCCACTTCCCCTATGAGAACACTGTTAAGAAGGTTCCAGATGTCTGCACTGTTGTCTTGGATTTCTTGTTACTAGGGAAATAAATGTCAGTTTCCACGAAGCCCCTCTGTGGCACCTGTAATAGCTGCACAAAGCTGGATGAGACAGATGCCATCTCATACAGCGTCCTGGTTTTTTGTTTTTTGTTTTTTTCCTTTTTTTTTTTTTTTATTAATTTATTCTTGTTACATCTCTATGGTTATCCCATCCCTTGTATCCTCCCATTCTCCCCTCCCTCCCATTTTCCCCTTATTCCCCTCCCCTATGGCGTCCTGATTTTTTACGTTTCTTGATTTTACCATTTATCTTTTCAACTGGCTTTTTAATTTTTATATTTCTGCTGTTATAATATTTTGCTTTATACCTCCAAAAGTTGAGGTTTTATGGGTCCTTTTACTTAGTTCCTTCTTTGTTTTGTTTTGTTTTTCAAGCAGGGTCTCTCTGTGTAGCCTTGACTGTCCTAGACTTGCTCTGTAGACCAGGCTGATCTCGAACTCACAGCGATCTCACAGGCAGAGCCTGCCTCTGCTCCCCCCACCCCGCCCCCCAGTACTGGGATTAAAGGAGTGCGCTACCTACCACGACCAGCGCCTTTTACTTATTTCTTAAACTTCATCATTTTAATTAACTCTTTCATAGTTGCATTCTACTTTTTTCCTCTTAATGTTTTTTACTCCTTTACTAAACACTTTGTATTCTCAAGGTTTTGAGGGTTCTTTCCTAAACTTTGTTGTTGTTGTTGTTGTTGTTGTTGTTGTTGTTTTCATGTATATGTCCCAGTCTCAAACTTTTAACCATCCCTCATTCTTTAATTCTTTCCTTCTGTACTTTACATGCTAATGTCTTGATTTCTGCTCTTTTGAACCCTTTACCTCAGTGACTTTAAAGTACTTTTAATGTCTTCAGCTTGTCATTGTTATGGCCCTTTCTTTCCTGCTTATCTTATATAGGCCCAGGAGTACGGGAGCGGGGGAAGTTTGGAGCAGGCACCCGGCAGCAAGAGCGACTAGCACTAATTTGTTCAGTTGCCCCTCCAGCTGTCCCCACGGCTCCCAGTGTGGAAGCTATGGTCCTTTCAGTGTGGATAATCAGTACTGACTAGGAACTCCAAACACCACAGACTAAAATCTTCCCAAACCTCAACAATATTTATAGTAATGGCATATACATTTAATTTGTAAGAATAATTACTTATTTTCTAATTATAAATATAACATATTCAGAGGAAAATTGAATAATGCATTTTGTAAACCTAAACAATTACATACAGTTCCACTTGAAAGAAGATCATTGTTTCGTATGTTGTGTATTTTCTTTCTCACAAATTTTAAATGCATATAGATAGATAGATAGATAGATAGATAGATAGATAGATAGATAATTCCTTTAAAATTAGGGTTGTGGACTGAGTGTGTAGTTCCATTTGTAAAGTGCCTAGCATGCAGGAAATCCTGGCTCTGATGCCCAGTACGGCATAAACCAGACATGGAAATTCACACCAGTAATCCTAACACTTGGGGAGTGGAGGCCATAGGGGAGGGAAATAAGGGGAAAATGGGAGAGAGGGAGGAATGGGAGATACAAGGGATGGGATAACCATTGAGATGTAACAAGAATAAATTAATAAAAAAATTTAAAAATTAAAAATAAAAATAATATATATATATATAATTAAATGAAAAAAAAAAGAAATCCAAAGTCATCCTCAGCTACACAATGAGACTAAGGCCAGCCTCGCATAGAAACTCTGTTTCAAAAACGAAATGAATAAACAAAGAGAATTAAACAAAATAAAATGACACAGCCTGCATTTTTCACTTACCCACATACATAGTTACTTTCCTTTACATTAAAAATATTTTAAGTTGAAATGTATTTTCTCTCCTACAGTACATCCTGACCACAGTTTCCCCTTCTTCCACTCCCTCTCCTCTCTCCCCCAGGTCCACTTCTAATCCATTTTCTCTTCACAAGAGTCGCTCTCTAAGCGATGAAAGCCAAAGAGGACAAAGCAAGATACAACAAGGCAAGACAAATGTCTTCGTACTGAAGTGGGACACAGCAACCCAACAGGAGGGAAAAGTCTCAAGAGCAGCCACAAGGGCTGGACAGATGGCTCAGAAGTTGGGAGCACTCTCTGCTCTTGCAGAGGTCCTGACTTCAATTCCCAGCAACCACGTGGTAGCTCACAACCATCTATAATGAGATCTGGTGCTCTCTTCTGGCATGCAGACATACATGCAGGCAGAATACTGTATACATAATAAATAAATAAATACATAAATCTTTTTTTTTAAAAAAAAAAAAAGAGCAGCCACAAGAGTCAGAGACCCACTTATTCACACACTCAGGATTTCCATTAAAATACTAAGCTAGAAAGGCTGGAGAGATGGCTCAGTGGTTAAAAGCACTGGCTGCTCTTCCAGAGGGCCCGGGTTCAATTCCCAGCACCCACATAGCAGCTCACAATTATGTTTAACTTCAGTTCCAGGGGATCTGGCACCTTCACATAGAAATACATCTAAGTAAAATAATAATGCACATCAAAAAATTAATTTAAAAAATACTAAGCTAATAGCTATAATGTGTACACAGAGGACCTGGCGTAGACCTATGCAGGCTTGCTTCTTAAGTGTCCGTGAGCCCATGTTAGACCTGCTAAGTTGATTTAGTGGACCATGTTCTCATGATGTCTCCCATCTCCTCTGCCTCCTACAGTCTTTCCTCCCTGTCTTCCTCAGGGAGAGGCATGATGGAAGCCTCCAATTTAGCCTCTCTCTCTCTCTCTCTCTCTCTCTCTCTCTCTCTCTCTCTCTTTCTCTCTCTCTCTCTCTCTCTCCCTTTTCGCTTGCTTTCCCTCTCCCCCTCCCCCTCTCTCTGCCTAATTTCTTGTGCATCTCTGCACCCAACTCCACTCTACTGCCAGAAGAAGCCTCTCTGGTGATGACTGGACAAAGTACCAATCTATGAGCATTGCAGAATATCATTAGGAACCATTTAATTGGTTTTCTCTTTGACCGTTGTGTTTGGTTCTACCCTAGGTCTCTGGACTATCCAGTATCTTATTCCTGGCCATGCAGGAAGTGTAAGACATTCAGTCCCTCTTGTGTCATGGCCCTCAAGTTAAACCAAACATTGGTTGGCCACTCCTACCAGTTCTATGCCATCATTGTCCAAGTACATTTTGCAGGTAGGGAAGATTGTAGGTCAAGGGTTTTGTGGCTGTGTTGGCACCTAGGTTTCTCTTTCCATGACCTGCAGAGTACCTACTCACACAAGAGAGATGAGACTGTAAGAGCAAAGGCTCCATGCCTGTGCCAGCTCAACCTCTCTATGGTTGATAAACAGTATGAATGTTGTCTTCAATAACAGGGCCCAGTTGTCCATTTTCAGGAAGTGACTTTCTGTGATAGCATCAGCCCAGTTGTTTAGGGATCCTCAAGGGACTCCCTCAGCCAACAACTCAAAGGACTGTGACCCAACCCCACCACTGGAAGCTTTACCTGGCTGCAAAAGATGGCTGGCCAGTTCAGACTCTGTATCCTCCATCACTAGGAGTCCTCACAATAGTCATCCTCATAGATTACAGGAAGTTTGCACTGCACTAGGTTTCCACACATGCCGTCAATGATCCCCAATTCCATCTGTCTCTCCAGGCTTGGGGGTTGGGGAGAATGATGGAGAGACAGCTGAAAATAGTTTTTTTTTAAATATTCATTTTAGATTTAACATTTTCTTTGAAGTCATTTTCTTGTGTTTCACTTGTATAAGAATGGGGGCATGAAATGATCCAGAGGTTTCAGGAGCCCCACAAGGAGACCATCAAGGCCTGCGGATCTGGACCAAGCCCTGTACAAACTGATGCACCAGCCAAGGACAATGTATACAGTAAACCTTGACCCCCATTCAGATCTAGCCAATGGACAGCTCATTCTCCATGGTTGTTGGGGGAACAACCTCTGACATGAACTCTGGGACCCCCAATTTGGTCACTTCTTCTTGGTGGGGAGGCCCTGGTGGCACACAGAGGAAAGGGATGCAGGCTATCTGGGTGAGATCTGATAGGCTGTGGTCATATGGTGGGGGAGGAGGTCCCTTTCTGTCAGAGGTCTGGGGGAGGGGAATAGGGCAGAAGGAGAGAGGGTGGGTGGGAACAAAGATACAAGTACGGGGATAACAATCAACAATCAGGATGTAATCTGAATAAATTATAATAAATTTAAAAACAAAATAAAATTTACTTTAAGAGTCTCTTACTTGCCACCAGATAGAAGGCCAAGTTTAAACAAGTCTCTAAGCACTGTTTCAACTTCATCTGTTCATGGGAAGTTAAATATTTTTAGGACATAGTCTGTGCTGTATGTCCAGTAGGAGGGAAAATGTCTAAGTACACTCTTCATAGCGATACCACTCATGCCTGACCCCAGAAACTGGAACTCAATAAAGCTGAATTATTGTGTGGACAAGGGATCACGACCTCAAGTAGGGTTAACTCATGGCAGCCATCAGGCAGCATGCACATGTGGGCCAGGCATGATGGTGTAACAAAGAGAAGCTACTGAGGGTGGTGGAAAGCCAGAAAGCACTGGCCCATTTAAAGAGGGCAGCCTTACTGTGGTTAAGAGAATGATCACACCTGAGACCAGACCTTGCATTCCTATCTTTTCCAATAGATGTACATTTCAGTGTGTACAACTTGGTTTTGGAAAGTTGACAACTAATGGAAATTTTTAAGTAATACTCCTCAAGCCAACTCACACACATACACACACACACACACACACACACATACACACTCCATATTCCACAAGTCTGATGTTTCCATACTAGCTATCTCATGCTTGAAGCCAGCTCAAGAATCAGAAAGCAAGACCCTGATGAATTGTAAAATCTGCTGAGGTCCATTGTGTTTGTAGTTCAGTTTCAGCTCTTTGTCTCTTTTTACCAGACCTGTCCAAAGGGTGGCTTCCACCCCCTAAAATAGGCTCAAGAGTGGATCTATGAATCCTACAAGTAGAACATTATGATAGGCAGATTTGGGTCATGGGGTCCCACTCAAACTAAGGCCCTAGCCAAGGACAATACTGGCGGTCAAATTTAAACCCCTACCCTGATCTAGCCCATGGACAGGACAGTCTCCACACTTGAGTGGAGAGAGGGATCTGACTTTCTCAAGTACTCTGGTGCCTCACATTTGACTATGTCCCCTGGCAGGGGACACCTAGTGGCACTCAGAAGAAGGACAGCAGGTCACTGAGAAGAGACTTGCTACCCTATGAGCATATACAGGGGGAGGTAATCCCCCTCAGGAACAGTCATAGGGGAGGGGAATAAGGGGAAAATGGGAGGGAGGGGAGAATGGGAGGTTACAAGGGATGGGATAACCATAGAGATGTAACAAGAATAAATTAATTAAAAAAATAAAAATTTAAAAAAAAAAAAAAAAAAAAAAAAAAAAAAAAAAAAAAAAAAAAAGAGTGGATCTATGCACAGGTTACTAGAGGAGTGCACAGATGGACTTGTGAATCTGTGACTCTCTTCTTCCATGAGAAGAGAAAGTTTTGGGAATGATAGTGTTGTCAGGGAGTGGTGTCTTGTCCTAGAGCTGATGCCCCAGCACTGGCTGCTCTGTCAGTGTGATACAATATTCTATACCTGACCCATGTTAATGAACAGGGGAATGAGATGTGATAGAAAGGTGTCAATCTGTATATAAAGGTGATTGCATACCACTTACAATAACTGGGGTAGGGAGAGTCTCAGAACAACCATCCTACAGAAGAAATACTCTGAAGCAAAGCTGTCATTCCTACAGAGCTCCTTTAGTATCATTGTGCTTCTCAGACAAGTAGAAGTTCTATTCAGGTCCTGGCTAAGGCAGAACCATGAAGAAGTGAAGGTGGCCACAGAGCTGGGGTCTTCCGAGGCAGCTGGATAGTAAGTCTTGGGTATATTAAGTATACCAGAGTCAGACTTGAACTGAGGGCTGGGAAGTCAATATTTGTTCTTTCAGTGGTGCTCAGCAATGTTATTGCATGATGGAAGCCCTTTAGTAGGCATGCAAGTACAATTGTGAATAAAACAAACAGGTTTTCTTAAACACTATGATGGGCAGATCTGGGCCCAGGGGTTCTGCTTGATCTATGGCACCAACCAAGGACAATATGTTCAGTCTTCATCAAATCCCTACCCAGACCTAGCCAAGGGACAGAATATTCTCCACAGTTAAGTGGAGACTGGGGACTGACTTCCACACCAACTCTGGTGCCCCTTATTTGGCCATGTCCCCTTGATGGAGAGGCCAGATGGCACTAGGAGGAAGGATAGCAGACTACCAAGAAGAAACTTGATATCCTAGCATCATATTCAAGGGGAGGAGGTACCCATCAGTTGTAGTCATAGGGAAGGGGAATGGGGTGAAACAGGAGGGAGGGAGGAATGGGAGAATGCATGGGATGGGATAGCAACTGAGATGTAATATGAATGATTTTATTTTTCAATAAAAATTTATTTAAAATAAATAAATATTACCGCCTGTATTGTCCTTGGCTAGTGCCTTAGTTTGAACGGGATCCCTTGGCCCAAATCTGCCTATCATAATGTTCTACTTGTAGGTTTCTAGGACCCACTAGATCCTTCTACACTGCTATTCTCACATGGTTCTCTCATCTAGAGTCCCAATAGGATGTCCTCCCCTCTGTCCCAGTTTCCTGGTAAGGGAAGGCTTTCGTGGGACATGCCCCTTGGGCTAGTATGCAGATATAAGTGAGTATATACCATTTGAGTCTTTCTGCTTCTGGGTTAACTCACTCATTATGCTCATTTCTAGCTCAATCCATTTATCCACAAATTTCGGGAATTCCTTGTTTTTAATAGGACAATACAGGCGGTAAAATTTAAACTCCTACCCAGATCTAGCCAATGGACAGGACAGTCTCCACACTTGAGTGGAGAGAGGGATATGACTTTCTCATGTACTCTGGTGCCTCACATTTGACTATGTCCCCTGGAGGGGAAGACCTAGTGGCACTCAGAGGAAGGACAGCAGGTCACCAAGAAGAGACTTGATACCCTATGAGCATATACAGAGGGAGGTAATCCCTCTCAGGAACAGTCATAGGGGAGGGGAATAAGGGGAAAATGGGAGGGAGGGGAGAATGGGAGGATACAAAGGATGGGATAACCATAGAGATGTAACAGGAATAAATTAATTTAAAAAAATAAAATAAAATAAAATAAATAAATAAATAAATAAATAAAAACAAAAAAACAGGCTTTCTTATAACCTGCAAGAGAGGTGGGCATAACAGAGTAGCAATGGACAACTATTAAGGTGACATCATGGGGCCACAACAGAGAAAGTACAAGACGTGTGGGAATACACCTAACCAAAGCCAAGGGTGAAACCAGAAGCCCCATAGAGTTAGGGTTTTTTTATGTTCAAAGGACAGGGACTGAAATTGTTCTATAAAGCACCCAGGTGCCATTGTAGAGCTGAGAGAAGCTTAGTGTGGCTGAAGAGTCAAGTCAAAGGCTAAAACAATGAGGCATAAGGTAGCCCAGGAAACACAGCACTGAAGGGACCTCCAGCAGAGAGGATGGACTGAAATGCTTGATAAGAGCTATTCTCTGGCTAGTGGGCTGAGATGGTCCTGAGAGAAGAATTCCACCCTTGAGAAGCACCAGAGGCGCTAGAGTTTGTTAGGGACCATGAGTCACACAAGCATACCTGAGTTAGAGGCAGTGAGGAATGGGGGCAACAGTTTCAGTGCGTGAACTGGCTATCTCTGGCCTAATGCAGAACCATGACATCCTGCCAGCCCTCTTGGGTGTGGATGTGACTCTAGTCTCAATATTCATTCATGACTAGAACTTACTGGGAGAGAGGAAATCCAGGTTGAAAGATATTAATTAGTCGTTTCTCCTACAGAATAAGGGAGTTGATAACCTAGGAGCACCCTCCCCACTAAGACCTTGCCTGAACTTCTTTAAAAATAATCTCCATAAAAGTTCATTCTGGAAGGAGACTATTTTGGAAGTCAGTTGCAGTTTTTAAAAACTCTATGAAAGTGATAATTTAGAAATTCCATTATGCAAAATTATTAGTTCTGCTGATGGATCTCAAGGAGTTGCATCAGATTTGGCAATAAACCTGAAATAGCCACAGAAAAGGCATACACGAAACCAAAATAAAATGTCAGGCCTCACTTCTCCATGGTGAAAGAAAAGGCTGTTCAATGCTTTCACTATGCAGTCATTAATCAGAAACACACTAAAGACTGAGAATTAAAGTGAGATTATCCCAGACAGACAACGAAGCCCACAAGCATGAACTCATGATACTGAAAAAAAAAAAATATCATTGTAAACACCATTAAGCATTAATCTCAAGTTCTACAAACCCCTAACACCAGGCGGAACGTTTTTATGCAAGCCAAGCAAAACAGCGAAATCGGGATTCAGCTCTTGTTTAAACAAAAATGACAAAAGGAACTGTGTATCCAAGCTGTTCCCTTTTGTATACATAAGCTCAACCGGCATTTTTCCAAGCAGTTTTCTGTGAAGGAATATTTGATGTCATCTTACTCTCTCTGTAATGAAGATTTAATGGAACTGTTTAATCTCACATAAAGAGCATCCTCCCCCATCACGTTCTCATCATAACCGGGTGAGGCAGGTGCCATTTAGAGTTTCCTAAAGGTGTGCAAATTGTGCAGCATGATGAGTATTTTCAGGGCTAGGTTTACTTATTGGTATTCTTTTTTCCTTTAGTGAATAAAGATTTTGACTCCATAGAATAGTTTTATTTCCTTTTTAAACATTTTTATTATGTTTCCTTTTAACATATACATTTATATTATCACACATGAATAAAATAAACTACACCCAGCAGGAAGAGCCATGAGACAATCAGGAATTATATAAATGTTACATTAATAGTGATTTGGCTATTTGTATTTGGCAAACTTGAAGTAAGCATCTTTCCTATCTTGTTGGGTCTAAATTTCTGAATGAAGATCAATATCTATCGTATCTCATCTCTTTTACCTTAAAACATCTATCTTTATTTAAAAACATCTTAACCCCTAACCTACTAAGCTTAATTGAAAAACTAAACTATCTGGTCTTCAACCCCATCAGAGATTTAAGAAGGAACAAAACGTAAATACCTGAGTGAACCAGAAGTGCAGGTTAGCAGCTTCCAAAATGAAAAAATGACTGAGACAGTTTATTGCCTGAACAGTCACCCAATACTCTCTATAACGTTGGAGCACCATCCTCAGCCTTCTGGCCCAGTATATCTGACAGACATGTGCGAGGCAGGAACTGATGAGAACGTGCTTACCCTGTCTTGGCAGAGTTCAGCCATCGACTCTGCCTGCATCCAAGCCTTCCTATTTTTAGACAGCATTCTGTCTGTGGCAAAAACAAGGACATTTTGCCCAGTGGCTTGTTTACCACATTTGAAGCCAACTCCATAAGGAGGTTCTTTGATGCTCATCATCTTCTTTGAGGCAGGCCGGGTGTTGCCAGGAGTTAACTTGTCTTATTGTCAAAGAATCTTTAGAATAATAAGAATATCTTTAAATGCCATATTCTGTAGGTCTCTGAGGCTTTTGAAGACCTTATTTAACTTTTTTACCTTATGTATCTACAGAATCGTATCTATCTATTGGACCTAGAATATATATTCTTGTGATAAAATTAGACTAGTTTTTGACATAACCATGATTTGCATCAATATACAAAATTCAATATCATTGAATTAAAAAAATAACCTTACTTGTGAGTAACAATTAAGATGATGAGGAGTAGAGTCAATAATCTACCTTTTGTTCCATCCTCCCTCTATATTTCTATATCCCCCTTTCTTTTCAGCTCCCATCTCCTTACCTACAAAAGAAAGATAAAGAAAAAGAGAGACATCCCTGAGTCAAACCTAGTTTCCTCTCTGTAAAACACCAATAATAACTTATAACCAACCTCCAATGAGAATAAGTATCTGTAGACCAAGAGAATAAACAGAAACCTATCCAAACCCCTCAGAGGAAATGGGACATCATTCTCTTAAGGTTTCTTCAGGCTAATTTAGATTGAATAATACCTTTGAAGAGCCGCCACACAAATAATGGGGGAAAATGGTTAAGTAAGTCAGGGATAGCATTTGTGGTCCATTTTCCAAATGTTGCAAAATTCCAGGCTAATAGTAGTCCTGTGTGGGACAGTCTGAAATGCTAGACCAATTGCTCTTCCCAGCTGCAAAGAAAAGAATAAAAATAAAGAAAATATGAGAGAAGGCACACAATTTGAGGAGGAAAAAAAAACTGTTTACAAAGTTTGCTTTTGATGTGCTTATCAACTTATTAGAACTTTCCATAGGCTACAATGTCTGTAAGAAAATGAAGCTTTAAAGCATCCTTCCTGAACTGCCTTTGTAGTAAATGCATAATCTTTCCACACAGCCGCACACCTTCTAATATTAATTAATTTGAAATGGTAGCCTCAGTAGCAAAGTTAACAAAACATGTGTGTAAGTGAAACAACTGGAGCATTCACACACTGTAACAAAAGTAAACTCACTCAAACTCTTTGGAAAATTTATTGAAAAATTCCAACCAAGTCATGCATTTATTTAACATCTGAGAAAACATTCTACATTCGTATATAAGTAGGCTATAAACGTATATTATGTGCTCTAAAGAAATTATTAAGTTCCAAAAAAATCTTGTGTACAATGTTCATTGAAATGTCATGCATTGTAGTTTGTTTTTAAAAAGACAGACAAATAGCAAAAATATTTATGGATAAATATCACTAATAAAGTATTCCCTGAGTATTTGGTTCACAACAATATAGTAAAGTTTGAATAATGATGAGTATATCTAAATCCAGTTCACTAAAATTTGTCTTAAAAAGTCAATAACTTGAGCTTCTCTGCCATTTTCAACTAAATATCCTTATTTAAATACCCTTACTCTGCCAGAAGAAATATGCACAGCAGTTATTTTTAGGGTAGAACAAAAGTGGTTCTTTTTCTTCCCCTTTAAAATTATTTCTTTGAAAAATTAATTTTACCTAGGTCCTTGCAAGGTGTTTTTATCATGTGCCATCTTATAAAGACCATATAAAAAAGCAGAAGAGTATCCAAAATTTTCAAAGTGTAATCTAAATAGGCAAATATATTTGAGATTTACTTTTGTAGACTTTCTGTACTACCTAGGCCTGTGCAGAAAGCACCGAAAAGAAGGAGTGTCAAACAGCTCTCACAGCCCAGGTGAACTTGTTTCTATGTTTCCATGGAGATAGTGGCTTAAGTTATTTAACACTAGCATTTGGGGGGTTACATATGAAACTTCCCTTAAATTTCAAAGCTAATTTAAATTTACAATATATAAATCATCTCTCAATTTTTTTCTGTGAAGATCATTATATTATGGAGTTAACGTCCAAGACCGTAACTCACAATTTTCCAGGAATATGAACTAATATCAGAAAGGCAAAAAAAAAAAAAAAAAAAAAGGAAAGAGTCAGAACATTCACACACCCAATCCAGAGTCCTGTTAAAACATCACAAGCACTCAGAGTCTGTGGTTTACACTAACCTCTTCACAGTAGATGCAAACTGTGGCCATCGCTCCTGACATATGCTCACATCACTAATTCTGCAGCCACCCTGGGTCCTAATTTAGAAATCCAAATTTATCTCCAGAACATGTAACTTCAGCATGAGAGTGAAGAGAAAGTGTAAATGGCAGTTGAAGGAACCTGACTACCAGTCTTTTCCCGTTATCCCTTTATGGCTTCAGATAATTTATACACAAGCAAAGGGCATTGATTTTTCATAATAAAAATATCGCCAATACGTACTAAAGGTGCCCAGTTAGGTTATTCAATACATATCACATTATATCAATGTAGTATCACATTTTACCATTTATATGTGAGAGCACTATATTGTACTAAAAATAAAACAGTATGTGCAGATATGTGTGATTTTTTTTCCATTTCATGCCCGTCTAGTTTTTTTTCCTCAAAAGAAACTGAAGAATTATATGGACCAAAAACACATAAATTCATATTTATTTAGAGAAATTAATAATATCCATGAAAATGAAAATTTCAGATTCTAGACAAGGAAATCCTTGTTGAAAAGTAAATATAAATTTTGACATTTTTGATATTAAAATACACTCTTTAGCTTAGCTTATTTTACATGTGAATGAAATAATTATAGACTTTCTGAATCTTGGACATGAACAAGACCCCTTTGCATATTTCTTTCTACTACTAGTTTATGTACTAACCTCCCTTTTCCTGAGTTGGCCTCTGCCACAGCCATCACAGCTTCAGTTGAACAGTTCATAGCCTTCCTTTTCACCATTGCCTTTATTTTTGTTATTTATGCTTAGACTCATTTAAAAATGTTATTTTTTTCCTTTTCACTGTGTAAATTTCCTTTTTTTATCTAACGGTGTTTTTCCATACACTGTATTCTGATCATGTTCTCCTCTTGCCCAGCAGCTCCTTCCAGGTCCTTCCTTCCTACACACCTCATTCTCTCTCTCTCTCTCTCTCTCTCTCTCTCTCTCTCTCTCTCTCTCTCTCTGTCTGTCTCTCTCTTTCTCTCTGTCTCTCTCTGTCTCTCTCTCTCTGTCTGCCTCTCTCTTTCTCTCTCTCTCTGTCTCTCTTTCTCTCTCTCTGTCTGTCTCTCTCTTTCTCTCTGTCTCTCTGTCTCTCTGTCTCTCTCTCTTTCTCTCTCTGTCTCTCTCTTTCTCTTTCTCTCTCTCTCTGTCTCTCTCTCTTTCTCTCTCTGTCTGTCTGTCTCTCTCTTTCTCTCTCTGTCTCTCTCTCTATCTCTCTGTCTCTCTCTTTCTCTCTCTGTCTCTCTCTCTCTTTCTCTCTCTCTGTCTGTCTCTCTCTTTCTCTCTCTTTCTCTCTGTCTCTCTCTGTCTCTGTCTCTCTCTCTCTCTCCTCTCTCTCTCTCTCTCTCTCTCTCTCTCTCTCTCTCTGTCTCTCTATCTTTCTCCCTCTCCCAAAATAAAATAAAAACTAAAAATAAGAAAATAAAAGGATACAAATTAACATGCGACATTCAGTTGTTCTGTATATAAAAAGAATAGATATTTGTAATTTAAAACTGGGATGTTATTGATGTTACTACGAAAGAGTGGAGACTTAGAGATACAACAGCATAGCACTTACGGCTATTTGAAGTATAAGCAGAGCATGCTGTTTAAATGTAAAACAGCCCCAACAGCTCATGGGCTTGAACACCTGGCCCCACACTGGTTGCACTGTTTTGCATAGCTGTATTTAGAAAAAAAAAATAGATTATCATGGGAAGACCTTGAACATTACAACCACTTGGGCCTCTGGTCCAAACTCTCTGCTGCCTGATCAACTCCATCTGAGATGTGCTCCCTACACATCCCTGCTGCTACAGGCAGATAGATCTTCTTCCACACCCATGCAGAGATAGTTCAAAATCCCCCCTGAAAACAAATCTCTCTGCGCTTAAAAAACGGTTACAGCTTTTCCAGCCTCCACCTCGGACCCTGCAGCCACCGCGATGTTGATGCCTAAGAAGAACCGGATCACCATCTATGAACTCCCTTTTAAGGAAGGAGTGATGATTGCCAGGAGGGATGTCCATATGCCCAAACACCCGGAGCTGGCAAAGAAGAATGTGTGCAACCTTCACGTTATGAAGGCCATGCAGTCACTCAAGTCTCAAGGCTACGGGAAGGAGCAGTTTGCTTGGAGACATTTCTTTTCTTTTCTTTTTCTTAATTGGGTATTTTTCTTCTATTTTTTTACACATTTTTATTGAAAAATAAAATAATTCATATTACATCTCAGTTGCTATCCCATCCCATGCATCCTTCCATTCCTCCCTCCCTCCCACTTTCACCCCATTCCCCTTCCCTATGACTGTGACTGAGGGGGACCTCCTCCCCCTGAATATGATGCTAGGGTATCAAGTCTCTTCTTGGTAGTCTGCTATCCTTCCTCCGAGTGCCATCGGGCCTCCCCATCAGGGGAACATGGCCAAATATGGGGCACCAGAGATCGTGTGAAACTCAATCCTGAGTCTCCACTTAACTATGGAGAATATTCTGTCCCTTGGCTAGATCTGGGTAGGGGTTTGATGATGACTGCAGCTATTGTCCTTGGCTGGTGCCATAGATCGAGCAGAACCCCTGGGCCCTGATCCATCCATCATAGTGTTCTTCTTGTAGGACCCTCTGGATCCATCTATTTCCCTATCTCCTATATTTTCCTCACCTAGAGTCCCAATAGGATGTCCTCCCCTCTGTCCCACTTTCCTGGTAAGTGAAGGCTTTCATGGGACCTGCCCTTTGGGCTTGTGTCCAGTTATAAGTGAGTATATACCATTTGAGTCTCTCTGCTTCTGGATGAACTCACTCATTATGATCATTTCTAGTTTAATCCATTTGTCCACAAATTTTGGAAATTCCTTGTTTTTAATAGCGTAAATGTATTACAGTTTCTTTATCCATTCTTCTACTGAGGGACACTTAGGCTGTTTCCATGTTCTGGCTATTATGAATAAGGCTGCTATGAACATGGTTGAGCATATGTCCCTGTTATATGCTGGAGCATCTTCTGGGTATATTCTAAGGAGTGGAATAGCTGGGTCTTGAGGAAGCCCTATTCCCAGTGCCTGGAGACATTTCTATTGGTACCTCAAGAATGAGGGCATCCAGTATCTCTGAGATTACCTCTGCCTACCTCCGGAGCTGTCCTGAGACTGGCAGGCCTTGGCCCAAAGGTCCAGAGGGTGAGCGACCTGCAAGATTCACAAAAGGGGAGGCAGACAGAGACACCTACAGAAGGAGTGCTGTGCCTCCTGGTGCTGACAAGAAAGCAGTGGAGGCTAGGGCTGGCTAAGCGACTGAATTCCAGTTTAGAGGAGGCTTTGGTCGTGGACGTGGTCAGCTGCCTCAGTGAAGTTGGAGAATGTGTTGTGTTAAATAAATTTTAAAAATGTTTACAGATAACATGATTGTTGGTGTAAAAGAGCCAAAGAATATACAAGAATAACTTGGAATTAATAATCAATTAAAACAAGGTTGTACAATACAATCTTGTACCTTGTACAATATCTACTGGGTATACTAAAGTCAATTGCTATCCAATATGCCAGCAATTATAAAAAGTAATTTGATGTTTAAAAAAACTCATCACCTCCCAAAACTAATAATTAGGGATAAACCAATAAATCTATGTAGTATCTATAGAAGGAGAATCACAAACCTCTGAAGGAAGGCATTGAAACAACTAAATTTTGATATATTCCATATCTATGGGTAGGAGGAAAATGATATTAAGATGTCAGTTCTTTATGACTTGAGTTACAGATTTAATGTAGTCCCGTCATGTTACATCACAGTTGACGTTATTGTTTGGGTGAGTTTTCTGCAACAATCAATCTGCTGAATGCCTGCTCTCCAGGGTAAAACTATTGCGAGGTGGTAAGACACCAGAGGTCACCTGTCTTAGTTTGCTTCCTATTACTGTTATAAACATCATGATCAAAAGCAAACTGGGGAGCCAGTGGCTTATTTGGCTCACACATCAGGATCACAGGTCATCATGAATGGAAGTCAGGGCGTGAGGGCAAGACAGGAACCAGGAGGCAGGGGTTGAAGCCACGGAGGCATGCCGCTTGCTGCCTTGTTTCTCGGGCTCATGTTCAGCTGTCTTCTTTATACCTCCTAGACCACATGCCCAGGAATGGCACTGCTTCGGGTGAGGTGGGCCTCTTGCATCAATCATTAATCAAGAAAAGACAGGCAATCTGAGGGAGGCATTTTCTCATACAGAGTTTCTCCTCCCAGATAACTCTACAGTGTATCAAACTGACAACAAAAACAAAACCATACAGAACAATAATAATGTCCTTGAACTCTTGCTGCCTGTACTAGCTGGAGGAGTTTGTCCACTATGTACCCCCCCTTATTCTATGCCATTCTCTTCTCCCCCTCCCCCACCCCCATGATATTCTCATGATATTCTCCTCTCTCTAGAGGCCCAAGTCAGCAGGACATCTGTTCATGTATCTCCAAAATCACATGATTAAAAATATCTTCCTGTCCATCAGTGGTGGTGCAAGCCTTTAATCCCAGCACTCGAGAGGCAGAGGCAGGTGGATCTCTTTGACTTCGAGGCCAGCCTGGTCTACAAAGCGAGTTGAGGACAGCCAAGGCTACACAGAGAAACCCTGTATCAAAAAGCCAAAGAAAAACCAATCTTCCTTTGTGTAACTTAATTGAGTCCAGTATTTCCTTATGATAATGTAAAAATAACTACTATAGATGCTGACAAGTTAATTCTAAAGATTATGGCTATGCCAGAAACTGGAAAGAACCTAGATGTCCCTCAACTGAAGAATGAATAAAAAAAAATGTACATTTACACAATGGAATGCTACTCATAGTTAAAAACAAAGAAATCATGCAATTTGCAGACAAATGGATGGAACTGGAAAAAGACCATCCTGAGAGAGGTAACCCAGACCCAGAAAGATATGCATAGTATATACTCACTTATAAGTGGGTATTAGCCATAAAGTACAGGATAACTACACTACAATCCACAGACCTAGAGAAGCCAAGTGTCATGGACCATCCTAGTTGGGTATAGGTCTTTGGCGTGGGAGTTCTTGAATCGTCGGTGGGCAGAAGATAGATGAGTAACAAACAGACCAACTCAGGGGAAGTTTGAATCTGAGTGTATTTTGGAGACAAGCAAGCCAGGTTTATATACACATTTTCTGAAATGGGGGGGGTGTCTTTCATGGTTACATTATTTTTTCATACAATTCCAAAACACAGGATGCAGTGTAATTATATTGTCATCAATCTTGAACAATCATTTATAAGTTATTAGATTGGTATCAATGTTTATGTCTTTTTTATCAAAGGTTAATGTTTTTTTCATTATGTCAAACATCTGTGAGTCAAGACAGTTTGTTTTCTTAGCTTATCTGCCACTATCTGGAGTTTCATTCATACATTTTTATTTGTAAGTCATAATATGAACTATTTCCTGGTGACTAATTTTTAGCCACGTTTTTATTAACAAGTGGAACGGAACTTAGTGATAAACTTGACTGAATGACCCTCGGCTGCAGTTTCAAGTAAAGGGTCGCCTAGCAACACAGTTACATCTGAAAAGTTTTTTGATAGGAAAAATAAAAACAAAGGCAGAAAAAGAAAACAGTCAGGATGTTTTCAAAGCAATGAGCCCTGTAATCAATTACTCCTGGCAAGAACATCAGACCTGTTCCAGGAGGCTCTCCCTTAGTAGGGGCGATCGCCTTGGGTTTGTCACACAGATCTACTGGAGGGGTCATGACAGCCAAGGAGGGCCCAAGTGAAGATACTGAATCTCACTCAGAACAGAAAATAAAATAGACTTCTGAATTAGATGGAGGGAAGGTGTGAGGAAATCAGGGGTAGTGGGGAGGACCAGGAGAGAGAGCAGAAATTGGTACGGGGTGGTATCTGTGGGACAAGGGAGGCTTCCTGGAGTTCATGGAGGTAACTGTAGCTGAGACATCTAACAGCTGGGAGTTAAGGAGCCTGAAGTGGCCACCTACTGTAGCCAAGTGGTACTTCCAGCAGAGGGAGGGAGACACCACCCATAAAACCTTCCACCCAAAATTTGTCTCGCCAAAAAGAAGTATAGGCGTAAAGATAGAGCAGAGATTGAGGGAATAGCAAACCAAAAATTGTCCTAATTTGAGACCTGCCCCCATGGGAGAGAGCTAACCCCTGACATTATTAATGATATTCTGCTATGCTTGCAGACAGGAGCCTAGCATAACTGTCAACTGAGAGGCTTTATCTAGCAGCAGAGGGAAACAGACGCAGAGACCCACAGCCAAACAATATGCCTAGCTCTAGGAGTTTTGTGGAAGGAAGAATAGAGGGAGTCAGAGAGGTCAAGGGCACCACAAAAAGACCTAACGCGTCAACTAGCCTGGGCCCACTGGAGCTCACACCAACCAGCGAGCATGCATGGGCTGGATCTAGACTCCCTACACATGTGTAGCTGACGTGCAGCGTGGTCAGCCTGTGAGTGCCCTAACAATGAGAATAGAGGCTGTCAGTTACTCTGTTGCCTGTCACTGGATCCCTTCCCTCTAGCCAGGCTACCTTGTCAGGTCCCAGTGGCAGAGGATGTGTTTAGTTGCCTGTGACTTGAGCCTGGGTAGGTTGATACACCTTGGGGGTCTCCCCTTCTCTGAGAAAAAGGGAAGGGGAGAATGGGGGAAGGGAGCATAAGGGTGAGACTGGGGGGGGGAAGGAGGGAGTGAGCTGGGATCAGGCTGTAAAGAGATTAAATTAATAAAGAAATGGGGAAAATAGTATATGGGTATGCAAAATATCCCAGGAATATCTACATAGCATTAAAGAAAAGAACAAAAAAAAAAAATCAAATACGGACACTATGAGTTTCAAAACCAACTACAAGGCTGAGTAACCATAACAATATTTTTATTGAAAAAATAACAGACATATATAAATGGGAAGATAGCCTGAAAGCAGACCCACACCAACAGAAGTGGCTACACCATGAGAAAAGAGTACGGCGATTCAACAGAGAAAAAACTGTCTATTCAATAAGCCGTTCCGTAATAACCAGATGTTCACATCCAAAAATAAAAATGTCTAAGCCCAGACCTTTGTATTCATTCAATAATTCAATGTGGACCATAAACTTAAGTGAAAATATAAAACCAGAAAATAACATAGAAGAAAATCTAGGTGACCTTGCATTTAATGCTGGCTTGTTGTTCCATTTATTTATTTATTTATTTATTTATTTATTTATTTATTTATTTACTTATGTATTTAGTGTGTTAGGGGTCATAGGCACTCTGCAGAAGTCAGGTTGTCAGCTTTGTCAGCAAGTGCTGATACCTACTGTGCCACCTTTCTGCCAACGTCCATGTTCCTTTTTTAAATAGCACACCAAAAATAAAATTAATGAAATTTTAAAAAATGATAACCTGTACTTAAATGTAATTTAAATTTTCTTCTCTGAAAAATACTTTGTCAAAAGGATGGGATGGGCAGGCCACAGTCTATGAGAAAACTGTTGTAAATGACATCTGATAGAACAGTTATTCAAAACACATAATAACTCTTAGAACTCAAATTAGTAAAACAAGCAGCTAGATTTTAAGACAACAAGACAAATAAACAAACAAAAACTGAACAGATAGCTCATTAAAGAAGATATATTAGTGACAGGCATGAAGCAATGCTCAACAGCAAACATCATGAAGATCTTGAAAATTTAAACACTATGATGTCAACTACAAACCTATTAGTATAGCTAAAATCCCACACACCACTACCACCCAGTACCGAGGAACTCTCATTAGTTATTGGTGGGACACGAAATGGACTCGCCATTTTGGAAGAAGTTTGGCAGCATAGTCTTAGCAATTGAATTCCCTTGTTACCCAGTTTGTCCATACAAAAACATGAATACAGGTATTTTTAGCAGATCTATTTGTATTTTCTCGAGACTTAAAGCAACCAAGATGCCCTTCAACAGTGAATAAATAAATAAATTCTGGCAAATGCAGATGACAGACTAATATTGCCTGATAAAAAGCAAGGGAACTATCCAGCCATAGAAAAGCAAGGAGGAAATGCTAGAGTATCATTGCTACATGGAGAAAGCCAAATGGGAAGGAGAGCACGCTGTGTGACTCTAACTACAGATGGTCCTCAGTTTGTGATGCTTTTGTTCATGATGTTTCCCTTACAACAGTGCAATGGGGATGTGTATTCAATAGGAGCTTTGCCTTAATCTTTTTCCAGACTAATGCTTTGCAGCACAATATTCTTTAGCAATGCCCACCTTTTGGCAAGCCTAACTGTTCTGAGCACACTAAGAGTAGGCTGGCCTGATTGATAACCCTCAGTAGATTAGACATATTAAATGCAGATTCAACTTCTGGGCTATTGTTAACTTACAGTGTGTTTACCAGGATGACCCCTTACCATAAGTTGTGTGTATGTAACATTCTGAAAGAGGCAAAACAGTGAAAAGGTATCTTTCAGAGGCTTAGGAAGAAGAAGAGTTTTTTGTTTCCTTATTTGTTTGTTTGTTTTTTAAAGTAGAGCACTGAGCCTTTAGTTCAGTGAAAAACAGTTCTCATGATTCTGTAATGGTGGCTGTGTGTTAGTGCACACTTGACATCACACACAGAGCACATACTGGTGTGATTCTCAATGCAAACTACAGATGTTGGGTGATAATGATGCGAAGGTTCATCAGCAAGTGTACCATCTCTTGCTGGAGACTGATGGTTGAGGGGACTACACATGACAGAGAAGTGCATGGGCTCTCTCTATCCTCGGGGATGCAGTTATCCTCTGTTTTTTTTTTTTTTCCTCTCAAATGAAACATTTTGTGCTGAGGCTTATAACACTTAAGAAAATAAGAGAGTAACAAACTCATGAACTCCACCCCCACCAAGGTTCTAGAAACAGTAAACAGCTGCTGGGGAGGAGCCTCTGGTAGAGAAGCCTAAAAGTTGGGCCAAGACCTTATGGTGTGCACCTTCATGAAGAGTCACCCTTGCTGCAGTGGGCCTTTCCCTGATGCTTCTCCCCTTCAGCCTCTCATGGTCTGATAAGTAGCCCCTAGCCCATGCTCCTGAAAACAGCATGCTAACTCATGCACTGGGGTGGAATCATTTCTTTGGTCTTCCCTCAGATATTTCTCCCATGAATAACATAAATTGTGTTAGAGACACTTGAAAGAGAAACCCCACATGGAAAAAAACTAGTCTTTTAATAACACTACCCATTTTCCCCTAAAACTATTTGAAAGAAACAAAATTGTCAGAGGTGGAGGAGAGGTTGGGCAGGCAATAGGGGATTTCTTGAATCTCAAGGCATAGTCACAAGTTCAGCTTCTAGCACACCTGCTGTCATAACCTGGAGAGGGAACAGTGGTCAAGGGCATTCACAGGAGACTTCTAGAATATGGTAGCAAGAAAAGAGACTTCGTTTGTCAAAATGAGCTAGAAACTGGGAGCCAGGGACCTAGTCAGCCTCTGCAGAGCTGGGACCTTGGGAAGCAGCTCCTTGGGTCTCTCTTTTTTGTCCTGATAAGACTTAGGATGAGCAAGTGAGTTAGCAGGTATGAATATATCCATTGATACAAACTCAGTTTTCAGGAAAGGCTAAAGTCATAGAGTCCAGCCTTCCAAAACAGGTTGGAAATAGCTACCATGCAGAAAAAGACATAGACAGGAAAAATACGTGGTTCTAATGAATAATTATTAGGGGGGTCCTCAGAATTTCTTATTGGTGTCACAGAAAGAAAGTGGAGGGTGTCCTCCAAAATAAGGACAAGTTAAGGCAAGTACTATTTGATCAGGAAGTGGTAAGGTACGTTTGCACAGGATAATTTTTAGTTTCCAAGTAGAAACATCCAGTGGCATACTAGCCCAAGGGGCATGTCCCATGAAAGTCTTCACTAACCAGGAAACTGGGACAGAGGGGAGGACATCCTATTGGGACTCTAGATGAAAGAAGCATGGAAGAATAGCAAAGTAGAAGGATCCAGAGGGTCCTAGAAACCTACAAGAAGAACATTATGATAGGCAGATTTGGGCCCAGGGGTCCCGCTCAAACTATGGCACCAGCCAAGGACAATACAGGCCGATATTTTAAATTTATAATATGTGATAGACACTCGGAAGAGTGATTGAGACCAGAGATACAGAGCCAAAAGCTGTTGACTTCAAGTGAGTAGGTGAAACTGTGGGTACCAATGAGATTCAGAGGCAGAGGGGGAAATCATAGGCCTGCAACCCATCAATTTCAAAGTCTCTGGGATGCTCAGGCTCTGAGGTGACACATAGTCAGTAAAACAAAGCCAGTGCACTTTCATCCCTGTAAGCCCTGCCTTTCATGCCCTCTTCCTCCTATTTAAACACAAGGTAATTAATCAAAGGAGACAAAAAAAAAAAAAAAAAAAAAAAAAAAAAAAACTCCTAAAGATTTATTCTTTGTTGCCCCAATCCTGTCCTCCCTGGGCCCCTCTCCAAAGTCTTCATTGAATAGTTGATGTGTATTTTGAGCTTTCACCAGCTGTCTCTTTCAGTCAATACCTGCCAAGGAGTATTTTCAAGTACGTGGCATCTAGCAAGCCGGGCACTTAAAGCAGTGATGAAAATAGGGTTTGAGGACATGACAGCTCATGATAACAGCTAAAGGGCTCGAAGGATGGGCAGGTCAAGAGTCTTCTCACATTTTTATTCCTTTTTCATTCTTGCAGTGTTGGCCCCATTAGCTCCCAGGTGTACACTACTGTGTGAGTTCAATCCTTCCTTGACCATTGTCAGAGTGAGCAGTAGCCCTGTCCTCAATGGTCCAACTGTGCCTTTGGCTCTGTGCCATGGCTGCACTTGTCTACACAATCCTTTACATTTCTAGGACAATGAGTGCTAAAACTTTGACCAGCAGGAGAGAAGTTTGCACTTTCTTTCACTGTTCTTGTGCTTCATAATTTTGGCACTGTATGGTCAATGACTGCAGTTAAGAAGTCCTTTGGAGTTTTGTTTTGTTGGAGGTTTTTTTTTTTTTTTTTTTTTTTTTACCTTGGACCTAAGCAAAAATACAAAGCAAGCCAATTTACCCACATGTTTGATTCTATGTCACCAGGATCATGTCTTATCAAATGTCATAAAGACATTTGCCCTATTCCTCCTGAGACTTAAAGACCTAGGGAGGGAATATTAGAGAGACTAGAGTCAAGCCACCTTTCCCTTATACCCAGTATGAGATACACATGGGTGACATAGTTCAATGCAGATCCACAATGGTGAACTTGGAAAGCTCACACACACACACACACACACACACATTAATAATGCCTGCTCTCTCTGTACTCCAGCAGCACCCATGTCCCTGTCAATTAAAACAATTCTAAAGGGAGGCTAAGAACCATCATGTGAAGTGGGACCTTTGTTTTAAGTAATTCAGAGCTGGATCCCTCTCTGTTTTTTCAAACATTGACTCATTATTCAAGCACACTGAATACATTCTTATGAGTTGGGTGGTGCCAGGTATTTTACAAGGCTAATTAAACAGACACAGTACCTAAGCTCTGGGCACTTGTGATCTAGAAAAAGCAGCAGTTTAAGTGGTATAGAGGGGCAAATTCAAAACAAAAGAAACTGAATGACTGGCACACAGCCACTCTGACGTGCCACAAGAAGAAACCTGTCAGGTGTCAGCTGGTACCAAGAGAGCCATCCTCCATGCCCTGGGATTTCATCATGACTGGATGTTCTGTTGGGTTGTGCTGTATCTGTTGCCTCATTGGTTGTCTTGGTCTTGGAACCCAGCTTGGCAGAACTAGGTAGCATTCCTTCCTTCTATTCTGCAAAGCGTGCTCCTTCTGAAGTCTATAGGCATCCTGAAGGCAGGGCACCTGACTTTCCTAGCTCCCTTTCCTCAACCTTCTTGCAGGGGACTTTGCTTATTCACCCTGAGTCTGCCCTGGTAAGTGTAACTTGAGATCCAGATTTCCTTCCAGGGTTATCTGCCCATCTTCTTAGCACAGAGCCCAGGTCTCTATGTCCCATCCAAATAAGGTACATACTTCAGACAGGCAAAATGTGGGCATAGTAATGGCAGTTAATGAAAGCACTATAGTGCCCATAGTTACCACATAACAGAAGGGGTGCCAAGGGCCACAGGAAACCAAGAATTATATTAGTTTTCAAAAATAATTTAGCAAAGTAAATTAAGAAGAAAATGCACTGTTGCCATTTTGCTTTTATTTGTTGCTTTTAGATGTATTTGTTTTATTTTATGAGTATGAGTGTTTCCTTTGTATGTTTGTCTGTGTACCACAAGTGCACCTGGTGTTCATGGAGGCTGGAAAAGGGTACTGGATTCGCTGGAGGGTGCTGTGTACATGGCACCATCCGACTCACAAGAACTTACTAATGTGCTTGATTAATGAGTCAATGTTTGAAAAAAACAGAAAGGGATTCAGTTGTGAACCACCTCGTGGGTACTGGGAGTTGAATATGAATCTTATATAAGAACAAGGAATGCTCTTACCTGCTGAACCAGCTCTCCAGCTCTCCATTGTCAGCATTTTAAAGATGAGAGTAAAGGTCTTGCTACTGCTTTGAAGGATAACAGGCTATATTTTCTATTAACAGTGGTCAGGCTCAGAGTGGGAGTGTTGGTGAAGCTATCTAACAAAAAGGGACCCCTGAGATCATGTGAGGGGGTCCCTCACAGTAATATCAGGCCAAAATTTAAGACCTCCCAAGAGGTTCCTGGAGTTCTGTCTGCTGTGGCTAACTCTAATATGTCCCCTCAGACCCAACACTGCCTGGCATTTGTGCCTGTGTGAGGATTGGGCGTCTTTGGTGAGGCAGTGAACCCCACAGTAAGGTCCCTCTAGCCCTTGTGTCTGAATTATGCCCCTGGCTCAGTGGCTGCCTAGGAGCTAAAAGCAAATCATTGTCTACCTAAGAGCCAGGATACTCACCCTCTGAGTTGTACAAACTTTCCCCATCCTCTTCTGAACCTTCCCAAAACCACGATCCTCGCTACGTTGCTGACCGCTGACGTAGCTTGTATATCTTTTCAGTGGATTTAGGTGTGCATCTTGCCAGAAACTTTGGCTTTTGGCCCAGAAATATAAATGACTCCTGAGATAAAAGTGGCCGAATGTCCTGGATTTTTGCTTAAAATGAAGAAAGAGAAAAAAAAAAATACAAGAAGAATTGCAATATCCTGAGAGGTGGCCTATAGGCATAATGGAAGTTAGAGGGCAAGACTCTAACTCCGTCCAAGCTAAAGGTGAGGCCCACAGAGAGGTTGGTGATTTAAGATGAATCTTCAGACCTATAAAATGTATCCCTTAACTTCTATATTGAGAATATCTATATGCATTTTCCCCCATCCCACCCACCTTATAAACTGTACTTTAGATAGCCCAGAAATAGCAAGAAAAAAACCCACAGATTTTACTGTGTAGTACTCTTCTAATAATGATAATAAAAGCAGTGACAATTAAAATAAAGATGTAGAATAGTATGAAACATCTTCTGCCATTGGATATATGTGTGTGAATATATATATATATATAGTTGAATTATATATGTGTGTGTATATATATATATATATATATATATATATATATATATATATATATATATATATTTAGCTTTGCCTGGAGAAATTGTGGGGACCTAGTTCATCCTGTTATTTTTTACTAGCTTTACTTCTCATGCCTAATTGTAACATGCATAGAGACTGACATGAGTTTGAGTGATTGAGTGAAATCAGGCACACTGAACATCCTAGGTCCAGTAATTAATACCTTGTCAAATAAGAAGACAGTGGTGCACTCAAGAGGAACAGCCTAGGAGTAATTATATAGTGGCCAGGTTAGGGTTTAGTAAGTGACACTGACTTATTGGTCCTCAGCTTCTGACATTGCTTGTCAAGATCAATTTATAATGGAAATGATTCATCTCCCCTTCTCATTCTAAGATCAAGTGTGTGTCCTCTGCTCCTGGGAGTCTAACTTTCCTTGGCAGACTGATGGAGTCGAAGCCTAATTAACATGATGATAAATCACATGGCAGCCATTGCCTATTACCCAAGCCTCAGATAACCTATCCATGATTAAGGCTGTCTTTTGTCGAGTTTCTGTCCTTATGGAGGGTCAATCAATACAAGAACCTCGCTGAACTATATTATAGTGTGTCTTTGGGAGAAAGAAAACAAAAAGCAATCCTGTATATTTATAAAACAAAACCAGAAAAGAATAAGGAGAGGGAGAAAAGATATGTACTGAAAATAAGACATAAGTTGACCTCTTCTCTTACGGAGTTGAGTGTATTCTCCATGTGTGAATACGAGCCAGTGAAGAAGTGGCCGTACCCCATCTCTGGACAGGAGACTCAGGCTGGCTTCCCTAAGACTGCACAGAAAAAAAAAGATTATTCCAAAGGAGGCTAGAGAAACCTCATGTCAGGTACAGACAAGAAGTTGAGGTTTTAGTAAATGCTGCAAAAATTCAAAAAGAAAAACTGTACTTAACCTATCTACATGTCCGTGATCTGTTGTCCAAGGTAGCAGACATGACGTCACTAATTTGACCTATTTTAACTCTCAGTTTTCTAATACCTTATCTTGGGAATTAAACATAATAATGGATAAAAAACCTTCACCAGCCTCCCTGATATGGGTGCATTTGGGGGGGAAGAAGAGGTGATCTAGAGAAATCACACGCATAAGCCAAGAGCTACAGTCTGAGACCAAAGTAAAAAGAAAAATAGCTCATTATATTTTCTAGTACCAAAGAGGCTTACAGTTTTTTTTTTTATCATGCCAGGACTGATTTTATTTTTTCAGAGATTTAATTACCCATTTGAAGCCTTTATAAATTCCATTAGCAAGATGTTTATAATTTCTATGAAGTAAAGTTGTATTTTCTATCTCTGTATCTAAAATGTTATCTGTGACTCATTTTGCTGTACTTTCTATGGGATTCTATGATTCTTATTAAAAACAAACAGCTAATAATGACTTAAACAAAGTTTCAGTTATGTAAAATAGTTCAGTGTTCGTAGGCAAGATGAGATATAATGCTAATTATGGCCAAGTAGTGTCTAGTCAATACAGCCTTGCCCAGAGCAAGACGTAGGTATAATGGCAACACAGCCCAGGCTTCCATGTGGATTTCTGAGATGGGAACTGACTTCATGAGTATTTCAACAACACCCTGAACTTAGAACAGTCATTTCCATGGCTCTGGTGTGACAGAGGTGACAAAATATCCATGCCAAAGAATGGCCAGTCTTGATTGTGAACAGGACAGGTGTAGAATCACTTAGGAGGCACGCCTCCAGACACACCTGCAACTAATTATTTCGATTAGGCTGGCCTCTGGCCGTGCTTGTGCAGGATTATCTTGAGTGGGTGGCATCATTCTCTAGGCTTGAGTCCTGTATTACATAAAAAGGAAAGGCTAGCTGAATATGGGCTCTACCTTTCTCGGTTCCCTGACCGAAGACTCAGTGTGGCCAGCTCCACCTCACACTCTGACCTCCAGGACTTCCCAGGCATAAAGGACTGCACCCTTGAATTGTGAGCTAAAATAAATGCTTCCTCCCCTAAAGTGCTTTTCTCCAATGTAATTACCATAGCAACAGGAAAAGCAACCAAGAAAGCTGGGATGACGATATTAGAATTAGAGAGCCCATATTTAGTCACCGAGGATAGTGAAAGCAGGGAACCTTATCTCACACCTTTGTGGTGTTTCAAACACTTGAAATCTCGAGTAAGGAAAACACTGCATAGAGTAGAACCACCTTTCCCTCTGCATAAAACATATTTTTAGAACATCACTACCTGCCCATATCCTGTCATAATTGCCATGTCTTCAACAGCCTGGACATTCAGGTCAGCACGATGACAACGGCAAAGCTGGAACACAGAAGGGCACACCAAGACCAGCGTCACACTGAAGGTCATGATTTGAGAATGAGACACATTGAAGGAGAACCCAAGGGATACATTGGTTTAAAACTTAATGGGAGCTGGGCATGGTGGCCCACTCCTTTAATCCCAGCACTCGGGAGGCAGAGGCAGGTGGATCTCTGCGAGTTCGAGGCCAGCCTGGCCTACAACTGAGTCCAGGACAGTCAGGGATACACAGAGAAACCAAGTCTTGAAAAAAAAAAAAAAGGCTGGGGAGATTTCTCAGAGGTTAAGAGCACTGGCTGCTCTTCCAAAGGTCCTGAGTTCAATTCCCAGCAACCACAATGGTGGCTCACAACCATCTATTATAAGATCTGAGGCCCTCTTCTGGTGTACATGCAGGCAAAATACTGTGTACATGATAAATAAATCTTTAAAAAAAAAAGAAAGAAAGAAAGAAAAAAGAAAAACCAGAAAGAGTAAGAGAGAGAGAGAGAGAGAATCTGGTGAACCAAAAAGTCAAAGATAAGGCCAGTGTTAGCACAGGATTCTCTAAGCAAACTGGAAAGAACTAATCTATAGTGAATTATTTTATCATTTAATCTGGCAGGTCATTGTTCTTGTGGCTATACCATGTGGATACAAATCACAATACAAGGGACTCGTGTATACCTGGAGGCCACACACAACAGGTTTCTTGGTTGCAGATTGGCCTCTTGAACTTCTAGCCAGGCAAACCATGTCCACTTGATAACTAGCCATTGTGAAAACAGAGATATTTGCCTATGGTACAAAATCCAGTGTCAGTAGTGAGTGTTCAACTTTGACTCCTTGCTATTGGAGTCTGACAGACATCCTCCCTTCATCTTGCATACATCTCTCTCTCTGTCTGTCTGTCTGTCTGTCTCTGTCTCTGTCTATCTCTCTTATGAAACAATTATAAAGTTTACCACTTCAACTGTTATTAAGTGTACAGTGTAATACTGTCATATTCATGTGCATTTCTGTGCAACCAACATCTAGAACTCTTCATGTTGCTAAACTGAACTTTTTGACATTTCCAGGTTACCTCCTCCCTTTGTCCTCCCTGGCAGGCAACCTTGTAGAATTTGGCTGCTCTAGGCTATTCATCATGTCTATGGAAAAGGTTTGTTCTGCTTAGCATAATATCCTCAAGTTTTGTCTGTGAGACAGGTACCAACATTTTCATCTATACTAAGCCTGGAAAAACATTCCAATTGATGCACTGAACATGTTTATCTATTTGTAGATTAATGGACATGGGTTATTTCTTTCTTTTGGCTGTTGTAAATTACCTTCTGTGAACACAGTACGCTAACTTCTTTTTATGACCTTCTTTTCTTGTGGTAGAATTGCCAAGCCATGTGTAGTGCCATTGTGTGTCTCTGTGTGTAACCAGATGTGAGCATGTGTTTCGAGGCTGGAAGACAACTTCAGGTGTCATTTTTCAGGCACCATCACCTCTTTTGGACACAGGTTTCTCATGGGCCTGGAATTCACCAAGTAAGTTATGTTGGCTGCCGGCGAACTCCGTGGATTCAGATGTCTTCACCTCCCCAGTGCTAGAGCGGCAAATGCACAGCACCACGTACAGCTTTCTCTCTCATGGCGCTGGGGACAGGGACCTCAAGTACTTACGCTTGCAAGGCAAGTACTTTTTTTTATTGACTGTCTCCATGCCTGCATTTCTACTTCAATTTCCTGAGGCACCATAATGCTGTATTCTGAAGTCTGCCACGCCCTTTTCCTGTCCTTCTTCACAGCATAGCCTCACATCGACCTAACCCCACTTCTTTACCTCTGCCCTGCACAACTCTGAAACTCTCCAAATTCTTTTCCCGTTCCAATCCACTGAGCATATTAAGGCTATATTAATTTTTCTTTAACTGCAATTCTGATGTAATTTACTTACTTAAAGAAAAAGAAAAGAAAAGAAAAGAAAAGAAAAGAAAGCCGCTGGGTGGTTCCTTAGCTGCCCATTGAAGCACCAACTCTCAAGGGCAGGCCAACAGGACTTCCCTATGTGTTCTAACAGGATACTGCTCCAACCTCTCTTTGTCTCTTTCTTCTGCTATGCCTTCTGCCTCCTGCTGGTTTTAGTTCCTCCTAGTGACCTGCTTTCACGTGAGAATTGATCTCATGTGGAATTATCACTGAAGAGCCAACTGGCCCTTCAAAATGTAAGTACCTATCAGTCCACGACTCATCTCTGTAGCTCCCCTGCACCCAAGAAACCTGTCCTCAGGAACATCCACCACATTCCCCACAAGGTGTGGTAGCTGTTTTCTCCCCGGTTATATTGAAAAGCCCAAGATCAAATGTCCACTTTATTTGTTATCAAAATTCCAGCCTTCTGTACTTCTGGGAACATGAAAAATAAAGAACAACTGTTGTTAAATGTTGAAAGCTTCATATTTCCCTAACTATGATGACTGTCATCTCTTTATTTTAAAACTCCAAACCCTTAGGATTGAAGAGGTTTCATAAATGGACTCTTTGGAGAAGTCCTGGGAGTTCTTCAATAGGGCTCTAAGTTACTGAATTTGAAAGTTGGTATTGACCAGTCCAAAGAGATAATGCTAAATGCCTGTCCCCCTTAGATTGGGATAGAATCATTTGCCACTGTATTTCATATTGGACCCTTCCCAAGGAATGCTTTCCTTTAATTATAATAACTGACTTTCACGTGTTCTATGCTAACACATGGATCATGATTCTCTCACAACATGGGTGGCTCACAGAAAAACTTCAAGGAATATTCTTCATTAGGCAGAGTGTAAGGTATCAGTGAGAAGTTATAACGTATCTACTTTTCAGCTGCTTTGTTTAATTTCCTCTTAAATTGGACAGAATAAAATAAAAAGAATCACTACTTTTGCCAAAGAGAAACAATATAAAAATAAGTTAAAATAGGAAAGAACTCTGTATGCATGGTGTAATTTAAAGTAAAATTATAACACATAATAAAACTCAAAATGAGTTGCAGCTGTGGTTTGAAAACCTTAAATATATCATTGAAAAGAAAATTGACTAATAAACAATCTCCCACACACTAGCAAATCAGTGTCCATATGCAAATAAAATTAATTCATGGTGTAAAAGGCTACAGAGAAATCCATAAACCATGTAGGAAGCTCCCATTTTCCAGGATGGGTTCAGGGGAGAGACAGAGGGAGGCCTTGCCCTGTGCAGTCAGGAGGATCAAGACAGGAAGATAGAATCAGGAAGCAGCAGACCCAGAAGGAAGCTTAGAGCAAAGCCAGGAAGCAGAACCTAAAAGAGTAAGAAGGAGACCCAGAGACTAGACAGGAAGTCACAACAAAGCAGGAAGTTAAGAATGGACAATAAGGAATAAATTTTAAAATAGGTAAATAACTAACTTCTATAATTAAAAAAAAGGAAGAAGGAAGGAAGGAAGGCAAAAGAAAAGAAAAGAGAAGAAAAGAAATTCAGGGCTGTGGAAATTATTCCGGAATGCATACTGCTCTGGTAGAAGCTCTGTTTTCAGTACCCACCTCAGGCCACTCAGAGCCTCCATCATGCTAAAATGAAATAAATCCTAAAAGGGAAATTAAGAAATGAGATAGCCAGGTGTGGTGGCGCACACCTTTAATCCCAGCACTCGGGAGGCAGAGGCAAGTGGATCACTGTGAGTTTGAGGCCAGCCTGGTCTACAAAGTGGGTCTAGGACAGCCAAGGCTATACAGAGAAACCCTGTCTAGAAAATACAAAAAGAAGAAGAAGAAGAAGAAGAAGAAGAAGAAGAAGAAGAAGAAGAAGAAGAAGAAGAAGA
>OU015755.1:33833980-33844301 GCA_907169655.1 Acomys percivali | reverse complement strand
GAAGAAGAAGAAGAAGAAGAAGAAGAAGAAGAAGAAGAAGAAGAAGAGAAAAGAAAAGAAAAAAAGAAAGAAAAGAAAAAAAAAGAAATGAGTGAGATACAGAGTATGATTATTCTATCAAATAACAGTGACCTACAGTTTCTGACTTCTCTGCTATCTCTAATCAGGATCCCCTCATATCTAAGGTCTGGGAAAGTCCATGTTAACTCCTTGGGACCCAGCATGGTTTTCTCTTTGAAGAGAAATTGTATTACAAGTCTTTGTTAGCACAGTTTGAAAGCAGAATTTTTTTTTTCTCTCTCTCTCTCTCTTTAGACTACCGATCACCAGCTTGTTTACTGGCCATTATACTTTCCATCAAAAGGATAGTATATAAGCAACTTAACTTTACAAACAGATCTAGATCCCAGGTAAACATGGTTTAGTGACTAATTTTGACATTAGCAAATTTTTATATAGAAACTATTTCTTATGTGCAATGATTGCATATAGCTGTGTAATGATTTCTAGAATCAATTTCCAGAGTGACTATGAGGCAAAATGTTACTATCCCCACACCTCTGCAATATCATTATAATAAATCACTACAAATGGCAGCCATATTGACAATCAACTCTGTGGCGTGTGTGCGTGCGTGCGTGCGTACGTGCGTGCGTGCGTGCGTGTGTGTGTGTGTGTGTGTGTGCTGCTCTCAGAAATACAAGATAATGTGTATAATTGTTGTCTTTTGTGACAATGACATTGTTGATAGAGGCAATTTTAGTAGATTATAACGTGACAGAGGGGAGGAGGAGGAAGATGAGGAAGGGGAAGAGTTGAAGAGACAAAAAGATGAAGTAGGAAGGGGATGTGTTAGGGAATATGGGGGAAGAATATGGCATATATGATTATTTTTCAACATATACACATATGAAATTCTCAAATCTGTTTGTTAAAAATGTTCATCTGATGGAAGAAAAGAAGTATAAATAATACAGATTTGTGTGTAGACTGTGTGGGGGAATTCCACTTCACGGTGCCAGAAAGCTCTTAAAAAATCTCTAAATCTAAGGAAACAACAAAACTTTTGTAAAATCTTAAATTTACAATTCAAATAAGCAAAACAAAAATCTATAAATTAAAAATAGCTAAAATGCTTTTGGTTTTAGGATGCTATGCCAAGGACCAAGAGATTGAAAGAACAAGCCACACTAAGCTCGGGAGTCTTGGTGTTTAAAGTGAATCTTTAACGTGATAGCACAGGAAAACATGATGTTTTCTCATGATGTGAAGCTCAGAGCAAACTCTTAGCTGACTTTAGAAGAGGCTGGTGCCAATAGTGCTGGTGAATGCTGTGGCCAGGTCTTAGTCTTAGAACCGAAGAGGAAAGAAACACAAAAGCAAGAGAGGCTGTGGTTCACAGTACAGCTGAAATCAATACTAAAAGAGCATATTAATACTCCCACAACATATTAGCTAGAATCTACACAACCACCACAGTAGGAGGGGAAGTGCATAGTCACACAAAAAAAATATGACTGGGAAGGGCCCCGCGTTCTCAAAACATGCCTTGGTAAAAAGCTATCACAAATCATCTCTCTGGTTTATAAAGCTGGCGTGGGAGTCCATTTCTGTGCATCTAACACCTGAGTCAGGAGACACACTGGTAGTTTTAAATTTTACCTCATGCTATAATTGCAACATAAAAATAAATCTGCCAGACTGACTTCAGCGGAGATCTTATCATTGGAATGCTGCTGGGCAAAGAGTGCTTTTATGTATTTTGAATGGATGTGCATATTCCTTATTTCCATTAGCATCACTATGCCCTCTCTCCAAATCTAAAACATATAAATGTTTAAAATGCTATATATATTTTTCATCAAAACACCTGCAGTTTTCTAGAATGAGAAAACTGCCCCAGGTCTGGATGAAACCTTTCTCCTGGCAGGCCCAACAATGCCCATTGCACTTATCTGTGGGGAATTGAATCCAGGATGCACACCCAGAAAGAAGGTACTCACTGAACTGCGAAGAAACCACATCATTAATTGTTTCTTCTTATAATGGATTTGCTTTTGACATCTGACTTCTGTGCACAGTCACCCCAACAATGGATATGTTAAGAAGAAGCAAACAGGCTTTCTTTTTTTAAATGCCATGTTTCACACTATCTTTCTATTAAAGAGTTTGTGCATTTTAATATGTTTTCCAGTTAACCTGCACAGGTTGGGTGCCAATTCCCAAAGGATAGCAGTTCTCAACCTGTGGTAGTGACCTCTTATGTAGGTGGGGGGAGGGGCTGTCAAATGACCCTTTCATGGAAGTTGCATATCAAACATCCTGCATATCAGATATTTACATTATGAATTTGTAACAGTAACAAAATTACAGTTATGAAGTTGCAAAGAAATAATTTTATGGCAAGCATGTGTCACTGGGAGTGGATTTTGAGGCTTCAATAAGCCCAGGGTTCCTGTCTTTCTGCTGCGTGTACATCTGGTTATAGAACTCCCATCTATTTGTCTGGGACCATGTCTGCCTATGTGCCACCATGCTCTGTCAAGGTGACAATGGAATAAACCTCTGAACTGTAAGCTAGACCCACCTAAATGCTTTCCTTTACAAGAGTTGGCATGGTCATGGTGTCTGTTCACAGCAATAGAACACTAGCCAAGGCAGGTATGTCTTCATATTGTAACTTTGGCACTTTTCAATGTGTGTAAATGTAACTTTTCTTCCAACTTCTACACCTGGCATTGTTTGGATAAGGATTGTGCCAAAATCTCTCTCTCTCTCTCTGTCCGCCTCTGTGTATGTGTGTGTGTGCGCGCGCGTGCACTTTAAACATCTCAAACAGTAAAACTTCACATTTAAACTAAGCCCCATGCTCTCAGCCCACACAATACCTTACATCCATTCTGGTTCCTGGTTCTAGTCCCTTGCAGAACTGGAGATGCAGTATGAGCGGCTTGGATACATTGTGAGTCCAGCAGCCCTTGTAATCAGACAAAAGAGTGATCCCAGAAACAGTGATGCCAACAAGTATAGATAGGAACAGAAGGTGTTTACAACAGATCAGAGAAGGGAATCCATAGCACAGCAGTATGCACTACTCAACTTCAGCACAAACATCATGGTCTCTTTGAGGTCTCTTGTACAGAGAATAGGACAGGTGCCTTAAAAGTAAGAAAGTGAGAACAGAGCGTGTGTAGAGCACTGTACTGGTATAGACATCTGTGAGTGCAGCCTGTTAGTGATCTAGGCTTTGAATCTGCTTAGGATCTGGGAGCCCACCTTTCTTATAAGGGCCACAGTCTATGCTCAGAGCAGCATAGTAACACTTCAGCTTGCAGATCCTTTGAAATAAAAGCCTTAACAAAGGATACTGCTTGTAAAAAAAAAAAAGTATAATTGATAGCTTCATCTTTTGGCTCAGGAATCTCATAATAACATGTCAGTAGGAGGGTATAAAACTAAAATATTACTCACGGATCACAGGGTCAGTGAAGCCCGATTTTCAATGAAAAGGATGTGCATGTGTTTAGTTAGTCACTAAAGCAAAAGTTCCCGGGGGTTGATTATTACTATATATACTAAATACGTGAGTGATGCCACTAATTAATGTTTCAGAAATATAGAATGATCGACCGATAGTTGTTGGAAGTAGTCAACAGGACCATTCCCAAAGTGTGGTTCCTCTTGCATTGGTAGGATAAAGAGTCATACAGGATCACAACAGCCCGTGAGGAGGCAGGATGAATAGCCACAGTAAGAACGCTGAGACAGGCTCAGGGAGGTTCCTTTTCCCACCACATCACACAGCCTTGTGGTCTGAATATGATCATAGTTGACCACATCTGCACCAAAGCCTGAATCACACTGTCTGCAAAAAGATGGAAAGATAAAAACAAAACAAAACAAAACTTTTTTTTTTTTTTTTGAGAAAAATAACCTCATAAAATTTGTTTGGAAAAGTCTAGAGGTTTGCATGCCACTCCCTTCCACTAGTTTGTTGCTTATATTTAATCTATTTTCAAGAGAGAGAGAGTGAGGGAGACACAAAAGTCCTCATCACATCCGTGAAGTCCTGGCCATCAGCTCCCATAGTGAGTTAAGGCAAAGCGGCTGAAAATGGAATGCTGCTCTAGGGTTCTAGCAGGCAGCTCCTCACGGTAAACGACACATGACTTCTCGGGATCGGTTTCTTCCTGCTTCCCCCATGATGCAGTGAAGGATGAAGTGACTTAAATACCCAAGCTGGGAGCCAGTCCAGCTTGCTTCATATTCTGGACAGTTTTACGCCATTATCTTAGCTTCTCCCAGTCTCACTTTCTGTTCTTCAAAAGAAATTGGCAATGATCACAGTACTTCCCACAAAGAGCTATCAGTGAGAGGCTCCTCCGAGCTCCTCACATAGCGCTGTTGTACAGGACAGTTCTGAGAATAGGAAATGCTATGTGCAAAACTCTAGGTAGAGAGAGATTCTTTTTAACCGCCAGACGGTATTCTTGTGCTTCAAAGAAAAGCCCTTCAAGAGTCCTTCTGAAGCCTACGCCACAACTGTGAAAGCCCCGCCTCCAAGTAATTCTTCTAAGTCTTCAAAATATTGCGCCAGAAACTCTCAAGATCCTATTCAAGCTACTATAAGCCCAAAGCCAAGGAAGTGGCAAGTGGTTTTCTGCAGTGCTGTTGATGGAAAGTGAGGTACACAGTAGGGTTTCTCTGGAAGAGAGGAAATGTGATTGAGAGGACAGCAATGGATGGCCAGACTCATAAGCTGCTTCTGAACGGCAGCCCCAGGCAGCAGCTGAGAGTGACAGGAAGTCTGCCACAGCGAAACGGAGGAAGGGTCAGCTTGTAGCCAAGTCAGTAGCCAATAACCCGGGGGGGGGGGGGGGGGGGGGGGGCTTGTCATCACGTTCGGGGGTTTCTGTATGACGCTGCTTTATTGGGAAGAGGATGGATAACCTTTAATGAAACAAGACTTATTGACAACCATACCCAATCCACAAAATAGCTCATAACGGGCCATGGCCTCCAGCTGTGGACATCGTTTCTTGGTTTTCTCTGTTCCTCCCCTAACTGCAATGTCATTTAAATGAATACTGTGTCACATGTTATTGCCAAAAGTCATGTGCTTTTTACAAGCAATGTGTGATCTGTTCTCCTTCATTAGTCTCTTAATCACATTCAATCGTGGAGACGTTACCGCGGAACTATATTGGAAGCCATTAAGTTTGTCTAAACACCACAGGCAAAGAGCTTAATTCCACTTCTAAAAGATTGCTCTGGACATCCAAAGACACGAAACAGACCTGGAAGCATATTGGATGCCACTAGCCTTAGAAACAGGGCATAGAATACAATTCATTAAGCGTAATTGAAGTAGAAATCCCGCAATGAAAAACATAACGAAGAACACCATGTAAACCGACTTTTTGAAGTACCTCCTTCCCTCGGTGCAGGGTCAGCGCCCATTAATTTTAATGGACATAACCTGCTCATATCTCAGCTGAAGGATTTTTATCTTCTTCTGTGTAATACAGGCTGTATAAAGGGGAAAGTGTCCACGAAGAAAACCGGAAGGAGCTGCTAAGGAGTGCTTAGATAATGTAGTCCAAAGGCTTCATAGTCAGTCAAATGCGAGTGAAAACTTATTCTCAAATTAAGAAAATGTGTTTCTTCAGAAGATGGAAACATCGGGAAATAATGCGGACGTTGTGTCCTTGACTGAATGCTTTCCAATTCACAGTCTAGCTCTCTCTCTCTCTGGCCCCCTGTGTGGATGTGAGCTTGAAGGTGGAGAGACGTCTCAGTCTCCTGCACTAGAGGAAGAGGCTGAGCAGCCACACAAAGGGCATTCAGCAGAAGGCTGCTCAACTGAAAAGGACGGCCTGCCATTCCCCAAACTGCCTCCACGTGTCCCCGCCTCCAGGCTTTAGCTCTTACTAATCCCTCTGCCTGAAATAACCTCTCAAGTGCCCAAACCCCCTATCTTCATTAATCCTCATGCAATCCCCAAAAGCCATGTAATGCTAGACGGTTGTTCCTGATTCTCCCTAGAGAATATTAATATCTCAGCTTATGGTATTATCCAGTGACATTCAGAAAACTTACTGAAAGCCCCAAGAAGAATTTTTATATGAATCACACCATTGAATGTTATGCCAGGAATTGTTTAAATTAATGTATTTAGTAGTTTATTAAAGTAATGGTAAGAAACTCATTAAGTATTTGCACTTACAACACATTTCTAGTTTTAAAACGCTACACACATCCAAAATTATAGAGATATTGGCATTGTTTGATATTTTTCAAAATTCTTTAAAGTCAGGCTTAGCAAAGAACAGAAAGCTGGATTCTAATATCCCCAGTATGTTCCTCCATACTGTTTTTTATTAGGATGTCTAAAGAAAAGCTGGCCTAACATGGCATCCACTTGGAAAAGTAAGGAAGCCCCCCTTATTTTAAAATTCCAAATACTTTTCTTTAATATCACATAAAAATTTGCTTTGACAGATAATTCCTTGATTGCTAGATCTCTTGGTAAACTCGGCATCATCTGCATGGAGGCTCTAATTCATGAGATCTATACAGTTGGAAAACACCTCAAGGAAGCAAATAACTTTCTTTGGCCCTTCAAACTGTCTTCTCCACAATGTGGAATGAAGAAAAAGACAACTCACTTTGTGGAAAGTGGAGATGCTGACAACAGGGAAGACCAGATAAACAGGTTTATTAGACAGATGAATGAAAGTGTTGCCCATTGTATTTTTGTAATCTGGTCAATTAATAAACAGTCACGCCTTAGCAAAAAAAATCTATAGAGGGTTAATTCCTCAATGTCACACAGGATCTGAAAAATACTAATGGGTTCTTAAAACTGCTACACCAAGTTATTACTCTGGTTTTCATTTTGAGTAAATATTTTTACCTAAACATGGCTTTACAACATGCATCAATGTTTTTCTAACGCCTTAGATTATCCTGATATGTACCAAGTTTGAAAATTACTATTTAGAATTAATAGCTAAAGGCAAAAATGGAATGTTTCTCTTATTTCCTTTTCCCAGTGTTCATCGCAATATTATCACAATATTAATAAGTTCTGTCTGCTATTCTTGATGTAAAACAAAAGAATAGTTAGAGATGAGAAGGATAAAACCAGATGAAATTAGAAAATAATAGGTGGTTCAATACCAGCATCTATTTCTCTATCAGTGCCTGGTGTGCTACACACACACACACATACACACACACACACACACACACACACACACACACACACACACACTTTTTTTCTGAGATCTGTAAAGTTATATTGCCCTTCCTTTTTTGACCAAATGCTTCAATGTACACTGTTTTACAAGGTACACATCTATGAAAATGGCTAAAATCCAAAATGTTGAAAACACTAAGTGTTGACAAAAATGCAGAACAGCGGGAACTCTAAATAATGCTCATGGAAAAGCAAAATGAAAAGGTACATTGGGAGACAATTTTAAAGTTTCTCTCAAAACTGAACTTACTCTTGTTATATGATTCAGTAATTAAACTTCTTGATATTTACCCATATGAGTCAAAAACTTATATCCACTAAAAACTGGAAATGAATGCTCATGGGTACTTTATTTGTAACTGATAAAACTTTCAACCAAATTTGTCCTTCATCAGATGAACATGTAAGTAAACTCGGAAGAACAGACAATGGGATAGTATCTAACATGAAAAGTAAGTGAGCTACCAAGCTACAGAATGCTATGACTCCACCCCTGCTATTTCTGTGTGAAAGAGGCTGATCTAAAAAGTAAGCACTATGAAATACTATGTGATTCCAACTCATGACATTTTAAAAGGGAGAAAACTATGAAGACTGTTAAAAGCCCAACATTTGCCAGAGTGTGTATAGAAAACAGGGCTAAGTACAGCTCAGGATGTTTTATTTAGCAATGAAACTTTTGTGTGATACAGCAATAGTAGGTAGCTATCACTGTATCATCCCACACCATGAGCTTCAGGGTTAAAAGGATGTGCCAACGCAGGCTCTTCAGTCCTAAGAAGTACCTCACTGGGGTGCAGGAGGCTGCTAGCAGGGACAGCCTGAGATCAGATATGTATGCTGACTCTGCACTTCCTACTCTATTGTGCTTTGAAAATAAAATGGATCAATCAAAAGAGGGTATTGATCTATATAAAACAGTTCAATTATCAAAACAAGCCAAAAATCCCTTGTAATTTACCCAGCATTATCCAATCTATAGAATTTAGTCAAATTTCATGAATGGGTCCTCCAAATGTTCTTGACAAGAAATAAATATTTTTTTCTGCTATAGGTTGACACATCACATTCATGTCATTTCCCTTTATCTTCTTACAATTTCTCATTTTTTAAAAATTTTTCATGACCTTGACTTTTAATTGGTACACCAGCCTGGATATTAGTTGCTTAATTCTTCCTCTTGAGTAGATTTAGATTACATACTTTGTTTTTGAAGGATTAGGGCAGAAGTAACATATCAGTGGGTAAAAAGAGGCATCCTTCGAAATCTACTTTTCTCCTTATGTAACTTATGAAGACATGTCATGGACTTACTCTGAAAAGATGTAAAGGTCCCATTTTTCTTCACATTTTGACTATCTAGGTTCCTTTTTCGTTCTGGCTGACATCATGTTTTCACTTCATGTTTCCACCAAATAAGCTCTTTCTTAGTTCTGACTGACATCACGATTGCAGGTGGATAGCAAAGGGTGACATATTACGATCCCTGCCGCCCATTGTTTGAAGTTTGCGCCTTCCTTTGAGAAATAGAAAATGTTTCTGTTGGAAGGAAGCCGGGGGGTTACTTAATTGGATTCTTGAACGAGGATCAGACTGGAGCCGATCTAATCAGGCTGGTGTAATCTGTGCATTCTGGGACTTCCCCAACAGGACAGCCAAGAGACACTTATAGAATCCTTGGTTCGAATGGATCTTGTGAATTCCATAAAGACTTCTAACTGCTGTGTGGCCACAGCAATAAGTCTACACATACCTTGAGTTTGCCTGAGTTTCAACGCCTTTCCCAAAAATGATTGGATCCTTAGGGTCTTACAGTGATAATTAGCTCACAGAGAACCTTTGAACCAACACAATGGTCACTTCTGGAGTTCAAAAGTTAGTATATACAACTAAATTAAATCTCATTAAATCTCAATGATCTGCCTTCAAAATGGACAGATTCTTCTATCATGTGTATGCCTCCTTTAAGCATACTCCATGGAGCTTTTAACTTTAGAAAAATATATTTTTCAGTTCTAGAATTTCTGGCTGCTTCTTTTTGAATAATTTCTATTTCTCTGGTACTGGTGTAGCAGGGAAAGCCAACTTTCTGGCTCTAGCGTATCAAGTACAAGCTAAAGGTTGTAACTTGGGCCCTTTCGTTAATTCAGTCATTCCTTCTTTACGTAGCACATTCCTTGTGTTGAGTGTTGTCGTGAAATAAAAAAAAGGAAGTCCCATCCTCAAAAACATTTAAACATGGCCAGAAAGATAAAATGTGGACTCGTGAAAGTTAAATAAAATGTAAGATTGCATGTGAACTAGTACCAAATCTAGTATAAAAAAAAATGAGCTCCTACTCAAAGTACAGTCCATGGATAAGCACTGTCCATACTCCATGAGGACCTTTTTTAAACTCAGAATCCCCAAGGCCATTCTAAACATGTGAAAACAGAATACAGATGTTTACAATATTCCCATATAACTATTAAAAACATACACACATAAATACAAACAGCACAACAGCAAAATAACAGGAATCAACAAACATTGCTCATTGAGATCTCTCAACATCAGTTGTCTCAGTTCCCTAATAAAAATACACAGATTAACAGAATGGATGAAAAACAGAATCCATCCATATCCTGATTCCAAGAAACACACCTAACATCAAGGATAAATATCACCTCTGGGTAAAGGGACAGAAAAAGATGTTCCAAACAAATGGACCTAAAAGGCAATCTGATGTAGCTATTTTAATATCTGACAAAATAGACTTCAAACCAAAATTAATCAGAAGAGATAGGGAAGGACACTGCATATTCAAAGAAATAAATGCACTGAAAGGAAATTGCAATTTTTAGCATCTATGCATCAAAGACAAAGGCACACAAGTTCATAAAAGAAACACTACTAGTAGCTGGACGTGGTGGCACATGCCTTTAATCCCAGCTCTCGGGAGGCAGAGGCAAGTGGATCATTGTGAGTTAGAGGCCAGCATGGTCTACAAAGCAAGTCCAGGACATCCAAGGCTACACAGAAATTTGTGGACAAATGGATTGAGCTAGAGATGATCATAAT
>OU015755.1:33796607-33816550 GCA_907169655.1 Acomys percivali | reverse complement strand
CAGGGTCTTACTATGGAACCGAAGAGTCAGGGTCTTACTATGGAACCAAAGAGTCAGGGTCTTACTATGGAACCGAAGAGTCAGGATCTTACTATGGAACCGAAGCTGTGCTTGATCTAACACAAGGGCTGGGGCTTACAAGCATGTTATCAACATGTACAGGTCAAAAAATGCACTGTTTCTTTATTCTTCTAAAAAATAAAATGTATCCAGACTATTTCCAATGGCGGTCACATTCCTCTCGTCCTCTAACTCATGTAATGGGTTTGTTCTGTGGCTGAACCAACAGGCATCCTCCTCTCAAGTAGTGGGTCATCTTCCAGAGTCTTCTTGGCAGTTTACTCCTGGCATCAGAAATTTCCTCAGAAAAGCTCCTCCTTGTGAAAACTTGAATGGAGTCACTGTTTCAAAGATATCTTTGATTTTATTGAAGTCACTTACCTCTCTATGACACTAAGATCATCTCTGCCGCCCTACTAGCTATATGTCTAAGTCTCAGTGCTTTGATGCCTAGAGAGATGGTTCGGTAGCTAAGAGCACTTGCTGTTTTCACAGAGGATCCAGGTTCGATTCCCAGCACCCAAATGGTAGCTCCCAGACATCTACAACTCCAGTTCCAGGGGATCTGACACCCTCTTCTGGCTTCCTCAGGTACCAGGCACAACATACAACATGCATGCAGACAAAATACCTGCATACACGTGCTGTACTTAGTCTTTCTTAGCCAATTTTCTTTTCTGTAAAAAGTCATGTGAATTGTCACTGACTGGGTAATTTATAATGAGTTTTCTTTCTTTATTTATTTTTCTTTCTTTTCTTTTTTCTGAAACAGGGTTTTCCTGTGTAGCCTTGGCTGTCTTGGACTCCCTTTGTAGACCAGGCTGGCCTCAAACTCACAGTGATCCGCCTGCCTCTGCCTCACTGAGAGCTGAGATTAAAGGCATGCACCACCACACCGGGCCGCATTTTCTCCTCTGTAGTTGAATCGGATAATACAGGTGCGAAACATTTAAATAAAAAATTCATGCCATGCACTGGTTGCTTACCGGGTGTCTGAGGAATTAAAAACTAGCCATGAATCTACTTCACAGAGTTACTCACAGTTAGTAGAGTGAGCTGGCAGCTGAAAGGTGAGCCTTGTTGGAAGGCTGGCATCCTTTAACTGAAGCGAGATGAATGAAGCGAGGCAAGACTGGCTCTAGTAAATTCACCACAAACCAACCAGCACAGGGGTGGGAGAGGCAAAGACACAGAGCTTCTGTTACTTCTGTTTTGTCATTCCATGTGGCTACTCGGTACTTTGCTTTGTGTTTAAAATATTTTAAACAAGGAAGAGAGTGCACACTATGGTGTTGTTGGTAAGTATAAGTTTTCATCAGGAAATATTGTCTTGGAATTGAAGTAAGTCCTTAAAATGGAGACATCTAATTCTTTCTCATCTGTTAATTTTTACAAAAATGACACTTACATCAATATTTGAAAACAATAATTTACTCAAATATAATGATATACACATATTGAAATGGCACAATGAAACCTCAAGCATATATATAATTAGTGTGTCTGTTAAAATTGATTTAAAGTAGCCATTAGTAGGGAGTCAAAGGCAAGCAGATCTCTGTGAGTTTAAGGCCTGCCTATACTATATAGTGAATTCCAGACCAGCCATGGTTTCAATAGTAAGATTAAAATTAAAGTAAATTCTATTTAAGTGTTAATTTTTATTTTAAAAAATTATGCATTCTGCATTAAGTATGAATGACATTCTGGATGCTCCACAAAAGAGAATTATTTCGCAGAGGTATTAAAATGATGCTTTCTGTTTACTGAACTACCATCCATACTAAGCAAGATATGAATCAACGTAGGCTGTCCACTGACTGAAGATCTGAGCAGGAAAACATGGTGCTTATCCACAGCAGCATATTACTCTGCTATAAAAGAATGAAATTCTGTTATCTGCAGCAACCAGGATGGAACTGGAACACATTATGTTAAGTGAAATAAGTCAGGCGCAAGAAAGACAAACACTGAATGTTTTCACTTCCATACAGAAGCTGAAATGTCGACCTTTCAGAAATGAGAATTGGAGATCCCGGGGCTGAGAAGGGTTTGTTAAAGAGGCAACAGAGAGATATTAATGTTAGTGAGTGCAGGGGAGGAGCAGTTAGATAAGAGGAAACCCGGGGGCATTGTGTAGCTGAGTAGCTAAATGTAACAAAGCAGTGAGCTTCTCGTAGAAGCTATGCTCCTAGGACAGTGGTTCTCAACCTTCCTAATGCTGTAACCCTTTAATACAGTTGTGTTTTTTTGTTTTGTTTTGTTTTTTTGGCAGGGGGGATTTGGTTGGTTGGCTGGTTGGTTGGTTGGTTGGTTTTGGTTTTTCGAGGCAGGGTTTCTCTGTGTAACCGCTCTGGCTATTCTGGAACTCACATTGTAGTTCAAGCTGGCCTCGAACTCATGGAGCTCCACCTGCCTCTGCCTCCCAAGTTCTGGGATTAAAGTCATGCACCAACACTGCCTGGCTATAGAGTTCTTATGTTGTGGTGACAGCCTCCCCCCCCCCAAAAAAAACCAGAAAATTATTTTTGTAGCTACTTCATAAGTGTAATTTTGCTATTGTTATAAATCGTAATATGAATATTTTTGGAGATAAGGTTTGCTAAAGGGGTCATGACCCACAGGTTGAGCACTGCTGTCATAGGAGCTCATCAGAGACCACCCTATAGACAAGGGGATAAGTATGAGGTAACCAAGAAAGGCTACAGCTGCACATCTTGGATGCGGGAATGGTAATCTATAAGCTAATCATGTAAATATGAGAACAAAGGGAGCTTGGCATCATTGACATCAGTTGAGACACTTGTAAGGTCGGAGGGTAGTAACACTGGGAAGATGATGAGCAACGCATGAACAGCACATACTCATTTCCCCAGTAAGGCCATGAAGTATACAGACTATTCATTGGCTCGGCCCATGACAGCACAAAGAATTGCCCAATTTCAGTAGAAATTACCTCAGCCTTTGTCCCCTGATAAAGAAATTCAGTGGCTTGTTCCTTTCTTGTAAACCATTCCCAACTCTCAAGAGTTCTCTGGCTTTTCCCTGATTTCTTCTTTTCCCTCAATTTTTTCACTTTTCTGCAACAATTCTTACTAAAGGCAACTTCTGCTTTGCATGCCTCAACATAAGTCCACGTCCTTAATCTTCATTAGCATGAGATAATCAACTGCAGCTACAATCTATCTTTGAGGACTACAGGTGTCTGGCATGTAAGGTCCATGTGTCATGTACAACTGAGCTATGATAGGTCCAACTGCTCTCAAACCCTGCACCACATGGAAGTAAAGACAGAGGAAAGAGGGAAGGGTGGAAGGAGGTAGGAAGGAAGGAAGGAAGGAAGGAAGGAAGGAAGGAAGAAGGGAGGGAGGGAGGGAGGGAGGGAGGAAGGAAGGAAGGAAGGAAGGAAGGAAGGAAGGAAGGAAGGAAGGGAGGGAGGAAGAAGGAAGGAAGGGAGGGAGGGAGAGAAGGAGGGAAGGGAGAGAGGGAGAGAGGGAAGGAGGAAGGAGTACTTCGTGTTCTGTATTATGGACCAGGTGTCTCAGATGTCACACATTCTGGGAAATATTTTCATGGTCCACAACTCACACCAGGTGCAAGACAGGAATACCTTCATTAGATGTAAACTAATTGAAATTTTAAACGGGTATTTATTAAAAATAAGAATATCATGATAAGTATGTTCCTTAAATTATAAAAAATTAAACATAGCTTATAGACAAAAGAAAGGTAATTTTTGAGAGTACAACATGGCTATAAGAAGTCAATTTCCTTAAGTTTAATTACCTGGGGAACATCTTGATGGAGTCAATGTGGTATTGATATCTTTTAACATTCTACTTAATAAAAATTTCGCAAACATCCTGCCCAAGACCAGAAAGAAACTTGCCCTCTTCCATTTTTTTTTAAAAATTAAGGTTTCAATTCAAGAATTCAACTCAATTCAAAAGCTCATTTTTGCTACTGAATTCTCTGAGAATCTCTGTCAAGAGGTAAATATTAATTAGATAGTTAAATTACAGATATTTATGGTGTAGAGCAACTGAAACCAGCTACAAAAAAAGGCAGGGAAGGAAAATGAAAGAGCTTTCCTTTAAGAGAGGAATAAGGAGGAAGATGGGTTCCTAGCCGTAAGATGAAAACTGAAGGAAGTGGCTGGCTTCAGAATGTTAATACCATCACCGCAATTTAGTTTTAATATAAGTAATTAATCAACTTTTGTCACTTTCTGCAATACGCTCCGAACATTCTGTCTGAGTCTCGTCCTTCACTGTGCTCCTTCAAGTTTAAAAGCCTTAGGCTTCCAGAACTTGCCTTGTGACATTGGCAAGGCTCTTTTTTTATAGACTAATTAACATGCCAAGAATTTCAAACCAGCAAGACATACAATGGGATTCTTTTCTGGTATTTGGAGACATTTTTCATACCTGCTTCAAAAACCTTGAACACATTGGTCTTGTATTCTCAACACCACTCCGCTGACTATAGCGACTAACCTCACATTTATTTCGGAACACCCCTTCCTGCCCACTGAAGTTCAGGTGAGGAAATATACTACATCACACAGAGTTTTCTTGTGAGATCTTTCCTGGTAGACCCTCTTCAATGGTATCATCAGGAAAAAATACATCCATGCTCCTAGAGACCAAGTTACATACTAAGCCAAGAGCCACACTGGACTGGAACAAATGTTGACACTTACACAAGCAGGCGCCCACACAGTCAGTCTCCTTGTGCTCCTAAATCTCAGGGGGTCTGGAACACTCAGTTCTAGCTTTGAGTTCTAACCACTGCTAAAGTGCTACCTAGGATTTTAAGACTTAAACTACAAATGCACCAATGAATAACTCACAACCATACCTCCTTCAATTAACATAAAAAGAGGTCTGCAAACGACAGCATCTCCAGTTGCCTGAAAGTGGCTGTATGTAAAGACAGACTCTCACCAAATGAGAGATAGTTTAAATACATTTTGTTAGCATTTGCGTCATGTGTGTGAATGTACTTTTTTTTGGCGGGGGCGAGAGAGGCTGAGGGAGGAAAAAAAAAAAAAGAACAGAGTGAAGATAATGCTCACCCAAGGTAGAGTAACAGGACCGTTTTAGGCATTCCTATCTTAATTCTACCATGGCTTACATCTTCCTATGCAAATTCCATGAAAATTGAAAAGGTTTAAAATTCTAAATGAATTCTGACCTACTATCTTGCCTAAGCCATAAAATCAAAGCTCTATGGCAACGTCTGCATGCTATAGCTCCTACCACTGTGAGGGGTCCAGAGACTTCCACTTACATAGAGCATGACTGTGCTAGCCAGCCTAATATCAACTTGACACACAAACTAGAGCTATCTGAAAAGAGGAAACCTCAATTGAGGACATGCCTCCATAAGATCTATCTGTAAGGCATTTTCTTAATTAGTGATTGGTGGGACAGAGTCCACCCAGCCCATTGTGGATGGTTCCATCCCTGGGCTGGTGATCCTGAGTTCTATTAAAAAGCAGGCTGAGCAAGGTAGGGGAAGCAAGCCAGTAAGCAGCACCCCTCCACGGCTTCTGCATCAGCTCCTGACTTCAGGTTTCTACCCTGTTTGAGTTCCTGTCCTGACTTTCTTCAGTAATGAACAGCAATGTGGAAGTGTAAGCCAAATAAACTCTTTTTTTTTTTTTCCCCTCCAAATAAACTCTTTTCTCCCCAACCTGCTTTTTGATCAATAGAAACCTTAACTAAGACAATGACTCAAGGACTCCAGACCTGCATATATTCAATTTTTCCCCTGCTTCAAGCAAAGCAAAGCAGAGGAGTGGGGATCGCTCTTAGAGGGAGAGAGAGAGATTACCAGGCTGAAGATACCTTTATCTTGTCTTGACTTGTCATTACTGTCATCCCCAAAGTGACCACCAGGCTCTGCTGTGGTGTTTTGCTCTCTGCTCAGTGACCCATTCATAGACAACAAGCTCAGGGCATCCCCGAGCTGTAGTAACAGGGTTGTTGCTTCAAAGCTGCCCTGTGAAACCACTCAGTTTGCCCAGGAGAGTCTCCCAAGACCGCTTGTATCAAAGCTCAGAGAGCCTGGGCACAAAGGAATTTTAAAACCATCTCGTCGCTCACAATCTTACAGGGAAAACTCAAACCTTCCTCCTGTCACAGAGGTGCTCGGGGTCGACCGCCGCATCTTGCACCTCTCAGAAAGTAAACGGCATGGAAAACAAATTTCAGTTAGCATCGCTTTAGCGTGAAATGGATTGATCTTCAGCGTGAGGCAAATTAAAATATTGTATGAGCATAGCGGCCGAATTGGGGCGGGGGTGAGGGGGAGGGCGCGGGGGTGCAGGGCCACGGTGATGTCTGGAGAAGAAACCAAGATGAAGGGCCTGGAACCAGTGTCCCCCTGTTAGCAATCAGAGGATTGCCTAACAAAATGAAACTCTCACTTCACCAAGTAGAAAACATTTTATTATGTGCAGTGGTGCCTGTGCTTTGGTAAACACCATCCTGCGCCACAAATTTAGGCATGTTTTATCGACAGTGGGAGGTATGTAGAATCTTTGACCCGGTGAGTCCAGGTGTAATCTACAACTCACAGAATGGAGGATTTGTATCCTCCAGTTGATGTCAGCCACCGTACAGCAGTTATTAAGTGAGGTGCCCTCACTTGACAAGCCGGTGGAGGAACAGAGAGAACATGGAGTCGTGCCGACTGAAAATCGGCATGTAAAAATATAATCACTTATTTTGGGGAATGCATGGACCCTCAGAAAATTCTAGAGGGGAGTCAACAGTGGGTGGCCTGGAGGAGGGTCAGAGGAAAACAGAGGGAAGGCACACAGTTCGGACTACAGGAGCAGGACACGGGTTCACATCCTGACTCTGCTACTGGGGGAGCTGTGGAGAGCTCTTTCTGGATTCATCTGTGAAATATATAGAGAGTAAGCATGCCTCTGGGGCGCAGACTCTGTATCTGCAATTGCCAATCTTCTACAATGGACCAATATTACCTTTATAATGAAAAAGTCACTTCGACAAGGGAAAGCAAATAAGAAACATTGGTATGCAGTCAAGCAGTCCTTGACAGTAAGGGATACATTCTGGGAAATGCGTTAAGTGACTTGGTCAATGAGCAAATGTCAAAGGGTGCTCTCACACAAAGTTACAACATTGTTAGGTCCTGTATGTGATGTGCTGTTGACAAAAAAAAAAAAAAATGTCATTAAAAAGGACTGGAGAGATAGTCCAGTGGTTAAACACACACACCACTCTTGCAGAGAACCCAGGTTCACTTCCCAGCACCTACACAGGAGGTCACAACTATCCTTAACTCCATTTCAGGAATATCCAATGGCTTTGTCTGACTGTGAGCACCACATATGCACATGTGCACAGGCAAAACAAGCATACACATAAAATAAAAATAAACATAGCCTTTAAAAATCTCTTTAAAAACATCAAGTGCCATATGACTGTATGCTTAAGGAAAACAAAAATAAACAAACAAACAAATAAATACATAGATAGATAGATAGATAGATAGATAGATAGATAGATAGATATAACATTTAAAAGTCTCTTTTTAAATGCCATTAAGTGCCATATAACTATTGGCTTAAGGAATCAAAGGGGAAGTAAAGTCCCCTTTATTTTAAAATTCATCAAAAAATATGGCAAATTAATGCTGGCTATACAGAAGTTTATTGTATAATTCTTCTTCTTACATATGTATTAAAATGGCTATAATAAAATGTTAGGGAAAGTTTATCATTATAAAATTAATTTTATTTATATAAGTGTAGTGTATTCCCATTATTGATCAGACATTAAAATATACATAAAAATATAATAATCCCCCTGCTTTACACTTCACCAATTCTACCTTCCCTAAAGGTATGTTTTCTTTTCTTCCGCATTTTATGCTCATAATTTAAATCAAATTATTTTTGTAACATCTTATTTATATTACTTAGCACTTGCAAGATACTTTATAAGTATCTTATTATTGTTACTTCTGTGTGTCTCTGTGTGTGCACATGTGTGCACACGCATTTGACTCATCCCTCAAGCCCTGGTGCCTATCTTTTTAACATTTAGAAAATATAAAATATGTTTTTAGAAAAAGTATATATGTATCTTTTATTAATAAACTTATCTGATAAACAGTTTCTTTATAGATGACAGTAGGTAGAGAATATAGCTTCTTCACATATTTGATTTTTGTAATTACTTACATTTTAGGACATTTTTGCAAGAAATAAAATACTTTGATTTTCCAAATTCCTTTTTTATTTTTTTATCTTACATTACAATGGAAGGGTGGAAAAGAACCAACTCCTTTACCAAGGCCCTTTACCAAGGGCACTACTCTCACACAGGAAGGAGCCACTTTCCCAAGCGCCCATCTTCCTATGGTCACATTGGCAACATCTGAACTTTGAGAGAGAAACAACTTCAAGACTATTTGAGCACTTTCTTTGGAGAAACTATTCCTGGGCTCAAAATGATAGAGGAAAGACAGCCATTTAATTTGTCAGAGGGAAAATAAGAGTTGGGGGGAGGGGGGGTGTCCAGTGATTCCTTAAATAAATAGTCCTCTTCAATCCACACATGCTATGTAGTGATTAGCATTTCAAGAATTCCGAGAACTTGGAAGTAGAGACACTGAGCTTCTGATTGACAACCTCATGTGCCCTGCATACACACGCTCTAATGGGACCTACCTTTATTCTGCAAAATGGAGGTTTATTGACTCGTCTACTTTCCACCATCCCGTGTCACAGTCTAGATTTTCTGTTGTTTCCTGTCTCTATTGAAGATAGCGTGGACACCTGCAACTTCAAGGTGGCTGTTAGTGTCCTTGTTTTGTCCTGGCTCCTGAGGGGGTTAATTGGACAGAGGTGTCATTACTTTTATTTCCATCACTGAAAGAGCCTCCTATTAGCATAGGAAAGATTCCTGTTTGCTTTCTTGGGTGAAGATAGAAATTGATTCTCCTCTAATTGGAAACAGCCTGCCATGTTTATATTTCTCCATGTTCTCAGCATGAGTTCTCACTAAATGATTTCCTTCCCTTCTCTAAATGCCTGAAACACACAAAGTTCGAAAATCTGAAATAGAAAACCACAAACCGAATGCTGGTTCTTTTTTCTTGAGCAGTTTCACTGATGCTTCAGTCACTGCAAACTAACTCCATTAGGCAGGAGGGGAAACAAAGACAGAATATAGTGGCCGATGTGCTGAAGGAAACTGTGGCATGAGAAGTTCATATCTGTACATAACATGGTCATTTCAATCCAACGTTTTCTTTTGAACACAAAGTGCAAAATAATTGGAATTAAAGTTTTTAGGATTTTAGTCCATGCTATACATATGAAACAAAAGTGAATACAACACAACACAACACAGCACCATACAATACCTAGCTCTACCAACACTATAATTACATAGGTATTTCCTTTGATATCCACAACTGTTTTAGGATGTTGTGTTGCGTTATTACTCTACTAGATTTCAGAGATCAGACTTCCAGAAAATGTGACTCACAAGCCATTCATCCTTATTACTTCCTGAACTAGTCTTCAGATACCAGTGTGTTTAGGCAGCTCCCGTGGGTCTCTACATGTGTAATTTATGCATATTTAAGAGAGCAAACAGGGAGACAGAGCACACAGGGGAAGGTAATATCGGCAAGAATCATATTGGCATGTTTTTTTAATTACCAGAAGTTAATGACTGTCTGTGTCCTTTGTGAAGTAGCTGTTTCCAGGTGGCGATTTTCAGTGCCGCTATAATAAATAAAGCTAGCTGAAGCTTCAGGGAACATGAGGTAAATTCCAGAGGTAATTTTATTTTCTACCCGGGATTTAAATAACTCAAAAGGAAGAAAAATAAAAGGAATTTTGTTTCTTTTTCCTGGTTAACAAGTGTCCATTTTATGGAGAAACCCAAAATAAAACATGAAGAGTTGACTCAACACTGTACAACAGCAAACACATCTGTGGGTTCGTGTCGTGAACCTGAAGAGACGATAGAGAGAGATGAATGGGATTTTGGTCCCATTTTTATATTAAATTAACAATCTGGGTGATAGGGGGAAAAGGAAGTATGTGAAAAATAAGATATACACGTGACTTAAGGGACAAAACATTATGAAGCAAGAGAGGTGTCATAACGACAATAATTTTTATTTGCTTGTCATGTTGATGTCACCATTTTTTATTCTCAAAGCTCTGTCCTATAAGTCTCCATACACTGGGCTGAGGTTCTGGATGTTTGCAGAGACAGGGTGTCTCTGCAACAGGCACTCTGTAGGCATTTTTAGTTTGTTTTTAATGTAGAAGATTCATAGATGCCTTAAGTGACTTGGTCAATGTGCAAATGTCACAGGGTGCTTTCACACAAGCTTCCAGTTGCAAGAGCTGTAGACTCAAAACAGAAGTATATTTTTTCCCAATCTCAAAGATGGGCTTTGAGCTACCAACCAGCCAAGCACAGAGGGCTGTGTAAACCTGGAACGCAGAGATATGGAATGAGGAAGAGTAGAAAACAGAGGATCTGGAGCAGGGGCATTGCCCAGAGCAGGGATGGACCACAAGGAACTCAAAACCCTTCTGTCCTGAGCAGCTCTGACATAGAGAACATTTTTGAAGTGGAAAGATGCAAAAACCAGGAAGGCTAGGAAAACAACATGGGAGAGGCTTGAGGGTCACTTTGTTTCAGGGACTTTTAGATAAGCCTGTCCCCTTAGTGACCCAAGGCAGCCTGCACTACAGCAGAGTGGAGCTACTTTAAGCTAATAATGTCCCCATACCGTCTGTCATTCTCCACTGCAGCACAAACTGAAATTAATTGGTGAGCTCCTGTGCACAAAGGGACCCCAGCATGCAAAGCTTTCTCATCTAGCATTTTCTTTTTTTAAAAAAAATCTGTGTCTTGAAGAAGGGAGAACCCTGGCACAGCTGTAAGGTGACAGCCAGCCAGAGCAGTGAGCAAAGCACTGAAGGAGAAGATGGCAGAAGAGTATAATGTAAATTATATTTGAAGATTACCGCGTGCTGTTTGAGCTCACCGAGAAACCAGGTGTAGAGAAAGAATTGGCCTTACTGCTTCAGGCCCAAGCATGTTAATATCAAGTGTCCACTACAGTCCCTTGTGTGGGGACAGGTTGCCCCCTAACTCTTCAATATAGAGATGAGAACAGCAAAACAGCCCAAGAGTAAGACCCCCTCTGCTCTTGAGAACAGAGAAAGAACCATTTCCAATGGAGGTTACTATTGTTCACCCCATGATATAAAAGAGTAGATGGAGATTCAGCCCTGAGATGCTCAGCCATAGAGAAGCTTAGTGGGGAACTTCAGCTGACTGCCTCAGGCTCTCTAGTCAGGGCTGCATGTCTCTGAGCCCCTGATTTGATGGTGGTATCTCTAATCTATTGATATGTGTTCTCAATTGGAAGCTTTGCTTCCCACTCTAGGGCGAGGGTGGGAGGGGCGATGTTCTGCTCTGCCAAGGTCTCTCTCTATTGGAAATAGAGTTTCAGTTCCAACTGTCTCTCTTAAAGGAGCTCCCCCAGTTATTTGGCTGGATGTTCTGAGCACCTCTCCCATTTCATGATATTTTCCTATGTATCTATTTCTTGATGTCTATTATTTTACTTTTGGTTTGCCATATACTTAATGAATATTCATATAAAACATAATGTATGGCTCGTTTGACAAAGCAAAAAGGCAGGGGCATATAAATCCAATAGGTGGTGACTTATACCACTCAGGAATGCCTCCAGAAAAAGACTGGGAGACTTCACAGTGGCCCATCCAGGTGTATCTACCTGCTCTGGGCTATGAACACAAACTTTTCATCAATACACCTGCATGGAGATAGACAGCACTCATGAGAGCCACCAACACATGTAGGAAGTGTGAACCTTAATTAACCAAAGTTAAGGCCACATTTAACCAATGACTGAGTGAACTTGAACAGAAAAGATGGAGCTGGTTGGATAACAGTAACTACTTCTACACATTAGTCAGTGTGTGTATGGGGCCCAACATATACACATCAGATGTAGAGACACTGAAGAGAGGAGGCATTGTACTACTGTGGGAGACACAAGGGTTGGGTTAGAGCATGCTTTTTACACAACAGTAAGAAATGTATGGGCTTTTGATGTGTAGAAATAAAACAAAGGGATTCCAGGTGGCAAAAAGAAGTCAGTTATCAATTAGGACAAGGGGAGATGTGGGTTAGCAAACAAAAAAAGATCTAATTTGGCTGAAATCTGAGGTCTACTTGAAACATCCCACATCTTCTACCTGAGCCCCATGCTTCGTGCTGTGTAATTGGGAGGATTTTAAACACACACAATATAAAATATATTATGATTTATGTGATGTCCAATTTCTAAACACGTTGCCTTGAGCCTTTCTGTCTGCCTCCCTCTTGTTTTTTAATTCTAGTTAGTAGACAAGCTTGTTTGTAACAACGCCTCTACTGGAAAATGTTTTCATCTCCGCTTCAGATATGCACTTTGGCCGCTTATCCTATCACTTTCTTAGCCTCTCATTCATTCACTTAGAACAATATGTGATGTACATTTGGTACCAAAAGTATTTTATGTATGCATACGCATGTGGACATGCCTATGTGTGCAGTGTGTGAGTGTGCATCAAGGCCAGAAGTTGATGTAAAGGGTCTTCCTTGACCACTAACTACCTTATTTTTTAAGATACAATTTCTCCCCATGACTGGAGCTTATGGTTAGACTAAACTATCTGTCCAGCAAGCCCCAGGGAAATCCTTGTCTCTGCTTCTTCTCATTCTGGGTTTACAGGAACACACGATCAGGCCTGCCCTATATGTGGATGCTATCCACCCATACCTAGCTTGTACAGAAAGCATCTCCCAGACCCTCAAAATCTTTTTAAATAAACTAATGAGTAACAGACACACCTGTGCATTTCTTAAACTTGATTGTATAACGGAATCAAGTAGAAGACTGGTTAGAATGCATACTGCCAGGCTCCACCTAAGAGTTTCTGTCTCAGTGGTCCTAGGACAGTGTAGGCTTTGTTCCTTTTTAAACCCACCTTATTTGAGGTTCTTTAATGCTTCTGCCTCCCTCCCAACCTACCTACCCTAGAGAGGAGATAAAGGAGGTGAATAGGGATGATGGAAGAAGACCTTTTTAGATTCAGTTCCATGGGATGATTCCACTCCTCGTCATCAGGATTCCAGAAGACCCGTTAAAAAGCAACCACAACCATAACAGCAGGAATCTTGAAGCATTCTCTGGAGCATTTCTTTCTAGGAGCATCTTAAAGTAGAGAAATCAACAGCCAAGAAATTCAAAACAATGCAAGCCTCTGTTTTCTGGACTCTATATCTCCTTTCAGAGCATGTACCTGGATGCAAAGACCATCCTTCTGCAAGAGGTAGTTCCCTTCCTAGTGGACAAACATTGCACAGCCTCTCACAAGTCTGTTTCCAGAGGACAAACATCACACATCCTCTCACGAGTCTGTTGCACATCCTACACTTGGAATAAAAACAAAAAGATTTTTACATCCACTGCAGGACAGGAGCTAAGAATCTTCATTTCAAACCACTGCCTGGGGGATGTTCAGACTCTTTTAAGAAGGCATGCAGTCTGAGGAATCCTATTCTGTATCAATATGGAAAGCCCTGGATACTTCAAAGATATCATAAAGTGAAAGATGTCATTAAATATTTTGCCTACCATTCACCAAGAGGCCTTTAGAAAGAGATATTTCCCTATGTTTTTTTTATATGTTGTAATAACAACTTAACAACATAAACTATAGTCATTTAAATTTTTTGCTAGAAAAGATAAAAAATTCACTAAGAATTCAAAAAAATCAGAGATGTCTGAATAAAATGTGAATTATCACTTCTTAGTCAAAGTTTGATCTTCACCAATGCAATAAGATTTTTAAAGCCTATTTTGATATCACAACAAAGCAAAAAGTCAAACCATCCCTTCTGGAATGGCTAAGAAGTAGACACAGACAATTTTCTCTGTTTCTTCCCATTATGAATCCATTGGAGAATCCAGATTGCTTACCCCTACATGACTCTCCTCTCCTCTCCTCCCCTCCCCTCCCCTCCCCCCTCCCCTCCTCTCTGTATGTGTGTGTATGTGTATATACAAAGTTCCTATAAGCTTCCATATTTTTAACTCATTTTCTTGTTACTATAAAACAAAAAGAACTGCTTAGTATATTTGTTGTTGGTTTGTTTGTTTTTGAGGCACAGTTTCTCTGTGTTGGTCTGACTATCCTGGAGCTCACTCTTTAGAACAGACTGGCCTTGAACTTGGAGATCCTCCTGGCTCTACTTCCCAAATGCCAGGATTAAACACTTATGGCACCACCACCCAGTTTAAATTTTTTAAAATCTTAAACCCAGAGATAGGTATATCTCTTATCCTTATCACAAAAACTATTTTCAGCAGATGAAGATGATTACAGAAAGCCACAACTGGTCAAAATGCATAAAATAATTGATAGTAGGATGCTCAATCCTCATTGAGTCATTTACAACACAACTGCTACACTCACGAGGCCCCACCCTTAGGTGAAGAACTACAGGTAGTCAAAGGCTGCTGAGACAGGGAGAATCCGTTTGCTTCAGGCATAATATCTTTGATAAGTTATCCAATCTCATGTGGTCAGTCCTAAATACATGTACATAAGAGCAACACTATGTGGACTCAGTAGGTTGTGTGTAAATATACATACAAATGTAACAATTATAATTAAAGAGAAAAGATCATGAGGACAGGATTGGGGACATGGAGGAGTTGGAGTGAGAGAAGGAGGTTTAGAAATGAGGTAAATAAATATGGTCATCCAAATCCAGTGGCTTTAAGGGCACCAGGCACACACATGGTAGAGACACTTATGTAGGTGAAACATGCATACACATACAGGTTTTTTTCTTTTAAAGTTTGAGTTTTTAAACTTTTTAACACTGATGTCAATATCCGTGTTGAACAATGGCATTCCTTAGACTGCTCCTGGGTTTCTTTAATCTGTAGCACTAGTGGGCATTTATGGGGTAATAGGGTAGAAGGTTTTGTTTGATAATTACAAACAAGCATGCATGCATTATAAAGGCATATATCATGCCTAGCACATGTCATCACACCACTCCAAACTCTAAGCTTGCCAATACTCTTGTTCCAAAAGATACCTGAGAGTGTAATTTTAATTTTGCCTAATTATAGTATAATAATAGTCATATAAATATATAACAAATATTATATACTTATTTGGATATCTCAGGAGACTACCTTAGCTGCATTGATATGTCTTTTCATCTCTGAGAACAAGACTGTGCACAAAATTCTCAGTAAAATGTCTGACACAGCTTTAAACTAAATAGCTCTTTGAATTTTTCCACCACTCTGAAATTTTGATATAATCCTACAGCAGAGCAATAGTGAACGTGTTGCTCACAGGAGCAGCAAATATCATTTAGTCTAAAGGTGTTTCTTGATTTTACCTTTGTACAAAAAAAAAAAATCTCACTTTCCAAAGATTTAAGTTTCATACATAACTTCTCCTCAACCTGAGATGTCAGCTTCAGATTTATTTCGGTTGCTGTGTCTTACAAGACACGAAAATCAAACACTCCCAAGTATAATTATATTATTTGTGATTCCAAGTTGTAGCTTGAGTGTTGCTGATTGCTCTCCGCTTTCCATGTTAGAGGTAAATGTAGTTTTACACATTAGTCAATCCTTAGCTTATCTACAAATGGGTTCTTTAACCAATATGCAAGCAAACACAGATATCAAAAGCCTTCGTAGCAATAATCAAAACAGAAGCTTGATTAAAATCACTTCTAGGAAATGAAAACTGCTTTTTTTTTTTTTTTTAACATACTTGGGTAAAACTCCTAACTTTGCCCCTGAATAGATGGAGCTAACAGAAATCAAAAGAGGCCGAAGGAGGGAACAGATACTGAACTGGGACTAGAAAGTAAAAAGAATCGAAACAAATGACTTGTTAAAATGGGCACAGATGTCAGCAAGTAGGTGTAGAGCTAGAAGCTCTGAGGATCAGTAACACAGGAGGAGGAGGGGACCAGGAGGGAGTAAGATGAGCATGCGGGGGTGGGGGGGATAGTGGGAGGGGGTAGGGGGGAAGGGGGAGAAGGCTGAGATGGAAAAGGCAGAGCAATGCAGGAGGTAAGCCCTGACCAGGAACAGGAGCTGGGAGCATCAGCCAAGGCCATGACTGCCAAGCTAATGGAGATGCAAGTGCCTGAGATGTAAGCGAAACAGACAGTGCGTTGTGATGGTCCTAATAGGCCTAATTAGCTGCTTTGGCTGGAACCTCCCGTGACAAATGCAGCAGCTTTCAGAGCAACGTGAACAAACTGCCAGGATGCCCACTGGCCTTAAATGAACAGCAGCTTTGGTTTTCTTTTTCTTTTGTTTTGTTCATGTGTATTTTATTTATTGTAATTTATTCACATTACATCCAGGATGTTATCCCCTCGATCTTATCTTCCTGTTCCCACACTCCCCCTACTCTTCTGCCATATACTCCCCCCTAGACCTCTGATGGGGGTGCCATCCTACCCCTCTGTCTGGCCACAGCCTATTAGGTCTCATCAGGATAGCATACATCCCCTTCCTCTGTGTGGCTGGACGGCCCTCTTGCCAAGGGGGCAGTGACCAAATCGTGGGCACCAGAGTGCGTGTCAGAGGTTCATCAGAAGCCCCCACACACCTCTACCGCCATGTTAATAATCAGTTGCTATCGGCTCTATCTGACCCGGGGACTTCGTTCTCTGCATGCATTGTGCTTGGTTGGTGCATCAGTTTGTGCAGCCCCCCACCCCTTGTGTCCAGATCTGCAGGCCTTTATGTTCTCCCAGTGGAGCTCCTGCTCTCTCCTGGACCTTCCACCCACCCCACACACATTCTTCCCTACAGCTCTCAGCACTCTACTCCTCCAGCTTCGAGTTCCAGTATCTATCCAAATTCCGTGCTTGGTGGAGTCTCTCAGGCTATTTTGGGCTAATATGCACTTATAAGTGAGTGCATACCATGGGCATCTTTCTGGGTCTGAGTTATCTCACTCAGGATAATCGTTTCTAGTTCCTTCCATTTGCCTGCAAATTTCAAGGGTTCCTTGTTTTTAATAGCTGAATAGTATTCCGTTGTGTAAATGTACCACAATTCTTTACCTATTCCTCAGGTGAAGGACATGTAGGTTGTTTTCAGATTCTGGCTATTATGAATAAGGCTGCTATGAACATAGTTGAGCAAATGTCCTTGTATGGTGGAGCATCTTTTGGGTATATGCCCAGGAGTGGTATAGCTGGGTCTTGAGGTAACACTATTCCCAATTCCCAATTTTCTGAGAAAGCACCATCAGATCGATTTCTAAAGTGGCTGTATAAGTCTGCACTCCCACCAGCAATGGAGGCGTGTTCCCCTTTCTCCACATCCTTGCCAGCATGTGCTGGCACTTGAGTTTTTGTTTAATCTTAGCCATTCTGATAGGTGTAAGATGAAATCTCATAGTCATTTTGATTTGCATTTCCTTGATGAATAAGGACGTTGAGCATTTCTTTGAGTGTTTCTTAGACGCTCGATATTCCTCTGTTGAGAATTCTCTGTTTAGTTCTGTACCCCATTTTCTAACCGGATTATTTAAAGTGGCAGGGTACTGGCAATAGAAATAGACTAGTTGATAAAAGGAATTGAATTGAAGACCCAGAAATAAATCCACACACCTATGGACACTTGGTTTTTGACAAAGAAGCCAAAACTGTACAATGGAAAAAAAGATAACATCTTCAACAAATGGTGCTAGTCTAACTGGATGTCTACTTGTAGAAGAATGCAAATAGATCAATATTTATCACCCTGCACAAAACTAAAGTCCAAGTGCATTAAAGGCCTCAATGTAAAACCAGATACATTAAAGTGAGGAAGAGCCTTGAACTCATTGGTACAGGAGACAACTTCTTGAACAGAACACCAACAGCTCAAGCTCGAAGGTCAACAATTAGTAAATGGGACCTCATGAAACTGATAAGCTTCTGTAAGGCAAAGGACACTGTCAACAGAACAAAGTGACAGCTTACAGACTGGGAAAATTTCTTCACTAAGCCTACATCTGACAAAGGGCTAATATCCAAAAATATAAAGAACTCAAGATCTTTGGTTTTCTTTAACCGAGTGTTTTTCACTGCGTGCATGAGCAGGCTGAGGTATATAAATCTGAATGTGAATTCAGCAAGTAAAATGATATCAAAAAGAATATTTTTTTAAATAAAAGCTATGAACTTTACTCCTCTTACTTGAGCACTAATAGCAGTTTTCCATATGAGATCATTAATATTTAAGGAATTTTAATTAATATATGTTTAGAGTCATTTGTACACACACAAAATGAATTCCTACGGCAATTCACTAGGCAGCATATAAAAGGACCCACAGGATGTCTTGCAAGTCATATTTGAGGTTAATTTTAGGAATTAATGAATGGATATCAAATTTTCCCCTTACATCAGTGAACTTGGCTCCTAATAGTCAACCAGAAGTGCATAGGAAAAGTCAAATGTAAGACCTAGCAGTGCACACGGGTAACCCTAACCCGTAGCAGGCTAAGGCAAAAAGATGGCCACACACTCAAGGCTAGCCTGGACTACATAGTCCAGCCTGAAATATCTAGTGAGACTTTTATCCCAAAGTAACAACAACAGCAACTTGAATGTAAGTTCTGATTAGTCTCGGGTGGAATGTGAACATCAGAATGTCTCTGTAGTCATCACTTCTAATCCGAGGCAACTGAAAAAGGACTGAGACTCACTGCACCACTCTGTGGGAAAGACACAAGGAAGGTCTGACTGTGAATACAGCACTGTACAGCAAGGATTTCCCGGGACCTTGTTCAACCCACTCTTGTATTTCTTTGTGTGCCTGGTGAGTGGTTAGTCATAACGCAGGCTCACTTACTGAGATCACCTGGACTCTCAAGAAAAAGATACACAACAGGATCCTGTTTGGCCATGCTTACCTAATTTGTGAATGTGTCCAGTGCGTTTAAGCTGCTCTGCGGGTCAGGGCTGAGGGGTCTTATTATTTTTCTGTTCCTATAAGCCCCATGTATCCTTTCAGTTCTGAGTGTGTCGATGGTGCTTTGAAGTGACAGAAAGGGGGGCTGTCTATATTTGAAATAGAAATCTAAAGCAGAAGGATGGTTTAACCAAAGCAAATTTTTTTAAAGCAAAGACATGGTTTCAGATCTAAAAGAAATATATTATCAAAAGAATACTTCCTAAGAGATAATGTTGGGAAAGGGAGATAAACATAAACTTTTATAGATGAAGAAAGTCATTTAATGAAAGTTTAGAAAGAGCTACTTTATAAGGAAATATATGAGTTTCACAGTCATAAACTCAACTAGGGGGCTCTCTCTATATGACTAGTTGATGAATATTACCTATGACTTGTAAATGTATTTAGAAATTAAAGCCATTAAATGTTAGCCATGAATAAATTTTGTCTTGAAAAACACAACAGGCCTATGAGAAGAGCAGTATAATATTATCATGAATATTCATTTTGACTTTAGAGTTAAATTTTCCACTGATCCAATATTATATACTAAAGGGAAGTAGCATTCCATCTGTTCCAGATATAAAATTTTCCTTCTAGTAAGGAAATAGCGTCCTCAGAAAATGCAATGATAAATAGCTTTCTCTGATCACGAGTTCTGCATTCTACCCACTGTTCGGACATGAATCAGACTTCAGCCCACATCTTCCATCTTGAAGATTGAATTATTTCCTATGAAACATTATTTTTGGTTTGATAAAGTAGCCCAGCCAGTCTACAATCATAGTGAGGAA
>OU015755.1:33782805-33796597 GCA_907169655.1 Acomys percivali | reverse complement strand
CACACACACACACACACACACACACACACACACACACACACACACACGGTATTTAAGTGAAGCTATCAAAATGTATCAAATTACAGTTAGAAAAGGAATTTTCCAAAACAAATCACTAAATATTTTCATCAAAAATCATTTTGGGCATGTTGAAATAGCTCTCTCTCTCTCTCCCTTACAGGCTTTTCAGAAGCTCATTTTCCACTTAAAATCTGGCATCTCATTCATGGTTTGCTTTGATCTACTTCCCGGAAAGTCTGACCACAGATGCTGGAAGAAAACCTGGGAATCTGGTTGCTCCGTTTAATTCATACAAAAGCAAACTGAGCCTGGGTAATGTGAAAGTAGGTAGGGATATGAAGGTCAGGTTTATTCGAGAGGTAAAAAGCAGCTCGAGTTATTGGGTGACATTATTCAGGATGAATGGGAAAATAATCGTGCACGATCAGACTTCTGACAACACTCTAGCTCACAGCTTAACCTTGAGGATGGAGAATGGCCACAAGCCAGTGGAGCAGAAGGCCAGAGGAAAGAACAGTGTCCCTCCACTGATGGAGCACGCTGACAATTATAGCCAGCCCCACGTGGTCTCTCAAGCAGCAGTGGTCCAGTTCAGCATGGCTTCCTCCGAGCTGCGGGCATTTTAAGCAGTCAGCTCCGACTGAACTTTTGCATAAATAGGCGGGTGGATAATCTTTCTTTTGAGAATTTCACCTCTGATGCTCAAGTGGATCTAAATGAGCTCTCTGTGTAACTCTGCTTTTTCCACCAGAGTATAGAAACAGGTAGAGGCTGGCAGCTCACCTCCTCCCACGCCTGTACCTCACTCCCACTTAATCCCTCTCTTCTCATTCCAATGAGGTGTTGAGACAGTGATAGCAAGCGCTTCCACTCCTGTCTCCCTCAGTCTTTGACAATCATCATACTCACACATCCTCCTGCCTCAGATCTCCTACTGCTGGAGACTGGCAAACAAGGAAGCTGTAAAGGCTCACTAGATAAATGAACACTCTGTCACATACGATGATGGAACTTTAATTTGATTTTTAACTCTAGGAGTGTCTGCCCAAAAGTTGTACACACAACTGCCTCATGCATCATCTCTTACCCGCTGCCACCCATAAGGAAAAGGCTCCAGAAAGTTTTTCTTGACATCCTTGGGCATCTCTTTCCTGCATCCTTGTGGAATCAAAGAGAGCCTTCAAGAGCTGACAGTGATAGAGTAAAGCAGTACAGTGTGGACCACAGCCAGAGATGTTCACCATTGCTACACCTCAAGACAGTATTGGTACAGAAGTATACAGAAATCATAAATCAGACCACTGGCTCTTTGGTTCCAGTGAGAACTGATGAACAGTAAATCTTTCAGCAGCAACAACCAAGGTGTGGATTTAACATTCTAACAAGCTGTCGTTTGGTAAGGGGTTGAGATTGAGACTAACGTCCTGGGCTGTTGTGCACCAGAGTTGGCTTGTGAGCCGACACTGACTGGATTACATCATGTCTTCTTTTCTGGTTCTCTCCCACTCTATAAAGAGGCTGCAGGTGTCCTGATCAAATAGGTGATTTCCTATATGTACAGCAATATCAGTAATGTGGTAGAAATCCAATAAAATTTTAATGGATGAATATAATAGTTTCCCAAGATTTGGGTTCTCTATTCAAGAAGAGCCCAAGAGCTCCATCTTCTTCTCCCTCTCCCTCTGCCCCTCCCCTCCCCTCCCTCTCCCTCTCCCTCCTCACCTCCCCCTCCCTCTCTGTCTCCCTTTTCCTGTCTCTCTTTTCCTCCCTTCCCACTCCTCTCTCTCTTGCTCTTTCTAGGCTTTCAAATAATTACAGATAGCATCACTATGTCTAGTGATGTTCTCTTTTTTTAAGTCTGAATTTCTTTGCACTATACACATACATATGCACATATATACATTTACATACATATTGATTGTTATTGTATAATTCTGCTGCATCCACTGAGATGATTCTATCCTTTTTATAACTCATTCAGTTAATGTGACATAACACACTGACTTATTTGCATATGTTGGACTGTCCTGTACTCACAGAGATAGAAGCCACTTGATTTTGGTGAGTGAAACCTTTAATGTGTTAGTGCTTTTGGTTTAGCTTTATTGTGTGATGATGTTTTGTTTACGTCTATCTTCATCGGGGATATTGGTTTATAATTTCCTTTTCTCATCATGTTATTTTTTTAGGGCATTGTAAGGGTCTTTTTTAATGTTTAAATTTTTTAACATTTTTTCTTTTTACGTATACATTTATATAATTACACGTATATACAATAAACTACCTATAGCAAGAAGAAACATGACACAATCAGGAAATTTACAAATGTTACATTCTTAGTGCTTTGGCTATTTGTATTTGACAGCCTTGAGGAAAACATCTTTCCTATCTTGATCTCATCATGGACCTTGGAAAATAAGCTTAAAAGTGCCCCTTCCTCTTTAATTTCTTGGATAAGTTTGAAAATAAACAGCATTCTTTCTTTTTTGTTTCTGGTAGAGTTCACAAAGGAAGCCATGCAGCAGGATGTTTTGAAGGGTCCATGGCCCCAATCCCAGGACTCTGAGTAGTGGTGTGAATGATTTACCCACCCAGTCGCATAACACTTTTCTCTTACATAATTCTGCAACATCCTTCTCTAGAGGGTGGGCAATGACAGTAACCCTGAGCTCCTAGAGTTAAGTTCTTGTTCATTGAATTTCTCTCTCTCTGTCTGTCTGTCTGTCTGTCTGTCTGTCTCTCTCTCTCTCTCTCTCTCTCTCTCTCTCTCTCTCTCTCTCTCTCTCTCTCTCATCTCACTTTGTAAGACCCTTCCTCATGGGCATGGGCTTCTGTACACATGAAGAGAAAGGACACTGCAGTGACAAAAGGGTGAAGGATCCATGTAGAGAGATAACAAATCAACTACAATGTACAGTCATGAATTGAGGGGAATTTTGCTAACAGGAGTTGGAGGTGGGCGATCAAGTACGTGTTAAACCATTAACGAGAGGGAGCTTTGGAGACAGAGAATCAGATGTGAGTCCATCACCGATGCTTCTGACTGGGATATAACCTGGGGCATTCATTCATCTTCTGTGGTCCCTAGGCTCAAAGGATGAATTGATAGACCACTTGCCCTCTAACCATTTGTGAAAATTAAGTGAGTGTAGACTAAACAGGGTAATAATCTCACTGAAGTCCTGGCTCTTACAAATATTTTGAACGTATGCAAAATGCTTTAAAGTTGGCCTTTATAAGTGCCAAATTAGTTATTCTTCCAGGGGACAAAAAAATATTTCCTCTGAAAGAGAATAATAGTAAAGGAACTCACTTTGCCCTTTTCATTCATAGTAACACATGTTCCTTGACTAGGAAAAGGAGTTTGACAGACGATGACGTACAGTTGCTGTCAGGACTGAAAAACAACCTTGCAGTAAATCAGTTTTTAATTTGTGTTTTTGAAAAATTGGGACTCTGCTTTAAAATTCTGCAATTATTCACCAGTGAGGGTATGATTTTGAGAGCACGGGGCCCTCCCCGTTTTCTTCAGAGATGGAAAGTTCCCAACACAGAGCAAGCAGGCCCTTCTAGGTGAAGGTGAGGTGCGCATGGAGCTTCTTCTTGCAACCAGACATCTGAGAAGGCTTCTCCTCACTGGAGACCTTCCTATGGCATTAAAGGGACCCCCAAATGAGGCAAGACAGCTACCTCCACCCTCATGGACTCTCCTCTACTCGGTTCACACTCCTTGATAATGACCGTGGAAATGAAAGGGACTTGCTATGATGGGCAAGGACTCACCAAACATTATTAGGCTTTAAATTTTGCAAAGTTGATGTCATTGTCAGGACAAGAAAAGGTCAGAAGATGGGTTCTCAGAAGGGGTGCTTGCAAGTTTGAGTGGTACAAGTGCTGAGCACAGGGTGGTGATGAAAGAAAATACAGAGCCCTGTCTGGAAAAGCCAGGCCACCAAGGGTGAAGATGATTCAGAGAGTCAGTGAGATTTCTCAAATGACAAGCAAAATGCCATGCGTTTTCATATTTGTTCTCTCATGAACGCTCTTGGCATTTATGAGGGCATCAAAAAGTAACAGCTGGCTATCTTGGAAGGCGACTGGGCACTCAGCCACCAAGAGCTAATCCTAGTAAATCCCTGCATATTACACACTTATTACATGTCCAATGCTCGCATAAGTGTGTAAAAGTAGTTGCCAACAGAATCATGAAAGTATTAAGGTAACCACATCACAGAAAGGTGAACTGATGCTCAGAGATTTAGATTACCTGCTAAAGTTTGCATAGCTCAAGTCTGCAGGGAGATGATTTGAGACCATCCAGATGTTGCTGCCACATGAATAGAACCCCATTTGTTATTACGACGGCATGACCAAGGGATAGAAAATGTAATATTATATTTTTCCTTTCCTTCATATTATCTTTAGGAAATTAATACACAAATACATGTACAAATTTTCCTACACAAAATTATTTCACAATCGAATTGTTTTGAATAAAGCACAAGCCCAGGAGAGATGAAGGGCTGCTTATAAGTAATTTAAGTGGCATACTGCTTTCTACAAAGCATTGTTTTAATGAATTATTATGAGATGTTATGTAAATTAAAACATATCAGCTTTCTGTAAGTAAGAGGTACTTAAACTATTTAATAAATGATTTATGACTCTTCAGTTGCTCAAAGAAGGTAATTTAGGCTATTCACTGAACTATACCTATTTGGACAATTTAAAAAATCATTTGGTTTGCATTTTAAATGCCAAAATGTGGGTGACTATGCTATGCCCTCAATTGTTATACACTGGCTGCTGCTTCACCTTATTGTCTTTGTGCCTGGATTAACGCATGCTCCAAATGAGGACATAGCACTCAAGAAACCTGCTGTCCCACTGTGAAGGCCATTCTTCCTGATGCCCCATGAGGACAAGCAAAACAAAACTGCTGAGATGTAGCCCACCTTCCTATTGCCTTGTACTGCCTGCTCTTCATTGTTTGCATCAAAGGCAACACACCCTGTTCTGGCAGAAACACTTTCTGGAATCTGTGCAGTCTATCAGAACATCACACACAATCTTTGAAAATTCCCTTTATGCCATGAGTTGGGTACAATGTCTCTCAATATGAGATGCTGGAATTTACCCAGAAAAGACAGTCTAGAGAGAAAGCTGTACCTGCCCCTCATCCATACACATGTTTATAAATCTAGAGGCTTATGTGGCCAGTGTCTTAGCTAAGATTTCTATTGCTGCAGTAAAACACCATGACCAAAAGCAACTCGGGGAGAAAAGGACTTAGACTTGCACATCACTGCTCATCCCTGAAGGGAGTCAGGACAGGAACTCAAACAAGACAGCAGCGTGTAGGCAGGAGTTGATGCAGAAGCTATGGAGGAATGGCGCTTACTGGTTTCCTCCCCATAGGTTGCTCAGTATGCTTTCTTATAGTACCCAGGACCACGGCCCTAGGAGTGGCACCACCCACAATGGGCTTGGCACTCCCCCATCAATCACTAATTAAGAAAATGCCCTACAGGCTAGCCTACAGCCCGATGATATGGAGGCATTTTTTTAAATTGAGTTTCCCTCCTCTCAAATGACTTTAGCTTGTATCAAGTTGACATAGAACTACTTAGCACAGTGCCTTACATATGAATGTTAAGTATCCAACTCCACTCAAAACGACACCCTGAATATGGCAGTCAAGATGACCTCCAGCTTCCTAGAACATTTCATCTACCCCTCCTACCCTGTGACCCAGTCATCCTGAGTTCTGCCACAGTAAAAAAAAAAAAAAAAAAAAAAACCATTCATTTGATGGGAGACTACTTGATGCACTTATCTGGAACACCCTTCCCTTCTTCTCTCTTCGGTTACTTGGCTTGAGTCATTTTTTAATCCTTAAACTCATCATCTCATAGATGAAACACCGGAGTGCTCCTTTCCCAGCGGAGGGGCTGGTAGCATACTACACCCACCCTTCCGTATCCTCTCCTCACGTAGCTATTACATCTGAATTGGAACATCCTCCCTGGGGGGAAGAAAGGCTCATGTAACCTACCAAGCTCAGCATGCTAAGAAAGCTGAAAGAGGGGCTGGAGAGATGGCTCAGTGGTTAAGAGCGCCACTTGCTCTTCCAGAGGTCCTGAGTTCAATTCCCAGCAACCACATGGTGGCTCACAACCATCTATAATGTAATCTGATACCCTCTTCTGCAGATAAAGTGAGACTCATATGCAATAAGTAAAATAAATCTTAAAAAAAAAAAAAGAAAGAAAGCTGAAAGACTCACAAGGCCACTCCCCACAGTTATATATAATCGCTGATAATGATGAATGCCAGGGAAGGAGACTGATAAACTGAGCTGCCTACGTGTTGTTCATGGTTACAGTTTCCTGAGTTGTCACACAAGCTAGGGTGGCTTTTCGGGTGTGATGCCGCTGAGTGACCCATGTTCCTATAGGTGACCTTTCACCCATGCTCCTGTAAGCAATCCTAATAAATATGGTGGGTCACCATGGGAGTTGGCTATGTATGTTAATTGCGGCAACCTAGAGTTGCCTGAGAAGAGAGCTCAATTGAGGAAGTTTCTAGATCAGATTGTCCTTTAAGTACACCTGTAGGGGGAGGGGTTGTTTTGATTGCTTATTGGTACAGGGGAGCCCACCCCTTTGCAAACAGCATTGTTCCTAGACAAGGCTCCTGAACTCTCTAAGGAGAAACCTAGATGAAAAAGAAGGTGGACAGGATGTTTTCTCTCTGCTCTCCACTGTGGGTGTGACATGACTCACCACTTACCTTCTATGATAATGGACCACCATATAGCAACAGAAATGAAACTGAGCCAGTCACCAAGCTCTACTTAGGTGAAATCATTTCTTCAGTCTGTGGGTTATCCCCAGTCTATGATGGTAGCTGTTCTCTTACCTCTCTGCCCAGGAAGTTACCCAACCACCCCTTTACATATTTTTACTAGACTACTATCCTTGGGACATGGACAAGCAGTACTTATTAAAGTGTCTTATGCTGCCTCAATGCTGTAATTAGAAAATATGAAAGGAGTTTTATTATTCTTGTACTTTGTTTTCAAGACAGGATTTCACACAGCTCCAGTTGTCCTATAATTAACTATGTCGCAGAAGATGAGCTTGATCTTCTGATCCTCCTGCCTCCGATCTCTCTGTGCTGAGATTACATGCATGTACCACCACACCCATTTTACACAGGGCTCCATACTGGATCCAGAGCTTCCTACAAGGCTACACTACCACTCTACCAACTAAGCTACACATCCAGCCCCAGAAATTCTTTTTAAAGGAATGAGTGGCAGCCTTTATTTCTCCTGTCCTCTGTTTAGGGTCACGCACCTTTAGATGCATGTAGGGAAGAGGTATTTGGAAGAGAACGATTTGGTGCACACAAAAAGAGCAAGCCGACAGAAGGAACGCCTCCCTAGTACAAGAAAAGAAATGTTTGCCACCGGAAAGGTCTCCTCTAAGGATGACTGTCCACCTCTCCATCTTTAGCTCCTTTCTCCCTCCACACTTCAACCTTACTAGTCCATACTATATGCCCTCCTCATTTCTCATCATCTTCTTTTTGCCGTACCCTCTCCTTCCAGCCTAAGACAATCCTCTGTTTTCTTCCAATCCTCCCTTCTTTATCTGACTCAAACAGTTGTATATTTCTTGTTAGTCATCAAAACACACAAAATTGGAATCTGCAAATGATACAGTACATCTCACACATTGATTTATGCCTCACAAACATAGTAGGATAACAAGATATTTTTTCTGTGTATGAACAGTGTGAGTGTACCTCAGCACACCATTTTATGTCAAGAGATTAATAATAGGCTTCTCTCTTTAGCCAAGATTGAGTAACAGGAAATGGATTTATGATCTAACCTAAAACAACCAAAAGATTTTAGAGCACTGGGAAACAAGGGATTGGCAAAGTGCTGATCATCAGCAACAATCAAGCCTGTTTATCCCTGAGATGTGGAAAACGGGGTGATTCCTGTGACTTCCCCAGCTTATAGACTGTGCCACAACCCAGAAGCATACAGGGATGGTACAGACTCCCTGACTCTGAGAGATGGAGCTAGGGGCTCAAGGATACTGGGAGGCAAGAGTTTGCCCAAAAGAGTATGAAAGAGCCTTCTAGACAAAGAAGTCAAATATCTCAAGGTGTGTTTGTTTGTTTTTATGGCTTGGTCACTATGTTTATTGGAAAAAAATATAGAGAGAAATTTTTCTTTAGCTCTTAACAGCCCTCTTTTAAGCAGCCCAGTACTTCTTTTTTTCCTTTCTTTCTTTCTCTTTCTTTATTTCTTCCTTCTTTCCTTCCTTTCTTTCGTTCTTATTTATTTATTTAATCACTTTACAGTCTTATCCCAGCCCCCTCCCTCCTCTCCTCCCAGTCCCACCCTCATCCCCCTTCTCCCAACTCCCCTCCTTCTTCTCAGAGAAGGAGAGGCCCCCAAGGGATACCAAACCACCCTGGCATCTCAAGTCACAGCAGGACTAAAAATATTCTCCCCAATTGAGAATCCTTGTCACTATTAATGGTACTCTGCTATGCTTATGGACAGGAACGTAGCATAAACTGTCTTCTGAGAGGTTTCATCTGGCAGCTGATGAAAACAGATGCAGAGACCCACAGCAACCCAGTAGTTCTGAGGAAGAGACATTTAGGGACAGTTCTACCTTTTCTTCTTAGCATCTACTCACAGACTGGATTCTTTCTTACAGGAGTGTGAGTGGTTCCATACTCTTCCCCCATGTCTTGAGTTATGCTCTTCTTCACATAGTGAAATAATCGTTTCTTAGGGAGCATCTTCATCTTCTTCCTTCGGTGACTCATGGGATCTGTAATATTCTGACCCGTGATGCACTCTGATGTGCTTCTTCATTGTACTGCTTTCAGAGTGACAGCCTGGGAATCATTTGGCACTAAGAGGGCTAGGCAAACCTCCATCCACACCTCCCTTCAGGATTCCAAAATTTGATTTTCAGTTGTTGTTATGGCAATGCCTGTATCCAAATAACAAGTAAAGGCCTCAGATGGACTATCAATAGATTTTTCACTGTGTTCATCTCCAGTAACCTCCACACAACCTCCATAGACCTTGTCCATGCCAAATCTATTGAGAAGCCTGCAAGCCAGCAGCCAGCCTATACAACAGCTGATGCTACTACTTAGCCTATACAACAGCTGATACTACTACTTGTTAAAACAATTTTCACACCATATTTTGGTAGGTTTTTTTTTTTGCATATGTGTGCAGAGTCATATTCCTGTGTATGTGGCCATAAACAACTAAGCAGATGATAGCCCTGTTCATTATACATTATCCTGTGTTTGGATATGTGGTTTTTATCTTTGTCCTGGATCATCAAGCATTTTTGAGCATTTTACTCTCTCATCACTTTCTCAGTTTCATTTGGTATCTCATAATCTAGGCTTTTTCCCTGATAACTTTAACCACCACCCCAGCAGAATAGAGACCCTTCCCCATAGCTCCACACATGCCTGCAAGCCCATCAGTTCTGTGGAGTGGAAGCTAAACATCTCAAGTATTCATCTGAGGATGACTCAGCTCATCCATGAGAAAGCTTCCAGGAAAAGAAGCACATGGAAGAATAGGACACTGTGCATCCTGCCAATGGAACTGGACAGCTGACCACTCACACGGAACTGATGGAATGCATACAAAGAGCTTGGCAGTGAGCAGGAAACATTCTTGTTCCACATAATAAATCTTAGAGACTGGACCTGAAACTTTTTATAAATTTGGTCTTTGCCCCGCAGAACAAAGATCAATAATAGTGATTTAGGAAACACTAAAGCTGAAAGGATGGTTCTGTGATTAAGAGCACATATTGATCTTGCATAGGACCTGAGTTTAGTCCATAGGACCCATATCAGGAGGCTCACAATGCCAGGTAAGGCCATGTCCAAGGCATCTATTGGCCTCTCCTAATCTTTGCAGGTACGTGCATTCATGTGCATGCATGGTGTGTGTGTGTGTGTGTGTGTGTGTGTGTGTGTGTGTGTGTGTGTGTGTGTACACTTTTTAAATCTAGTACCAAACAGAATCAACTTTATTGTCTAGTAATTAATCAAAAATGACAAAACACAAAAAGAAATAGGAAGACACAATGCACAATGAGGTTTTGAAAGAAATATAGCAAATGAAACTGTACCAAAACTAACAGAGCAGATAGGCTAGCAGACATGGATTTTGAAATAGATATTTTAATAGTGTTCGAATAGTACTCTTTTTAACATAAAAACAGTTAGATAGGAACACATGACATATTTTAAAGACCCTAATTATACTTCTAAAGATAAAATCTACCTTGTATTTTGAATTGACATTCTGTTGCTGTGTGACAAATCATGGCAAACTTAATAGATGGAGGTGTTTCAATGTGTCAACGTGTAGTTGTGTAGCACAGAAGTCTGAAGCACTGGGCTATAGTTGATCTCTAGAGCTTTAATACGCTAAAATTACAGCACTGGCTGATTGCTACAGGTGCTAACTTCTTGTTCATTAGCTCTAAACAGAAAGTTAAATTCTGAGTTCACTACATTTAATAAAAATCCAGTTCCCTGTAGTTATGGGTCTATAGATCCATTTTTCTTCCTGTCAGTATTGGTGCCTGAAGGTCTTTTGTGATGTGTCCCCATTCACTCACTCTCTGTGGCCAGCTGTGACTTCACATGTTAGGTTTTTCCATGATTTCTTCTGCTACTATCATACTGAGAAGCCTTTCTCCTTACAAATGACCTTGTAATTATATGATCCCACCATTACTGTCTCCCTTTTTGGTAGACTCAAGTTGGATATTTTATTGTAGTCACTTCTCTGGAACTTAGGGTAAAAATCTTACCAAAGGATAAATCTTAAAACCATGCCTCTGCTTCTGAGATATAAAAGTTACAACACAAAAGAAAAGGAATAGTTAATATTACATGAAAAAAATTATTGAACTTCAGAATAGTAATAGACAATATTCAAAATGAAACACACAGAAAAATATTCAACAACATAAATATGAGTAATGGTGTGCTATGAGACAGCTTCAAAGGAGGAATGACTTCGAAGGAAAAGTGGCTTGAAATAAATTTAAGTTAGTGAGAACTATAAACCAACAATAGCAAGATCAATGAATCCTAAGTACAAGGAATGCGAAGACAACTATACCAGATCATACCATAGTGAAATTGTTCAGGGTTGGTAATAAAGAGCAAATGTTAAAAGTGAGCAGAGAAGAAGAAAAGAGATCAGTTACAGAGAATGATATGAAATTATTCATTGGAAAATGTAAATAAATAAAGACACCAACGAACATCTTTAAAACATAAGAAAAAGTCAACTTTACAATGACATGCCATCAAAAATCACTTTAAAAGACTAAAGCAGTCACATATAGATAAAGGTACATTTACTAGAGCAAAGGGTGTGACAAACAGAACTCTACAAGGATGAAAATCTAGCTGTAGGAAGTGTTAATGCCCAGCTATGGCTCTGAACAGGTCCAGGGTAGGGTCTCTGGGGCTGGATGCAGATGCCCTTCCAGTTTGCTTCATCTCTTGGGTGGCCAGAGCTGATAGCTCAGGCAACTGATCAGGACTGAAAGAGAAAGAGGAAAGGGAGCCCAGGGTTTCTTCTCTAGGGACTGGCTAGACTGCTGCCGAGGAGGAGAGCTTAAACTGACCACAATTTTCCTATGGCTGAGGCTGTAAAAGCAGCTTCTGGCCAGAAACTGCATGGGGGTCATAAAAGGAGGCTCTTTGATCTGTAGATAGGTCTCCTTGTGGAGATCTCTAGTAAGCTAGTGTAAACTTAGGCTTATTAGCTGTAGAAGGCTGATGGACTTGAGTCTGCTAACTTATTTGCAAATCTATAGGGAAATAAGAAATAAGAGAGAGACAATAAACCACTTACACACATGCATTCAAGAGAAAAGGTGCATGAAATTAGGCATCTCGACTTGAGATAAAGTCAGGTTTCCCAATCTCAACACATACATTCAAGAGGAAAGGTTCAAGGGAAAAGGTGGATGAAGTCAGGCATCTTAACTTCAACTGAAGTGAAGCTTCCCAATTTCAGCACCGTTTGTTGTAGATGACCATACTTATACTTCTGAGAAAAGGGTATTACCTCATAGTTGAAAAAAGGCAATTAATCACAAAAAACAGATGAATTCTAAAATACAACAGGTTACATGTTTTAAATCTAAACATTTCTTATCTAAGTATCCATTACATAAGTTCACAGAGAGTTCAGAGTGACAAGGCCTAAAAGTTACAAGAATATATGACTTATTAATTAGGACTGCCCTAACTATACATTATCCAGCTATCTCTTAGTTCATAATGAGTTCAGGACAATAATTTTATCTGTCTTTCATTCGAAGAAACATAGTAAATACAGACATCTGTAGATAGCTTCATTCCAACTTAGGTTCATGCAAAGTTTAAACAAACTTGCCTATATTTATGGTGAAATAACAGGATTTGTGGTGCCATCCGGAGGGGAGGCTAATCTGAAGCCACAAACCTGCTGCAAGGCTATCCTTAGTGAGGAATCTGGAGGTCCACAAAGGAATTTATTGCAGCCATACACTAACTTTAACTTTTAAAACTATTTGAATCAAATCAGGAATTCCACAATCAGGGATTAATTCATCTGAATAACAAACAGTATGTCTTCAACAAAATTCTATAGGAAGTTTGCTCAATCAGAGTTGGTCAATACCCAGAAAGTAACAGTTCACATCAATGCCAGATGTATTTACTTCTTGGTTTTTCAAGACAGGGTTTCTCTGTGTAATCTTGGCTGTCCTGGACTCGCTCTGTAGACCAGACTGGCCATGAATGTAGTCCTGGCTGACCTGGACTGGCTATTTAGACCAAGCTGGCCTTAGACTCACAGTGACTCACCTGCCTCTGCCTCCCTGGGTGCTGGGATTAAAGGCATGCGCCACCATGCCTGGCTCTAATGCCAGATTTCAGAGAGATGCAACAAAACACAATTGACAGGGTAGTCAGAGGTTGGAAGCAATTCTGGGGTACAATACAGACCTTGCAAATACTGGATCACCTCCAGAGATCTCTCATGCCTACTGTACTTCCCCAAATCAATGGCTCCTGATAGCATGTCAGAGGCTGGAAGCAGTTCTGGGGGTGCATCACGGTACAAGAGCTTGCAAATATCGGATCACCTCCTAGACAGCCCACATGCCTAGTGAGCTCCCTTAACCGGGTGGCCCTTGGCAAGGAAGAATCCCATAGAGCACCCTGTTGATCTGCTCAGTCTGCAACAGTGTAATGGATGGCTATTGTTTGTCTCTTCCTCACCTAACTCAGTTCTGAACTGTGGCCTCCTACATATGCCTTTGACCATTTAAATACCAACTAAAAGCTTCTAGCCTTGGAAGTCAAGGAAGACACAAAGAATAGAAATCAAAGACATGTTGACCAATTCATCTACCATATAGTGCATGTTAACAAAAATACATAAGTGGGAATTTAGTATGGTAGAGTAGTAGTAGGCAATAGGGATGGGGGACCAGCTGGAGAGAGCTTTTGGTCCTGGTGCCTAGAAGTTTTTGGACATTCTAGCACAGACTTCTTATTACAGTATGAATATCTCTATGTTCCTATTGGCACACTATCTATGTCACATAGTCTATTTTTATCAATTGGCCTCCCACTCTGAGAGAGAGAGAGAGAGAGAGAGAGAGAGAGAGAGAGAGAGAGAGAG
>OU015755.1:33733687-33782795 GCA_907169655.1 Acomys percivali | reverse complement strand
AGAGAGAGAGAGAGAGAGAGAGAGAGAGAGAGAGAGAGAGAGAGAGAACTACTTAATTCTTTATGACTTAAAGAACCTCCACCAATACCTATGTCATAATAAGCTTAACATATATATTAGTGTATTTAAACTGAACCTGTTGGTTAACTCATTAAGTAACTATTTATTAATCATCTACTCATGTTTGACAAACTTGAAATAAAGCAAGGAACAAATTAAGTCAATTCACAATCCTCACAGATTTGATTAAAAGAAAATGAGAATAGTTGTGATATAGTGTTAAAACTATCCCTTGCAAGTTAAAAAATGGCAAGGAGAGAGCAAAATTGGGGCTGTTTTAGACAGACTGCCAGAAAAATTCCCTTTGAAGAGGTACCATTTAAAAGAGAAAGAACAAGCCTTGAATCTAGTGGGAGGAACCTATGCAAAGGTCCTGAACCAGAAGCATCTTTGGCATGCTTCATCCATCAGGAAGCCAATATGGCCGGTCAGAAAGGCCAAGGGGAATAGTGGTGGGGAGAGGGGTCAGAGCAGCTTTTGCCTCTGGAAACACAAAAGGAACTTCGAAAATATACATGCTTATGTTCCTAACCTGGGGAATAATTTCAGTTGGTTTAGTATAAAACCTAGGCCAATATAACCTCAGAGGTCCCCAGGTAACCCTCACTGATAAATATAGTTGAGAATCACTATAAGCCATGTGAGTTAAACATTCTTCGAGAGGACCACTCTAGAATCTGGATGGTTCATGAAAACAAGCAAGGAGGATGGAACACAAGTGGGACAGCCCAATAAAGGATGCTGTTGGGTCATTACTAAAACAGCAGTCCAAGTAAAACATGGTGGTAACTGACAACTGACAACGAAATGTCAAATTTAGAGATACTTTATGAATGTGGAACTAATAGAATTTGCTGGTAGATGGGATATGAGCAGTGAAATATTTTTTTATGGCTTGAAAGAAAAGAATAGGTGACTGACTTGGATCTGAGCAAGCAGACAAAGTATGCTTGTAAGATGAAGCTCATAGACAGGAGGATGGGAAAGATAAGTAAGTTTGCAATGAAATCAGGATGATGTGAAGAAAATATTAAAGAACTGGTATTAGAGTATCCTTTCTTCTCGCTCGCTTTTCTTGACTTTCATCTGTCCATATCTCCATTCTCACCTTCTGTGGTGATTTGATTGAGACATGCCCCCCATTGGCTCATGTGTTCCCCAGTTGGTGGCACTGTTTTAGGAAGTGGCACAACCTTTCTGAATAAGGTATGTCACTGAGGGCAAGCTCTGAGGGGTCATAGCCTCAGCCCACTTCTAGCATGCACTCTGTGCTTTTTGTTTGCAGTTGAATGTGTGATCCTTCAGCTTCCTACTCCAGCTGCCTGCTGCAATGTCTCCTCTGCCACCATGGTTTCTCTCTCTCTCTCTCTCTCTCTCTCTCTCTCTCTCTCTCTCTCTCTCTCTCTCTCTCTCTCTCTCTGGAAAGGTAAGCCAAAATAAACAATTTCTTCCATAATTTGTTTATAGTCATGGTGTTTTATCATAGCAGCAGAGAGGTAACTAATGCACGCTATCTGTATTACAGATTGTTTCATATCCTTTTCTGGACCTAAAGTTTAAAAACATTTCCCCACTGTGATATGCAGCATGAGGTACCTACACACAAATTTTAAAGATTGAGAAAATTACATTGCAATACACACGGCTCCTTCCTGGAAGGAAGTTTTAGTTCTTGTCTGTGCAAGTTGACAGGAGAAAATATTCCATTCAGGCAAATTCCTGGAGCATTTGCATTTCAAGAAAACTGGAATTTAAGAGAGGTTAAATTTTCTCCATTAACATTCTTGCATATAAAATGACTTCCGACAACTTTTTGCAAAAACCAAGTATCAGGTCTCAGTCTCTCTCTCTCTCTCTCTCTCTCTCTCTCTCTCTCTCTCTCTCTCTCTGTCTCTCTCTCTCTCCCCTCTCCTCTCCTCTCCCCTCTTTCTCTGAGTATGTAGAGATATAAATGTATATATTATATAGGTATTTGTGTAAAGATTTTAAGCTTTGTTTTAAGGAAGACTTAAATTTCAGACACCTCTGGTCATCTTGACATGAGAATTTTGTCACATTTCTGCTAAAGCAATATGTTCTATAGAATGTCTTCGTTTTCCTGGTGGCTGATGTTTCCATTCCAGAATTAACTTGACACATATATTTGAAAATACACTTCTCTCTGCAAAATATCTTAAAATAGCTTTCTTTTCCTGAACTCCAAATTAGCAACAGATTACAAATGCCTCAACCTTACTGAATTCATTTTTAAAGAGTTCTATTACCAAATTAAAAGAAATTTGTTTAGCATATTTTCTCTATTTAACCAAAAATTATTTAACACTGAGAAATAAAATAAATAACTAAAAAGCATCTTTAACACAATAAGATATAAAGACTAATTTCAAGAGAAAATCATTGTATAAATACATAGTATAGGGACAACTAGCTCTAAATAATCACTTTTCATATTCTAAGATGGTGCCAAACATCTAACCCTGATTATCCAACAAGAAATGTTATGTCACAACTAATTCATTGGGCTATAGAATATAGATGCCTATAGCCTTGGATTTTTTAACTTAATGGCAGAATCTGGGGCTGAGGAACTAAGTGTCACAATGTTGACAGCAATGAGAGCTTATTTAATAGACCAAAAGTTGATTGAATGAAAAGAGTTATTATTCATATATTGGTAAGTATTGCATTTATGTAGAAAAATAAAGTGTGCTTGGAAGAACTGATTCAGGTGTGAAGAAATTGAGGCTACCAATAGCTTTAAGAAATGAGAGTGCCCAACAGGGTCACATAAGTTTCTCTTGGCTCCCAGAACAAGATCAGAAATACATTTTTCCATTTATGACTGTAGCTTCTGAGCCATGTTTTGTCTTGCCAGCAAAATTGAAAGTAAGAGGAAAAATGTTTTAAAGTGACAAATAAAGTCTCTATGATATTATAGATGGATCTAAAATGTAGTAGTGAGTTGTTGGGATTTTTTGTTGTTTGTTTAAGACAATTCATCTAGCTTAACAAATTTACTACATTTTTCTGTTAAATCATTTGGCTTTGAGTTGTTTAAAACAATTTTGAACATTTCTCATAAATTTTATCAGTAGTAAAAACAGCTGTTAGTGTAAAAACACTATTGTTTATAAAATATATTGACACACATTGACAAGCTCAATGGGTTTTGTGAAAACTTAATAGGTTACTAAACTTTCATATGGTGAATTTGTTTAAAACATGTATCTTAGTTACTGTTCTACTGCTTGATAAAACACCATGACCAAGGTAACTTATAAAAGAAAGTGTTTAATTTGGTGCTTACCGTTTTAGAGGGTTGGAGTCCATGACATCATAGCAAAGGCTTGGTGGCAGGAGCAACTGGGACCTCACAGTTTAGTCCACAAGCAGGAGGCAGAGAAGGGCACTGGGGATGGTACAAGTGTTTTGAAACCTCAGAGCTTATCCCCCCAACCCCCCTGACACACCTTCTCTAATATGACCACACCTCTAATCCTTCCCAAACAGCACTACCCACTGGGCATTAAGTGTTTAAGTATATGAGCCTATAGGGGACATTTCTCATTCAAATTATCACTCTTACTATTCTTATGGAGTTTAGTTTGTTTTTGTTTTTTTCTTTTATTTCTTAAACCTAGACCCCCTGTTCAGATCTAGCTAATGGACAGGTTGCTCTCCACATTTGTCGGGGAGTGGGGACTGCCTCTGACACGAACGCTGGTGCCCCCAGTTGGATCACTTCCCCTTGGCGGGAAGGCCTGATAGGCACACAGAGGAAGGGGAAGCAGGCTATTCAGATGAGACCTGATAGGCTGTGGTCATATGGTGGCGGGAGGTCACCTTCTATCAGAGGCCTAGGGGAGCGGAATCGGGTGGAAGGATGGGAACAGGAAAATACAGTGAGGGGATAACAACCAGGATGTAATCTGAATACATAATAATAATATTTTTTAAAAAGAAGAAAATATAAAACAAAAAGCCAACATTCTGTGGGTTCAGTCAACATCCACAAAGCATGTAATGTGTACCAGAGAATTGCTAGGTATAAGGGACCTGAAATAAAAGTTGTGATCTTAGAATAAAGGAAGAAGCTACTGGAAGGCAATTGTATGGGACTGACATTTGGATGGTTTGAATGAGAAATGGCCCCACAGGTTCAGAAAGGAGCAGGGACATGAAAACTGAGGTCTAAAAGCTGAGTAGGAATTTGCCAGGGGCTTGGGAGGTAGTTCATCTGGTAGAGGGCTTGCCCGGCATACACAAAGTCTGCACTCAGTCTCCCGCACTGCCTAAAACTGAGAACAACAGCCAATGTCTGTAACCCCAGCACTCAAGGGGAAGAGACATGAAGATTAGACACTTGGGGCCATTCCCCCTCAGGTCACAGTGAGTAAGAGGCCACCCTGTACTACCTAGGATGTCTTCTCAAAGATAAAAGGAATCTGGCGGAAGTCAAGTACAGGACACCGTTGTTGAGCTAAGCCTCGGAGAAATGCGCGGACGTGGTCAAGGCTAGCGTGTTTGTTGAGATACTATTCTATTTGAGCCTAAAACATACTGCAGCGAACATAAGGATGGAGTAAGAAAGACAGGCCATAAGTTCCTTCTGTGTGCCCATTGAACCATTTAGTCACTCTACTCCAAGTGAGGTACCACAAAAGACTCCATAATATAATCACTAAGGATTGTGAGAGCACTTTTCTCTTCTTCAACGTCTTACCATGGAAAATTACAAAGGCACAAAGAAAAACGCATGTTCATCATTTCAATTGTACAATTAACTTGCCTTTTTATTTTATTTTATTTCATTTCATTTTTGAGTATAGTTGGAACAAGGGCATGCAATTCCTTCTGAGAGTCAATCTCTACTGTAGAGGTCAACATTCTCCCTAAAATATGGAAAACAGCACCCTCTTTCATTACATGTCTAACTTTGGGCTTGTGACCTTGGATGTTATAAGTGGTACATTGTATAGCACCTACATCCTGTTATATTCCTCGGGGAGTGTTGCTTTTTCTGCTTTAGCTTAGCTTACTTTGAATCTCATAGTTTAAAATAGCAGTTAGTTCATCTTACTCTTCCCTGAGCTGCTTGGACACGCATGCCATTATCCCTAGGTGTGGGAGTCTTTATAACTTGGCTCCCTCCTTTATTGGCATCCCTTCCCCTACTCCTCACTGAAAGTGCAAATCAACTAAACTCTATGCTTCTGACCGTATTTTAAGTGCCTTTGAAGCAGTCAGGTTGGACCTTCCCTCAGGCAGAAAAGTAAGAAGAAGACAAGGCACCCCACACACACACACCAACTCTGTCCCCACTTTTCAGCTCTAACAGCTTTTCCATGAGCTTCCTCTTCCCCTTTAATATTTTGAAGATATTGGTTTACATTTTATGCAAAGTTTATAGAGATTGTTTACAGGATGATTGCTCTATGGGCTACTTGGGCACTGGTAGAAGTTGAACCCGAGTTCCTAATGTAATTCTTACTATTTCTCTAATAGGAAAGAGGAAACCAATGTTCGTTAATTAAGCAAAAGGGTTAGCACTCACACCCTCATTGGCATCATATAAGAGGAATGTCTCACTGCCGTGTGACACGAGGTGTTCTTGGGATGGCAAAGGAGGAAAAAGGTTCTAGGCCTTGTTGAAGATGCCATCCTTATTCTGCACTGTCAGTATGTTAGCGTAAACCCCAAGGACTGCTTCCTCTGCTTATATTTTAGGTGTCATAGGTTGCATTGTCTGGTATTAGTACTCAGTACCATCTTCACAAAATACACCCAGGCTTTAGTATCCTTGTAAGGTACCACCTGTACATAGGACATGGTCCTAGGAATAAAAATCAAGCATTAAAAAAAAGGCAAATCAATTAATTGTCTAACTATCAGCCATATTATAGTGCAAAGCTAAGAATAGTCTAGCCATATCTTACAAAAATAGAGAATTCCCAGAATTTTAATTTTAAAAATGAATATATATTCACCATCATTAGCAACAATTACCAAGCCAAAGGAATAATATACACCCCTGTATTGTCTCATTTGATAATCATTTGCTATCATGCTCTGATCTCCTCTAGTCATAGAAATCAGAAACAGAATAGCCAGATCTCTGTTTTATGGAGTCTAAATTCTAATAGAGAGAAACATGCACATAACATAAAATGAAAGTAAAATGTATAGAAATCCAGGAAATTGCAGTAACACAGAGAATAATGCTATTCTTGTAAGCAATGCAATTAACAGCTAAGTAAATGAAGTCTACTAAAAGTTCTAACATTTCTAAAGAAAATAAAATCTCAAAATAGTTTTCACAGCCAGCCTAGTACAAAGCCCTTCCCAGGCCAGCTAGTGTGACAAGTGAGACCCTATCTCAAAATATAATAATCATCTGTAGTGGATGTAAACATGTTTTTGTTTTGATCCCAAATGTAGGGTTGTGAAACTGCTCTGTGTGAGGGCATGTGATGTTTGTTCGATGGAAACAGAGTCCTGAGAGGGCACCTGATCTTTGTCAGCTGGGAACGGCCTTATGAAGGGGCGTGGTCTTTGTCAATTGGGAAAACATTCTGGTACAGACTCTGAGATGATAGAAACAGGAGCCCAGAAAATAGAGAGCATATTTTGCACACTTCACATACTTTCCATGGCTTCACATCGCTTGGCTGCACATCGCTTTGCTTCGAGACACTCCTAGAGAGAAATACTCCAGAGAAAGAGGCCTCTTTTGGTCCCTGCTGTTGTTTCTACTGCTACTTCTTCCTGCTGATGTGTTTGCTGTTGAAATCCTGATAACGAAGACTGGAATCACCCCCCAAGGAACTGAGTCTAAAAGGTTTTACCCGCACTGTCCCTACTAACCTTCTTTCTCTCCTATCTAGGGAATGTGGGTTGGAAGGGAGATCTAGAGGCATTAAAGAATCCCAAATAAAGTAGATTTTACAAAGATTAAAGTCTGCTATAATGCTTACTTTATCTTCCTCTCATTTGCTTCTTTCTCTAATTTTTAAATATTGTGATGGTTAAGTGAATGTTTCAATAAATGTACGACTAATATACTAGGCTAAGTGCACTTGTAGCTTTTATTATTGTTGCTAACATCAGCATCATTGTTATACATGTTTCTATATATACACATATATTCTATTTAAACATGTATATCTTTAACAGAGCAACCCTTGAAACTTTTTACTTAAAAGAAAATTCAAAAAAAGCACTGCCCTAAGCAATAAAGATGCATTTGGAAATTTTCTGGCTATAGTACTTAGTACACTTTGCTTTTTTTTTTTAATTTTATTTTTATTAATTTATTCTTGTTACATCTCTATGGTTATCCCATCCCTTGTATCCTCCCATTCTCCCCTCCCTCCCATTTTCCCCTTATTCCCCTCCCCTATGACTGTTCCTCAGAGGGATTACCTCCCTCTGTATATGCTCATAGGGTATCAAGTCTCTTCTTGGTGACCTGCTGTCCTTCCTCTGAGTGCCACTAGGTCTCCCCCACCAGGGGACATAGTCAAATGTGAGGCACCAGAGTACATGAGAAAGTCAAATCCCTCTCTCCACTCAAGTGTGGAGACTGTCCTGTCCATGGGCTAGATCTGGGTAGCGGTTTAAATTTTACCGCCTGTATTGTCCTTGGCTAGTGCCTTAGTTTGAGCGAGACCCCATGACCCAAATCTGCCTATCATAATGTTCTACTTGTAGGTTTCTAGGACCCACTGGATTCTTCTACATTGCTATTCTCCCATTGTTCTCTCATCTAGAGTCCCAATAGGATGTCCTCCCCTCTGTCCCAAACAAAAAACCCAGAATAGCAAAAACGATCTTGAACAATAAAAGGTGCTGTGGAGGAATTTCCATACCTGATATCAAATTGTACTATAAAGCAATTGTAATTAAAACAGCATGGTACTGGCACAGCAACAGGCTGGTTGATCAGTGGAATTGAATTGAAGACCCAGATATGAATCCACACACATATGGTCACTTGATTTTTGACAAAGAATCCATTCAATGGAAATTTGTGGACACTTTGCTTTTTGTTAAATTTTATTCTGCTGAGAATAGACAAGTGACTGTCAAGACCAAGAGTCAAGAAAAAGATAATAGCATTTAAACTGGGAGTACACGTGGGGTAAGAAAAGACTTTTAAAACAAAATTTAAAGTAAAACATGAAAGTTCAAGTTACATACTTAACAGATGCCAAGGACGGCCACAAGGGAGGAGTCAGAGCTCCGCAGCCTCAGATGACCACAGACTTCTGAGACACAAATTCTAGCTATATTGCTTGAGGGAGGGAGAGGAGGATAGGTTTTCACAGGAAGCTGAAAACTTCAGTTTGGAGTTTTTCCAAATGTAGCCCTCCTACTGCACATCTAACAAGACACCTGCAGCATGAGTGTGGAGTTTATTGGGAAACTAGGAAACGGATATTGATCAGAAATCTCCCCCACAAAGAAAATTAAATGACGTAGGTAGGGAGTGATAGAAGAAAACCTGACATTGATTTTGGCCTCCATCCAACCTCTACTTCCCTCAGGAACCCCCCAAAGTACAGTAAAACCTAGAGAGTTTTGTCATGAGTGGCAGAAGCTAATTTTGATGGAGTCCCAAGGGGGAGAGAGAGAGAGAGAGAGAGAGAGAGAATGATCAAGTCACAGAATGAGAAAAGTACCGCATACTAGGAGAAAAATCATTTATATATATATGTACAGACATAAATATAACTGAATATTGTAATCTAACATATCTTGATGAGGTCAAATCAATTAAGAAAATAAAAATAGTTATGAAGGTGCAGCATAATTTAAATATAGACCATTCATGGACAGTACAATTAAGCAGATGATGTGGCCAAAAAACTAGGGATAAGGAAAGCTCGCTTTCAGAAATGTTAAGCTGACTATTAATAAACCAGAGGTGATAACTGAGTAAATGCAGTGTGTGGCATATTCAATATTTGTGCTATCGTGACAATGATAATACAATCATCCCTGTAATTCCACCAAAAGGCCAAAAACATAGTAAGCTAAAAAAGACTAGAAATCACAAAAAAAAAAAAAATTAAGCTAGTAAGGAATGCATGATGCTCTCATGCATTTAAAATAAGAAACATCTTTGATTTTACAAATCAGACTGGTGAAGTCTTAATTCTCATTTCCACTCTGTTTTGAAATTCTATTTCTTCAGTGTTATGTAACTTGGTTGCCACTTGGAAAGCAAGGGTGTCTTAGCAAGTCTGTAAATCACAGTTTAATATTGAAACCAAGAACTCCAAAGCCACAGGGATTTTATTTTGAAGATGACCACATTCTCTTCCAAAACCAACTCCCCTGCCACCATGTATGTGGAAGAGAGCCTGACCTCACAGATGAAGGCTTGCAGTGAAGATTTCCAAATCTCACAGAAAGCCTAAATAAAACTTCATCATAGCATCCAACTCTGGCAAAATAAGACCACTTCAGACTATCGTACAGAAGCCAAACAGGATGCTCAAGCCACTTTTCAAGACAGCTACTGGGGTACATGATGCAAAGATCAATTTTTTAAAAGTATCTGTTGTTATTTAGTAGAGTAAGTACTTGTGAGCATGGCACCAAAATTCAAAGTAGACAGTGGCTCTGCTAGCCTGGGGGTGACGGAGAGCAATCAGGATGGTTTAAGATAGATCATTGGCATCCTACATAAACAAATACTAGTGTGGGAGACTGTCAGAGCCAGCAGACTGTTTCTATGGTAATATCCTAATAGCTTGGGGAAAATCACCTCTCTCTGCTCTCTCTAGTGGTACATGAAGCCAATCTCACCCAAAGTGAAATACTAAGGCTGGCCAGAGTCCTCAGCCCAGGAAGAAGAGAATGAGGTACCTGCCCCTAAGGACAAGTAGAAAAGGGGGCCAAGTTCATTTGGTTTGGGTTGTTGTTGTTGTTGTTGTTGTTGTTGTTGTTGTTGTTGGTTGGTTGTTTTGTTCTGTTTTTTAACCCAGCAACTTTTGACTGCTGGCTAGGGCCAAAGATAAAAGAAATAAAAACATTAATAAATAATAATAATAATAAAAACCTCCTTTTTTTATTTCTGTTGGTGAACGTGCAAAAGAGGAAAGCACTCCCAAGCATGATGGGTGATAGAGAGCTGCAAGGAAGCCCTTCCTTGCCCAGACTTCTGGCTTGGAGTACAGGGACTCTACCTGGGTCTACATGTTCTTCCTGAAAGATTCAACAACTGTTGTAAAGAAAGAACTTACAAACCCATAAGAACAAACCTAGTTAGTAGACTAGTCCCCCATAGCTTAAATGATCTCGATTTTTATTGGATCCTTTGCTTTAATTAAACCAGCAGACTGATTAATTAGAAAAGTATAAAATAAGTGTGCTGAAGACAGTTATGCCATGGCATCGCAGGTGATGCAAGTGGGGAGGAGATAGGGCACCCAGCTAGCAGAGGACTGTTGACTGTATGTTTCCATTTAATTAAAGCCAGTTCCTGCATTTGAGTGCCTGAAACACCCCGGGGTTCTAGAATAAACTTACTGTTTTGAAATCAACTCAAGAGGGAAGGGAGTGCTGAGTTGGGGCTAGAGGTTAGACTTGTTTTCCTTTAGATTAGAATTAGGAAAGCTCCTGATTAAGCACATTATGCTGAATTAGAAGGTACGTGTGTTAGTAAACAGGCCCTGATGACCATGGGAAAACAGGCAACACCAAAGCCAGCCTGGAAACATGTCATTGGAAACATGTCACGGCCGGCAGGCAGGACTCAGGTCCCCTAAGCCACACATGCACCTTCTGCACATGAGTGTGCACTTTCTGTGAACGTGCTGGTTCGACTTATAAAAGGGAATTCCTCCCATCTCCTGCCCCGTCTTCCCTCATGTATCTCCAGAGACTGTCTTCTGTACCTCTCTCCCCCTAATAAATCCTCTTACGTGGATGTGCCGCAGGTCCTGATTTCTGTCCCACCAAATACATCCTAAGAATCTGATGCAGGCTGTCTAACAGCAAGGCTGAACAGAAATAGATGAGTCTCTGAAAAGGTGATTCAGTCAGCACCATGTGTAAGTGTATCTGACGGACAAGGAGTAATGCACAGAAATACACAAGACTACCTGGGAAGGAAGCGTTCAGCAGGAGAGAAAAGGGGATCAGAGAGGGTAACAGGACAGAAACCACTAACGTTCATTTTATACACATATAAAACTATCAAATGATAAAACTATTTAAAGAGAACTTTAACAATTAAAGATGAATATTGCTCTCTTTGAAGATGCAAGCATGGTCTTTATCAATAACAGAAAAGAGATAGAAAAGGAAGAGATTCTTCCAGTCAATACAGTCTGCAGTCTTTTGGCTTATGAATCCCCACAAAATACATCTACAGCACAGAGCCAACTAGCCGTGCCATCATCCACCAGTGTGTAGAAAGCACTGGAAAGCTGTTAAGTCACTCAGGAAATTGTACAAGATGACAAACAGCTCTTCCTCCCTGGAGCATGTCCATCACTGCATTAATTATGAAAGTGCAGAAAGACAACCCTTGCAACAACTATCCTTGCATCAAGCACAACTTGGAAATACAGATGCAAAGATGGGACTTGCAGGAAATGACCTATGAGAACACAGTGTCGTCTGCCACCAAGTTAGAAAACCCAGCTAGTGCCTCCTTTGGACTTAAGCCATGAAACAAGAAAAACCAAACACAGTGGATTCGGCAGAACTTCTAAATGAAACCTTAGCTCGTTCTTTTTGGGAATCACAACAGAACAAAGCATTGACTGTTTTATCCCTAACTCGGGCAGCATTCAAAACACAACACCCAGCATGGTATTTATCCCACTATTCTTGGCTCAAATACAGATTTCCATAAAATCAATTAATCTTTGGGGTGGAGAGGTCTTTGGGGGTCATGAAGCCCAACCTCCTACCCAATACTCCCACAGCCAGAAGACTATCTATCCTGTGCTTCCTGCTGGGGCGCTTACCACTGTGGAGGGCATCTCTTCTCATGATGAATAGACATGGTTATTAGAGTTGCTAATATTGGGCTGAAATCTGTCCCCTGGTAATTGCCACCCACTGGTCCTAGCTTTGTCCTCTGAAGCATTTCAGCGGCTCACCCCTCACCATCACCATGACAACTCTTCAAATATTTGAAGGCAAAGAAATCTCCATGCAGGCTGTGTACTCTCTGCTTTCCCATCTCGTCATTTAAAAGAGGCCCTTTACTCCCTCAAGACACCATCCTCTGATTGTACTATTGATCAATGTCAATGCTAAGATATACTTATCAGAACCCAAGATAGTATTACAATCAGTATGTGATGCAAATGCTCCTGTTCTCCCTCTCTGAGGAAATGTACAGTTGTCTACATGAGAACACACTGTTATTCAATCCCCCTCTGTAACTTGTAGTGCCTACTGCGAGAATCAGAGATGGTTGTGTTCAGCCCTGACATCCTGAGTGAAAGTTTTCAAAGTAAACACTGGGTTATATGGTTAACTTCAGTCTCAATAAATAGCTTCAGGGGCTTGTGATATAAAAGACTGTATACTAAGCTTTAAGGGGCATTCAAGATGTTTAAATCTGATTTGAAAAAAAAAACAATCAGGCTAGTAGATTATACAAAGTAATTTCAGGAAGAAATAAGATAAAATGTCAAATGTGCAGGAAGACCACACTGTGTGTGTGGTCTCAAAGGCTGCAGAGGTGGGAAGAGGCAGACTGTGAGGATATTTTGAAGGATGGGTTAGACTTTAATGATCAGAGAAGTACATGGCAGGAGAGGGAGACTTAAGACAACTAAAGAAATTCAAGGAAGAAGGCTGTGATCCCCAAAGGAAAATAACAGCTCCACCAAGCTGAAATAAATAAAACAAGAAGGGAAGGGATGGGACATAACCATCCAAAAGCAGTTGGAAGGCGTTAGATATTTTAAACACAACGTTGCCAATTATGTTAACTACCAAAATTTGACAGATTCACCATCATTGGTAATGACTTTTTCACTCAGTCTGGGGGATTTTTCTAAGAATTTTGTTCCCATCTTCTTAATATATTCAAATTGAATCTGGCCACACAAACACTGGATAAATCCCACACGTGGCTATTTTGGTAAATACAGCAAACAACAAAACTATTTTCTTTTCTTCAGCGCCTCTCACATGCCAGTGTGCTGTGCTTTATGCAAGCAAGGTCTCGCTTTCAGCGTCCCTATTGACTAAGAAAGTCGTTTCTTCTAAAAGGAGCTGGGGCACCCGGAGCTTGAGACACTTGCCCAAAGTACATGGCTAACAGGTAAAGTTTGAAGTTAGAGTCACAGAATTCATTCGTTCTACCATTCAGCTCCTTTTCTAAACAATCTGTTTATAATCTGTGTCTCTTTTCTAAACATTCTGTTTATAATTTCGCTAATGTAATCTGTTTGGTTTTTATTTTTTTTGGTTTTTTTTTTTTTAAGGTTGTCTTTTAGCCCACAGGATGAGCTAAAGCAACTTTTTATGGGTCTGTGTCTATCCCTTCGTCTTCCCGAACTCTCACATCGAGGAGGCTACTGATTGCAGCTCTTATTTTAGGTGTTGAAACCTAGGAACTGTGAGTCATCTTAGCAATCGAACCATACTCTACCGTTAAGCAAAGGAAAGCTTGCCTGTGGTAACACTATATCTATAGTTCATCCACAGTCGCCCTCACACCTCCTCTGGAGCAGTTTCCATAATTAAGAGTCAACGTATCCTGTTCCCAACCCCTCCCTCTGAACAGCTCCAGACAGATCAAAATGGACCCCGCTGTTAAAACCCTAAAACAGAACATTCCACCGCACCCCCAAGGTAACCAATCCCCTGCCGAACACTTAAGAGATCTCATCAGCTCTGTCGTCCGTTTATTTACAGGCTACAAAGAATGCACTTTGAGGGCTCTCAGGTCCGCTGACAACCTTCTTTGTTCCCCCCCACCCGGGGGGCCTCTGGCTCTGTTTCAGATACCAGATCACTTAATTGTGTCCTGATTTGCTTTCTGCTTCGGATTCCTCAGCGGCTGAGACCTGAGGAAGTTAGAGGGCAGGAGAGGAGGCTGAAGGGAAGACCTTCCTCTAGAGGGCACTGTTCTTGGCGTGGGCGAAAGAGTGGGGTTGCCAGGGGCCTCAAGGCTCTAAAACTCAGAAGGCCTGCCCTCTCACTTCACACCTCTCCCTCTTCGTACAAGCTGGTGTGGGAGATGGGCTAGGCTACACTGAGAAAGAGAGCCCCCAAATCTGAATTTTCAGGAAACGCATGCCACCCTGTCAGTAACCAGCTGCTTCTGTGTAGAACAACATACAGAAAGTATGGGTACCTGTGGGAGAAGGAAGAGAGCGGTACCAATCCAGATGTTTCTCCTTGTCTGCAGAAGAACGGAAGGGGCGCTGTGGAGCTGCGGGGATTCGGCCCGGAGGACACCTGCTTCTTGGCCCCAGGGTACCACCACTCCGTGGAGCATGGGGGTCACTGCAGTAGAAGGTGATGGTAGATTTTGGCACTGAAAACGGAATATTCTGTCTTGAGCTATTTCTAGACCTAAAGCCCTTTAGCTCAGAGCAAAGGATAATCCTTCCACAGAGTCCTTATGCAACGATGCTGTGGAGGCAGGCACCATGTTGCTTTCTCCTTCCTCTGGCATTTATTTAAAATCACACAGAGTGCAATGGGCATACTAAGAACTGCCCACTATATTAAACCCTTCTCATGTACCACACCTGAGGCCACAGCCAAGCTCAGTTGCCAGCTTATCAGAATAGCTATGATTGCCGATCACCTACCCAGTACTCCATTTCAGACTAGCTAGCTGCTCTATAATACCTAGTCCATACAAACACCCTGTTGAGCAGGAATGGATAGGCCCAGTTTACAGACATAAAAACGGAAAGAGAGTGTAAATCACTTAACCAGGGACTCAGCGTTGTGTGGAACTAAAGATTATATTGAATCTCAAAGGCTTCGCCCTGTCAGGCCCCAGGTCTTCTCCTCCTCCTCCTCCTCCTCCTCCTCCTCCTCCTCCTCCTCCTCCTCCTCTTCCCCCTCCCCCTTCCCCTCCCCCTCCTTTTGGTTTTTCAAGACAGGGTTTCTCTGTGTAGCCTTGATTGTCCTGGACTCACTTTGTAGACCAGGCTGGCCTTGAATTAACAGAGATCCGCCAGCCTCTGCCTCCCAAGGGCTGGGATTAAAGGCGTGTGCCACCACCGCCTGGCCCCAGGTCTTCTTGAGATGCTACAGGGAGGACAGCTGTACTTCTTACAGATAGCCTATCCTATTTTTCACACATCATATTTTTAAACAGATTATCTCTTAGCAAATCCATATTGATGTCAAAGTTTTCCCACTATCTTCCAGGAAAGGAAGAGAAAGGGGAAAGGAGGCCCTGGGAGGGAAAAGCACCTCACCCTCTAACTTCAATCTTTGAGAGGGAATAACCGAGACCAGCATGCCCCGTGTGGCGCCCGCGCCACCACGGTACGGAGTCGAGGGCGAGGGACTGCAGATTTAACTCATGCACACACACAATAACACAGCGGGTCCTTCGTGCTAAGAGAGCAGCAGCCGCAGCAGCCGTGGCAGTGATTTATTATTCTCCCCTCCAGAGTTCCAAAGAGCCGTCTTATAGGCAGCAAAACAAGAATCCTCCTCCCAGGTGAAATCCCTCAAGAGGTAATCGCACACAGGAGGAAAAGTCTCGAGGAAGGGAGAGGCGCATTCTCAGAGCAGTAAACACGACTAGCTAACCAAGATAAACACAGACGTGGAAGCTGCTAGAAACAGGACATGAAACAGCAAGACAGGCAGGCAGCCCAGTCGGGGCTGGTTCTTACACCCCCGTGTGTATCTGGGGAGACACGGGCAATGACAAGCTTTGTGGAACCCATCAGTTCAGAACCTACTTGACCTGTGGCTCTGCAGAAGAGAGAGTTGCCAGAAGAGTTGGTGATGAACGTGAAGGACAGCACCCTCCCCTTAGCTCTCCCCAGGCAATCCAGACACGAAGGTGTGTATTGGCTGCTCGGGCAGAATTCAGCCAGGGCCATTGGCAGGCAATGTGGGTGTCAAGAAATAGGAGCGCTTCCATGTACTCCTGATTGAGTGAGTCGTCTGCCCCTCCCCCCTTGAGTTTTCGTTCCTCATCTCTACAATGGAATAAGTAGAAAGTTATCATGGGGGAATTAATGGAGGGGAAATGGTATAAATGAGTTAAATGTACCTACCAGATGTCGAATAAGACTTAATATGTGTTAGCTATATCTTTTTTTTTAACTATCTTAAATTCTGAAGGTGAAACTATAAACGAAAACGTAAACCATAGAGTACTGTATAAATGTCAATTGTTGCTTGCTATTCTCGGAAATCCCCGAGCCTCTGTAACATGCAGCTAGCTCTTCTGGAGCTATTTCCTCCAAATTGAAACACTCCTGGAGGGAGGGAGGGAGGGAGGGAGGGAGGGAGGGAGGGCGGGCAGGCACCCTACAGACTCAGGAAGCTCAGAAAGAAACCAGACTCAAGAGGCAGCTCACCAGCTTTCTACAAGCTGTAGGCAATTTCTCTGACAGATGAGTCTCCAGTGGAACTGCTGGAAGTTGTTTAGCAGTCTCCAGAGGCACACCTTTCATGAGTCCTCACACAGGGCTGTTCAGGGTTTTTCAGTGAGACAGCTGCCTTTTGGTCACCCATGCTCTTGTTAAGTAACCCCCCCCCCAAAAAAAAAAAAAAACTCATTGGTTCACCAAGCTAGACTTGGATGGAATTGTCTAATTGGTTCTTATCAGCACCCATGCAGAGTAATAAAATCCTTGTTTATGACACCCCCAGAAAGATTCCCCCAACAACAGCAATCTTTGTCTTCTACGCTCACTGAAAACACCCAGCTGCTGAAGACTAATTATTTGCTTTGTTGAGTTTTCATTATTTGTTGTACTTCTGGCTGTCGGTGAAAAGGAGGAGTTCTTTTCTAGTGCTAGAAATGGAAATTATTTTTCAAGAATGTACATCTTGGGAATAAAAAGCAAGTCAGCCAAAGCACTGGCGTAGGTGCCTGTAACCACTAAGGTGCAGAAGAGCAAAGCCCACCTCAGCAGATCAGAAGAAAGCACAGCGCAGTGATCCATGAGGATGTGTAGAACTTTGTTGTTGTTGTTCGTATGGTCAAATTCAAGTTAACCAACATGGTTCTGGAATTTCAAATCACATATAAAAACTCAAGGCATTAGAAAACATATCCAGACTGTGATAGACCACTGTGTGTCAAGCATGAAGTTTCCAAAAGCAGCAGGTTAGAAGCCTTTTCCTTCTACAGCAGACTCTGATGAACACATTTCTTGTGCAAGTAAGACCCTTCTGGATAGTTCCTTTCTCCAAATGGTTTACTAATCCTTCTGCATTCTTGGGAAGTAGATGGCATCTTTATTATACGCCCGACAGGGTGGGCACAGCAGAGTGGAATCCAGGTACCAGAAAGAGGTGAGCATCCTTTGCCAAGAGGCCAACCACCTAGATGCTCTGAAAACAGCTATCAAAACTCACTACAGATACTTGTGCACAGTCTTGCGAACTGGGCTGCACATAGGCATGCGGTACGTGACCATGACCAACGCCCAGATGTCCTACACCAAGACCTCACTTGGGTTTGAGTGGAGGACTTGACAACAGAGACGAGAGCTCCATTGCACTCCTCCTTTCTTTCCTTCTGCCTATCTTCTTTAGTTCTCTCTCCTACTTCCCACTCCGTGGTCACCCTCTTTCTTTCCTTAAAAGAAAATGCTTTACCTACTTCAGCACTTCCTGGTTTGCAAAGCCATTTTATGGAGCTCAAGCGGTGAGTGTACGTTTATACTTAGCTCAAGCCCATCACATTAGCAAGAACCAAAACTAAACGGTGGATCCAGGCCCTCGACTCCCCAAACACTTTCACCACCCTGCCCCCTCACCCCTTTACTCTTTTTCCCCTTCCACACAAAGCAACGAACATGTTCCTTAGTAACAGAGACCAATCCTGCCAAGTCCCACTTTCTGGCTCTCTTCACTAAGAGAACCACATGATTCTCCTCATACAACAGTGGCTACCTCACAGCTTTAAACCCATGTGTTACATATAATATTTACTTTACATATATTATTTAAATAGATCATATTCATAGTCTCAGGTGTATAAATCTGTAATATGTAAATATGTAATATTAAACAATGTAAAGTTCTAATCTAAGAAAATCACTGATAGGTTAGGTATGGAAGAACCTGCGGTGACTTGAGGGAAGGAGACTTTCTAGAGCCAAATTCCTACTGTGAGAGAAGAGAGAGAAAAAAAAAAAGTCATCACCATGTGATTTCAGCTTTGCCAAATCATGGCTGCTGACTTGGTGTTTTCATTTCTTCAAAGAAGTATTTGCAGTAGCTCCTATATTTAACAAGCCAAACAGCTTGTGCTTAGTGTTTTATAAACAGAAAGTTTTTAAACAAACACACAGGCAAAAAAAAAAAAAAAAAAAAAAAGCCCACACAGTAATACTAAATAGTGCTGAGGAAGCACCATAGTTTGGAACAATATATTTAATGTACAAGGGTTTTTCTGAGTTTCATTTGGGTAGCTGTTACCTTAGAACTTGAGAAAAATACGCAAAACCTTCTGAAATATTAAACATAAAAATAATGTGGAGAAGCCAGAGAGCTTCACTGGTTTGCTCAGAAATCACCACTCACAAATGAAATCCACCTTTTACTATGGCCTGTCTTGTATGTTAGGTATATCTTTTCACTCAGGCTAACCCAGGTGCTGTAATAGTCCCTTAAAATGAATTTCATTAATTGTCAACACCTTTGGAAAAACTTCACAAATGAAGACTATATTAGGTAAGAGGAAGTTACCTCGTTTCTTTAATCCTCTAGAGCAGTGGTTTTCAACCTTCTTAATAATGCAGCTCTTCCACACAGCTCCTCATGGCCTGATCCCCAACCAGAACACTATTTTGTTGCTACTTCATAGCTGTATTTTTGCTACTGTGATGAAATGTAATGTAAATATCTGATATGTAGGATATCTGAAATGTGACCCACAGGTTGAGAACCACTTATCAAGAGGGCTTCTCTATGAGTTCTTAAAATTGGGTATTCTGTATCCTGACTCCGCAGCTTGTTATAGCACAGTGAATGCAAAGTCACCTGCCCAGGGTCACTTCATTCAGAGTAATTTTTTTCTCCCTACGACTTTAATCACAATGTCATGGGAGACCTGGTGGTACTCAGAGGAAGGATAGCAGGCTACCAAGAAGAGACTTGATACCCTATGAGCATATACAGGGGGAGGAAGTCCCTCTCAGTCACAGCCATAGGGGATGGGAATAAGGGGAAAATGGGAGGGAGGGAGGGAAGAATGGGAGGATACAAGGGATGGGATAATCATTTAGATGTAATATGAATAAATTAATAAAATATTTAAAAAAAGAAATTCTAAAATCACATTTAAAAATAGGATATTATAATGTACAAACTCTAAGAGCCTTGACTACTACCTAAATCACATCATAATGAAACTGTACAGGAGCTACACTTAGATCTTGACTTTAAGACTCACAAGCTGTGTATTATGTATAATCATATATATCTCAAAGTGTTATAAGGAATAGGTGTATAGCATGCATAAAAGTTCAAAGCATATGCTGGATGTGGTGGTGCAAGTCTTTAGTTCCATCCAGAACTTGGGAGGAAGAGTCAGGCAGAGCTCTATGATTTCAAGACCATCCAGCTGTACACAGAGAGTTCAAGGCGACCCTGTATATCGCCCCCCCCCACTCCAAAACACTCAAACCACAAAGTAGAGCCGTGGCTCTCAGCCTACGGGTTGGGACCCCTTTGGGGGTTTCATATCAGATGTCCTGCATGTGAGAGATTCACATTATGATTCCTAACAGGAACAAAACTACAGTTATAGAATATCAACAAAATAGTTTTACGATTGAGGGTCACTGCAACATGAGGAACTGTATTGAGAACTGTTAGTTGAGACCCATTGTTAGAGTCCTGTAATGGTGACTTCATATGAAAAATTTAAGATTTTTAAAAAAGTATTATGAGTATATGTGTGTGTTTGTACGAATGCACTGGCCTTGAGGAGGCCAGTGAAAGTGTAGGACACCGTAGAGCTAGAATTATTGACAATTATGGGCCACTGACTTGGATATATCAAACTCAGGCCTTCTGCAAGAGACGTAAGTGTTCTTAGTGCTCTTCATCACTGAGCCATCTCTCTGGCCCACCCATCTCATACTCACTATACCTGAAACTCAACATGTTCAGTCCTTGAAGGTAAGTACACATAGTTTCTGGTCCCTTGTTGCCCATCTCAAATCCTTGGAGTCACAATCTGGACAAATGTGAGCTTCCTAGCATCATATTGACCCCTCCTGTAGAAGATCTCTCAGTCCTGAAAGGATCACAGATGTCTTGAAAGTATCAGCTTTCAAGTATCAAACTGATATCCGGTATACTGATACGGAGTACATGTTTAGTGTCTTACTCAGTCAAGGTTTCTTTGCTGTGATAAAATACCATCACCAAAAGCAACTCAGGAAGGAAAGGGTTCGTTTTGATTTACAGCTTAAACATCCATCATTTAGGAAAGCCATGGTAGGAAGCTGGAGACAGGAACTAGAACAGAGGCCATGGAGGAACACTGTGCAGTGGCTTGGTCCTCGTGGCTTGCTCAGACTGCTTTCATATAGCACCCATGACCACCAGCCCAACGATGTCACTGCCCATAGTGAACTGGGCCCTCCCACATCAGTTATTAATTTTTTTAAATCCCACATGCTTTTCCACAGGCTGATCTGGTGGGGGCACTCTGTCAAGTAATGATCCTTTTTCCCAAGTGACTCTAGCCTGTGTCGAGTCGACATAAAACTAGCCAGCAAAGACAGGATTGACGTAATGTTTTGTGTTGTCTTATGTTGTTTTTTGTCTTTTGTTTGTTTCGCATTTTGTAAAGAACAGTCATTGCTAAGTTGAAGTTTTATATTGAATATACTATTCTGTAAGACTAGTAAAGGTTTTGTGTGTGCATGTGTACACATGTGTACAAGTATATGCAATGGTGAGGGACTGAGAATGAGTTGAGTCCTGGCCTCAGGAAGTTTCCTTTCTCTCTCATAATGCACCTTCTTTACAACCCAAGCCCACACACAGTATCCAGAGGTTCCCTAGGGTCGTCGGAGAACCTCCTGGTGAAAGGGTCACATTTCAGGGCATGAAATCTTTTAAGAAAAACCTATTCTGGCCCCATGGCTGATGCAGCCAGCTCTTTCACCAGCACTAGATAGCAACAGAGATAATCACTACTGAGAAGCCAGAACCAAGCTGAGACCCACATGCTTACCTCAGCCAGTCCTTGGGATACTTAAAGGGTTAGTGCAGAGGGAAGATGTGGAAGTCACACCAGGTGCTTCTGACCTAAAGGACAGAAGAGCAAGGTTACAAAACTCAGAAGGTCTAAATCCGTCCTGTGGTTAGCACCTCATTTCAGACATCTTCCCACAGACCATGCAGAGAGCAACAACGCATCTGACTCTAAATTGGGCAGGGTAGGCATAATGACATTGGAGTATCATGGACAAGGTCTTGCCCTGGTGTCAAGCTTACTTCACTCTCCCAAGCGGAAGGAATAAAGAAAGTACTGTGCTTTAGCTTAGGAGCTATATATACACCTTCGTAATTACAGATGTGAAACCATCTTCCTTTGTACAAAACTTCTGGCTAGTACCATAGTTTTAAGACTCTAGATAATAGCTTTCCAGTAGCTATTTGTATTTCTCTTCAGAGTGACTGTCAGTGGTATCTTTGCTTGCAGGAATGTACTCCACAGAGTTAGATAAGATTATTTCATTCCTGAAAGAAGAAGGACTCTCTATCTATCTCGTTGGAAAGAGACAGAAGGGTGTGTATCAATCCCCAGTCATGTCAAATGTTTTCCACAGCACCACATAGAACAATAAAACCACTGTTAACTATTAAGTGGAAGCAACTACATAGTATTTTGCTGGAGTGAGAATCTCTTGTGTACTGTGTAGAAGCATCAATTTAAGCTCTTCCATAAAATAATAATATTGCTATTCTCACTTGTAAATTAATTTCCAGGAGAAATACTCTGTGTGTGAGCATGTATGTGTATGTTTATGGAGGGGTGCACGTTTGCATGTGAGAGAAAGTATACATGTATTGGAGGAAGGTCCAGCTGTGTTTTCAAATGCTAATTTCAGTGCCTTGAGATGTGGTTACCACCCTGCCATGGGCATTGTTATGAATGTTGAACTATTTCCTGTAACTATGTGATGATAAGGAACACTCCTCAATTATCCCTGATTGACTAAGTGAAGATGCTGAAGACTATGATAGGGAAGACCAGGAGGTGGAGTTTTATGTGCCTGGACTTGAGTTTAAGGGAGGAGGAGATGGAAGAGGAAGAGGAGGAAAGAGAAAGGAGTCTTGGAAAGGCAAGATGGTGCTGAGCATGTGGCTATAGGAACCGAGTGATGGAGCAGAAACTGCCCCGGGAGTCATCAGATTGGCAAATGATTGGTTTTTATGTGGGTTTTAAAGGTATTAGGATTAGAATAGCTCAGAATCAGCCCAGCATAGTGCTTACATCTTAGTAATAAATCACAGTCTTTCTGTGGACTAGCTGATTAAAGAAAACTACTGCCTTAATAATTTACTGTATTGATTAATGTAGAAAGAATAATTCTTCTTCCTACACACATGAATATGTGTGTTTTAGACAGAGGTCAGCTTCAGGTGTAGCTCCTCAAGAGACATTGTTTTAGGGGATGTTGCTGTTGCTTTTTATTTGTTTACATGGGGGCAAGAGGCACACTGTTATACAGAGAATGTGTTCAGGTTAGAGGACAACACTGTGGAGTCAGTTCTCTCCTTTTACCATCACTTGGGTACTTGGGGTCAAACTCAAATTATAAAGTTTTGTGGCAAGCGCTTTTATCTATTAAAATATATTGGCATACCCCCACAGCTTGTTTTTGTTGTTGTTGTTGTTGTTGTTGTTGTTGTTGTTTTTGTTTTGTTTTTTGTTTTTTTGTTTTTTGGGGTTTTTTTGGTTTTTTGTTTGTTTGTTTGTTTTGAGACAGAGTCTCTCCCTGAGATCTGGAGCTTTCTAATTAAGCTAAGCTATATGGCCACTAAGGCCCAGGGACCCATTTGTCTCTACTTCTCCAATTCTGAGATTGCAAGTTTTTTACATGTGTGCTCTGGGTTGAACTTTTGGTCTTTGCACTTGTACAGCCACTGTTTTACTGACTGAGCAGATTGCAAACCCCAGCATGCAAACCTTATTTTTAAAGGCAAGTGTTAATTCTGTGCTCTTCCATACACAGGCTACATTCTCCATTGGCACAGCTTGCTTCAGGCTCTTGTAAATGGTCCCTTGCAAATCAGTGAGTGACCTCTACTCTAATAAAGTCATGTCAGTCAGAGTTTGTTTTAACTCTGCTCATCTGTGCCCTTTCCATCTGAAATCTTAAACCAGAGAGACTTATTTAATCCTAGACTCTGTGTTTGTTCTTGGAGAGATGCAAGAAAAAAAATATCCTGAAAGAATCATGTTTTGCTAGTCATGAACTGGAGAGAAAACAGAATGTGTAGGTCTAGGAGACACTGAGAAAGCTAACTTAAAAACAGAGCCTGCTGCTCAGCCTTCTGGGCTGAAGACTGGAAAGTGCCAATATTCTGGTATGAATGGGTGGCTGCGTTTCACAGATATGCTGTTGTGGTAAATGGGAAAACTGTAAGCCATTGAAATGCAAGCAAAATAAAACAAATTAGAAAAAAAATAGTGTGATTTAGTGTAGCATATAGACAAAATTATTGTTTCCCTGTCAATGATCATAGATTATATTTCGAATTTAGTTAGGCAGTTTAGGAATTTGGGGGAATATTAACTTTTTATTAAAATATAATTATATCATTTCCCTCTTTCCATTCTTCCTCCAACCCCTGCCGTGTCGCCTCCCTTCGTGTCCTCTCCTTTTAAGACAGGAAAGACTTGCCAAATAGTTGCATCAACTGTTCTTGTTCCTTTTCTGTGTCTTTACTAATATGGTGGGAAAGTCATTAGTTTGTTTTAAATAAAACTATCTATTACAATATGGTAAGAAAAAAATTCAGTAGAAGTACAGAAAGTTCAAAGGAACAAAGAAGAGTAAATATGACCAGATGGGCAACTGCAAAGAAAAAAATGAATTTTAAAACCACATTGCCCAGTGCAACTCCACGATCTGGGTCAACTAATATAAAAAGCAGAGATGAGACCTGGAACACTCATCAAAGTAATTAACATGAAACTGAGTACTGAACAGCTGAGCCAAGTTGGTCCCTTGCAATTTCCAGAGTTATAATGGCTGGCATTATAACTGACAAAAGTCTCAAATGCTTTATGGAGAAAGACAATATGATTCCGAATAAAGAAATAGAAATTAGACTCCAATATGCCACCCTTGTATTGTACACCTATTTTCTCTGGATTGAAGCCTTCCGTCCTGGAAGACGCAGAGGCTTATAAGACTCCAGAAACTAAGGAAACTTACAAAACTCAGGAAGTTTAGGAAACTGACAGAACTCAAGTGCTCAGAAAGTTACTAGACTTACAAAGCCCCACCCGCAGGTAACTTAGTCTGGGGTGGAGGTAGGTGGATGCTGGGAAGAGAAGCCTTCTTGTGAAACTGCCTGCCAGTTTTGCAGGGAGCTTATCACTTATCATTCACAATCGGCTGATCTCTCACTGTATCACGTTGTGGTTTCCTGTAATGATGTCCATTTGCTGTAACAACAAGCTTCATTCATGAGGGGCAATAGCCACTCTTATTTATGGGAATAAGGATAAGATTTAGAATGTAGTAGGGATTTATGGTGGTCTAGCAAAGTGACTATAGCAGATTCTTTTCAAAGGTCCATAACCTCACTAGCCCCAGAAAACTAGTTAGGTTTCCAGGACCAGGCATGATTTCCATCCTGTTAAATAGGCCTTAAGTCCAATTGGACAGTCATTGTCTGCCACAGACATGTGATTGGCACTTACTTCACCTTTTGCATAACTTGCCATGCTACTAATGTCATGGCTTAAAGGTGTGGCAGCTGAGAAGAAATGTTCATTTGCTTCCCTCCCTTGCAAGTTTGCATTGTATTTTCTGGAACCATGGAAACTGGACCACAGCAAAGAGGGTCTCAGGACAGATTCAATTCAAGTCATTTGAGTCCTGTGTCCCAAGTGTATGGTCCTCAGCAATAGGGACCCACCCTCAACCCCTGAGAGGCAACCATGGGCTATATTGATACTACATTGCTTTGGGAGGTGTCTGCACTATTAATGCCAATCATTTAAAGGTTTCTCATACCTGCATGCCTGTTACTTGGATTTTGTTAGTTCGCAGTACTTGTAGAGAGCATTAACAGCCCAAGTGGCTTAGGTTCCTTAAAGATGTAAGTGCACATTTGCGTGTGTGTGTTTGTGTGTGTGTGTGTGTGTGTGTGTGTGTGTGTGTGTGTGTGACCAACTGTTGACCCTAATTACTTGGTCAGTTCAGAAAGTCCTTTTCTTAAACCTGTATTATGTAGGTTACTACTTATAATTTCTTCTATCAATTTTAGTGTTTCAGGTTTCAAATTAAGGTCTTTTATTCACTTGATATAATTTTATTCTTCTCCATGTCAGCATCCTGTTTTCACAGAAACATTTGTTGAAGTTGCTTTCTATTTTCCAGTAGATGTTGTTTGCTTCTTTGCCAAATAGCAGATGGCTGTAGATACAAATATTCACGTTTGGGTCTTCTATTTTATTCATCTTATCAATGTTATACCAGTTGGTTATCAATTAATTGTGAGTACAAAATAAAGATGCTTTCATATGTGAAACCCACATTTCACAACTTTTTCTCAGAAACCTACTACAGGGGGTGGTCCTCCAAGATGAGAGAGTGAAATAAGAACATAAGGCATTCTGGAATAGGGATAACCACCCCCCTGAAAATGGTGAGCAAATGAGACCCCAGTGAGTTAGCTTGGTGGTAGCCTAGAATTAATAGGTGCACATTGAAGAAGATCAGATAGTTCTCCTGAATGACACAATTGACAGGTTTAAATATATCAGCAGTATACTTAAACAAAGTCTGGATATGAATTGATGGTAAGGATGAGGACATTTAAAGTTTTTTTAAAAACTTTAGCAAAAATGTCCCAAGGGTGAAATATGTTGATTTACCCCCAAATGATAGTTCGTTTTATACATCATTTGAATAGAGGAACAAAAATTTGCTTAGAGAAGTGATAAATGATCAGTAGGTGATGCCTAACATACTAATGGGAAGCAACAGTAAAGTGTTTAATAAGCCTCGCAGAGCTGTTTGGCTTTTTAACAAGAACACAGCAACCGCAACTTGACGGAACTCATGCTAACTGTGCTAAAAATACATTTCCAAAAACTTACATCTACAGTGAAACAGGAACACTGGGCACAGTGCACCAACAGCACCAGAATGCAGAGTTCCAGCACCCCAGGCAAGGAAATGGAATTCTCATCCCAGAATCATATACCTGTTAAACAATCAATGTTGTAAGAATTGAGATGTTTTTACCTATGTATGGATTCAGAAAGTTTCCACATGCGCATCTCATGTGGAAATTAGTTCCCTGGAATATTTTCAGGAAAGCAGTAAAGGAATGTGAAGAGGAATATGACGTGAGTTGTAAGGAACCATGGCAACCAAGCATCGCCTACAAGGAGAATAGAAAACCGAAGATGCAGTTCTTCCCCAGCACTTAGATCTCAAGCAATATTAGAGTTCTTTATTTCAGCAGAAAAAAAAATCTGATTTTGGCAATGAAAATATTTAATACTATAAATGTTTTTATTTGGCTTCAAAATTCTAGACTCCATCTGTAGATACATACAGAGATGTTGAATTATAATTCAAGATCATACTGTTACTAGTTATAAATTTTGGTCATGAAAATATTTTTGTGCATGGTATGTGCACCTGTGTGTGGGCGTTCAGGCATGAGGGCCAGAGGAAGACGTTGGGTCCCAAGCACTATTAGTCTCTGCCTTATTTCTCTGAGACAGGGTCTCTCACTGAATCTGGAGCTAGGCTGGCAGTCAGCAAGGCCCCGCAGTTCTGTCCACACTTGCCCACCATGCTGGGATTATAGCCTTGTTCATGGCCAGGATCTGCTTTTTACGTGGGTGCTGTGGATTTGAACTCTGGTCTTCCTGTTTCCTTGGTTGTCTTTTTTTATGTCATCTGGGATCAACTAAAACCCATGTTTCTCTTAACCAGCATGTTTAAAGAAGAGAGAGCCACCATATATCCTGGCGGAAGCCCACATAAAAAGACACGAAAAAAAGAAGCTTCGAGTTTTGCCTGAGTGCCCTCCCTCTCTCTAATAAGTTCTTCAGCCATGCTGCTGAGACTGACATTAAACTCAACTTCTCCATATTTTGAAGCAGGAAATTCAGGGAGTTGTGGTTGAAGTACAGTACGTATTACCTTCTAAATTCTTTGCCTTTAACATTACAAATTCAAAGAGACCATTCAGATTGTGTATTATAAATCAGGTATCATAACATTTTTGTTTATATAACAGAGGAAAGCACAAAGATAAAGAAAAGTGATTAAAAGAGCACTAATTTTCCCTTTCAGAAATGGAATAAGGAGTGCAGAGAAAAGATAACTATTATTTTTCATTATGTGCTATTTTTCTTATGATTTGGATATTTTACTGTCTCTAAATAAAACATCATAATACATCAAGATATATTATGTGTCTGATTCTATGTTGAATCCTGGCTATCCATTGGAAAATAATTTATAAAGCAAAATAAACAGGCACCAGCATAAAAGTACATTAGGACTTTTGTACTGACTAGGACTTAAGAAGTGGCCTCAGAGATGGAGAACAGCAATATGGACTCTCATCAGGTTAAATGTTACTATATACATAGAAAGACCAATAGAATTGATTGGTTACACAGCAAATTTGGAATTGATAGCAATGATAGAAGAGACGGTTTCATTTTTATTTTCTATCTCTGTTTGGCAAATCTTGATTTTAATTAGCATATATTAATAATGCACACTGGGTCTCACTATATTTTAATATGTGTACATTCTGATCCTATTCTCTTCCCATTCCTTTCTCTTGTTCTCTTCTTACCCTCACCAAACCAAGTCTTCTTTCCATCTAGTCACCTTTCTATTTTTCATGTTGTATTTTTGTGTTAGCTTTGGTGACCCTTGGACTTTGTTAGCATTTCTTGGAGGGGTCTGGATGAGGGCTTCTTCACATGATTATGGATTCTCTATCAGATTTACAGACTAGAGAAAATGTCTCTTCCTTCACTAGTGACCATTGCTTATCTATAGACCCTCTGGGAGAAGGGTGTCTTGTGAGCATCTTCCCACCAATTACCACTATCTGCCTGATAGTCCTTGGGGAGGAACAGGGTCACATGAGCCCTTCTAGTACTGGTATTACCAAGTGCTATGAGATCAAGAATGCAATGGTGATGTCATGCACAGTGTTCCACCTCAATCCACCCTTTCGGCCAAAGTTGCAGCCTTGGGTATGTTTGCTGACATGGGACTCTGGAGCCGAGTTCTGTTTTCCCTCACAATGCATCTGTTCATTGCTTGGGGTTCAGCTGTGTCTCCAGCAGGTGATCACTAACAGGTCTAATTATTCTCACATATTTACTATGACTGGAAACCAAAGTTATCAAGCAACCCAGCAGCTAAGGCTATCAGTCATTTACTCATGCTGTGTATTCACTTAGCTACCTTTTCCCTCTAGAATGTGAGCTGGAGGAAGGGGCAGAGAATTATCTTACTGTTGGGTCTTCCCAGTATGGGGGAAATGTCAGGAAATAATTTTTATTAAGAATATTTAATGAATGAAAGCCCAGACTGGCATTATTGAATGTACAGTCAGCTCTTTGAATACAAACTAGTCTTGCTTCTCACATGGGTTTACAGATGTGTCTGACTGCTGACGACTGTTCTTTGCATGGGCCCTGCATAGTACCTTCCAGGACTGTGTATGCTAGCTACAGGGAAGGCACTTCCTCTTCAGTTCCAGCTTGATTTTGTTTTTCACTTCAGAGTCATAAAGGCTTGCCTTACATCCTAGCTCTTCTATCTTCCAACTTACTAGTTATCAGGCCCTATTTTAAAGCTCCTCACACTAAACAGATTTACTCACTAACTAGTAGTCAAGAGTACCATTACTTTGAGTTACCATTTCCCTATCAACAAGTTGGGGTGATTGCTAAGACATTTAAAGATAATACTGTAGAGCCTGGAGAGATGGGCTGGGCCCATCTAGCACTGTGAAAGGGACAAGAGAATACCTATATCTCACTGGCCCCCTAGTCTTGAGCTTCAGATTCAGTGAGAGACCTTGATGTAGGATTTGGTCTTTTATAAAGTTACTTTATTTGTGGTTGTTTAATGCCTCTACTTCCCTTACAACCCACCTACCCTAGATAGGAGAGAAGGAAAGTTAGTAAGAACAGGAGAAGTTGGCCTTTTTAGACTCAGTTCCTTGAGTTGATTCCACTCTTCTCTCTGTTGACCAGGCTGGCCTCAAATTCACAAATATCTGCCCACCTCTGCCTCCTAAGTGTTGGGCATGAGTTACCACCACTAAGCTCGATTCTACTCTTCATCAACAGGATTCCAGAAGACTCATTAAACAGCAAACCAGAAAGTCAGCAAAATTAACCACAACCCCAGCAGCTGGAACCTGGAACATCGAAGTATTCTCTGGTACATTTCCCTGTAGGAGCATCTCAAAGCAAAGCCATGAACAGCCAAGAGATGCAAAGTGATGCAAAAGGCAAAAAGCCGAGCCTCTGGTTTTGTGCTCATATTAATCTCTTCTCAGTGTCCATACCAGAATAGTTATTTATCAGCTAGCAAACACCATGCCTCCATATGAGGCAGTCCTCTTCTTAGCAGACAAACATCAGGTGCCATCTCACAAGTCTGTTTCCAATGGACAAACATCATATGCCCTCACATATGTCTGTTTCACATCCCACCCTTGGGATCAAATAAAAACATGCTTACATCCATGATGCCTTGGCTCTAAGGGGCAAGGGGAGTTCAGAGTGACAGAGGACAACATGAGACATCACCCTCTGGCCATCTACATGCCCTAGTTAGGGTTACTATTGTTATGATGAAACATCATGACCAAAAATAAGCTGAGGAGGAAAGGATTGATTTGATACTTCCACATGATAGCCCATCGCTGAAGAAAGTCAGGACAGGACTTCAAAAAGGACTGGAATGTGGAGGCAGGAGCTAATACAGAGGCTATGGAAGGATGCTGCTTACTGGCCTGCTCCACATGGCTTGCTCAGCTTGTTTGTTTGTTTGTTTGTTTGTTTGTTTATAGAACCCAAGACAACCAGCCCAGAGAAAGCACCACCCACAATGGTCTGGGCCTTCCCTCATCAACCATTAAATAAGAAAATGTCTCACAGGCTTATGTACAGCCTGATTTTTTTTATTTTAATTTCATTAATTTATTCTGATTACAACTCATTTGTTATCTCATCACTTGTATCCTCCTATTCCTCCCTCCCTCCTGCTTTCACCCTATTCCCCTCCCCTAGGTCTAAGACCAAGGGGGACCTCTAACCCCACTATATGGTCATAGGCTATCCAGTCTCATCTTGGTAGCCTGCTTATTCTTTCTTTGAGTGCCATCAGGCCTCCCACCAAGGGGAGGAGGTCAAATATGGGGCACCAGAGTTCATGTCAGAGTCTGGGCCCAGGGAGTATCTGCTCAAACTATTGCAATAACCAAGGACAATACAAGTAGTAAACATTGAACCCCTACTCTGATCTACCCAATGGACAGGACATTCTCCACAGTTATGTGGAGAGTGGGGACTGACTCTGACATGAACTCTGGTACAGCCTGATCTTATGGAGGCATTTTCTCAATTGAGGCTCCCTCCTCTCTCATGACTATAGCTTGTGTCAAGTTGAAATAATACCAGCCCCACAATATGCACACATGTGCAGACAATATGGAGATATATAAATACACACACACACACACACACACACACACACACGCACACACACACACACATGACTGAGTCCCCTTGGTATTTATTGAAATAAGCTAAAAATTCATGGCAACATAAAAATCTGCACTTGAATGTTTAAAGAAGCTTTATTCATAATTGCATAAGCTTGGCAGCAAACAAGATTTTTTTTTTTCAGTAGGTGCAAAGATAAACAAACTGTGGTGTATCCCAATCATGAAATACTATTCAATGATAACAAGAAATTACTTCTACTGGAGGGTGCTGGGAAATCATGGGCAAAGGAATCTCCCTGTCAGATTCCAGAAGGGAATAGAAGTCACACCTGGAATATGTTAGGAGCCCAAATTCCCAGGCTCCTCCCAGACCTGCTGTGTATGGGGAGGGCCAGAGATTCTGTTTTAACTAGCTCCCAAAGTGATTCTGACAGCTTAACAACCCGAGTTGATGTACTTAGGTTGAGTACAACTCAGGTTGAAAAGAGTCACAGTACTCTTTTCTTCTGGCAGGCATATAAATACAGGTGCAAAAGATTCCCATGTTTGATAACAAAGCTGAAGCATACGCCTGGGAAGTGTCAAACATACAAAAATCAAGATGCGTATTTTAATGAAATACTTTAAAATCATTGTTAGTACTGAAAAAGCCTACTAGGCACAAAGGAGCAAACTTGGTGAGGAAGATAAGATGAGTGTTACTGACGGTCTTTAGCCTGAGGCTGCAACATGGCTTTGCAGCTGCTGCTTCAGCATCTGCAAGTCTGGGAGATGCCTGATGAGATACCTAGGAGAAGCCAGCATCACTGAAGCCAGCTCCATCTCTGCCTCCAGCACGTGCACGCATCAGCACCTTCTCAGTCTGTGGCTGCTCACCAGTCATGAAGCAGTCCTCCTCCACACCTACTCACCCGCGATTCTACGTAAGAAATCCAGTGTGCACTGCCCTCGAGAATCTAACTTCTCTAAGCAAATTTAATTTACACACTGAACCAACAGAAAACTCTCTAAATAAGATCTCCAAGGGAAAGCGACAGCAGTAGGGGGTTGGGAGTAGAAAGCTGGAGAATCACAAAGCGAAGGGTGACAGGACTCCTTAGAGAGCTTCCTGAAGGAGCTTTGGGATGTGTCTATCAACACACAAGAGTGAGCTACGGTTTTTATCTACCCAGAAAAGGCAGCAGGACACGGTCTTTGGAAGAATGTGTTAAAAATCTGATAAATTAAGCCAAGTAGAGCCGATTTGCCCAACATGAAACCTGTCCATGCCTCAGGCATCTCCCAGAGCCAGAATGGGATCTGATAGCACCAAACAGGAATGCTATCAGAATGTGTTTATAGCAAAATAAAAGCCAGACATAGAAGACAAGTTAACTGGCTTAACCAACCAATCCGTGTAGCTAGTTTACTGCCTACACAATCAACTGCCTAGAGGGTCTGCTTCAACCAGCCAAAGCTTGAGGACCAAATCGCTTTAGCTTGTTTTGTCGATCACAGCACTGATGCCAAGTCCAAACCCATGGCCTCTCTCATTTCACTTACTAGGGAGCAAGGGCTACAGGCCTGGCAGAGGAGGTTAGCGGAAAACCAACCTGCTCTAGCCAGGAAGAGGAAACAATAAAAAACAAAAGAGGAAATGAGAAATGAAAACACAGGCTTGCTTAACTCCCACAGAAATAAATAAAACTGCCATAAAGTTGATGGAGTGGGTGTGAGGGGGGAAAATGCCAAGTGGGTCACAATGCAGAGAAGGGAGACATTGCTGGTGCCTAAGACCAGCAAGGCTTGGCTGCTGTGAACCATTCGCATTCCACAAAGTCCAGACCCTAGGCTTCACTCAAGTTACAAGCTGAAAACTATTAAAAAAGAGCAAATGGTATTAAAATAGAATCAAATGGTAATTCCCTTATTGTAAGTGAAAGATCCTATTGATGACTTCAGACTATTTAAACCTATTCTCTAATGTAGTGGGGATCCCATGGCAATCTTTCATTCCTTCCTACCCTTCCCCTTGCAAGGACATGGATTTGCAAGCTGCTGCTGCTTAAAATCTACGTATCTTCTCGGTGACTGTGGCTGAAGACCTGCAGCTGAGCTGTAGCAACAGCTCCTGGATCAGGAACAGAGCAAGGCTCAGCAGATGATAAGAAATAGGGCTTCTGCTCAAACTGAGAAAGGAGATAAAGGCTCCACTAGACTGGGTCTGCTCATCCCTACCCAATGGCTAGGAACTAAGCTGCCCTCGGATGTGGGGCACTGTGGGAAATGAAGGCACCGGTAGTTCTTTCCGGAGCAAAGCGAAGGACCTCATTGTGCTATCCACACTGCTTGTAAGCACTGCAATTGTTTAAGGTCAAGGGGACCAATTAGAAAATGTGTCCCCTGGATGGGGAGGCCTGGTGGCACTTAGAGGAAGGATAGCAGGCTACCAAGAAGAGACTCGATAACCTAAGAGTATATATAGGGGGAGGAGGTCCCCCTCAGTCACAGACATAGGGGAGGGGAGTAAGGGGGAAGCGAGAGGGAGGGAGGAATAGGAGGATACAAGGGATGGGCTAACAATTGAGATGTAATATGAATAAATTAATAAAATAAAATTTTTTAAAAAAGAAAAAAAATGTGATGGCTAATGTTGGTTATCATCCTGACTGCATCCATGATCAACTACAACATAACGCCCCAGGGTACACTGTGAAAGACAGTCTTCATCAGATTACTCGAATCAGAAAGACCTACCCTAAATCTGGGTTGTGCTTTCTGGTGGCCGCTCACATAAAGGGACCTAGAAGGAGACTTTTCTTTCTTTGCTGCTTGCCCTTACTCTTGCTGTCAAATTCATGTATCCAGATGTTGTGGCATTCCTTTGCTCATATTGAAACCAACTTCTTTGGGATCCCAATGTAGAATGAAAACCTATAGCTCTCTAGGAGTCCCCAGACTTTCGGTGCCAGACTGGGACATCTGAGACACCCAGCTGTGGGGCCAACAACTAGCAGAATCTTGGCCTCTCCAGGCCAAGTGTGAGACAGTCGCTGTTGGATTACCCAGACCCCGTCCTGTAAGACAGTATAGCAAATCCTCCTTCACTATGTGTATTGCTTCTATTCACTCTGTTCCTTTAGAGAACCCTAGCTCACATAGGGAGCCACTGGGAATGAAGAACAGTTCAATAGATCCTGGGGAAAAATTAGAAAGACACTGGGATGACTACCTGTCACTTCCGCTCAGCAAATCGTCTAACTTGAACCATAGTTCAGAGAAGTAGCAAAAAGTTGAAAGTGCCTACAAAGCAGGGAGTTTGCCCAGCACCGAAGAATGATGGGCAGGTTGTGGCCATGGACCCCACCTGACAAGAGTCTGCTCAGACACTGCATGTCAGTGAGTCACTGACGCCCATCAGCATAGTCCTCACATGGGGAGTCAACAGAAAGTGATCGACTCTCTCTGCAGGAGAGGGAACTGTGGGCCAAATCTGAACTGCAGCCAGCTCTGGGTCTGAGGTAATGACAGTTGCGTCTATACCCAAGAAGCAAAGATAAAAAGTGAGGACTAGCTAATTCTACCAGGCCAGATGTCATTCCAACTTCCATGCTGGTAAGAAGAAAGAAATGAAACTCTTGGGTTCTGATAGTTATGTAGATAAGTTAGATAATTGTTCTCAATTTTAAAATCATCCTTCTCCATGTATGAATTATTGCTGTATATCTCTTTTATATCTGCCCTCTGAAAATATTAACTGCTCTATGATGAACTTAAGAATAAAAGAATTATATTATTACTTTAAAATAAAGATAAGCCAAAAATGTGGTAATTTTGTCATTAGAGGATGAGGCTTTTGATGACCCTTTGCTTATGTTATGTAATGGTGTGATAAAAATCAGTCCCCAAAGAGAAAGATCACAGCAGTAGTATGGACTAAAAATAAGCAAAGGGTAAAAATAGAGAGTATTTTGTGCTGATGGGACCATTTGAAATGTAAGAAAATAATTGTTAGTGAACTAGGAGAGATGGAGAATCTGGCCAAAGAAATATTCTGAGCCTCACAAAGATACAGAGAGGTAAGTCTAGAACTTCAGGAAGGTTCTGCCATGAAGCTGGAGCTCTGGACAGCAATAATGGAGAATTGGAGCCCTGGAGAAAGGGTGAGCCTGTGAGTCATTTTATTGTCGGATGATGGCATAAGTTGTGCATTCATATTTTGTGGGCAACTAGCAATAGTCATGGAGAGAGAATGGGATAGGGTCTGTATTAGTTTCTCCCCTGGTGATGTTGTAAAGTTCCCTGACAAAGGCAACTTAAGAGAGAAAGGGCTTATTTTGGATCATAGTTCCAGTGGGACTCAACCCATCATGATGAAGAAAACACAACAGCAGGCAGGGAAGGCATGGTGGCAGCAATCTGAGACTGGCTCATCACTCAGGAAGCAGAGAGTGAATAAGAAGTGGATCCAGGCTCTAGAGCCTCAAGTCCTGTCCCTGGTGACAAACCTCCTCTGGTGAGGCTTCATCTCAAGGTCCCATAATCTCTCCAAAGTCAACAGCTGGTGGCCAAGAGTTTGAACATGTGATCTTGTGCAAGACATTTCACATTCAATGCATGATGTCATCAAGTAAAAGTTAGAAGAAATAGCTAGGTTGAAACTGTGTGGATATTGCTGAAAAAGAGATCAACACAGCATAGAGATGGTAGCAACAATAACTACAGCTTCTGTTACTTGCTGAGCCATGATGTGTTCTTGCCAAATTGCCAGAGGAAGTTTTTCCTGCTTCATCTCTAGGTCTCCTGGGATGGATTTTATTCCTTCTACTAAAGATTAGAAACTGGAGCTTTGAGAAGTGAAGGAACTTGCTCAACCAACACCACACCTTAAAGAGCCAAAACCACATTTCAGGTCTGTCTATTCCCAGTTCAGTGTCCTCCCCTAGCCAGATTCTCCTATGCATGGGAGTGCAAAATGCTTACCAAAAAGTCTTGCAGAGGGAAAGGCGGTCAGTGAGATTGCTCAATGGGTAAAGACACTTGTTGCTGATCACTGGGATCAATGTGGTAGAAATAAAAAAGTGACAAATTTTCCTCTGATCTCCACACACACACTTTGTCATGTACACACACACATACACACAAACACACACATGTAATAATACACTTTCTGAGGGCATATATGGAGGGCATACAGAGTAACTTTGAATAGAATTGTAAGAAACGCCAGGGTTTGAGCACTGGATGGAACCAATAGTAAAAGGACCAAGAAATATTTGTGTCCCTCTAGGATGATCAAGTTACAGAAGGCATGTCCCTCTTTGTTCTGCACTTGGCACGACAGAAGGGTAGACTGAAACATGGCTGGCTTTGACACACTCAGCTCTATCTCCCACTGCTTCAAAGAGAAGACTCCAGACAATTTGTAAGTCCAGTGGCAGTCTGAGCAATGACTGAGCACCTAACAGAAACTCCCAGGACACATATTACACTCAGTTGTAAACCCCACATAGCACAAAGCCAATATAAATAATTTGTATTTCCCTGGTATCAACTGCAATAGTATGTTAGCTTTTAAGTGTCATCAGTCTTCATTTCACAAACATTGACCAACCAGATTGCATGTGCTACTCTTGGGTCTACATTAGGATAGATAACTCCTGCCTTTGGGAAACTAAATGTCTTTACATAGGAAACCAACGTGCACAAACATGAAGGCTTTCAGACAGAGATAAGATAAGCACTCTAGGGTATAAAGAGAGGAGTGAAAATGTTGGTCTAGTTCATTCTGGGCATTGAAAGTTGACCACAGTTTTCTCAAGGGATCAAGGACACATAGCAAGGATGAAAATAACATAACTGGGGCAGAAATGGAGGGCCAAGTCACTGACAAGATGAGAGTTGACATGGGATGAAGTGGTTTCCAATCTAGTAGGGCATGTCTACAGGCCCTGGAGGCTGTTGTACCCACCTCCAGTTTTGATACTGAACATGGTCTCATCAGTTGGCTGAAAGCGTAAATAGCAGGAGTCATCTGAAGTCCAAGCAAGCAGAATCACAACTCCTGAACACTGTCTGTCCAGGGAGGACTTTGGCAAAGGCTTGAGAAGAGGCTTCATAAGGGTACAGTCTCCTTCAGTGTTAGAATTCTTGAAGAACCTGGGTTCCATGTCATGGCCACTACACCAGAAGCCAAGACCTGGCTGGTTAGTGCCCTTCTGGTACCTAGAATGCAGCCATGGAACACGAGGTAATGTCTGAGACAGAAAGAGTCATGTGAAGCCTCACAAGGTCACCATAATCTAATTCTGAATCTTTGTACCATTTACAAGTATGATAGATGTAATGACTTTTAAGAAGAAGAAGAAGTCAATGTATATTTTCTGAATGACTAAGGTATATGCTTCTTTGCTACCTTACGTTCATTTTGCTGTTTCCTGCAGTAAGAAAATAGGCTACATTGTTGTGGTGGTTTGAATGACATGCCCTCTGTAAGTCTCAGGCATTTGACTAGTTGGTCCTCAGTTGGTGGCTGTTTAGGGAGGATTGGAATGCATGGCTTTACTGAAGGGAGTACGTCATTCAGGTGGATTTTGAGGTTTCAAAAGGCTCGCGCCATTCCCAGCATGCTCTCTGCTCATGGGAAGCAGGTGATGCTCAAGATGTGAGGTCTTAGCTGTTCCTGTCACTACACCTTTGCTCTCCCATCACGGACTCTACCCAAGTACATTAAACCCAGTCGAATGATAGCTCTTAAACATTCCTTTGGCCACAGTGTTTTGTCGCAGAAATAGAAAGGTAACTAATACAATTATCGCCACTGAACTTGCTTCAATTATGGTGCATTAGCCATGAGCCTGATGATGCATCTCTGGGAACGGGAAATTCATATCTTAGAACGCATTGTTAGTACCATCATGCAGGTGAGTAAAGTCAACTATAAAGGGATGTAGTCTTGCCCCAGATCACCAGATAGATAATAAATGGCATCCATAGTAGGATAAGGAAACTCATCTTCTACTATTGAAACATCTCATTTCCAAATAAATCATTTAAAAATAATGTAGCAAAGGTCAGATTGTTTAGGTAGCTCTGTGAAAATGAAGTGGTTAAGTTAAAGGTTTCATTAAGTTGTACATACACAATCCATTGAACTTCCACCAGCTGACAAGGCAGCAGGTAATTTATGCTTTAGTTACATGCATTAGAGTTTAGTGGATATGGCACAAGATCAGATTTTCTTTTCTTTATTTTTTTTTTCAAGACAGGGTTTCTCTGTGTAACCTTGGTTGTCCTGGACTCTCTTTGTAGACCAGGATGGCCTCAAACTCACAGAGATCCACCAGCTTCTGCCTCCCAAAATGCTGGGATTGCAGGCATGTGCCATCGCACCCAGCTAGGCACATTTTCTTTTTCTATTTATAGCCTTCTAATAACAGAAAGGATGGAAGATTCTTGACTATAGATCTGTATGATCTTATTTGAAAAATGACAGGCTTCTGGCCCTATAACATATGTCTTGTCTACTTTCTGTCTTTCACCTATTAAAATTCAAATTAGTTAACATGTGCCATGAAATCCATCACCAAGGACCACTACACTAATTCAATGATGTTTTATTTCTCTATATTCGAGTTATCTGCTTTTTAACTTAGAGATTTGTTTATGTAGTTTTAGTATGTGTTGGAGGGGGGGTGTGCACACGTGAGTGCCCACAGACATGCACGATCATGTGCCCATGAGCGTTAGTGTATGCAGAGACCGACAAGGGTATCTGATGGCCCTAAAGCTGGAGATAAAGGTAGTTTTTCACTGCCTGATATTGGTGGTTGGAACCAAACTTGAGTATTAGGAAAGAGCATCAAGTGCTCTTAACTCCGGGGCCTACTCTCCACTACTCAAGTTAGCTTTCCCAAAGAACTATCTTAGTTCTCCTTTAAAAAAAAAAAAAAAAATCTCAGCTTCCGTGATGCAACTCTGTGAAGTTCAGAAGAGGAGATGTGGAAGAAGCTCAGCAGCCTCCTCTACTCTCATCACGCAGAACTGCAAACTGTACATCTGACTAGCAAAGCTCCCAGGACTCCATTTTAAAGGAGCTCCTGCCTGTCACATATGAATGATGCTGCTGCAGCCCAACTGCTATGTCTGCCCCTCTCCTGGAGGTGCCAGCTGCTGCCTGTTCATGTGTGGTGGCTCTGTCACTTTTACTTTGCATCCTAATTAAGAGGACATGGAGAGGCTTGCCCAAGTACAAGCACCAAAAGAACTGTTCTATCTGTCACACTGTCCTCCAGGTGTTCCAGTGATGTCTTTGATTTGGGTGGACGATACCCATATACTCCAGCACCGTGAAACTACTTGTTGAAGAAAGACAATTAACAGCCAAACAGCTGTTAATGGAAACCTTTAGCTGGTGAGCCGGTAATGAGCATTTGCCAGCTCTCAGAGGAATTCAAACTCATAACATCTTACCTGCGTGCCTTATTTTTCTTCAAAAATGCACGATTCATCTCTCGCAAATCTGTTTCCTTCAATTACACACAGAGCTCATTAAGATTACGATGATTTATCGGAGCTTTTAAAAAGCCGTCCTGTTGTCTCATGAAAGTCTCCAATAATATTCACTTCCCTGAAACTGTTTTTAAACTTCCCAGACAGTGAACCAGTATTAACTAGTATGGAGCTGTAAGGGAACTACAAATAGCTACTTCTAAATTCTAAAACTAGAAGACAGTTCTTCCCTTTGAATTTATCATTAATTCACTTTCTAAAAGACCCTGTGCTAGCCACACTGCCATTTCTGAAAGTGCTTGCTTTGAACACATGTGACCCATGGGAAAGGGGAGGGGAGGAATTAAGTCATTCTTAAATTATTATTATTATTATTTTGGCAGCAGGCCTTTTGCCTGGATTACTACTGTTCATATTTGCTCTACAGTGTAGCATGAATTGAAAGGTACCCTTCTGTGAAGGAAACAGGTTTGGGACAAATTCTAATCAGTGTTAATCTGGTTCTCAGAGGAAAGAAAGACTAATTAATAAAATGATCTTTTAAATAGAAACAGATAATTCTTTCCAATTCCATTATTTTAGTGCCCTGTCTTTGCACACTGAAAGAAAAAAATTAGCTTTTTTTTTTTTTTTTTTTTTACTGATTTTCATAAATACTATGCTATGCAATCAGGAAATAATTAAGTTAGAACTCTTCATCAACAATGAGAATGAAGTTCCCTAATGAGTAGAATAGATTCTTTTAATTCAATGAAAAGAAAAAGTATATGCAGTTTCAATGAGAGGAGTACACTGGCAGATTGAATAACAGCTTGGCACCAAGAGAGGTAGCCAAAGAGACAGCCCTCTAGGCAGTTAAGTGGATGACCAGTGGTTTCAGACTTTGGCTGTCCATTCAGGGAGCTTAGATTTAAATCCTGGGTCTCACATTTACTAACTTTGAACTCGTTTATTGGCCTCTATAATGCCTGGTCCTTCCCTCTACAAGATGGGACAGCATTACCCATAGAGTTTTTCTGAAGCTCCATCAAAATAAAGCAAAGAAGGATCTGGAAAAGTCTCCATCAAAACATAAGCATCATCGTTGATGTTCACTTCTTTGTGAAACTAGATATGCTAGACTTACAATAAATGTTCGGGTAGGTATTACCAGTGAAAAAATAACTGTGTGCTAATGAAAATCCAAGCACTCATGATGTGTGGAGGAAGAGTGCTTACCTTTGACATAGTTTCATAACAAACACTACTCCTCCCCTCCTGAGTTTTCCTTTAGAGTTAAAAGGACACTCACAAACTGAAGAATGACGAGTACAGAATGCTCAAAACTGTAGTATATCTTTGAATTAAATCAAATTAATTTTAAATTTAATTAATTAAAGCTCAAACACAAACTGAAAATCTCGGGAAATTCAGTCAAAAAGTATGAAATGTGTGAAAAAAGATCTAAGGCTGACTCCAACCTTGCATTTCTCCACGTGACCCTTTGCCAAAAAAATCCAGTAAGCAAATACTTGTAATATTTCCAAAGAAAGAACTTAGAGGCGAGGACCGTCTACGCAGAGAAGGTGCGTCTCCAAATTTTACAAAGATTAGTTGTTTAGTTAAGTAGTTGAAGTATCCAAAAACTCAAGAGCATTATTCTCTATCTGGATCCATCTTTGAAACAAAAATCTGCAGGACGACATTTTTGACACAGTCTCATATAATGAGGCTAGCTTAAGTCATTTTTAGCCAAGGATGACTTTGATCTTCTGTTTTTCATGCCTCTACCTCCTGCTAAATCCTGCTATTCTGAGTGTTAAGATACACCATGCCCAGTTTTGTGTGGTGCTGGGTAGCTAACCTAGGGTGAAGTGTGCACTAAGCTGCAACCAACTGAGCTGGATCTCCAGCCCCAGCCTGACAGCCTGAAACAGCTGAATTGGTGGTTCCGTGCTTAAAAGACTTAGTGTTCTTCCAAAAGACCTTGATATGAGCCCGGGAACCCACATGATGGCTCACAACTACCTATAGCTACAGATTCAGGGGATTTGATGCCCTCTTCTGAGCCCCGCAGGCAACAGGTATGAATGTGGTACATAGACATATATGCAGGAAAACACATATGTAAAATAAACACAGAATTATATATGTGTGTGTGTGTGTGTGTGTGTGTGTGAGAGAGAGAGAGAGAGAGAGAGAGAGAGAGAGAGAGAGAGAGAAATAGAAGTTAGAAAGTAAAGCAACAAAACCGATGGTAGCTGGTGACCATGTTTAATTGTAAAACTAAGAAAGAAAGAATGTTTCAACTCGATAAAATATGTAAAGTAAGAGCTTTCTCTAGGTCATCTTTCACACCTAGAAAGCAAAGGCTTTTGAAATAATGAGACAAATATAAATTAAAACACACTTAGCTAAAGAGAGACACTAACAAGCTAATATTATTGAATACTGTGAATTTATAAAGCAAGGGAAAGAAGAGATGTGCTAAATTCATTGCTGTATGTATTAGGAGACTAATAAGTGTTGAAGATATGACATGGAATTATAATCTAAAGGCAACTAAAGCAGAAGTATAACTTCTTAATCCCAGAAAAACTACAGGAAGCCAGCATAAATGAAAACAGACCAAAATGACAGACTTTTTAAAATATAATATAACCTAACATAGGATCAAGACCAAACATAGTATCATAGCAATAAGTTGAAATGCTCAACACCAACTGCAAGATGAAAGAAAAGCAGAACTCAACCTAAAGCCACATGATTCAGAAAGTGAAAATGAAAAGACACAATTAAAGCAGAAGTAAATAAATAAGTAGGAGTTGCAGTTTGACCGTTTGCATAGTTGGCTTCAGAACCAAGAGCACTGAATGAGACAAAGAAACATGGTTTATAAGGGGAAAAGAAAAGGTAAAATTTACAATGAAGAGGAAACTGCCACAAACATTTGTGTAGCAAAGAGAAGCATCATTAAGAGACAGAATTGTGCATTTCAAAGACAAAATTTAGAAACACCAGTAATGAGAGACTGTCAGTCATTTTCTAGTCCGTGACAAACTGTAGTGGAAAATGTAAGTAACACTGTAAAGGAATAAGACAAAGAGCATTCGTCGCTGCCGTGAGCTTAAGACCAGTCTGGGAAGCATAATGAGTTCCAGAACAGTCTAGGTGATAAAGTGGAACTCCTGTGCCAGGAAGACAGGTAGACAGGCAGGCAGGCAGGCAGACAGGCAGACAGGCAGACAGACAGACAGACAGACAGACAGACAGACAGACAGACAGACAGACAGAGCATCCTAGGTGATAAAGTGGAACTCCTGTGCCAGGAAGACAGGCAGACAGGCAGGCAGACAGACAGATAGAACAGCCTAGGTGACAAAGTGGAATTCCTGTCCCAGAATGAAAAACAGACAGACAGGTAGATGGATGGATGGATGGATGGATGGATGGATGGATGGATGGATAGATGGATGGATAGATGAAGAAAAGAAGAAATAAAAGAAACAAAATCCAACAGAGAGGTAATTGATAAAATAAATTCTCAAAATTAGGTTATATTTTCATTTAATAAGTACATAGAAATTCACAAAAATAACAAGGTACTAGACCCCAAAGATACTTTATTAAATTTAAGCAGGAGGATTTAGAAAGGCTATGAAACAGAGATTTCATCTAGAAAAGAAAAAAGGTCCCCCTCCTTACAGAACTCTTGAGCACAGAAACTATAAAATAGAAACTACAGAAGTCTGGAAATTTTTCTAAGTTTCTAAGACATGATAATAACAAATATGTCCATCTATATGATGAATAAGATGTACCCAGCACAATATTCAGAAAAAAATCATTTTTACTAGTGTTATGTCCAAAGCAGCACCCTAAAATGGCAGTGCTGATGAGATTGTCCTAAACAGGAGAACTTTGATGAAGCATATAAGCCTAAAGGTTGGTTTCTGTTTTCTAGAAAAGCAAATCTCTTAAGGTGGTTTCTGTTTACCAAGAACCTTCGTTAATACATCCACAAGCCACTGGGCAAAGTGTCATCATTTCTACCACAGACAGAATTCTGCCTAAAACTTGGCAAGCTTGGATGCAGATAGAGTCAACAGTCAAACTCTGCCAAGACAGGGAAAGCAAGTCCTCAATAGTTCCTGCCTCACAAATATGTCTGTCAGATATAGTGGGCCAGAAGGCTGAAGAAGATGCTCCAACATTATAGAGAGTTTTGGGTGACTATGCAGGTAGCAAACTGTCTCTGTCATCTTCTCATTTGGAAAGCTACTAACCTGCACTCCTGGCATACTCAGGTAATCAAGTTTATTCCTTCTCAAGTCTCTGATGGAGTTGAAGACTAGGTAGTTCAGTTTTACAATGAAGCTTAGTTGCTTAGGGGTTAAGATGTTTTTAGGTCTAAATAGATGTTTTAGGTTGATAATGACAAGATGTGAAGGAGATTGATTTACATTCAGAATTTTAGGCGCATCAAGATAGGAAAGATGGTTTTTTCAAGGCTGTCAAATACAAATAGGCAAAACACTAAGAATGTGACATTTATATAATTCCTGATTGTGTCATGGTTCTTCTTGCTGTAGGTAGTTTGTTGTATATATGTGTAATAATATAAACGTATGTGTAAAAAATGAAGTAATCTTTCCTGTGGAAACTTGAAAGAGAGCAAAAGAGAAGAGACTAAAAGTTGATATTTATCTATTCATTTCTTAAGAGAAACATCAACATTTAATCAATATTGGGAAAGCTTTAAGACAGAAAAAATAATAAGATTAAATAATCAATAGAAAGAGGCAGAGGAAGTTAATCACAATTTCTGACAGCATGATCCCAAAAGAAAAGATTTTGACCAACTTACCAAAAATAAACAAACAAATAAAAACCCATCTATCTGCTCCCAAATTGCTCTGTAGTGTCAGATCTCTTTTGTCAGCCCCTGACTGGTTCAAATTCTCAGATGTGAAGGCCTTGCGACCTCTATTTAATGTCTATATTGCCAACCCACACACGTTTCTTGAATGTATCTCTCCCCCAATTAAACCCGAAATGGGTTTTGGCCAAACAAATAACTCCTATTTCAAGTTGCATTTAGTGCCACATCTAAAAATCCCAGTGTGAATCCTATCTGCACCATGATCTCTTTCTTTCCCAAAGAGGGCTTCAGCTTTTCACTGCATAAGCTGGAATTGCCTGAAATCTGCCTTGGACCACGCAGCTCTATACCCTGGGTCATTGTTTTCCTATAGAAAGCCTCCAGAGGAAGTAAAACTAGTGCCTTGAACCTTGCCCTTTAATTAGTATAAGCTTCTTTGAGAGCTCGAGGGTGACTTTAGCAGAATGGGTGGAGGCAACAGTGCTGAAGTTAAACATTGCTTCTAAATGGTTCAGGAATCTTAAGCTATGAGACTCCTGCCAAGCCCCGAGACGATCAATAGTGCAACAACTGGGCATATGAAACAGGGCTATCCACTGAAAGTCTACATAATGAAAATTCACAATGGACAATAGATCTGCAATTTTTTTTAAGTCCTTGTATCTGTACCTCTGACTAGGGTAGATGATCCAGAGAATAGTGACATCCACTAAAATTAACATTCACAAGGCCCAAAGATGATTTCATACAAATAAGATTACTTTATTCTCTTTAGGAATCACTGCAGGGCTGACTATATATGTTTTCCTTGAATGTGATATGTGCTTTTACTTTAAGCAATTCAACTTTCCTTTTGTGGAGTTGAGATTGAGCCCAGGGCCTTGTGCCTGTTGCTATGTGCCATTGAGCTGTGTCCCAGCCAGAAAAGCTTCAGAATGAGTTTTATGGACAAAGCCTTTTGCCATGTACTGGCCAGAATATTTATCCATGACTTTTGATTGGCTTCATTAAAGTCAATGCTCATATTCTATACAGTATTAAGAAGAAAAACAAGTTTAAGTACTACTGACTCTTCCTAATAGAGCCACAGATACAGCAAATACATTGGTTGCAGTTCTGTATTGGATTAGATTCTTTCAACACAAAGATATTTTATCTTCTGGCAATTTATCAAAGTAAATATCTCCTATGACACAGAATTATTAAATAGTTTTTAATAGTTGAAATTCCCCAGTCCTCTTAAGCAGAATGAACAGCTCTTTGTTCACACATACTTCTAAGTGTTTCTCAGGCTTTTAGTAGGTGCCGTTATTGATGTATCTTTTATTCACACCTGATTGGGACCTGTAGAGAATGGGGAGCAGGTCTTATTCATCTCTAAATAAGTCCCAGTGACTTTCAGGGACGCCTGCATTGTGAAATGATGAACACAGTGTGAACGCTTGCAACCACAAGCTTGTATTCCGCTCCCCTCTGTCTAGTCCCCATAGCAACGGGCATCCAAAGCAGTGGGGCAGGGTGCTGGAGACCTGAGACAACTCGTGCCGAGCCTCTCTCAGTTCTGAAGCAATGCTGGGAGTTAGGCGAAGGCAGCCCTCTTCTGCAGGTTGTTATGAGGGTTCCAGGCTCAGGATGACCCAAAATGTCAATGCACCCTGATGGAATCCAGTCATCTCTGAGAAATCTCTAGTATGGACAAAGAAACTGAAGTCCAGAAAGGCCATAGCTCACGATGTCAGATGACCAGCTGCTTTTGTTCTCTGCCCCATGCCCCTTTCCTCGTGCAATTTTTAGGCTTTCCTTAGCCTGGACTTATCCACTGATCCCAGCATCCAGTTGGAATTTCCCACATATGTTCAAATTAACTAACTGGATTTGCTCTAATTTGATGCCTAATTTATATGTGTGCAGGACTAGATTAGCATGTTCCCAGGGTATAAAAGCCCAGCTCCAGATAACAACAACAACAACAATAAATAAATAACAACAATAAATAAATAAATAAATAAATAAACAAATAAATAAACCTAATTGACAACTTATTTTTGAGAGCCTTCACTCCATCCATGCCACAAGGAGCTGCTATGATACCTGTCAATCAAACTCTTAGTCTGAAAACAAAAATGCTCTCCTGATCATGAGATTAGAACCTAACATCTGAGTGGAGGCCTAAAGTTCCAGTCAGGCCGAGGACCATCCCTAGAAAGGCAGGCTCACCTTAAGCCATGCGGAAGGGATGGGTGGTATAATTAGTCCTTTAATAAAATAATGTCCTCTTCCTTCCCTGAGTCCCCATCCGTACAGCAGAAGCTTCCTGGCCACAGCCATGTAAAGCCGTAAGTCTGCCTACTCACAATTGTGTGCTTTCTTCTCTTTCCTAAGCCAACCTGAACCAGAAGGAATAAGGGTCAAGAATGATGGCGTAGTGAGTGGGAGGATCAAGAACAGCAAGTGGAGAAGACAAGATATAAAGAAGGCAAAAGCAATAACTGGAACTGGAAGGTCTTGCATAAGCTGGTGCCGTAGGCTAGGTGAGCTTATTAAGAAGTATAGCATCTTATAGACTATTAGCAGGGTAGGTAGCACACTGGTCAAGGTCAGTTATAGAGACGAGTCAATGTGGGCAAAGCGAACATAGGAGAGCTCAGACACAGCAGCCTTATGACTGATAACCACAGCCCAGAGGGAAGAGGCAGGTCCCAGAAGCTGAAGTTTGACTCCCCTGAGGCACTGGCTCCAGTATCAGACTGGCCTTGTGAAATCGGTTCCTAGACAAGGACACAGAGTTTAAAGTTCCCTTAGTCCTTCCATCAGGGCCTCTGAGAAAGCCCTGCATTGATCTAGCTCCCCACACTAAGTATGCTTTCCTTGACCATTTGGGCTTTCCCCCCACCCCAGTATCTTGGGCTTCTTTGCTCTAAAGCCTCCATACTGGCCATGTGGCTGCTTGCTAGCCATACATCTCCGTGAAGCTCATCTAGCACAGCCTTTTCTCCTCTGGGCGGCGGCTGCAGTTTTTCTTTGAAATGCTAATAAAATTATCCTTGAGTTTCCTTTTGGGTTCATTCTTAAATGAGTCCAATAATCCCCAAAGGGGCCCTAATTTTCCCTGTATCAAAACTTCTCCAGAAGAAGAAGAAGAAGAAGAAGAAGAAGAAGAAGAAGAAGAAGAAGAAGAAGAAGAAGAAGAAGAAGAAGAAGAAGAAGAAGAAGAAGAAGGGAGGAGGAGGAGGAGGAGGAGGGAGGAGGAAGAGGAGGAGGGAGGAGGACACAAAGCTGGGGTGGGTAGGGAAAGAGGGATGGATCTGGGAGGAGTGGGGGTAGGGGTGGATGTGATCAAAATACATTCTAAGAAATCCTCAAACAGACCAAATGGAGCAAAATCAACCCTTTCTTTCTTTTTTTCTTTCTTTCTTTTTTCCTTATTCTACTGGCCTTGTTGTTAATTTTTCATAGTCTGGGACAATGAACTGAAGCCACTGGTTTGGGGTGGCTTTGGTGGCCCTTGAATTTCTGGGACTGTAGTACCCCAAGCTTAGTCTACCAAGAGCCATGAAAGGCTCAGTTGTACTCAAAGAAGCCCACAAGATGCTTAGCACTTTCCCAGGTTCAGTCCACTGCTTTCATGACTCCTAGATCTAAAGTATCACTCTCCTCTGAATGTGGCAGTTGCTGCACAGAATGGCAGCTGAGATCCATGACAGCTCAGTGCAGTGCAGCAGCAGGCACACAGGGCCCTAATGTTATCAAGTGGCACCGGAGGGCCCTGCTGGTGATGCACTCTCATGCTGCCCACCGCAGCCTCTCTGTTTCTGATTCGCAGCCTCACCTCTCCTCCTCCTCTACTTCTTCTGTTCTGCTATCTCTCTTCTTTGCTTGGCTGTTTCACATTCCCTGCTTGTGCTCGGGTGAGCACAGGAGCTAAAAGTACTGCTGATCAGGAATCATGATATTGGTTGTTAACTTGACTGGGGCCAGAGTCAACTAAGAGCATGCCTCTGTGCAGGTCTGTGAGGACATTTCCAGGAAGTATTAACTTGCAGGGAGCAGGAGTGTCTGCCAGAATAGAGATGGCTCACACAGGGGTTCCAGGGAACAGTAGAGGTTGTTTGGCCTTTGCAGGGTATAGACAGCTATTGTTTGACTAGCTGGCTTTTATTGCATAAGTCAATCTAATAAATCTGCTTCCATGATATATATTTCTTATGTGGGTTCGCTGGTAGATAAGAAGTGCCCAGCAGAGTCTCATTACACTCCTCTCATTTGTCCAGGACAAAGACCATCCATGTGTTTTTAAGACTCTTACCTGCAACTTGAAAACCTTCGAATTGGGCAGGAGAACAGCTACCACCAATTAATAAGAGTGGGCATGCAAGAGGAGATGTGTGGGCAATCTCTGGGGAATTTTTTGCTCCTGACAGTGGAAAGTATTTACTTAAGCATTGTTAGTAAACTAACAAATGAAAGGTTTTCTTTTCCTTCCTTCCTTCCTTCCTTCCTTCCTTCCTTCCTTCCTTCCTTCCTCTCTCTCTCTCTCTCTCTCTCTCTCTCTCTCTCTCTCTCTCTCTC
>OU015755.1:33718588-33729353 GCA_907169655.1 Acomys percivali | reverse complement strand
ACACACACACACACACACACACACACACACACACACACACACACACAGAAAAAAAAAACAGCCTGAGTTTTTAATCAGCCTCAGTTATTTCAAGGCCAGACATTGGAACCACCCAATCAATATCAATGCTTTTCCAACACGAAGAAGCCTACAGATCCCATAAGACTTTTGTTTAAACACAAATTCTGAATGAGAGGCCTGAAACAGGGCCAAAGATCTGCTGGGACAGTTAGCTGGTCTGTGAACCAGACCTGAAACATCAAAACTCCTGTAGACAACCATATGTAAGAGTGGTATTGATTTCATCAGAAGTCTTAGAAGGGGTAATTTGCACGTAACAAAAGGGGCACCATTGAAAATGTAGGCAATTCCTCTTCATCTTGGGTTAGCGTAGGTCACTTTGTGGGAAGTTCCATGACTGACACAGCATCTCTCACGCTTTATTTCTATAAGCTTCCCGTACAACTGCAACCCCAGTAATCCCTGCTGGTGGGATCTAAGCTGGCCATTGCAGAGATGGGGAGAGGATCAGTTCCCTTTATGAGCGAAGGCAATCTGGAGTGAGAGCAGAGCTTTCAACATGTTTATGCGTTGCACCAAGCATCCCTGGATAGGGAGCAAACAGCAGGGAAACTCATATGGCTCACTTCCTGGTAGACATTTGTCACATGTCATAAGGCCACGAATAAGAGGCTCCTGGGAGTGCATGACAAATGTGCTCCATACTGCTGGATTTGTTTCTCCTATGATCTTATAAGCCTCAGCTTCTAGCTGTATAATAATCATTCTAATACTAATATCATTAAGCTTTGGAGGGAATTGCTATTTGACATAAAACATGAGGGTTTTTTATCATTGTTTTGTTTTTTGTAAAATAAAACAGACATCATTTCAGGATTTCAATCCTCCATAAATGCCAATAGCTAGAAATGGCAAGAAATGACTTGCGATTGACAATATAACACTGCTAAGGTCTTTGTTTGAAGGGATACTTGGTTTTTACTTTGTTTTGTTTTGTTTGTAATGCTTGAGTGTTTGTTTTTAAGTTAAAATAGAAATACTATATGTACTAATTTAAATTTCCACCTGAATGAACAATGATGTACAAATGAAGAAACTTAAATATGATCTAAGAGGTTTCTCCTAGGACAGCAGTGATAGGTGTTGTTGGTTAATGTGTGTGTAGAAATTCTGGCATCTCAAGCTCTATATCCGGGGAATGAAGAGTTTTTTTATATTCTTCTCAGGAAACTGATGTAAAAGTAACTTTTATTCACCTGATTTAATTGTCGTCTCAGAAGTTTACTACTTCTGTCCCCTAATCTAGCCTAATCCAGCACCAACTAGAGCTCAGAGATCAGCATGCCTCTGTCTCCTGAGTGCTGGGATTAAAGGGATGTCCCTAAGTTTTTCTTTACCTGAAGCTTACTCTGTATCAGGCTGGCCTCCTTGAACTTAGAGATCTGCTTGCTACTGTCTCCTGGGATTAAAGGCATGTCTGTACTCCAGCTGGACCACACAGACTTAAAGTCATCTCTGGCCAAAGCAACCATGTTCTGAATTAAAGTTCCTTTACAAACTGAGGTTGCTCCTGTTTGTCATTACACCAAAACTCAACAGGACTGCCTTCAGGGAAACTAAGCCATAGTAATGACTGAGGGATATATTAATTAACTTTGTTCTCTGTAACATTAAAGTCCATTGGTCTCTTTTGCTGTTTCAATGCCTCTTTTTTTCTTTATTCATGTTATGTGTATGAGTGTTTGCTTGCATGTATGCATGTGCACCAAAGAGTTCCAGGGCACTGGAGTTACAGATGGTTGTGAGTCTCTCAATAGATGTATGAACTGAACAGGATTCTGGCAAGAACATTATACACTCTTAACCATCTGAACTTTCTCTCCAGCCCATCATGTATATTTTTGTTATATTTAAGACATATTTCGTAGTTATAAAGATTTTCCAAATGTTGGTGTATTTCATTACATACTGTGAAAAATAATACCACGCATTCATTAACATCCCCACCAATCTCATCAGAAAAACCTTTGCATATTACTGGAATGCTATCAAGCTCACAGTGACATATACAAATTTTCCAAAATTCAAATTCTCACTTGAAAATTCAAACCTTACCATTGCAATAAATGCTGCCAGCTGTTTTTTCTGGAGTAGACAAGACTAGTTTCAAGTTATTTTATTTTTTTATATTGGTCAAATATTTTTTAATTAGAAATAGATTTTATTTAATCTAATTATGCAAAGTAATATTTCTTTATAAGTCTTTAAATGATTTTTCTTTCATTAATTTATTTAATCACTTTGCAGCCTGATCCCAGCCTTTTCCTTCCTCTCCTCCCAGTCCCACCCTCACACCCCTGTTCTCTCATTCCCCTCTCTTATTCTCCTCAGAGAAGAGGAGGCCCCAGTGGGTACCAACCCACCCTGGCAAGTTAAGTCACAGTAGGATTAAGCTATTAAGCTCATTCTCTTCCACTGAGGCCAGACAAGGCAGCCCGGCTAGAGGAAAGGGATCCAAAGTCAGGCAATAGAGTCAGAGACAGCCTCTACACCAATTATTAGGAAACCCACATGATGACCAAGCTACACATGTGTAGGGGACATAGGTTTGGCCTACTTATACTCTTTGGTTGGTGACTCAGTCTCTGTGAACCACCATCAGGACAGGTTAGTTGACTCTGTAGGTCTTCTTGTGGTAATATTAACCCCTCTGGCTCCCTCAATCCTTCCTCCAACTCTTCTCCAAGCCTCCCTGAGCTCCGCCTGTTGTTTCGCTGTGGGTCTCTGTACCTGTTTCCATCAAGTGCTGAATGAGGCACTCTGAGATCTACAGTGACATCACCACATGCTACCCCTTCTGGAGGAACCGATGCTCATAAAGAAGCCAAGAATTTGTACATCTGTTCACTCATTTTTTAAAAGTATACATTGCACAGCTTTAATGTGAAAAACCATTGTGTATGTATTGTAAGCATTACATAAGACCTTCACATTTTCCCGGTGCCAGGTATTGAGGTGGTATAGCTCATATAAATGTTTTTCCTAAAAGATCACTAGAAGCAAACACTCGAGAAACAGCTAAATGCAAACAACCTTTGCATCTCGTAAGGCATAGTCTTTGGCTATTGTAGACAGTGGTTGCATAAGAGCTCAAACTAAGGAGATGTACTAATATAGACTTACACCAGCACAGCACAATGTGAGTAGAGATGCACAGAAAGTATAATTGGACTTGGACTAGTTTTAGGGTGAGATGAATTACCAGGATGGGTGAAGTCAGAAAAATTACATTCTAAAGCCAGAAGGCATGGAGCTCAAAATTGAGAGGGAAGTTCTATATCTATCTTGTTACATAGTGCCTAATGACATATTGTTAACAAAAAAATCCAAAATCTTTTCCTCTCACTCATCCTAAATGTGAGTTCTTCCCTACAACGATGTGATTATTCTCATGTCTTGGACATTTTGATTTATTCCACTTAATCATAGTGATTTTATTCAAGCTGCTTTCTACCAAGATATCTCTCTCCCGTTTCTCACCTCCTACTCAACAAGGAGTTTCTTTTTCTTTTCTACCCCTTCTCCAAGATACAGATCAAGAATTATGCCACACATTAAACCTTCTCCGAAATCTTGTATCTCACCATGTCACTCCTCTCTGAGTTCCTAGAACATTATAATGACGTATAATATGTACATCATTAAGTTAAAAAAATATTCATGGTCTTTTGCTCCTATTTAGCTCTCACATGCCATGTCATATCATCACATCTCCAGAATGTAGCTAGTTAGCTCGTCTTTCTCAGTCCCTGATATAAAACTAAGCATACGCATAACTAGCGCTACATACAAACTTGTAAGATTTAATGGGATTTCTCAAAGTTATGAAAATTCAGATGACATCGCATCAGCCAACAATGATGGGAAAGTCTCAGTTAGCAACAAAAATGTCACCAGTTACCAAAGTGACCCTTAGACCACATGATGACCAAATCCGCCAGAAAGCTCTTATTACTAACTTAGACAGTTCTCTCAAAATGCTGAGCATAGGCCTTCTTGTTTTTTACAGCATAGTTTTGTTAAGCATACCCAGTAGGATTTTCTGTACTATGCATCCCCCCTGGTTCATAAATCTGTGTTACACTGATAGGCATATGGTGGTAAATAATTAATAATTATATTTCCCATTTTGTTGTGATGAGTCTGGTTATGTCTGAAACTATTTTTTCCATCCTTACAGAATTATTTTCCATTCACCACTACAGTAGTAAATAAACAAAGATGTTGCATTGTTGTTAGGGCACTTTTACACATGAAATTGGTTTTACAGTTTTGAGTTGCTTCTATCAGATTTTTTAAAAAGTGACAGTACATAGACAATGAATGTGGCAATGCAATATTACAAAAATATTACATCTCTTACCTTCTAAGAGACTGGAATGTTTTCTGGGCTGTGTTCTGGATACTGCTTCTGACTTTGAGGTACCCAGACAACATTGTGAACCTATTCTGGTTCAGGGCAAGTGAGTTAGCAGGATTTCTGTCAGGTGATGAGTGCAGGGGGTGGGGGAACCCTTCTCCTAGATGGTTTTCGTGAAACCACTCTTCTTTATTGGGGGTCATAAGGACTATATAAACTTTGCGGAGGTGGGGAGGTGTTTTCAGGTGAATGTACATTATTGGCTGGAGATAAGCTGCTGAGAATGCTTCATTTGCATGGAGAATTCCAGGTGCTAGTTGGAAATGTCCTTATAAGGAAATCGGAAGTTTAAACCTGAAACATGGGCACCAGGCTACCTGACTACCTCAAGGATGGTAAGAGGTGGGGGTTGCAAGGCAACATGCACCAAGCACCAAGGCATTTAGGCCCAGAATAGGGAGGGAGCGATCCTTACTCCTACAGGTCTCTCAATGAGATATTTTGGCATTTGGACACATCTTGACTTCATTCTTGCTCCAGGCTGGCTCCCCCAGTCCCAGAGCTCACTTGTCCCACATGGGACCTCCATAGTCAGAGATAATAAACACACCTTGAGGTCACCTATGACTTAAGATAGCTACCCTACTATGTACTCAAACCGTTTAACCTGCTTTCAAGAGATGAATGTAATGATCGATCTTACTTGCCTTGGATTTCCCATATAATCAACTTTTACAACCTATTAATGCATAACTGTAATCCTAAGTTATGTACTGCTCAATGTCCCTGACTCAGAACAATGCATATGTGTCATTTGTTGAAAACAGCAAAAACAGCAAAGGTTGAAAGCAAGCTTATAAACATTAATATCTACCATAAATGTTTAACACAATCATGTATATTGCTTGATAAACAATGATGTTTGTAGTACTGTTTGTTATACAGATCAGCTGGGGTGAGTTGTGGCCTGTGATTTAATTCATTGTAAAACTCTGTTAAAGAGTTCTATGAAGTAGCCCACTCCTTTCTCATGTGATGCTGTCTGTGTCACCCAGTAAGAAAGTTCAACAGTGCCAGTCTACTCATTCTTCTTGGATCATCCTGATGTTATCTATCCCATTCTAATTATTTCTTACATGATGAAGAAGCAAAGATTTTAGAGGCAAAGATACATTTCATTGAGTATCCTATACTAAATGGTCATTTGGGGTAACATACTTAATTTTAACATAATCAATTTTTATAAACAGATATCATCCTAAATATTAAGTTGGGTTAGTTACTGCATAAATGAAAGACCCAAAGATGATATTGTTGGACCCTAGAGTCCACCCGGGTCGGGGGTCGTCGCGAGAGACCACTCGAGAACCACAGTGTTGATGCAAAGGCACAAGGTTTACCTCTGATGCGCGTCAGGGCCTCCCCCCCCCCCACTCTCTCGAGAGGGAGGGAGGGGGCGCACACCGAGTCTCTGTAACAGTGACTTTTTAAAGGCTAAAACCACAAAGGTTAGGAGGGGCCATGTGCCCTATGTTAGGATTGGCTCTGGTGGTCGCTAAGGGTGCTTGTCTAATTATTATTGGCTATTGCAGGGAGGGGTGTTGGGGAGTTTCCAGAGAATTTCCAGATGGTAATTGTTTACCTTAGTTGAACTTGTTTATCTCGGTTGGCTAATTTGATCTCAGAAACTGAAGCTGAGCTGGCCTTCAATTCTTTTTGATTCTTTTTGGGTCATTTTCCCAAGCTTGCCTGGGTCACATTCCCAGGCTGGCTGAGAGAGAGAGAGGGCCTTACAATATGTTTTCAAAATCAAAACAACATGAAATTAATATCACCTTTATAATTACCTTCAAGGGAAAAGTAGCTTTCTAACAAAGCCTCAGAGTATAGAAACCACTCATAAGGGCAAGCCCACATGAGTAGATGGCCAACACCAAACCAACTCAATGGCACTCTTGGATTTTCTGTGTTTTTGTCTCACGATGCTTTGTCTTGGCTTTGCTCCCTTCTTTCCAGTCTTTTGATTATATATATTATGGTTTATGACTCCATGTCTTTATGGGATTTTTCACACACATGTGTGAACATGTATGTCTCAGAGACTATATGTGTTTCTTGTGCTTTTTCTTTGGTTCATTTTGTTTCTGTTCGTTTGTTTGCTTTATCCTATTCAGATTTGTTTGTTTCTATTTTATCTCACTTTTTATCTTTTCTTAGCTGCCTGTTGCTTTTCTGATGAGAGGAGGGGTTTAGATTTGGGTGGGTGAGGAGAGCCTGGGAAGAGTTAGGAGAGGAGGGACTTTAATTAGAATATATTGTACAAAAATCTATTTTTAATTTTAAAAAAGTAAAATTACCTTCAAAGCTCAAGTAATTGAGCTAGTTATTTCCTCCAGATGAAGCAGCCACATTGCCCTTTAAGACTAATCCTAAATCTCCATGATCTCATCATACATCATTGACCATAAGACTAAGTTGAAACACAGGAATTTAGTGACTAAATTGCCACTGTCAGCTAAATTGACAAAAGAGAACTTACAGCATCAACCACAGACCCCAGTTACTTGTCTGGTGTGTTGTTTGAGGGCTGGAAGGAATCACAAGTGTCAAAGATCCACCCAGAATACCCCGAGAATGGCTTTCCTGAGGCACTGAATGCTGTCAGCTGATTTTGTGAACTATATTGAACAATCCATTTGATCAGAATTGTCTGTTCAGGTTGAGTTAGGATTGTTGTAATTCTCTACTAGTTATGAAGACTTCTGCCACCACTCCTGAAATACTGTGTTAACCTTCAATATGCTTCTTTTTGTGTGGGATTCTGTCTCATGTCTCATATGCTGACTTCAGACATATTGTAGCCAAGGGAAACCTGCACTCCTAACCCTCCTGCCTCTGGTTTCCGAGCACTGGGATGGGAGTCAAGTGCCACCATGCTCAGCTCTTTAGTACATATCTAACTGAAGTGTATTGCCCTAAAAAGCCACTAAACATGAGATGCCAAATGAAGCTGTCTCTCTTCAGAGACATTTCCTTCTCTTTTATCCATTAAGAAAGAAAGTTTGAAGACAGAATATGAATGATGCCAGGCTAATCTTCACATTCCTACAAAGGTGATATCAATGTCACCATCTAACAGATAACATTGGAGACCAATGAAATTGAGCAATCTGTAGCCAGCCACACAGCTAAAGGCAGAGAAGGCAGGAATTGAATTGAAGCTCAATGCCGCCCCCTTCACCCCCAATTTCCAGATTTGTGCTCACAAGTGCAGGCTATGCAACCTCACTCTTTTTGTTATTCATGTTCTGCCAATTTATGAAGAGGGCTTGAAGGAACTTCCCAACTGAATAAATAAATATAGTACAATCATTAAAATAATGACAGATGCAAAGTATTCAGGGAACAGAGACAATTAAGTCAATGGAAATAATTAGAATAATTTCCCAGGCAGCCTTCAGAGAAAAAGAACGCAAACATGGTACTGACTTCCTTACCTAATAATAAATAAATAAAAGAATAAAAGAGCAATGAGTTGAGCTAGGTCGGGTTTCCTTAAGGAATGTTCATGATTCAAGATAGGGCTTTGAACTAAATGCCTTCTTTATGCAGAGTTACAAATAATGGATTTTTTTTTTTTTTTCGTGATAAGCACTAAGATCAGTGCTCAAAACCAGAGAGGGGCTGGGCATGATGGCAACACCTTTAATCCTAGCACTCGGGAGGCAGAGGCAGGCATATCCCTGGGAGACTGAGGACAGCCTGATCTACACAGGAAATTACAGACCAGCCAGGGTTACAATAGTAAGATCCTGCCTCAAAAACAAAAATAAACACAAACAAAAAAGCCACTAGAGATATAACGCTAAGTCAAATTCTGTACAAGAATATATATCTTTAATGCTTGTTAGAAATCTAGTGTAATATTGCCTACAGTGATTATTTTAAATGTCTCTTGGATAGAATCTTCACTCTGTCATTAAAATATTAGCTGTTACAAGAACAGATCTACCAGCATAGGAATCCAGTTCCACTTAACACCAAGATATTAAATACTTAGAAGTGAACTTGGTGAAATGCAGCCTTTATATCTAGATGCTTAAAACTATACAAAATCTAAGAGAAATTAACGAAGTCTAAATGGATGTAGAGAGAGAAAACGTGTGTCTGGGATGGAAGACTCCATCATCAAATATCCATGCAAGGTTAGAGAGATGGCTCAGCACTTGATCCTCTTGCAGGGGACCCAGTTCAATTCCCAGGCCCCAGTGACAGCTCTCAACCCTCCCCAGGTCCAGTTGCAGAGGATCTTATGATCTGATGGCCGTGGAGGCACCTGGTACAAATGCAGTACACATACATACATACATACATACATACATACATACATACACACACACACACATTTTTCATATACATAAATTCTTCCAATTTGAGTTTAAATTAGATTCAATGAATCTCTGATAACTTCTTCACTTTATTATAGAAATTGATGCCTCAATTCTTAAATTTATGTAAAAATATATAAACCCGAGAGCAATTGGAGGTTTTTCACTGTATGATTTCAAGACTTTATATCCAAGTCTACTGATCTCCACAAGCCGACTCACCTAGATATGTATGAGTCTCTTTTATATAAGCACAACGTTAACTCAACAGAGAAAATAGAGCCACCTCAACCAGTGATGTCAGAACAACTCAGTTTTAATAGGGGGAAGTCTCAATTTTTATGTCCTACTATGTATAAAAACTACCTTGAGGTGGTCCACAGACCTAAATGTTAAAGCTAAAACTAATACTCCTGGAAGCAAACAGGAAAGTCCTTTGGTAAGCAAAGATTTCTCACCTAATACATAGGAGAGAGCCAACATCACTGGACAGCTGCTAACAATTTCATTAAGCAGTATGTCTGGGGATGTCTTAAGAATAGTTCCGCAGTCCACAGCCCACAGAGCCCAAGTAAAAAGGAGGTCTTTATGAGGAACACATGGGTCTCCTTGAAAGGGCAAATAGAATAGATTTTTGGATGGACTAGGGGTTGGTGGGGATGAGAATAGGAGAAAACAGGTTGGGGAAGGGAGGATGCAGGGGTAGAGAGTACAGGGAAAGGTACCTGGAATGGGGGCAGGGGTAGCATTTAGAGCATGGTGTGGGAAACTACTGCAATGGAAACTTCCTGGAGGGTGACCCTAGTGAGGACTTGTAGTAATAGAGGATACAGAGCCTGAACCAGCCATCTTCTGTAACCAGGCAAGGCTTCCAGCAGTGGGACTAGGACACCAAAACCAGCCACAAAACTTTCAACCCACACCTGTCCTGCCTGCAAGATGTCCTGGCTCAATGGTGGCTCGGAGTTTATGAGACTAGACAACCGATGACTGCTCTAACTTGAGGCCCAAGCCATGAGAGGGAGCCCATGACCGACACTGCCTGGATGGCCAGGAACCAGAAGCCGAATGGCTCAGAGAACTAGAGTAGCACCAAACACGATTTGCCAAAAAAAAAAAAAAAGGGCAATGAACTGATGATATGTTGCTATTGTCATAGAATATAAACATTGGAGTCTATCCCAATCGTCGTCATCATCAGAGATGTTTCCCCTGGCAGCTGATGGGAGCATATGCAGAAACCCACACCCAAACATTAAGCAGAGCTCAGGGTATGATGACTGAAAAAATAAGATGCCAGGAAACAGATATGATATGAGGAAGTTTATTTGTAGAAGCATATGGGAGAGCTGGAAATTGGGTGGGACACCCCAAAAGGAGAGAGAGAGAGACATAGAGAATGAGAGAGACAGACAAACAGAGAGAACAAGACAGAGGAAGAGAACGGAAGAGGAGCAAGGGAAGGAGAAACAGGTAAGAGGGTCACCAATTTCAAATATGAAACATGAGCCAGACAACAGAGACGACATGGAGAAGTTTATTATATGAGCATGAAAGAGCAGGGAAGTGGGAGGGGCACGAGAGAGAGAGAGAGAGAGAGACAGAGAGAGACAGAGAGACAGAGAGACAGAGAGAGAAAGGGTTGGAAGAAGGAATAGAGAAAGACAGTTGGGTTTGCTCTTTTATATAATCCTGGGCAGCAGCCCACTTAGTGACAGACAGGTAATGACATCATAGGTTGCTAGGCAGACTGAGGCCAGTATGCTAACATTCCTCCATTTCCTTATAATTAAAAAGTGAGGACATTGGGTTGTCTTTCATGCAAGGTAGGTTAAAGCATATAAATGTAGGTTCATTGGAAGCAGCTCTTGGCTGCCATGTAAGAGGGAAGAGAGAGAGAGAGAGAGAGAGAGAGAGAGAGAGAGAGAGAGAGAGA
>OU015755.1:33698893-33711585 GCA_907169655.1 Acomys percivali | reverse complement strand
ACACTGGCCTCTTCTGAGTTATGGCTTCTGACCATGGCAAGCTCAGCTTTACATACTGCATTTAGAACAGTCACAGATTTGAGTAATATGCACTTGTTGAAGTGGAAAAGAAAAGTATGTTCACTTTGAAAAAAAATTCATATCATGTTTACCCTCCTTTGCTGTAAATTCAAACATTTGAAATGGGGTGCTTTTTTTGTTCACAAGCCACCTTGTTTTGAGTAGGTTATACCCTTGGGATGCTCAGCTTCCTGAATTACCTTCAAGGTCTTTGTTATACTCAAGGGCTGGTGATGGCTGAGTGACAGGAGAGCTGACAGTTCTATTAGCTGGAGGAGAAGGACAGGTCAATCAGGTCTTCTCTCATCTCTAGGTAACAAGCCAGGCTTCTGAAAGGAACCCAGATTCTAGCAGGGTGTGACACCAAGATGCAAAGTCTCCTTACAGCCTGAAGTGGGCTCTTCTGGGCTGCTTTTGCCTCTAAGGTCCTCCGCCATCCCCTTGAAACAGAAAGCATTCATCCTTCTATTCCAAGCACACTTCCTGCTGGCTTTTTGGTAGCTCCTGGTACAGAATATAGAAATATAGACTGAGAAGGAGAAAACAATTCTCTGGACTCCAAAGCAGCAGAAATGTGAGCTTTGTTCTCCACCAACTGGACCCTTGCTGAAAGGAAAAGGTACCGGGAAGGGTATTGAGGGAAGACAAGACCCTTTGATTTCAATCTTTAGAGATCAGAGAAGTCATTTTTAAATAATTTGCACCCCCCCCCCAAAAAAAAAATCTCACAGGACTAAAGAAATGAGAAAACGAAGGGGACAAAAGGAAAGAAATTTCATCCAGGAGCAAACCATTCATTTATGATCTCATGTCAAAGGACAATTTATATGATGGCGGTATGTTCAATAGAAGGTAGTTAGTTTGACATATTATTTCACAGCATCTCCTAGGTAGAAATGTATTGGAGCACGTAGCGCCCAGCTGCTAGCCCGGATCCACATGATACTACTATATTTGGCTTCCACTTCTTGTGATCATGATGCAGCAAAGTGTTAGTAGTTGGTTGGTTTGGTTTTAGGGTTTGAGCTTGTAGTGCTTTGCGGTGCTGGGATCAAACCCATGGCGTTGTACATGGCAAACACATGCTCCACTACTGCATGCTACACCTCCAACTTAAAACATTTGTTCAAGTTTCAAATAGATGGGCTCTGAAGCAATCACTGTGTGAACGTGCACTGGAACTCTCAAAGATGGTGTGATAAAAAAAAAAAAAACAAGCGTGGCGTTTTTTCATACATCTTTCAATCAGAGAGATGGGCTTCACTGATGCTTTCTATCTGTAGATCTTGAGAAAATGATGCTCATGGCACCACAGCTCTGCCTTCTTTGGATCTGGGATGTGCCTCAAAGACTTGTGTATTAAAGGTTTATTCCTTCAGCTGTTGATGTTATTGGCAGTTGGGACCAGTTGGAGGTCACTGAAAGGAACAGGGTGTCTCTGCCCATTGCTTCCCCCTTTCTGCTACCTGTCTCCTCTTAGGTAAGCTGCCTTGCTCCACCACATGCTCCATGCCATCATGTTCTTCCTTATTACTGGCCCAGATGTCATCCTGCCAGCTCTGATGACAGACTTAAACCATGCGTCAAAGGAAATCTAGCCCTTGAGGTTATGTTTCTCAGGAATTCTTTCATAGTTATGAAAAGACTAACACAAAGTCATAATATGATTATAGAGTTGCCACAGGAGTTAAATTCTCCCTCCCCTCTTTCCTCCTCCTCCTCTCTCTCTGTCTCTACCCCAACTCTGTGTGTGTGTATGTATGTATGTATGTATGTATGTATGTATGTATGTATGTGTAAGACTTTAGCATCAATAAGTAGAAGAATAATTGACTGAACATTATCATTAAGCATTCCATATAGAGATGATAAAATTGGTTGCAACTTGTCAAAGAATGTGATTTCTAAATAATAGCTTTCTTTGTAAGCATGTGAGTTTATGGATATGTGTGCATGCACGTGTGTGTAAATGCACGCAGAAACCAGAAGAGGCCTACTTCAGGTGGTATTCCTCAGGCACCACCCCCCTTAGTGTTTGCTTTTGTTTTGTTTTGTTTTGTTTTCTGTTTGGGGGTTGTGTTATTGTTGTTTTGGGTTTTTGTTTTTGATGCTTGTGTGTTTGTTTGTTTGTTTGTTTGTTTGTTTTTAATGCAGTTTTCTGGCCTCTTAGGCTGGACTGGCTGGATAAGAAGCTCCAAGGATCCTTCTGCCTCCATCTCTCTAGGCCTGGGATTACAAGTACCCAGGACCATGCGCAGCTTTTTGGCCAAGTGCTTGAGATAGGACTCAGGACGCCATGCTCGCATGGAAAGCACTGTACAAGTTGGGCCATCTCCACAGCCATCTTTGTAAACATGTCAAAGGGTCATATGTGTATAAGGGCTAACAACTGAGCCTAGAAACACCCGCTCACAAGAACTGATCTGTGCAACAACAACCAAAAGATACAAAATAAGAGGAATGGATTTTGACTGGCTGCTTCATTATACTTTGTATATTTGGGTATTATATTTCTTATGACCTTTAACTAAGCTATGTATATTTTAAATGCTCCTTTAGACACATCTCTCTATATAATTGCAAATAATCAAGCTACATCAAGCATCTTGAAGTTTATAAAGACAAATTATTCCTAACTCAGAAACTAAAGGGTTGTAGGAATGGAAAATTAAGCTACAAGGTGGTCTTTAAGTAACATTTTATAATTTATTAACTTTATTTTATGTGTTTAGGTGTTTTGCCTTTATGTATGTCTATTTACCACATGCATGCAGTGACCAAGGAGACCAGAAGAGAGGAATGGATCCCCCAACAACTGGAGTTACAGTGTTGTGAGTTGCCAAATGCATGCTGGGAATTTTATCTGGGTCCTCTGAAAGAGCAGCCAGTTCTCTTAACTGGCTGTACCACTGCTCCAGCCTCATAGCTGACCTTCTTAAATTAGTTCCTATAGCATCATTTAGTGTGGCAAATTCCAAGAAATCTGTCTATAATTGCCAGAATGTGGAGATTTTTTGAAGGTCACTTTTATAGATCTAAAAACTTCCAGGCCTTTGCTAACTTGCCAGTTGCCAAGGAGTGGGTCCCTTTTCACATGGGCTAAACATGTAATTTTGCAGTTCTCAGCAACAACAAAAAAATACATAGCTGGGTGGTAATGTCCACAGGTCCTCAAGAACAGCACTGTAAATGGAGTTTATTATTTTATTACCAATAAGAAGTTCTTGGGTTTCACCTTCACTGTTCTGCAGAGTTAAATGTCTTAAAGTAACAAAGTTTAAATGACCCTTGAGCTCCCTGACAAGGGTGTGACTTGAAAGGTCCTTTGCCTACTCTTGGGAATCTTTTCCTTCTATTGATTTGCCTTGTCCGGCCTCAATATGAGGGCTTTTACCTTTTCTTTTTGTATCTTGCCTTGTCCTGTTTCGCTGTCTCTTTTCTGAAAATGGAAGTGCGTGGGGAGGGGGGGAATCTGAGGGAGAGGGGAGGTCAGGGGTAGCTGGGAGGAGTCGTGGGGGTGGGGGAGGAAAAACTGTGGTCAGGATGTATTGTATGAGAGATGGACCTATTTTCAATTAAAATAGAAATTTAAAGTAAAGGTGGACTTGCTGGCAGGCACATTTTCCACCCCTGGGTGATTCTGATCCTATCAAGTGAGGATATGAACTAACAAAACTGAGATGGATGAAGAAGGAAAAGCACAAAGGAAGTGAGACATGAAAGGAAGGAAAGAAAAATAGGAAAAGCATAGTTTCCAAAGCAGCAACTGGGCAAATCTGTGTTATTCTTCAACTGCTTACTCTGGTGTCCCGTATTTGGCCATGTCCCCTTGATGGGGAGGCCCGGTGGCACTCAGAGGAAGGATAGCAGACTACCAAGAAGAGACTTGATACCCTAGCATCATATACAGGGGGAGAAGGTCCCCCTCAGTCACAGTCATAGGGGAGGGGGAGGGGGTGAAAGCGGGACGGACAGAGGGAGAAGTGGAAGGATGCATGGGATGGGATAGCAATTGAGATGTAATATGAATGATTTCATTTTTCAATTAAAATAAATAAATAAAATTCAAGAACTTCAGAACTATGTTCTCAGTGAATTATGGTAAATAAAAAGACAAGGGAATCTCTACGAAATTAAGTATTTTTAACTGTGGTATGAGGAGGTAATATTTTAGGCAACTGCTTTCAAATTGCATGATAAATACAGGTTCGTGTCATATTTTAATCTCAAAATTGGCTACCCAGACCTGCCACATACGTGGCAGACCCTGGCAGACCCAGGCCACGCTGGCACAACAGCACCTCTGATAAGGTGACAGAAGGCAAGAGGACAGGATTGGGAAACTAATGGCGTTTCTCATCTAGTTTGCCCTTTTGAAAATAAAGGAGATTCATCTATTTGGCAAGAGTAAACCCTAGAAGTAAGATTCATCTCTCTTGGTTTTTACATAGATAAGTGATCACATTCTTTCCTTTTTATACAATATTAAAACTGTATGTTCTCCTATTAAAAACTCTAAGGTAAATAAGTACAAGCAAAGATCGGTGTTTGTCTTTCCAGATCACACTTTCCGTAGGCGCTAACAACTAATAGGTGGTAATTGGGTAGTTACAGAGGATAATCATTAAATGAAGACAAATGGACTTAGGATGAGAGATGAGGCGCAGCAACAGAGAGCTGGCCTAATACATATGAGACCCGGGATTGATCCCCAGTACACACACACACACACACACACACACACACACACACACACACACACTGTGTTTAGATAAACTGTTTTCAAAATCTACTGCTTAAAATATAATTCAGTACAGTAAAGACTCTCATAGAATAAGACCCAGGGTGTCTGTCAATTAACATTATAATATAATGAGATTCATTACATGCACATTTATTCAAATAAATGTGAAATCAAAGTATTGTATGTCTAAAGAACAGTAAACAGCAAATAGTCAAGGTTTCTGATGACTCCTGTCATAAATTTTGCATCATTGAATAGTGTCTAAAATACGGTGGGTACAAAGAAATAATTCTGTGAGTCCAAAGTGGGAAAGGACATGGGGCTATCTCTATAATACACTTGACTTTTGAATTAAAAAAATGCACAAGTGCTGCCATATTTTCCATTTAAAGTTTTCTGAGAATTTCATATATGAGCACTATATATTATTTCAACCCCCTCTCTCTTCCCAACACAACACTTCCTGCCCCACTCCCTCACAAACTCATAATCTCTTATTTATTATTGTTATACACACATATGTATACGTGTACATATGTGCATTTATATATATACTGGTGTTATCATTATGCATCCCTTATTTAGGTAATCATATTTGCTGCAGTTTCTTGCTGCAGCTTCCCTGTCATGTATAGAAGACATCCTGGTCTTAAGTACTTTCTCTCCTTCTTTTGAGCTTTGCCTTGAGCTTTGGGCATAGGGGTTGCACTATAGAGGCTCTGATAGGAATTGGGTACACCATGGTCACTTTCTCTCCATTTTTTGGTCAGTTGTGGAGTGAGAGCTACACTTCTCTGAAAATCTCTTGCTTTCTTAAGAGAACCAGAGCACTTTTCAATGCAGACAGAGACAGAAGCCTGCTTTGGCAACTCTTCATGCCTCTTTCTCTTGAGGACCTCCCAGCTAACTGGCACTATTCAGCACGTATGTGCGACTCTCATCTTTGACAAATTTAGAAGCGAGCAAGGATTATGCTTACATAATAGAAAAATGTAACAGCCAGAAATGTTCAATGAGTTCAAAACAATAAATGATCTATGGGATTCTCAAGTTCTGAACAATTCAACTGTAAACCCATTGTCTACCTCTTTTCTTCTCTTCACTTCCCTTCGCTCTTGCATTAATTCAATTGTAAAAACATCCAGGTTTTTAATGGAATGAGGTAACTGTTCAGACTAGGAAGATCATAGGAGTTGCAGAGACGCAGAGCTAATATCATCGAGGAGAGTAAGGTAGAGATGTAGAGGAAGAACACGGTGACAGACGTCAGAATCTGAGGTGAGAAAGAGTATCAACTGTGATGGGAATTTGAAGACATTTAGGAAGACATATTTAAACATATACTTATTGATGCATCCAACTTTTCAACAAGGGATCTACAAAAACATAAATGGAGATAACGGGATGAACTCTGGGGTATTGGAGTTGGAAGTATCTGTCTAAAAGTCTCTCTCTCTCTCTCTCTCTCTCTCTCTCTCTCTCTCTCTCTGTGTGTGTGTGTGTGTGTGTGTGTGTGTGTGTGTGAGAGAGAGAGAGAGAGAGAGAGAGAGAGAGAAATATTTTCATTCAAAATGTGTGTAAATGTACACACACACACACACACACACACACACACACACACACGTTCTCTGGTTCTATCCACTAAGATGCTACTCTGAAAGTAATGGGCAGATCAACACTCAGAACTAAATGCACTATCCCCTTAGAGGAAACAGAGCTCCTTGGAAAAGGGAATGGAGCAGACTCTGTCTCAAAAAACAAAAACAAAACAAACAAACAAACAAAAAACAAATCAAAAGAAGGACAAATGACCAAAAGGTATGAAAAAAAATGTTTAAAATCTTTAACCATCAGAAATGTGCCAATCAAAGCTACATTGGAATTCCATTGGCTATTTTTTTTAATACTAGTGAGGCTATAAGAGAAAAAGAATGCCTATACACTGCTGGTGGGAATGTAGGTTGGTACACTCAATGCAGAAGTCAGTATGAAGCCCCATAAATAAACTAAAAATCCAATAACAATGTGGCCTAGCTATACTACTCCTGGTATATGTATATATACACCGAAGAATTCAAGTCACCATGCCACAGACATATCTGCAAGTCCATGTACTGTGGCTCTACTCACAACAGCCATGTTGTGAAAGAGCCTAGGTGTGATCATCAGGTGGCTAGGTTAACAAAACACAGCATTTAGACACGATGAAGTTGTATTAAGACGTAAAGAATAATGAAATCATGTCCTTTGCACAAAAATGAACACAACTTGAGATTTCCAGGTTGACCAATAAACTAAACACAGCAGGGAAAACATTCACAATTCCTATCATGTATGGAATCTTTAAAAAAAAAAAGAAATAAAGAAATGGGAGAAAATAAATGATAATTTGAAAGTATAAGAGGAGCTAATAAAGAAGAAAATAACAAGAACTGAAGAAAGAGGAAAGGGCAAGAGATGGTATTAGAGAGGGTAGACTCAAGCCTAGAACAATCTATGAGTGTATGTCTAGGACACAGAAGGATATTGGAGAATGCATGCTAATTTCTGGCCTTCCCCTCTTTAAAAAAAAAAAAACATTACTAACAAACTGTGCAAATCACTGGTCTACAGTCACAAGTATGCAGGGGGGTGGGGGGATGGGGAGGGATTAGGGGCCATAAGATTATTAACCACTAGAGACCCACAATCCCAGTTACTTCACAAGAACACAAAGTTGGGTGGGCGGGGAGGTAGGGTGGATCTGAGAGGAGCTGGCTGGCAGGTGGGTGACTATGATCAAAATGCATTGTGTATTTTCCAAGAATTGATAAGAATATTTTTAAAAAAGAAAAAGCTCATGTATGCTCCTATTCCCGTCTGAACTTCACGCTCAAGGGTTCTCTTTTGCAAAGCTCCTTCTCAAACAAGAATAATGCTCATCTGAGCTGTTCCTCTATTTGCCCAGAAGAAACATCGGCATCAAATAATTATCCTTTGGAAAATTACTATTCCCTTATACCAACTCATTACAAAATCCATTTCTATGTCTTAACAGTAAGACCTGGTCTGCATGCCACTTTTTCTTTTAGTGGTTTGCTTTCTAGTGAAACTAGGAAAACTATAAAACAGAATAATCTGAGTCCTTCTACTGGGAAGAATTTGTTTTGTTTTTTAATTGGATTAGATATGAATTCTCAAAGGTAGTGCTAGAAGTTTAGGATGGGAGATGACAGGCCATCCCTGTTGTCCCAGAGAGGTAATTTGGCTAATATAGTCTCATTAGTGAACTTGAAGTAATAATTTCACTTAGAAATGACAACTCAGCTCTGACAAGGATTGATAGAAATCCACAAGGCTATATGTTATAGGTTTTAATTTCTGTAAAAGAATACATCACAAATCATAATCCCTGCAACAGTACTGTCTGGACAATTATTCATAAGACTTATGTGAGAAATGAGCATAAAATATCTGTTAAGAAATAGTTAAATATGAGTTAAGTATAAGACATTAAATACTATACCAGCTCCTTTATTCCCGGTGGGTACTAGGATATTAAAGACCCTGAAAATATTGTACCAAAGGAGCCTGTTTTTATATCATTTAAGTGATTCACCCACTTACAGCATCTTATCCCTTGAAACAAATAATTATCTGAATGTATTCAGGTATTAAATCTGTGTAAGCTTCACAAGATACTTGGCCAGTTAGAACCAAATTCTCAAAACTATCTCAGATCCCCAAAGGACATCAGATTCTAAAAGACCGTGCCATCCTAGCAAGACCCCGGTCCAGGCCAGTATAATCCATAGAGCACTAGGCACCAGGTGGTTAAATGGAAGTGCACATGCTCTATTCCAGAGACAACTAAATAGTGCACATTTAGCACAGTGGCTGAGGAAGCATTAGCAAGTAGTTGGCCAGCTTTCAACTCCCATTTGAAACCAAAAGAAAGACTTCTCCTACCATCCCTGGACCTTTCACTGTCACCATAGTTACAGAAGAATGATGATGAGCCACCAGAAGCAAGAGCATAAACGTAGAGCACTCTGAGATGCGGACAACTCTGTGCCACAGTCAACAGACAAAGGCTAATTACAAGATCTGTGGTTAGCAAGTAGCATGTGACATCAATCACACAGCAGCACATCAGGACTCTCTTCTACTGCCCTCAGAGATCCTGTGTGGGTGTTTATATCTTATCTATTTTATTTGGGCTCCTTATGCCTCTACCTCACTTCTCCACTTCTTATGTCTACCAAAACCCTAACACCAGGGAGGAGAGAAAGGTTGGTGGGGAGAGGGAGGCACAGTTCTGTTTTGGCTATTTCCTGGCATGCTCCCTTAGACTCTTATCTCCTTTGGGAATCTGAGAGTTTTGATTGTCAGGTTCCTTGGGGCAAGCACCATCTTTATTTCAGGATATCTCCAACTTCTTCTCCTCAAACCTCAAGCAGCAGCAAGCAGGAACAGCAAGGGGAAAGCAGCAGCCGCCTTCTTCCTTAGAGAATCCCCCAGCCCTCTCTGGGCTCTGGCATTTGTCTCCTCTCAGAGTCTTCAGATTTAGACTATCCGCAGCTGGCAATGACCACGCCCCTCTCAGAGCCAGCTCAAGGCAAATAGTCTACTGCTATGGCCAATCTAAAGCAGCCCCATATCCCACACCTGAGATTAAAACAAAAACACTCCCACTACAGTCCCGAATCATCACCTATCCCACCCTGACTCTCTCATCCTCTTCTATACCAGCTACAGATTATTGTCAAGTTCCTGTTCCCTGGTATCTTAAAAGCTCCCTCATTCTTCTGAAGGGAAAAGGCAAGTGGCTCCATTATGTTCCGTTATTCCTGGCTAGATAGGTATAGACTTAAGTCCCTACAGGCCTCATGGCCAACAGCGAAACAACCCAAAAAAGACTCCATTTAGCCCAACTTAATCAGCCAGGCCGATCCAAACTTTGAGAGTCTGATATCAGGCAGTTTTATTGTAAACTATGTAAATACAGTAGAACTTGAGGATTAACACTCCCAGACAACAAGCATTCCAACCCCAAGTGCACAATAAAGCTTAAAGCATGACTACATGGAAACTCCTTTGCAAAGTACTTGTGACCATGGAGATCGACTCTGTAGCTTGAAGACCTAGGATCTAGTGTGGTCTCTGACTGAAATAGGATAGAGGTCAGCAGGCTATAAAGTACATGGGACATCTCCCATAAGGATGGGTTCTATTCACTTCAAGCTAAAAATAAAGGTCTAGGGAGGGAGAGCCTGGGATAATTATTCTGAGGGATTTGGGTGACACCTAGATTTGCAGATAGCCAAAGGTCACCAGGTAGTTAAGACCATCCACTCCCAGCTTTCTGGGTGGAATGTGGGCATATTTCCTCCACTGAGGAGACACCCTGAGTGTGTAACATTCCTGCTTTCCCTAGTATTTATCTGTAAATACAAGGGCCTCACGCTCTCTACATAGACTCGTGTGTGTAACATCTCTTTTACATGGAATCACAACTCGCACCTACAGTATCTGTGTGACCCCTCTATGAAGCTAGACTCCATTGTCCTCCATCCCTATAATAATAGGATAAACCCATTCCTTTTTTGAACTTCCACGGAAGTCCCAATTAAAGCACAGTATCATTACTGCTGTTTCTACAGATTTATCAGCCCCATGTTTGACACCGGACATAAAGAGGGATTGAAGGAATAAGGCGTTGTGCTGTCTTTATTCAGCAAAGCCTCAGTTCTAGACAATTTATGAGTGACCTTTTATGTTTATTATCTTAATCCACTTGCGCTGCTCTAACAGAGTGCCAGAGACAGATTGGCCTGCACACAGACATTTATTTTCTCCTGTTGTAAAAGTTTCGGCGTTCAGGATCAGAGCACAAGTAGATCCGTTATCTGGTGCAGATCCTTTTGCTGGTTCACAGATAGATGTACTCTTTTGTACCTTCACACAGAAGGGAACAAGAAAGAGACAAATGACCATGCTTCCTCTTCTAAAGCTCCATTCATATGCAGAGGGCAGGAATTACAGAGGAGGTTGGAAGGACAGGGGAGGAGTTGAAGTGGTAGGGTGGAAATGATGCAAATATATACCCATGAACTAAATTCACGGATAAAAAGTAATATGCCTTAAAAGTAATTACTCTTGCCTTTAATTATGTGTTTATGTGTGTGTGTGTGTATATATGTAGATTTGTGCACAGTGCCTGCAGAGCCAGAGGTCTCAGAGCCCTTAAAGTTGAAGTGGCAGGTAGCCTTTCTTTACTTGAGGCAGATGCCATGATCCAAACTCAGGTCCTCTGCAAGAGCTACAGATACTCCTCACCACTGAGACATCACTACAATTTTTTTTTTTTTAAATTTAAATCTGGCCACACATGACAGTGCTTATTTAATCCCAGCATGCAGAGGCAGGGACAGGGGCAGGGGCAGAGGCAGAGGCAGAGGCAGGGGTAGGGTCAGGGGCAGAGGCAGAGGCAGGGGCAGGCGCAGGGGCAGAGGCAGGCAGTCCCTGAGTTCAGGGCCAGCTTGGTCTTCAGCAACTTCCAGGATAGCCAGAACTGCAAGAGAGACCCTGTCCTATAGGGGATAAAAAATTTAATCTTGTTGTAAACATTCATCTGTCTAAAATTATTTTATGCTTTTACATGTCCACATTCTAAATAAATCTTCAGAGAACATAAATCTTTGATGTAAACTTTCCTTATTGTCATGACAGAGCACCTGACAAAACCAATGTGAGGAAGGAAATGTTTATTTTGGCTCACAGCTCAGAGGTGCAGCCCATCACAGCAGGGAAGTCATGCAGCAGGAGCTTGAGGCAGCTGCTCCCACTGCATCCAAAGCTAGCAAGCAGAGAGGGATGACCACTGGTGCTCACTTCCTTTCTCCTCTTAATTCAACCCAGCGAGTGGTACCACCCGCAGTTAGGGTGTGTCTTCTCATCTCTGTTAACCTAGTCTAGATAATTTCTCATGAGCATGCCCAGAGACTGGTCTCCTAGGTGATTCTAGATCTTGTCAAGTTGACTACTGATATTAACTAATCAATCACATATAGCAACCTATATTGTGCAGATAGCCTATACATTTAAATCCTGGGCCTTCCAGAGAGGAAACTCTTCCTATATGATAGGATAAGCCCGTGTAAAATCTGTCCCTTTCCTGATGTTGGAGCAGCACTTAATGAGTGATTGGTCATCTTTTCATCACTATAAGATAATGCCCATGGCCAACTACTTAAAAAGGAAAGAGATTTATTTTGGCCCATGGTACTAGAGGTCCCAAGGGCCAAACCACACAAACAACATTTCACAGGGTCCTTTGTTGGGAGATGATCTGATGTATTTTGATGCTAATTACAGCTTGCTGTCTCTGTGACCCAACTTTTGCTTAATAAAAAGCCCTCCCACCTGGGCAGGGCAGGAGCTAGGTGGGGCTAGGAGAGAGAGGAATTCTGGGAAGAGGAAAGGCTGCCATGAAGAGAAAGGAGAGAGACCTGAAGGAAGAGAGGAAGGCTGCCATGGGTTAGATGGAGGAGAAGCACATGGCCAGCATGGATGGAGAATCCAGCCCAGATGAAGAACATTAACAAGCATTTGGGGTAACTTGATAGAAGTTATTAGAAACAGATGGCACGAGATTGAGGCAAGGATCCCATGCGTGCCACACTATGGGAGGTAATTTAGAGGATTGATATCTGCCTAGCCCCAGGTTAACTAAGGCTATTTTAAAATATAACAAGTGTCTGTGTCTTGATTGACTGCTAGGCGGCCTATAGGTAATACATGTAATTTAAAAACAATAGTCCTTCCTCTCCCAGGTGCTTTATCATATCATGGCAGGAATACACACACACACACACACACACACACACACACACACACACACACACAC
>OU015755.1:33673351-33690094 GCA_907169655.1 Acomys percivali | reverse complement strand
CACACACACACACACACACACACACACACACACACACACACACACACTCAAGTGCGGGTACATGCAATTGTTCATGCATATGGCCCAGCTAGTTACATAGGTGCTGGGATCTGAACTCACGTCCTCCTTGTGTGAGTCAGCTAACCACTGAGTCTGGGCCTAGACCTATTTTCAAGCTTCTCAATTCATTGCTCACTCTTCAGGCCTCCCTGATAGAACGACCTTTCAGGGGTGGGAGGTGATGCATTCCTGTCACTCCAGCAGCACTCAGGAGGCTTAAGGAGGAGGCTTGAGAGTTCCAACTCAGCTTGGATCACATTCTGAGACTCTTTCTGATTTTTTTTCAAAGAGTAAAAATAAAAAGACTAATCTTCATATTTTTGCTTTTTCTTAAATTCAACCTTCAGAAGGTCCTGGGAATGTCTGTTGTTCCCTTCTTCCTGAGGCGTAGTGTCGGTGAGCATATCTTACTTCTCCAGGTCACTCCAGGTCCCCCATATCTGTGATTGCTGGCTATCTCACCACTGCCTACCCACCAGCTGGTTTTGCCATAGCTTTGGTTTTTGGTTCACTTCTGCTGGAATTTCTCCTTTTTTGTGTGTGTTCATCATTCTTTGTTGGCACAAATTCTCACTGCTTTTTTTCTTTCCATTTACTCTTTTTTTCATGGCTCTTCAGAGAGTTTCTATTCTTCATTTAGACCTCTCAAGCACATGAACTACGTCAAACTTTGAATGTTTTCACCATAAACATTTTTCACAATGTATACATGTACAGAAACAGTACAAGATATCCCAATAATATGCATTGTTTTTATGAGCCAAAAGCTAATTCAAATAAATAAAAGCATACTATCTTCTATGAAGTATCATTTTTTTTTTCAAAGAGAAGATCCTCTTTTCTGAGCCACAACATGTACCTATTTAATCCATATTATACCCAGAGCCAGAGTTAAGAAGAAAATTTTCACCCGAGTCTCACATGGATGGCTGTGTCCTAAGTAGCTCCCCAGGCTTTAACAACAATGTTTGAAAAATTCTAGTATCCAGGAAATGCATTAGGTTCCCAGTTCATAAAGGAAACACTATATATTTTTAAAACAGAGCCTAAGCTATTCCTGTGTGTCTCCTCATATAGAAAAGTAAATCATGAACAACACTACTCCCCCAGAAAGAACACAGATTACAGTTCGCATCAAAAGCTAAAAAATGGCAGGATTGTGATTCTCACACATATCAATGATTCTCAGGTAGTAATAGTGCATGCACTCTCATAACTAGTTTGTTGATGACTCCAACAAAACTACTGTTTCAGATGTAACCTTCTGAGTGGAGTAACTTAGGAAAGCTACTGACTCCCAGTAGCAGCTTACTTGGCCAATGAATTGTTTCAGTGTCAACAAACAGAAAACCCCTAGCCACTGAAAGAACAATATGTCTTTGTTATTCTGCCGAGACTCCACTGATGCCCCAACCTATGCCATGGTTTATTTCTCAGAATATTCGGTAAGACATCTCACTAGGTCATCACAGTGATAAATAAAAGAAACCAAAGAGCAAAATGTAGTCATTTTTCTGAAGGATCACGAGACCGAGGCAAGTCAGAGAAGGGACCTACGCTCTTCCGAGTTCGTGGGTCAGTTTGGTAGTGGATAATATCCTAGATCAAGAACCAAACTTCTTCCAAGACTAAAAATAAAATAAAATAAAATAAAATTCTACAATATATTCGCTGAAATACAAAAACAATGTAGCAGCTGCATGGTTGACAGCATGTGAGAGAGCAAACATCTAATACTCAGTTTTTGATGAGATCTTTGAATTTTGTAGGGTGTGTTTGTGTGTGTGTGTGTGTGTGTGTGTGTGTGTGTGTGTGTGTGTGTGAATTTGTTTATTTGGGAGTATAAAATTCATCTAATTTGAATGAGACCCACAGGTGTGTTTAATCTGCACCATGTGTATTAAAAATATTAACTTGTTTTTCTTTTACACGGGCCCACAGAGAAGTGATGCCTGGCTTTCCAAGAGATTATGAACCTTCTGCTGTTGTTGAGACTGTTAAAGACGATGGGGAGTTTTAGAAATGGATCAAATGCCCTTTGCATGTTAAGAAGAAAATAAGACTCTCAGTGGAATGAGTGTAGAACAGTATCGTTAACAGGGTGGCTCTCTAGGTCAAGTCAACAAAGACAGAGTTGCGACAGTTATTATTTATTCTCAATTTGCTAGGGTTTAAAATCACCATAGAAACAGAACTCTGAGTGTGTTTATGGGGGGGGTGATTTTCAAACATTTTAACTAAGCGGGGAACATGTCCCTTGAATGTGGTGACCCCATTCTGTGACTTGGGGCCTCAGACTGAATGAAAGGGAGACCATGGTGAGTTTAACATGACCATTCCTCTCCCTGCTTCATGATGTCCTCAACTTCCCACTACCATGACTTACCTTCACTGAGTAGTTGGGTCCTCTGTGAGCAGAAGAAATTCTTTCTTCCGTAAGTGGCTTCTTATCAGATATTTTGTCACCACAAAGAAGAGAGGAGCCTCTGTGGTTAATATTTATTTTCAGTAGGACAGGCCCTAGCATCACCTAAAAGACAAGCTTCTGTAAACACATGAGTGATTATCCAGAATAGGCTAACCGAGGCGGGAAATCCCACTGCTACCTATGGGAAGTGCCACTCCAATGGGTTTGGATCATTATGGAATAAATAAAAATAGGGACCAGTGAGCTGAGCAGCAGCATTCCTCGCTCCCTACTTCCTGGCTGGGGATGTCACGTGACCAGCCACTTCAAGCTCCTGCTGTCATGATTTCTCCACCGCAATGGCCCCCAAATAAGCCCTTTCTCCCTTATGTACTCACCACTGTCAGGACGCTGTATCACAGCAACAGAAAAACTGATACATAAACCAGTACAGTGAGCCAGATGAGATGGCCTAGCCCTTTCTTTTAGCCTCCATATATTTAATTTTAGTGTTTAGAACTTATAGAAGCTGTGGTAGGATCTTGTTTGAAGTCCTAAACAAACACGAGTTTCTCCGTTTTGAGATTTACAGATCACTCAAGGTGTAGCTGTGTACACACAGGGTTAGTTTTCATCTGTCCACATAGTGCAAAATACAATGTAAAACACACAGAATATATTTGAATAATTTTTGAGTGGGTGTAAGGAATGGAAGAATCACTTGTGGATGGATAGATAGTAGGAGCAAATAAAAATGTATGCAATATTTTTTTAAGGGATATTCTAGCCAGGTGTGGTAATTCACACCTATAACCCCAGCATTTAAGAGACTGAGGAAAGAAGGTAAAAACTTAAGGTCAAACTGGGCTACTTAATGAAGTCCCACTTAGGTTTTATAGCAAGGTCTTATCTCAAAAGTCAAACAGCATATATGCATCCTTTTTGATTTTGATGTCTCATGTCATCTGTCATATCATTTATCTGCATCACATTATAGGTAATATTCTTCAGACTTATCTTCCAGTTACTTTTCAGCTAATTCTAGTATTCTGTTTAATGTGCTTTTATCTCAATGTTTACATTTTCAATTGGTAGAAGTTCTGAAAAGTCTTTTGATATTACATATCTTCAATCATACCCTTTTAGTGTTTAATATATACTACAACATCTAAATTTCTCAGTATTATCATCTAAATATTAGTTTACAGCCTCTGATACACCTAGTTCAGAGCAAATTATTTTCTTGAACATTATGTAATTTTAGACTGTGATCTCATCTTTAGAGTGTCTATTTCTTTGAGAAATCCTTTGGCCTGACCTGTGTGTCTACAGATTCCACTGGCCTGTGACTGTGTCTTAAGTTGATTCTCAACTTCCAGGCTCATGTATTATACGGACCATGACATATTTGAGCTGCAAAGCCTTGAGGTGACAAGCCTGTTATACTGGGCAACTCTCCAATAGAGACACTGGCCAACAGCAGCCAGGCTTAGCTAGAGACAATCTCACTCCGTGTGGGTGAACAGGTCTACTCTGTAGTCACCCTTTTACCTTGCAAGAGCTTTACAGATGTGGTGAAGGTCTAATTCCCGCCTCTTACAGGCACCAGTCTTGTCTGTCTTTCATCATGTGATTTCAATCTAACTTCGGGTTTATTATACCCTACTCTCATTCACGTTCCCTTCTCCAAATCATACACAATGGCTGTAGCTTCTGGAGTGTCAGATTTGACTATTTATTCACTCTGTCCCTAGAGATTATATTCATGGTCTCATCTACAAATCAAAGAGGTTGAAAAGGTGTCCACCTAAAAGTGCTAGAAGTCACGCCATAGGAAGATTTGCGGGGATCTCGTTTGAATGGCTACCGGAAAAGGCCTTTTAGTGTGGTGATAAGTTAGGGGGCTGAACTAGGTTATCTTTGGGAGGTGATGTAACCTGCTGCACTGAGAAAACAGAAATGGCTTGGCAGAAGGAGGAAAAGGGCACTCCTCGCCTGAGAGTCACACCTGTGAAGGTCCCCAACCAGAAAAGAGAGCCAGTTGCTTAGCTGACTAGGGAGATAATTACTGTCCCTGTCAGGGAAGCCTGGGAGATAAAGAGACGCAGAAGCCAGGCCCAAATCCTGCTTGCTACTGTTATCTGAAAAGTGATAAGAATTTTATATTAAAGATCTCTATCGAGTGGTGTTTAAATCAAGAGTACATACAGCTTTAAGACTCAGCTCAGGCCCAGCTCCCTGGGGAAAGAGATACAAGAAAAAAAAGTCCAAGTAGTTTAAAATGAAAGTTCATCTTACCAAGGAGGATGTAGTAAAGCAAAGAGTCAATGCTTAAAGTTTAAAAGGAAACTGAACCTTTTGACTAATTTGACATTGAACAAGCCCGTTGACACATTCATATCCCCAAGCACTTCCAACAAGCCACGGTCTCCTCAGGCTGTGGACAAACCTGCAAGTGGCAAGCGCAGCCCCCCCCCCCCCCCCCCGGATGCACACACCACTTCATTCCATCTTGTCCGACTTTTATGATTGCGAATCAGTTTTCTTTGATGTGCCCCATTTTTCACTGCAGCATCTCCATCTTGGCACCTTTATCAGTTATAACTTCATCAGAGCATTTGAGTATACCATTTACAAAATTGCTTTTCTCGCGGGAAGTTGGAGAGCACTAAGCAGTGCAATTTTCCAGAACAAAAGAGGAAAGGAAGAAGCCAGCACAGATGGCCTTCGTTGTTCTGTCAGAACACCCCTGTGAGCTGTTTTGCCAATAAATTCCTTTATGTGTTACATAAGATAAAATTACCGTGGAGGTGAGAATGCATACAGGTTTTCTCCATAGGTGGATAGAAGGAAACATTACATCAAAACCTTTACAGTGAAGGTTTTTATGTAATGTCCAAATGCTTGAGGAAAGATTTGCATATGCAGAAAGTCTGCATGGCAGCTTCTCTCTCAAACCCTCACAATATAATGTTATTCCCTTATATTACATTATGCCCTTTTTTCCTGTATCCTCAAGCTCCCCTCCTATAGTAGAAGACACACAGTAGAGGACTGGCAGATCTTCTAACTTCTAGAAGCCCCCAGAGTTAGCTACTACTTCCGCAATAGTTGTTTGTTCTGTCAGCAAATTTGCCTGTTATTCCTTCATGCCACACATGAATGCAGAACTAATTGCCCCAGCTTGGTCAGGTCCAACAGTTTCATTCCTAATTACAACCCATGTACAAAGTATCACCCATGAATAAATTATGTGGCAAATAGTAGTTATGAAGGCAGCATCATATCCTTAAAGTCATAGATTGCCCACCCCACACCCCCCTCCCCAGTACTAATCATGGCAAACAGGGGTTGGCATTTGAAGGAAGGCTGTGGTAATGCCTCAAAAGTCAGATGTCCCATGTACACTGTGTTTTCATCTAACCAGGCTGATGAACCTCAAGTTCAGGGCAAAGACTTTACCCTCCATCTGCCTTCTTGTTTCAATCAACAGAGGGGAGGTTAGGTTACTGTTGGCAATGGGGTAACGGGGTTCAACAAATGTCAATGAGCCCACGACTATCCATTTTCTTGAAATGCCATCTGCAAAATACCAGGTGCTGGTCTACTAATTGTTCAAGCCACAAATATTTGGTTTAAAAGTTTAATCAAGGCCAATTTTTTTGTTGTTGTTGCTATATTTCAGGGCCACTTCACATGACAAATTATTCCAGCATAGCACAAAATAAACACCTGCCACATTTGGGTATCTACCAAATATCATCTCTTCGAAGAGCATGCACCACATCATCTTTCTTTCTTTCTTTCTTTTTTAAATAAATAGAACAAAACAAAATTCCAGCTGCTGTAGACTGTCACCACCCAGATAAGTGCTCTAGCTCAGACGTCTCCAGGTTAATCATTCAGGATGTCATCTCATCTTCAACTTGTTCCTCCATTTTCTTTATCCTCAGTCTCTCTCTCTCTCTCTCTCTCTCTCTCTCTCTCTCTCTCTCTCTCTCTCTCTCTCTCCTCTCTAACATAACAATCAATGTTCCAGAACATTTACTTTCCTGCACCTCTGACATCCCCCAGCAGTTTACTCACCAAGGAATATTGCTTACATAGGGGAGGGGAGTGAGAGCCATAGGTGAGGGAGAGTCAACAGCTCCCACAGACCTTCATGCTTAGGTGAGCTGTAGTTGCCCCTTTCTTGCCTGGTTATATAGACGCAGCTGTCTTATTTGAAGTAGGCAGTGCCTTTTCTTGTGCACATGAAGAGCAAACAGCATGCTTCCCTCTGATCCTGCATCTTGGGATTTCTCTGAACTCCCCTTTCCACGGTACTGGCCAGATCTTAAATATCATTGACCTCTAAACTTTCAGATATTTATCTGTGAAGCACAATTCCTGCAAAAGTCAAGAGAACTGATTTTCGTAAGACTAGCACCCACACATAAGTTCAAATATCATCTCTGGTCTTTTCAGAAGTCATTAAAATTGTGCTTTATGGCCTTGGTTGTGCATCCCTTCTACAAGTCATGAGGAAACGTAGGTCAAGGCATGGTGGCCATTCTCATAGTTTTTTGTTGTTTTTGTTGTTTTGTTTTTGTTTTGTTTTGTTTTGTTCTGCTTAGCTCTGACAGAGAATGTGGTACCCTGGCTGGGCTGTTTTCTTACAGCCTCTCAAGCTGGGGTCCTGCCCTGGAATCACCCAAGCCTGCAGAACCCTTGAGTTCTGAAAGTATGGCTCTTCTGGTCCTGTCCAAGCTGTGCTCACAGCCTTCAGCCACAGGTTTGGCTCTTCACTAAAGAGTTACACACTCCTGTAAATTTTTGGGAAGTTCTATTTTAGATTTCTGGAGCTAACTTAAAACTTCCTAGCTTCCCTATTGGCCATTCTCTTATCTTTTATTCCTTATCTCATTCCATCACTATCTCATTACACACCCACTGATTGCCTTTCTGTTGAAATAGTCTTCAGCCTTAAGTCAGAGCAGGCTCTACAGACTAGAGAGGTGAAAGGCACACAAGGAATCACTCTCCAACGGTGTCTGTCAGAGTGTCAGGTGCAAAAGAGGCATTAATTTTAGGATAGAATTTTCTTGGTAGAATTTTGAATTCATCTACAATTAACACTCCTTACTTAGCTACTCCTGAATAACCGAACATTTCTGGATTGAAAACAATGAGGGTATTTGATATTGTTCAGTTGTCAATAACTTGCTTCCATTTCAGCTCACAAAGTAAGGAAATCACAGCAGAGAACTAGCAAGGGAAATCCAAGGTCAACTGTAGTGAGGGCAGGTCAAAGTTGCAGCAAGTAAGTATGTCACGCTGACTAGAGAAAAGAGCATTCTGGCCCAAGAATTAAATCTGAATTAGGGAAGTTGTGCACAACCTACCTAAAACACAGAAACTCATCGACTCTAAGGCCCTTCCCAGAAGCAAGCGCTTGGCAGTGTGAGAAAATGAGCCTTATTAGAAAAACACCATTCCAGAGTCTAAGCAGACTAGGCATTGATGCCGGGACCCTTTTCTCCTTTAGTATTCTACTGAGTCAGATCCTCTCGAAGGGTTTGTTAAAACATACTTCCCAGGGCTAGAGAGATGGCGGTTAAGAACACTGACTGATCTTCCAGAGGACCCAGGTTCAATTCCCAGTACCCACGTGGCAGTTCAAAAATATCTTTTAACTCCAAGATTTGATACCCTCACAGACATATATACAGACAAAATACCAGTGAATATAAAATATAATAATAAAAATAAGTAAATTAAGAAAAGAAAGAAAGCTTTTGTGAGGCCTGTTCCCTTTGGGTAGCATAACCATAGATATTTTTATTTCAAGCCCACCAGCCACAGCATCTCAGCTTGTTGCTGATGTAAAAGAGTCTCTATACAAGGTTAGGCTGACCATAAGTTATGTTTATGTTCAATGAGAAACTCTGTGGCCTTGTTCCCAGAAATTCTTCAACTACAAGCCCAGCTGCCCCAGACTGCCAGGCACACTTTCAAAGTCAGCTAGAACATCTTGTTAGCAAAATAACTTGAGTCAGAGCTGACCACCCTATTCCACATCTGCCCCCCTGTATGAGCTAATTGCAGTTTTCACCTTTAAAAATGCAATACAGCTTCCCTTTGGGGACAAGGTTCAGCCCTTGAAATGGCCATCTCCCTGAGCTCAGGGGGTAAAAAGCTTTCATTTTAAGCTACTGCATCTGAAATGAGAGTGAGTTTTCTCAGCTTCTGCCCTGAACCCAACACATTTATTAGCTGGGCATTGTGGTACGTGCCTGTAATCCCAGAATTCAAGGGAGGCAGAAGCTGGCAGATCTCTGAATGCCAGCCTGGTCTACAAAGTGAGTCCAGAAAGTTGTGGCTACACAGAGAAACCCTGTCTCAAAAAACAACTGCAACAACAAAAACATACTTCCTGCCCCCTTTCATGAATGAGTCTGCCCTTCCCAGAACTGCAGTCTGGCTTCCCTGGAATTTCTCAAAGCTGTCCTGACTATGAGGTTTTCATATTTATCTTCTCATTGATTCTTTCAGTTAGAACCATGTCAGATAAGTTCAGTTCAAAGCCTCAAAGCCTCTCCACTCAGTTTCTGATCCCCCCCAGCTCCCCACCCCGTATCCATATCTGACCAGGCTCCTCCACTTCCACTGTCCCCTAGGCGCTGTCCCATCACTCCAGCCTGCCTTTGCAGAGTTCCCTTCCATCCATTTAATGCAAACATTATCTCTCCTTATCTCTCTGACTATGCAACTCCTTAGCCCTCAATTTCTACTTTCTCTTGTATTCCTACCTGAGTCAAAGCTTTCCTCCCCACTGCCAAAGCCCCTCTGTGGTAACCTTCTTAAGAACAAATATTACTGTCTTTGAAAAATCTCAAGAATAGTATTTCTTCTCTCAAATCCCATGAAGCTGCTGATTGGGGCAGGGCTGGGCTGGACTTATAAATCTACACTTTTTAAAGTATATGGAATTTTGTTTTTTTGGTTTGGTTTGGTGTGTGTGTGTGTGTGTGTGTGTGTGTGTGTGTATGTGTGTGTGTGTGTGTGTGTTGAGATTATAATTGTATCCTTTTCTTCTCTTTCCTCTCACTCACCCCTCCCATGCACCCTGCCTCTTGCAAGCTCTTTCTCAAATTTGTAGACTCTTTGTGTTTGTTGTTACAGTGTCGTGAAGCAGTTTCCTCTGAGACTGAATACTCCTTCCTACAGCAAATCTCAGTGAGCAGGAAAGTAAACAACTCAAAATGGCTTCATGAAGTCCCTGAAACTGACCAGATTCACTGGGCCCTTCTGTGGCAGAGTCAGCTCTAAAGGAGTTGAGCATCACCCTCAAACCAGACACACTAGAAAGAAGGCTCTGAGACAAGACTATCTGCCTGGAAGAAGCCAAAGCCAGCCAAGCTGCCTGGAAGAGGGTTAGACCAATGAACCACCTGGAAAGGACCCTCTCTAAATCTTTGATATGCCTGTGGGCCATGAGCTGTTGTCACTCATGCTGAGGTAGGTTTTAGTGATGCAGCTGTCTTTAAGTCATAACAGCTCCTTTAAGTAACCCCTCACCCATACTCCTCGTATAAATAACCCAAATAAAATTCATTGTTTACCCAAGTTAGATTTTAGCAGTATTCATAGGTTGGTCATAGGGATTGTAGGTTCCATATCAGAGGTGAGCAGACTGTGTTGCATCTCCCAGAAAGTTTCATCACACAATGCACATTAATATGTTTGTGTGTATAGCTATATACATATAGATTAGATATAGATATACACATACACACACACACACACACACACACACACACACACACACAGACACAACCTGCTCAGTCCATATGATGTACTTATATTTATGTTTTCAGGGCTGACAGATTGATATTAGATAACCAACTGATGTGCTCTTTCCTGGAAAAGGTTATTTCTCTGGTTCTCAGCATTCCTTCATTGACTGTAGCTCTCTGCCTAGGGTTGAGGCCCAGGAGCTTTCCCCTGCCACATTAGCGTGTCTATTGGTGTCTGCATCTGTCACTGGCTTCCAGTGCTGCTGAAGCCACTGGTCTGGAGCCACATTCTGAGACCTCATGGTCCTACCTGCCTTTGGTAAATTCTCTTTCCCATGCAGAGTGTTGAGAAGGGGTGGGGGGATGTGGGCTACCCAGGGAAATGGTGGGTAAGAAGCTGCACACTGTAGCCTAGCTTCCATGGCAGCCCAGCCGGTCCTGCAAACAGAGCCACAGTTTAATCGGGGATGTGATTGGCATACTCATAAGGGTTTTCATTTTCTCTGCTGCAGCTCATTTTCCTCTGAAGAGGCATTTACTACAGACAGTTTTTTAAAGGAAATTGTTTCGTAATTAGAGAGTACTTTATAAGTGTAATCAATTTGGGTTGATGGGGAAGCTTTTTTCTAGAAATCAAAATATACACTGGCATCAACATACAAACATGATGCAATTTACAAGGGATTCATTAATATTCTAATAGACTCTTTCCAGCGCCTCCTTCAGGAGTGAGCTGGAGCTTTCTCCGTGAAGATGCAGGGCCCCTGTTGCTGGAACGGCCCACGTGGAACCTGGCAACTCAACAACATGTCTTCTTCATTCTGTCCCTAACACCATAAATAACCAAACAGTAGTCATTAAGTTTGCAAATGGCATCAAGCTGGGAAAGAAATTACCACATACAAGAGAGAGAAAAAAATTAAATACAGCATGACCTTGATAATTTGGAGCAAAGGGAAGAAAACACACCAAGCATTCTTAAAGCAAAACAGTACAGTTAAGGAGAACATCCTAATTGAAAAATAAAAGAAGGTCATTATATGTGCAAATTTGTCTCTTCTTTGTTCATTTATTTATTCAGCAGTTAACTGTTGAGTACTAATTATGTGCCAGGCTTTGGGGATAGAGTGGTAAATAAGATAGACATTGTCCCTTGCTCATGTAACTCACAGACAAGACATGGGAAAGAGGCTTTAAGGGAGTAAATAAACAAGTAAAAACAATATCCAAGTGAGATATGTGCTATGAAGGAAAATAGCACGCAATGAGAAAAATAATAACTTGATATGTGAGAAAGAACTAGAATCCAGGTGAGGGAGCCCCTTAGGTGGGGAACAGCTGGGACATAATGGGAAGTAGTCAGCTCCGGAGAGAAGAGTGGTCCAGAAAGCTGGGACTGTTCAAACAGAGCAAAGCTCCTATGGGAAGCTCTAGAGATGCAAGGCCTTGATGTGTTCTAGTAACTATCAGAAGATGAGCGAGAGGACAGTGAAGAGCAGACAGGAGGCAGTTTGAGGTCTTAAGTGGGGTCAGCATGTGTTTCCTACAAGGGCTCAAGTTGAAATGATTCAGGCCTCTATGGGTCACACGGTCAGGTCTGTGGTCACAGCTCCAAGGTAACTACTGACAGTCCTCAAGGAATATGTGTGACTGTGTGCCAGTAGCACTTCGCAAAATCAAACAGTTGGTGGGTTTCACCTGGCAGCTAAATCCTTTCAGATGTTGACCCCTATAAAAACAAAAACAAAACAAAAAGAACAAGCAGGACATGGTGCTAGGAAGCACACAGGGAGTCAGAGAATTTGGCCTCTGTATGGATCAGCTGTAGTCAGACATTACCGAACCATTGTCTCCTAAGGTTCCTCCCTTCAGTGGAATTTGGTGAAACATAGATATATACATACATACTATATATCTATATATACATATATTAGCATATATATGTGCAAATAATTATTTTATCTCATCAGCTCTTCCATGGTCTTTTTTTTTTTAAGATTTATTTATTATGTATACAATGTTCTGCCTGCATGTACACCTGCACACAAGAAGAGGGCACCAGATCTCATTATAGATGATTGTGAGTCACCATGTGATTGCTGGGAATTGAACTCTGGGCCTTTGGAAAAACAGCCAGTGCTCTTAACCTCTGAGTCATCTCTCCAGCCCCCTCTTCCATGGTCTTAAAAGGAGCTCTTAAATGCCTGTAGACTCTTTGGTTGCTATATAGTAGAAAAGGCCCTGTTGGACTGGGGTTTTGGGTCTAATCAGTGGAAGAGTATATACCTGGTGTTCATGAGTGCTTAGATTCATCCTGTGTGGGCATACACACATGTACACACATAGAGAGAGGAGAGAGAGGACAGAGGAGAGAGGAGAGAGGTGGGAGAGAGACAGAGATAGAGACGGGAATGGGAGAGAGAGAGAGAGAGAGAGAGAGAGAATATGAATGTGAAATAGCCTTTGGTTCCTGTAGCTTTTTCTAAGTATGGTGGATCAAATGGCTCCATAGACCCATAGGGAGTGCACTATTAGGAGGTGTGGCCTTCTTGGAGGAAGTGTGTCACTGAGAGTGGGCTTTGAGGTTTCAGATGCTCAAGCCAGACCCAGTGTGTCTCTCCCTCTCACTGCTGCCAAAGGATCCAGATGTAGCACTCTCAGCTTCTTCTCCATCACCATGTCTGCCTACATACTGCCATGCTTTCCACCTTGATGATAGTGGAGTAAACCTCTGAACTGTAAGCCATTCCCAATTCACTGCTTTCCTTTATAAGAGTTGCTGTGGCCGTGGTGTCTCTTCACAGCAATAAAGCTCTAAGACACCAAGCGTTTTAAATGTGCTGCCAGACAAGCGTCCCTTTGTTTACCCAAAAGGAGCGGTGTCACACCAGTGGTCTGATGATGTGAATTAGGTAAAAGTTCTGAGTCTGTGGACTCAATTCCACCCCTGGAGAGGCTACAGAAGAGAGGCCAGATGTATCTATGCAGCTAAGCCCTGTGAAATCCCTTGGATGGACACTTGGCTTAGCTGAGTTTCCCTGATTGGCAGTATTCTGTTGCTGGGAGGAGTTAGCACTTTCTCTGAGAAGTCAATGGACACTCTACCCACATCTCCAGACTCTGCTTCCTTTAGCTCTGCCCTTGGCGGGTTTTAATCTTCATCTTTGTGCTGTAATAAGCCATACTGTGAGTATTACAACTTTCAGTTCTAAGCAAGTATATTTATCATGTTCCTATTTAAAATGTTTAATATCTAAGGCGATGGCTACTATATTAACAAGTTTGCTTTGACAACAGAGTAAAAAAATCATAGCATCATTAGTCAACATATAATTGGTGTATTATGAACTAATAACCATGAATTTTATTCTGCTATTTTTTTTAAATTTCTTTTACGCCTAAATTATGCACATACTAGAAAAGGCTAGATGACTTTAGCTCTTCACATTTTATGCAAAATAAGCTACATTATTAAATATATATACCAAGATCCATTTAAATTTTTCTTCTAACTTTTGTTTCAATGAGTCTAGATTGGTTTCATTTGGTAAAGTCTTTGGCTATGTTTCAAAGCCTCTGTATTCCATGCAGTTCCTCAACCACCTGAATCCTCTAGGTGTGGTCAATTGCCAAGGATAATCTAGTTGAGAAAAGACAAGGCCTGTGCTGGGTAGTCTATGTCAACTGAGCACACAAACTAGAATTTTATGAAGGAAGGAACTAAACCTCAACTGAGAAAACGCCTCCATAAGATCTGGCTATAAACCATTTTCTTCATTAGCTATTGATAGGGGAGGGCTCAGCCCATTGTGGGTGGTACAATCCCTAGGCTAGTGGTCCTGGATTCTATAAGAAAGCATGCTGAGCAAGCCAGGGAAGCAAGCCAGTTCACAGCATCCTTCCATAGCTTCTGCATCGGCTCCTGCCTCCAGGATCCCGCCCTTTTCAAGTTCTTCTCCTGGTTTCTCTCTCTCTCTCTCTCTCTCTCTCTCTCTCTCTCTCTCTCTCTCTCTCTCTCTCTCTGACTCTCTCTGTCTCTGTCTGTCTCTCTCTCCCTCCTCTCTGCTTTCCATCCTTCCTTCCTTTCTTTCTAACTTTTTTATTCTTTTTGAATTTCATATCATGCACCCTGATCTCACTCATTTCCCCATCCCTTCTTATCCTCCCTCTGAACTTGCAGCTCCCCCCCAAATAAAACAAGATAGGGGGGAAAAAACTCTTGTTGTGGAAGCTGTACTGTGTCACAGTGTGTCCCACAGTATACTCTGTTGTCCACACTTCTTTACTTGCAAACGTTTTTTGCAGTGAGTCATTGGTCAGTTTCAAGTTCTCTGGCTTCTGCTCCACTATTAATACTGGCTCATCACAGGGACTTCTCTCACATATCCTGCTGTTGCCCTATGTCATGGAGCTCCTGCAGTTTTGGATCTGTAGAACCTGCCCTTTTGAATGCTCCAGCAGATCATAAATGGAATAGATGTCGGGTTAGGCCAAACTCAAAGCCCTGGATCTGGACCTGGGATTCGGTCAGCCGATCAGCTCTCCTACATCCACACAACCAGGTCAAGCTCTCCAAGCACTGCCCCTGCTACCTCACCCAATGAGGCTGCCAGCAAAGGGCAGAGTCAGCCTTCTTGCTCCCATGCCCTTGGTACTGAATCTGCACCTTCACCACCAACTCTAATGTCCTGTTCCAGCAAGGTGCAGGGCCTGTTCTCCCACCTGATGCAGCAGATGAGGGGAGAGGGGGCAGACGCTGACTTCTGTCCATGATGAACAAGGTTGTGGAAGTAAAAGCCAAATAAACCCTTTTCTCCCTGACTTGTGTTTCGGTATGGGGTTTTGTCACAGCAATAAAAACCCTAAACTAAGACATGGACCATCAGGTCCATTGTCAACAGCAGCCTCGCAGGACCAAATACCCTATGTTCGTTTCCGATTATCTCAGTGAACTTACCACTAAGTAATAGACTCTACTGATCACTAAGACAGCATTCTTCCTCTTATAGTAGGGAAGTTGGGTTAGTCTTAAACCACATGGCTATGGTATAGCTCTGCAAATGTAATCATAGAATGTAAAGGAAAGGGTGAGGTATGGACACAGTGTTGTGGGAAAAAGCAATTGCACTTTCTCTCATGATAGAAAGGGAAAGACTTCATGAGGAGATGGGGTTCACATGGGGGCTTTGGGGCAATGATGCTTCCTCACAGCGTAAGAGGAGGCTAGCAAAGGCCTTGGGGGGAGTCTTAGAAGAGATGTAATGTGGATGATGTATGGTGGAAAAGGCCAATGGGGATCTGCCGTAGCTTGGGATGCTGCTTACAGCTTTACAGGTGAGGTAGCTGCAAACAACAGGAAGTTATCATTCACAGTCATGGATGCTGAAAGTCTGAGGTCACAGTGGAAGAGAGTTGGAGGTCTTACAAGAACTAGTTTCTGGGTCATAGGCATCTGGCTTGTTATTGTGTCCTCATAATGGCGGGGGCAGTGGTGGAGAGGGAGGAAGGGGGAAGGCTAGCGCTCTGGGGCTTTTCTAATGAGGAAGCAAAGCCCATTTCTCAGCCTCATTGCCTTCCAGCAACCTCCCTGACATCATCCCATAAAGGCATAGGGTTTTAATGTATTCATGATGGGAAGGACACAAACACCTAGTCCATTGCAGGATCCCTGGAAGCAGGCTGGAGAACAGACAGACCCGTGCGGACAACAAGGGACCATTACGTTGGCATCACGCTGATACATGATCAGATCCCTGGCATGGGAAGTGATGCTCTCTGGCATTCACAGGGTCCACTCAGGGGAGATAGGGAGAAAAACACCCCCATCTGCTGGTACTCACAGTTGTCCAGGCAGAACACAAAGGTGAGAACTGACTGAGTTGCAGCTCCCGGGCTTGAACAAGAGGGTAGAGCAAGGCCCACAGAGGAGGCTGTGGAACAGAAAGCACACTAGAATGCTCCTGTCTGGGTACATGAGGATGCCATAGTGATTCTGTTACCTGGAGACCGGTTTCTAGGGAGATCTGTCCAGGAAGATGTGGGCAGTGATAAGCTAGGTATTTCAGCCAGTTGTATTTGAAGAGAAGAGAACATATCCATGTGACACTCTTCGGTCATGTTGGAGACAGGGCTGGAGCACCACGATGTCTGACGACGGCAACTCTCTTCTGACCTCTCTTCCTCTTCAGAGGCCTTCTTCCGTCACATCTGAAAGGTTACAGCTAACGCCATGGCTAAGACTTCATGCCGAACTCATCTGCAAATTAGCTCTGCTGCTCCCTGGCTCTGCTGTCTTCTTGGCACGCCTCATTCATTTTCTTCATCTGTAAAAGAGGGCTAGAGAGGTAGCGAGATGCTTCTGAAGGTAAGGGAACTTGCTGCCGAAGTCTCACAACCGGAGAACCCTAGGCCCCCTCCCCCCAAGGAAGAACAAAAGGACAGATTCCTTGCAAGTTGTCCTCTGACCTCCACATTCACTGTGGCATGCACCTCCCCCCC
>OU015755.1:33635320-33666479 GCA_907169655.1 Acomys percivali | reverse complement strand
CACACACACACACACACACACACACACACACACACACACACACACACTGTTCAGAGGTGCCAATGAAGTGCCTTTACCTGCCATGTAAAACTGTTCAACACTGTCGGCATTTTCCCTGCAGTGGCACTGAGCAAGTTTAATTAGGGCCAGTTCTGTTTGGTTCTAGTCTAGCCCTTTATCTGGAGTAGGTAGAATCAAGTTTTGCTGGTATTAGTGGACCCTTATTTAGCCAAGCTACTTTTTGGCAAAGTGACATTTTGCCAAGGCCGTGTGCAATCTACCCATTGTATGACTCACCTCCTAAGTCACTCTTGATAGAGCTGCCTTGAGACGTGGGTCTCCCTACATAGCCCATGCTGGCCTTGAACTTGCAGTGCTCCTGACTCAGCGTTCTGAGTCCTGGGATTATAGCCCTTGGGAGAACTTCAGTACTTTGGTCAAATATGAACCTAAGATTGATAAACACCTGAAGCTTAGATTTTTCTTGTCTACAGTAGTATCTCCTACCTTACTTCCTTTGCTCAGCTGAAATGATAACATAGTAGTTTATGATGCAACATCATGCTTTTTGTCTGTTCCCTCTATGAGACAGTGAGCTAGCTGTATGGGGCCAAAATCATTGTCTCACCCATAGAACCCATAACTGTGTTTGACACAAAGTAGTCAATGAACGAACATGCATCGATTGCTCAAACTTATAGGTGGCCAGCAACAGTTTATCTATTGTAATTTTATAGTATGTGAGAATAAGTTAGCAGAATTGCTTCTTTACAGCAGTTTTTCAAGATTAGAAAATGGACTGGAAATTTGCTTTTCCATGCCTCTCTGGTCCTCTTACTGGTGTGCCAAAATTCTGTGCTCTGTTATCTGGGAGTGCGGTTGAACAGATTCTGGGATTGTAAATATATAGTCACAAGACAGAGGAAGTGATTATGGAATAAGTTCCTTGGGTCAGTGTTCACTGTACAGCCTGTTTCAATTCTTCCCAATCCTCCTAACATTGTTGAACTGAATCTAACTCTTTTTAATGGTAGCTTTCTGTGTGTGACTGTCTCTGCTCACTGTTGTTACACATACACAGTGCAAAGCTCTTCTATTTAGACAGAGAGGTACCACTTAGAAAGGTTCTATTTTCCTTTCCACCCTCCTGTCTGGTTCCAAAGGATCCTTAGAGATTCAAATTTTTCCACTGAGTAGCCATTAACAGCTGACTTTGAACACCAGCTCAGCTGTATTAGTAGCTCTTCTTTCCCAAAGAATCACAGAAGACCAATAAGCTTGAGGGGTTTTTTTTGTTTGTTTGTTTTGTTTTTGTTGTTGTTTTCAAGACAATGTTTCTCTGTGTAGCCTTGGCTGTCCTGGACTTGCTTTGTAGACCAGGCTGGCCTGGAACTCACAGGGATCTAACTGACTCTGCCTTCCCTTCCGAGTACTAGGATTAAAGGCCTGCGCCACCACACCCAGCAGGCTTGAGATCTTAAATTGTGTGGCAGATGGAATTAAAGGCACAGTCACACACTACCTGTCCTTTCTCACATTCATTGTGTGTGCTGTCCCTCTACCACCACCAGACCACAGCAGGTCACCAGAAATGAAGCTAACTTGATTCTTTGTTAGACCACTGAGGGAAAGTAAAGTACAGCATTTGACTCCAAATAGCTGAGCGAGACAGGGTTACTAAGTCAGAATAGTATTCTAGCCTGGCTTTTGTTTTTGAGCAGAAGTTATGTATATTTTTGTGTATGTGTGCATATTTCTGCCAGTGCATGCTCATGTTTGTGTGTGTGTGTGTGTATAGGCCAGAGACTGACTTCATTTATTATTCTTCAGGAAGGAGGTCTCTTGTTTTGAGTGACAGGGTCTTTCACTGCACAGGGGCCCAGAGACGTGCCTCTCCAGCACTGGGACTATAAACTTATGCCACCACACCCATGTTTTCACATGCATGCCAGGGATCACACTCAGGATCTCATATAAAAGCCGTAGCATTTCACCAACTGAGTCGTCTCCTGATCTCTCAGTTATATTTTTGAAAGATAACCATAAAAATACATCAGTGTGCTCATGGCTTCTTTTTTTTTTTTTTTTCTCCCAGGGGAGCAGAACTACTGTGGAAGAAAAATTCCTTGCAAGCACAGGTTGAATGGCAGCACATCAGACGTATTGCAATCTCCACCACTAGATTAATACAAATTCAATTCTAACAGTCAAACACAAAGACACTTTTAGTCTAGCCCACATGCCAGAGACTCAGAATCTCGCAGACTCACATGATCACTGATATATAACTGTAGTTGGTCACCAGTCTTGTTTCTCACGCTGCCTCTCTTAAACACAGTCAGTTCTGTCAATCAGGTGTCCAGTTTGGACAGTAGAGCTGGGAATGGAAGAGGAGAACATACTGCCTGCTCCTGTAGTCAGAAAAGCTCCCGCAAAGATAGCCATGGATGGCCATGGACAAAGTACTGAGGTCTGTAGAAGAGTGTTAATTCAGAACATGGCTGCTCTGGCAAGAGATCACATCCAAAGACCTTCTAGGTCTGTGTGATCCAGCTAGAATATAAACATGCCTTTAATCCAGGAGACAGAGGCAAGCAGATCTGAGTTCAAGGCCAGCCTGGTATAGACCAAGTATCAGGTAAAGAAAAGCTTAGATTAAAGGTAGTACATGCCTTTAATCACAAACAATGAATGTAAAGTTAGTTTGTAGAAGGAAGCACCCATATTTGAAAGTGATGTCTAATTGAGTGGCAGAAAGAGAAAGTGACTAATCAGAAAAGATTTGACAGAATAGGATATACCCAACTGTCATGAGAAGAGAGGAAAGGGAAGCTACTTAAGGGGAAATGGAAAGAGAGAGAAAGAGAGAGAGGGAGGGAGGGAGGGAAAGAGAAAGAGAAAGAGAGACAGAGAGAGATGTTTTTATTTTTGTTTTTGTTTTTACTGGGCACAGTAACAGAGAGACAGGTTGCAGAGAACACCGATGAAGACCAAATAGACCACAGAATGAGAAGGAGCCAAGAGATTAGAGCAGATTATTGCTGGAGTTAGTTTTAGTTTTAGGCCAAGTAGAGCAATTCTGGGGCCAAGAAGCCAGACTGAATAAATCAGCTGGGAGAGGAGTTTGAGCCAGGAAAATGGAGTTGAACCAGCCAGCCCAGAGCTCAGTAAGAACAAGAAAGGGAGAACTTATTAAGCAGTAAGTCTCAGAGGCTGAAAACGTTCTAGGCCTAGTTTAGATTGTATGGAGGCTAGAAGCTTCCAGGATTAGGCCTAGGTTAGCAGAAGGAGGCAATAATCTTCTGAGACAACTGAAGCAGGTGAATAAAAGTTACTTTTACATCTTGACACTCCAACGAGTGGCACAACGACAGAGAGATCACTCCAGCTGTGGGCAAACTGAGAAGGCAGCAGATTTGCAGAGGCAGGCAAATAAGTTCCTTTTACAGAGGTCAAGAAATCTTGCTCTCTATTGCCAGAAATCAAAAGCATGAAAAGTCAGCATGGTGTTAGGAGGCTAGTAGCTTAAGTGAAGCCAAGGTAATTCTCTATGGCTGGAGTGTTGGACATAACACCAAGAACATGCGTGTTTCAAACTGTGCCTAATAAAGTGACCCTGCAGGATGCAGCAGATGTCAGTCCACTTGGCTACAAAGTCAGGGCAGTGAATTATGCTCTAATTCCGAATCCCACTGCTCTGCTGGGTAAACTCCAAGGAAGAGGAACGGAATCAGGATGGCAAATGATTGATACCTACAACTAAGGATGTCAGGGAATGAGGGAACAGAAAACTCAGTTGTTTGGAATGAAAGAGGTATTATTAGGTGGCCCACGCCACCAGGTGAGCTCCACAATTGGCGACTTTAGAGCCTGGGACTGTCCTCCTGGATGTGCGGCAGGGAGGGGAGAACATGCACGGATCTCCAGCAAGGGAGATGAACTGGGCCATAGCCTCAAGGCCAGTCCCAGCTCTTGAGCTGATGGTGTGATTTCCAGGAGCATCTCCAGCCTTCTCCACACAATTAGGAGCAGGCCTGGGCTCTGCAGGATCCGGCTCAGCTCTTGTCATTCCCAGTGTTTCCTTGTTCGGGCACAATAATTGAGATAACTCAATACGAAGACGCCAGCGTTGTACATTTATTAATTTGCAATAGCATGTGGTGAAGGAAATAAAGGACCGAAAGAACACACGCGGCTTCTCACCCTCAGGAAAACTTTTAATTGGATAATCACTCATTCAAACAAACACCAGCAAGCACCTTCTTTGAATAAGATATGAAAACTTGTACATTTTAGTTTTTTTTTTTAAAAAAAAATGTGTCTTAAACAAACCCGGAGAGCTTTATAAGTTTATTTCCAGGGGATTTAGAGCAGTTAACATTCAGCTCCCCAATGAAGTTCCTCGCTGTGTTCCTCACACAGGACAGATGGGTTTCTATTAGCTAAGATGCTTCCAGGTGGTGCTGATGCAGCAGAGATTTGAATATTCCTCTCTGTGGGAAGTAGAGCTGCAACTTCTGTACTTAACCTGCCACAACCTGCTACTACAACTTTCCTCACAGCCTTGAGTTTGCGGAGCTCTGAGGAGAATGATTCTGACAAGTAAACTGGGAACTTTAGCACAGGCCGCCCCCTCCCCCCACTGAAGCTCTGGTTCTTGCCGGCTGTGCTCACAGAGCTGACTGCGGGCCTTGGCTGTGCTCCGCGCTGGAGAGCTGTCTGCTGGTAGACCAGAAAGCCTCAGCTTCAACAGTTACATCTTCAGAAAGGCTACCTGGAAAACAACAAACAAACAAACCACAATGCTGTAAATGATAGCACGGGATGGAATGGCTGGCTGCACAGCAAGTCTGAGTGGGGCTGGGGCCAAATCTGGTCAACACGGTACAGACCAATCGCAAAAAAAAATGTGACTCAGGAGAGGCAGGCAGGCATTGCATTTTACAGCAAGAGCCGATGAATCTTTTTTAAAACGAACCATCAAGTAATTAGAATGATTCATGTCCACTTTAAAGAGAAGATAAGAGTTTTAATTGACAGTAAAGTTATATGTCCATGAAGTAATACAGTTCATGTGCCCAAACGACTCTTTTAGACATTCTGTCAGCAGAATTCTGAATCTAAAAGATTCCTAGGCAATTCTGCATCCTTAACGCTGTGGATAGGTGCCCCCATCTTCTCAGGTCACGCTGATACTTCTAATCATATTTAATTATACTTATTGTGTTTGCCAGTCGCTATGCATCTTAACCCAGTGTTCAAATGAAAACTTAATTCATAACAGGCTCATGGGCATAATATTTTCAATCCATCAACAAGGCCCAGATGAAACAAATGCCTGTACTATCCTAATAGTTCCAATAACAGATAAACAGCAATGATAGCACCTCACCAATGTTTACAGAGTTTTAGTTCAGAGGTGACAAAAGACCGGGAACTGTGTTAACAACAGGAAGAGAGGCAAACACGGGGATAATGCTGACCTAGGTGGGGAGTTTGGGGAGCTTGCACTAGGCCAAACAGAAGTCAGCTCATCCCAGTCTTAGAGATGTATCAAAGGCATCAGGGAAGTTGGTGCCTGAGTCCCAGCTGCAGTGAAAGGGGCACGGTTAATGATCCCCGGTCCAAGGAAGGGAACAAGGCAGAGCCCTGCAGTGCAGGAGGCATCAGCTTTATGGAGAGTGCTTCAGAGGACGGTTCTCTTCATATGGTGCTGGAAAGAACGCACCTGCTGAGTTTCCATATCAACTTCCCGCTGAGCTCCTCCATCAAGTTTTGCAATGGCAGTACCAAAGTTGAGGAAACGGGCAAGGAAGCAGGGTTACAGATCCTAGACATCATCTAAACATGGGGCAATTACAGCTGACATAAATCTCCAGGGCATCCCGTGATGATCAAATGAGATAATGGGCTGGGGGAGGGGTGGGAAAATGTGCTTTAGGCCAGGCCAGGCCCTATAGTGTGTGTAAGCTAGCTTGAGCTGCACCCTGTCTCAAAAAAATATGAACAAATAATAAAAATAGAATAGTTATGAGGAGATAATACGGTATATAAATCTATGTGATTTTTCCCTCTCTGTCTCCATTTTCCAGTTATTAGATGGGAAAGGTTTTGAAGAGAGACTTGTGTGTGTCCCATTAGGGATTAAGGAATGGTTATAGAATTAGATGGGCCTTGAGTCTAACACAGGGTCCACTGAGGGCAGGAGTGTCCTGCTGCTATGCAAATAGTTCTGCTAGGAGAGGACAAAATCGGTTATCTCTTTCGATTCTGCAAATCACTGTGACACGGAGCAGTTAAAAAAGCAGCCAACTTCAATCTGTGCCATCGTGGGAACAGTTAGGACGGTCAGACATGCGACTAGACTCTGAGACAGTCTTGGCTGTCAACCACCGGGAGAGAGTAGTGACTACCATCTAACAGTGGGAGGTAGAGCTGTGGTTGAGCATCCTAATACCACAGGGCTGCCCCCTCCACAATGCCCCCAAAAGTCAATAGAGCAGTGCTGAGAAACGCTGGGGATACATAATGGTTCTATGTGACCAGTTCTTTTACTGACTAGTTCTGTGACCTTTAATGGGCTGCTTGACCTCTCTCTCCCTCTTTCCCCACCCGCAAAATAGGAATTGCATAAAGGCCAACCTGAACCCTGTAAAGCACTTCACAGCATAGGAAGTTTATTTGGACTCTATTTGCCCCGGGCACAGCCCTAAGAGGATTAAGGCAGAACAGTATTTGAAACACTAGTTTACAAAGGGGAAAAAAAAAAAAAAACCAACCCAAGCTTGGAAAAATTAAGTGACATGATGCGGGTACAAAGCCTGACAAGTGGCAATAGTGGACTCGGAAAGATTCTGATAACACCCCTCCATTCCTCACCGTAACCTTGAATCTTCATCGTTGCCTCGGACATCAAAAGGCAGCTTTGGTTTCCCGTGCTTAGGACAGGGAACGCCACATAAGAAACACGTACCTACACTAGAGGATACACTGATGAACTAATGCGAAGAACCCCCACCAAGTAAGAAAAATCTAAAATTTGTGCTTAATGATGTTCCATCTCTAGTTTTGTTAGCTTTCCCTAACAAGAACATTATGTACTTTTTAAGCCTCGATAACAAAAAACTGTGCACTCAACCTTGGGAGCAGATATTACGTGATGCCTTTTGGCCCCTTTTTATTTAAATCACTGTGAGTTAACCATTTCAAAGGCTGATTTTGTGTTCTCTAGCTTTTATCTGCGACAGAGAAAAATATGCTTCCATTACTGCCATTTATTTTAAGAAAGGATAATTTTTTTTCCTTTGCAATGCTAAGAAAATCCTGTTTCAAAGTGTTTAGAAGACATGAGCACAGCTGCACCTCTAGGCTCTGTTGGCTCTTGCATTTCTGGAATATACAGTGAAAACAGTGACTTGAGGCACTGGGAGAAAGGGCTCTTTCCTGTGACCACAAGAGGTGACCCTGTGTTCTGTGCACCCAAATATGGACACTCGGCATGGAAAGTGGATGAGCTAAGAGATTGAAAGATAATGTCCCTGCTTTGAGTCACCTAAAAACAACCATCGCTAAAGACCTAGGCTGACAGTGTGGTGGCCCAAATGCTAAGTCTGTAATGCTTCAGTTACATATGAGCAACCTGCTCAACATTTTAAAACATCTAATCTTAGTTAGCAAAGTTATATTGGTTGTTAACAGAGGTTTCCATCAATATAAAGATATGTTGTCAAGGCAGGCCACATGAGACACAATTTGCCTTTTAAAAAAGCTATCTAAGTGTTTTGGGATATAGTAAACACGACCATTAAAGATTGTAAAATATTGAAAAGTTTGAGTTTCATAGTTACAAGTTTTGATTTTTTCCTAAGGTTTAAGAAATATTATGTGTATGAGTATTTTGCCTACATGAATATCTGTGCTCATGTCTGGTAACTGCAGAGACCAGAAGAGGGTAGCGAATGTTCTGGAATTGGAATTAAAGACAGTTGTGAGCCACCATGTACATGCTAGAAATCAAGCCTGGGTCCTCTGGTGCTGTTAAACCACTGGGCAATCTCTCCAGCCCCTCATAACTGCAGGCTTTCAAAAAGATTCTGAAGTAAGCAGTCATAGCTATACCCAGATATCCCTTTTAACATGAAATAGTGCTGTTAACATGAAATAGATAGGCTTTATAGTGAGACAAGGAGATTTTATATTGTATGCTTTGTATGGTAAAAATGAACCTTATCTAATAAAATAGTTTCTAAGACCCATACTTCATTTACAAAATAAAATATAATTGTGAACACAAAAATAAATCTGACCTTTTTATTAGCATTTATCAAATATGTTTGACATCTTAAAGTAACACTGGGATTAAATACTTTCCCTGTCTCCCTAGCTCAGTAGTTATCAAGAGGCTGTGGAAAGCACCTGCACCTACCTGGCTTTTGAGTTGAATACAGTATAAGATATTCCTCCCTCAGAGCTGGGAGACTGACTTCATTTGTCCCTTGGTTCAGTCTGGCTATGCCACTTACTGTCCCAGTAACAACCACATTTAGAAAAAAAGGATTCCTTCAGGGCGCTAACACAGGAGGAGGGGCCAGCCACACAATAAGCTGGATAAGTTTAAGATGCCTAACACCTGCTGGAGCAAAAACCACTTACGTTAGGAAGAGAGGCTTCTAAAGTAGTTCCCCGAAGGAAGTAATTATTACTCTAGTTATGGATTTTGTACTGGCAAAAAGAGACAGTAAAAGTTGGCATGACAAAGAGTTTGGTGCACGCTGGTTCCCACTGGAAGATGTAGGCTTGCTTAAGGAGTTTTGGCAAACAGTCCGAGAGGGAGAAGTCCCTGGCGCACCAACAGCCAGCAGCTGCATTAGTAAACAAAGAGAGCAAAGGCACAGCCTTTGAGCCCCACGGGTTCTGCACAGACTCAGCCAAGGCCTTTAAAATGGGAGGCAGAGTGTGATGGTGTATGTGGGTTAATGGGAGCCTTCACCTGGGATTTTTTTTAATAAGCCATGGAATACACTGTAACGATTGGCATATAACTCAAAAAACTTGTTGGTTTTCAGGCACCAGGGGAACAGGGAAGCTAAGCTAACCAGGAGAAGGGCAGCCAGTGGCTCCATCTGAAGATGGGGCAGAAAGTGCAAACTAGCATCATCCACTTGTCAGAGAGTTCTAGCCTTCAGCAAAGGAAGCAAGTTCAGGGTGTATACTTGACATCATTTCTTTCAGAATGTGTTGGCTGTGGAAGGCACCGTCAGAGCTGGACAGAGCTACTGTGACATAGGAGTGAACTGCCAGTTCTGAAACACCAGTTACGTAAAGCAAACTCAGTCATTTTGCTAAGGACACCAAACCCACAGGGCAGAAAATGTACATGGGAATAGTCTTTAAGTGTTTCATAAAAAATATCTCCTGCCTCAAGCACAGACTGTGTTTGTTAGGAAATGATGCTCATGTGGGTGGGCGCTAAAAAGTGGCAGACATAAAACAGTGCTAGCTCAATAAGTAAGCTATCACGCTGACACTGAAAAGTCCTAGTTTCTCTTTTCTCTGGGACAGCTGTGAGCAGGTTTGTTGAGTAAGCACACGGTGGCGGTGGCACCAGGGCAGCTATGGACCAGAGTGTTTGGAAATTTTGTCCCCTTGGGACCAGCACCTGAACAAACAAATGTAGTTGGGCATGGAGTTCCTAGAAGCCAGAGTCTTTTCTGCAGTATCAATTAAATGAAACAGTTACCATTGTCCTCAGCTAGGTGGCTTTTGCAGAAAACAAATCTTTTTTTTTTTTTTTTTTTTTTCTCAACATTTTCTATTAAAGGAAGCCACTGCATTTCTTTGAAGGCTCAGAAGTGTGAGGGCTGAGGACACAGAGTTGGGATGTGGGCCCTTCATACCCGGAGACGAAGGAGCTCTCTGTAGCCAGCGAAATCATTGCAGCGTTGACTTCTGCAATAGCTTTTACGTTCTGATTTAGCTTGAAACAATAATTCAAATAGAGATGCAAGCAATGCAAAACCAAAACCAAAACCAAAACCCCCCAAACCCTCTCCCTGAAAACCTCTCAAGGGCAGAGCAGGGAGCAGCCAGAGAGGATGTACTTGGGGACTCTACCCGTCAAAACTAAGAAAATGCCATGACTGTTATATGCAAGCAAAAATGCGATGCTATAATTAGAGGCCTTCAGGTCAACACTGTTTGGGTGCATAAGGGCAGAACTCTGTCAGGCAGGCAGGACAGGTGACTCAGGTGATCTGCCATTATTTTCAGGGAAAGGGCTAGTGAAGTCACGGCCACGCTTCCAAACTGCCTTGGTTAATTTTATATCACACTGGAGCCACTTTGCTTCTGTGATTTGCTTTAACAATTTGTTTATAATTATATGAAATACAGCTCAAATTAGAAAACATTAAAAAGTACATACAAAAAAGGAAACTATAATTACTGGAGCTCCATTATCCAGAGATACTGAATAATGTCTTGTTTTTTTTTTCTTTATGGATGTTTGTTTACCACATATACCTGGTCATTTCTATATATGCTGTTTAGTAATACACTGCTTCGTTTTAACCTACAGATGTACTGTGGCAGTTTTCACATTCTAGTAATATTTTTATGATAACTTTTAATGGTAATGTTATATTTCATTATATATCTGTGTCACTTAAAGTAAAAACAGTACATAACTTCTTTTGCCAGAAATAAAATTTGGGAATTTGGGATGAGGTAGTACTGAGCTCACTGGTTCTTGGGATGCTGTCTCTGGACCATAATCATCCTCATCTCTGGGGTGCTAACTCTAGACCAGCATCATCCTCATCTCTGGGGTGCTATCTCTAGACCAGCATCATCCTCTTCTCTGGGGGGCTGTCTCTGTATAAGCATTACCCTCACTGTGCAAGATCTTGTTAAAGGAGAGTTATCCTGCCCTACTCTGGACCCACTGGATCAGAAACTTGAGGGAAATGGTTTTCCAGGGAGTGCCTTTCAGATGATTCTGCTACCGTCTACTTTGACAGCCATTACTTTAGTCTGATTTTACAAAGCTAAACACATGATCTTGGGGGAGGCACTTGACTTGTTTAGAGGCAAAACATAGGTCTCCTTACTTTAGCAAACCAAAGTGCATTCTAGACCAGCACAAACTGAGGACTCTGATGTGAGTGTCCAAAACTATCATGAATCTAAGAAGAAACCACGGTGGGGTGGGGGTGGGGGGCAGGGCGGATGATAGGAATGAGGGAAGGTGAAAGGGAGGTGAAACATCAGAATATAGTCTACAAATGTATGGAATTGTCAATCAAGATTAAGCAATACAAAAAACCCCAAACCAGAAATTCTTCTTTAAAAGAAAACACATCTTTTTCTTCTTGAAGAAAAATAAAACCCATGAAAGATCAAAGTAAAGTAGAAAGAACCCAATTACGTCCAATGCTGTTCTTTGGGGACATTGATTAACTACGTATCTTAATAGGGCTCTGTCCAGTATTTCCATAAATGTCTACAGTGTTCACTGACTGGACTCAACAGCCTTCATTCTGGCCCCATCCTTTTGCCATGCACTCCTAATCCGACCCGTCACAATCTTCCTGTAGGGTGGATTCTTTTTCCTTTTCCGTGAGTGGAGACAGCAGTGTTTGCTTTGCTTTGCTTAGCTTGCTGAGCCCAGCTCCACCCCAGCTCAGTGCATAGGGCAGGATTTCATTCTTAGTTATGACTGAATGACACTGTCCTATGTGTTCGCACCACGTCTTCTTTGCTCAGTCATCTGTCTTTGGGCAGCTAGTCTGATTCCACATCTTAGCTGTTGTCTCTGTTTGCTGACTTAATGTCCGCTGCCTCTTCACCAAGAACTGGGGTATCTGTATTGCATGGCAGCCCTGTTTTGGACTCCGCATCGGCTTCATTCCGTTTTCCACATGGCTGTGTTAGTACACACTCTGAGTGACGGTGCACAAGCTTTCCTTTTCTTCCATTCTCTCCAACGTTCAATGTAATGATGTCGTTATGTATTTTCAAAAAAAAAAATCTCTGTGGGTATCTTTTCATCTTCTGAAAAGGTTTTAGGCCATTTGTTTATTTTTGTTTTTTACTTTAAAAATAGTTTACATTTCTTTATGTGTACGGATGTGTGCGTGCACACACACGCAAGTCACAGCATCCAAGTGGCAGCCAGAGGACATCTTGTGCGAGTCAGTTCTCTCCTTCCATCCTGTGGGGTCCAGCGATAGAAGCCAGATCTTCAGGCTCAGTAGCAACTGCCTTTAACCTACTGCATCATCACTTTGGTCCCCCATTTGCCCACTTTAAAGAACTGGGTTACTTGCTTTTTCTATTAGTGGAGGTTGGTTTTGCTTTTTCCATGTTCTGGACAATAACTGTCACATGAGCGGTGGCAGCTGTCTTCTCCCGCTCTGCAGGCTGTCTGTTCTCTCTGCTGACTATTTCCTTTTGTAAAGCTTTCTACAATGGTAGAATCCCATTTGTCCATTTTTATTTCCTGTGCTTTTGGGGTCTTGCCCAAAAAAAACCAAATCTCAGCTTGTGCTGATGTCTTGAAAGGTGTCCCTGTGTTTTCTTCTAGTACTTTCTGACTTTGTAAAAGTGACAATGATAAGAGAGGATGGGCCCAATGCTGACTAGTGTAGAACTGAGCCCTTTATTTTAGCTGCCGAAGACTAAAGGGACACACAGGTTTACCACATAAAACACAGTAAGACTTAAATAAATAAGGTTGTGGTGGAGGGAGGAAGGAGATGGCTGCTTCCAGTATAAATACCCTGATCTATCTATCCCCACCCTCTACCACGCCCCTGTGCATGTGAATCAGTGTGTGCACACGCGTGTGCTTCTGTAAATCTACTCACTTCACAAGAGTCTCTTCAGCAAAATTCTTTGCTTAGTTAAGATGAAGAAAACTACCACAAATGTAACTTCAAAATAAAGTCACAAAAGTCCCACCAAAAGCTGGTGAGGAAACCAAACCTGTCATATTTTGCTAGGTAAGATGTAAAAGTGCACAGCTATTTTCCAAAATAATTTTCTCCAAAACTAAATATGAACTGGGCATGGTGGCACAGGCCTTTCATCCCAGCACTCATGAGGAAGGCAAGGTCAAGATCTGCTGGGCTATATAACAAATTCTAAGCCAATCAAGACTGTATGACATCCGTCTTTAAGCAAACACAGCAAAACAACAGGTCAACATGTAAAGCCTTTATGATCCACCAACTACAGTCTCGGAACGGAAACTTATGTGCACAGGAGATCTTGCACAGTTTTAATAGCCAAAAACTGAAAGGAGCCTGGGTAGATGTTTCAATAGCAGTACAGGCATTCCACGGGATATTAAGAATCATCAACAAACATCTACAAATCACTGACATACACAATTCTCTTGGGGGCTATGCTGAGCTTAAAAGTTCAACCTCAAAAGGTTACATACTGTATACCTGCATTCCTGTAACATGATAAAATGATAACATTTTACAAGAATAGACAGAGTAGTGATTGTCGGGGCGAGTGAGAGATGTTGGGGAGGAGGAAATGGACATGATTGTATACGAAAAACAGGATGGATCCATTCAGTGATGGAACTGTCAGTGTCTAGACTGTGCAAAGGATACATGAACACACACTGGTGAGAACACGTATATAGCACTGTGTACATGAACACACACTGGTGAAAACACGTATATAGCACTGTATACATGAACACACACTTGTGAGAACACGTATATAGCACTGTATACATGAACACACACTGGTGAGAACACGTATATAGCACTGTATACATGAACACACACTGGTGAGAATACGTATATAGCACTGTATACATGAACATACATACACACACACAAATGACAACACTGAGTAACGACAAAGAGGTTATATTCATGTCAATACCTTGATTGGGCTACACGATAGTTTTATAAACTGTTATCACCGGAAGCAACTAAGCTACGTGTGCAGGGGTCTTTCTATACCATTCTTTACGGCTACACATGGGTATACAAATTCACTTCAGTAAAAACCCCACCTAAACTAACCCCGAAGTATCTCACAGATGGTTTTGTCTCATTTTCTTCAACCCAGTGATTCTGCATACAGCCAAAGGATGTATTTTTCAAAGCTTTACGCTGATGCTGATGTCAATGTATCAATGAGATCTCATTTCCTCTGTGGAATGACCTTAGCAATTTAGTAAGTAAATTTTGAAATGCAGGTGACAATGCTGTTATAATCAACAGGTTTCGGTAGGCAGCCTGGAATTAATACTTAAGTTATACAGTTCCATCTTATGCCTCAGGTGGTCATAAAGTCTGCTGTGACTAGTCCACTGGGCACACATTCCTTCTTGCTGCCTCATTCCACCATTTTCTAGAATTCAAATGCCAAAGCAGATTTTACCAGCACAGAATAGGCTTCTCACTTCAAAAATCAGACTATGTATACTTAAATTAAAACTTTAATTAATCTTAAAAGTAGTATTACCTTACAAAATATCTAGGAAAACAGGAAAGAAACAGCTGAGGGGTTACAATACCCTAATATAATTATTATTTTAGCCTAGTTTCCCATATAGCTTAAAATGGTATTTTTTTTTTTACAAAAGAACACACACACATATTTTCCCATATAGTTTTAAAAGGGTGTGTGTGTATATACATTTGTTTACATGAGTACACATGGCACCAGAAGCAAGAAGAAGGTTTCAGGTCCCTGGGAACTTGAGATACAAGCAGTTGTGAGTGTCCTGACACGAATGCTGGGAACCAAGGTCAGGTTCCCTGAAGAACATCAATCTCTTAAATGCTAAGCCATCTCTATAGCCCCAAAAGGCATTTTAATATTTTCATATATGACATTTTTATATAGTATTTTCACTCAGTAAGTCTTCATTCTTAATTTAACAGTTGTATGACAGTCCATCATACTTTATTTAATCAATTTTGAATTTTTGCAAATTTATTAAGTCAAAAGTAATACTGAAATAATTAATGTCATGTTTATAGACTTGTTTTCCCATACTTTGGAGTATTTCCTTAAGAATAGAGTCCTGGAAATTACTATAGCTTCATGCATTTTCCCAACCGACACTGTGTTAGCTCTTTTAAAATTAGTGTTAATTTAATAAAAGGCCAATGCTGTTTCAATGGCTTTGAGTTTTTCTAATTGCTATGAATTTAGAGAACCTCCCAATTTTTTGGGGGGTGGGAGCATTAACTATCAGCTCCAGTTATTTTTCTTTACCTCTCAACAACATATTTACCTTTTTTTTTTAATTTTATTTTTTTTATCATTGTGTTGTATTTGATGCATATGTGCATGTGAGTGTTAGCTAGTGTGCATGTGTGTGTATACGTGTGTATGTGTGCGCGCACATATGTATACAACTTTTGAGAGCTAGTTTTCTCCTTACACCATGAGTTCTGGGCACCAGACTTAGGTTATCAGATTTGCACAGTAAGCATTTTTATCCACTGAGCCATCTTGGTGGCACATGGGATACATAACTTTTAAAAAGCAGTTCATGTAAGCCCTTTACAAAATGTTAATTTTTTTTCTCACCTAAGGAATTAAGTACCAGGTGTGGTCTCATAAATCCATACAAAATACAGTTGGATTAAACATCTGATTTAATTTTGCCCAAATTATACATGGAGGACTGAAATCCCGAGAGGCTGAGTAGCTTTTCCTCATGGCTACGCATTGGTAACGAGGCTGGTGTGCGATCAAGTCTCTGTCTCCCACCCTAGTATTCATTTCATCATAAAAGCTCTTTCCTTTCTAATTACAGTGAGCGATAATTGCCATGGAAACTTTATTTAAAGAAAGCATCTATAATATTCCAATTTAAGCTAGATTTAATAGCTGGAATGAGGCAGACTCCCTATCTAGTTAAGAAGAAAGTTGATTCCTTCTTTGGAATAATTACAGAGAGAGGAAAGTAGAGAGAGCCTATGTGGCAAATCAAAGGCCCGCTTGTAACGAGAAAGAAACGGCTTTTTAATTAGCGGAGAAAGCCCTGTTATATGATGAGTGCCAACAAGGCAGTGAGAAGATGAGCTAGAAGCTCAGGGTGGAAGCATTTTCTCTAAGTTTGGAGAGCAGGATGTTATGTTGGCATGCTTTAGTCAGTTCAGTCAAAATGACTGTGGCTTGGAATAATCAAATTATTAGTTAAGGACTGACAAGAGAGGGATCAAATTGTAACCAGATTCGCATTTTCTTTAGCCAAACTGTGGGGAGCAAGCATATCCTGTATGTGGACACATTCTTGACATAACCATGGGCATCCGCCCATGGGGGCAGCAAGGACCTGCCCTGGCCCTAGGATGGATGTTGATAGTGTGTGCACAAGGTGTCAACACAACATACTTCTTTTTTTTTTTTTTTTTACATTTTTTATTAATTTATTCATATTACATCTTGATTGTTAGCCCTTCCCCTGTTTCCTCCCATTCTTCCCTCCCTCCTACTTCCCCTCTTCTCCCCTCCCCTATGTCTGTGATTGAGGGAGAGCTCCTCCCCCTATATATGCTCTTAGAATATCGAGTCTCTTCTTGGTAACTTGCTATTCTTCCTCTGAGTGCCACCAGGCCTCTCCATCCAGAGGACGTGGTCAGAAAAGGGGCACTAGAGTTCGTGTGAGAGTCAGATCTCACTCTCCACTCAACAGTGGAGAATATCATGTTCGTCGGCTAGGTCTTGGTAGGGGTTCGAAGTTTACTGTCTATCTTCTCCTTGGCTGGTGCCTTAGTTTGAGGAGGACCCCAGGACCCAGATCTGCCTGTCATAAAGTTCTTCTTGTAGGTTTCCAGGACCCTGTGGGTCCTACTATTTCCCCATTCTTCCATGCTACTCTCGCCTAAAGTCTCAATAGGATGTCCTCTCCTCTGACCCACTTTCTTGGTAAGTAAAGTTTTTCGTGGTACGTATCCCTTGTACACCAACAGCCCAGGCCTTAATGTCAACAATTAATAAATGGGACCTCATGAGGCTGAGAAGCTTCTGTAAGGCAGGAGACACTGTCAGTAGAACAAAGCGACAGCCTACAGACTGGGAAAAGATCTTCACCAACCCTTCATCTGACAAAGGTTTAATATCCAAAATATATAAAGAACTCAAGAAATTAAACATCACAAAACCAAACAACCCAATTGCGAAATGGGGCTTGGAAGTTAACAGAGAATTCTCAACAGAGGAATATCAAATGGCCGAGAAACACTTAAAGAAATGCTCGTCCTCGTTAGTCATCAGAGAAATGCAAATCAAAATGACACTGAGACTCCATCTTACACCCATCAGAATGGCTAAGATCAAAAACTCAAATGACACCAAATGTTGGCGAGGATGTGGAGAGAGAGGAACACTCCTTCATTGCTGGTGGGAATGCAAACTAGTACAACCACTTTGGAAAGCTATCTGGCGCTTTCTCAGAAAACTGGGAATAGGGCTTCCTCAAGACCCAGCTATCCCACTCCTTGGAATATACCCAGAAAATGCCCTACCACACAACAGGGACAACGGGGATTCGGCACTCAGGAACTCCCCAAAATATGGTTGTTTACACAAGGCCAGACCAGTTGACAAGCCAACATGCCTAGGGGAAAATTTCATGAGACCCCACCCTTAAATGAAGAGATATAGGTCAGCAACGGCAGCTGAGGGACAGAGAGCCAGTCTTCTTCAGGGACAAGCCCCCTGAAGGTTTCTCAACATTAACTGAGTTACTAATAGTCAGACAGACAGACAGACACACACACACACACACACATGCACGCACACATTACAATAATAATTATAGAAGAAGAGGTCATGAATTCCTGGGGTGGGGTGATAGAAACACAAGAGGAATTGGAATTGGGAAAGGAAGAAATAATAATGATATAAACAAAAATGTAGTCATGTATTAAAATGTAAAAACAATTAGAAAAATGAAGCCCTACAAGCAAATAATTTAAAAGGGAAAAATGTTAAAACATCCATTGTCTTAATTCCTTTTATATTGCTATGAAGAGACACCATGACCAAGGTAACTTATTAAAACAAGCATTTAATAGGAAGGCCCTGTTTACAGTTTCCGAGGCCACCATGGCAGGGCGCTGTAGACAGTCATGGTGGGAGAGCAGTAGCTGGGAGCTTACATCTAGATCCACAGGCAGTAGGTGTGGGTGGGGAGAGGACAGGCCTTGGAATAGGCTTTGAAAACCTCAAAGCCCACCTCCAGTGACACCCAACCTTCAACAAGGCCACATCTTATAATCCTTCCAGAAACAATTCCACCAATTAGGGACCAAGCATTTAACGAACAGATGAGCAACTGGAGCCCATTCTCATTCGGACTACAGCACCCATCCTGAAGCAAACACCATTTCTTTCTTATGTCTATTATTTAAGCTTACTGAAAATACATAGGGATCATCACATTGTACTTAACCTGCTAATTTTAAAGTAAAAGGAAGACTACAGAATGGCTTGGCCCACTTTGTAATAGTAAGAGGAAACAAGGAACTGTCCCCGGCAGAAGAACACTATGTGGAATCTAGCACCGAAACAACAGCAGCTACAGCCTATAGACAAGTTGACAACAAATTCTCCTCTATTCCCCCAGTGATTTAGACATAAAATGCTCCTCTGACACAAATTATAGTTTGTTTTTCACTATTTTCTTTGGGAAATATTCTTAGTAGCATTCCTCAGGCAGGATCTTTGGACCACCAACACTAACTATTAAATAAATATGCACAATCACATTCTTTTTCTCTAATGTTCATATCATTAACGTGATGGCAATAAACAAGTGTAGAGACAAAAATGTTAGGGGAGGGTCAGTGGGTACCAATCTTTTCACTGATGTGCCTGTGAGCAGACCAGCAGGCACAGCTCCTGACTCAGAGTCAGTTCCCCAGCAGAATCAGCGGGCACTTAAATACCCTGTTTTCTGCCTTTTTACTGATGGAAAAAGCCCAACACTAATACATCCTATAGTAAAGAGAACAGTGTAATTAACATGTGTTTATTATCTATAAACAAAAATGGCTACCTCAACTGGGGATGTAGTGCTGTACTTGTCTAGCATGTGTAAAGCCCTGGATTCAATGACCCTGTCCACCCCTACTCAAAAACAAACAAGACCTGCTAGCTCACAGTCATTCTTTTTTTATTCAAATTGATCACAGATCATAGATCAGTTTTGGAGTAAATCCCATTCTTATTATTTGAGATATTATTCTGATATATCAATCAATATGCCTCATAAAAATTAAACCACAATGGCATGATATACCTAAACTTTTAATAAATGTTCACTATCATCAAATATCCGGTTAGTAATTCAAGTTTCTCAACTAACTCATATAGTGTCTTAAGAACTGATACTTGTCAGATTCCACATTTGGCCCAAGTATAACAACAAATTCACATGTGTTTTGAGTTTCTTTTAAAGTCTAAATCCCTCAAACACTCCCTCCCACCTCCATCCCCCCTCTCCCCCCCCCGCCCCGCCCCATTTTCTTATCCTTTGTGATTTCTATTTTAAAGAAACTTTTTGTTCGGTAGAGTTTACTATTGACTGGAATGTGGTGTCTGTTTTGTTTTTATTCTTAGGAATTTATGCATTTAAGACACTTTAATTCCCTGCAGTTATGCTCATCCAAGCTCAAAGCGTCCCCTCTCTGAAGTGAGAACCACTGCAACTCAAACTCTAGGTCTGAGAAGACAAGACTCTGGTACTTTATGAAAATTTGATGGCTGTGATTTTTTTTTGGTCTCATGTGCATTTCTAGCCCACAGTGGAATGACCCTGCTCCAAAGAGCCTGTATTCCATCTTAGAGACGTGGTAGTCAGTGGCCTCCCCAGAGGCTGTGTTACCGTTGCTAAGGCACTGTGAACACATGTCTGCACACAGGCCAGAGTCTCTCTCCTGGGGATGAGACACTGTGTTCCTGTTTCAAAGCACAGTAAGAAAACACCTCCTTTCCACTGTTCCTGTCTCCTGTTCAGGAAGCAGGAGGTCCCAGACTCCCAGGGCTGCATCTACATCTTGCCTGCTTCCCTGAGTAAGGCAGGCTAGACAACAGCACATCAACAAACAGAGTTATGTTCTTGACAGATTCTAAAAGCAACACGCCTGGATCCCTTCTCTTTCCTAAGGTCCATGGTCAGAAAGCCAAAATGGAAAAATATTTCCATATAGAATACTTAATTAAAAAAATAATAAGTAAAGATACTGTTTTGTGAAACAAAGGAAAAAAAAAAAAAAGGAGGGTCTAGAAATGACTGCGTTTAGAAGTCTTACCAGGGAATTCCTTGGGGTATGAATTGTAAAGGTGACTCAAGAATCCCCTGTGGGACAGGTTCTTGTCAACACCAGGCGGCAGGGGGTGGCGCACAAGGCTGAAAGTACAGAAAGCTATCCCAGAGAAAACTGAGGGAGGAGTTCTGACACTCTGCTACCTACTGGCATTGGAAAACACTCGCAGCCTCACAATATGCCAGCTACGGGGATGAAAACAAAACATCAGAAAATGCAAGAACACATTGGACACATTTCATGTTTCTGTGAGAGTCATGAAATTTATGCAGTCGGTAGAAGGTTTCTCAGTTTCAAGTCTCCAGTGAAACTCACACTGATGATGCGGGCACACTGATGATGGTGGGAGCCAGGGATCCTACAAGCCAACCACAGCACACTTAAACAGACCCCTCACGAAGTAAGAGAAATGAACAAACAACTAGTACCTGTAAAGAGGTAAAAAAAAATCTCTGGGCTAGAATTGAACATGAAAATCATAATGAGGTATGCAGAATCACAAAAGTAACCTCAGGAGTTGGCATGGATAATGACATTGTGGGTGATGATGCAACAACCCTAGCAGTGGGCACGGACAATGGCTTCGTGGGTGATGGTGCAGCAACTCCACAGGACTGCATGCATAATGGTGTCATGGGTGGTGATGTGACAACCCCACAGGACTGTGACTGCACTGACGATAATACAAACAGAGCTCCCACACTGCAGACCTCTGTGGCAAGTTAAATATGCACCTGCCATGCACCCTAGCACTCTCATTTCTAGACATTTACCCAACAGAAATGCAAACACATTCACAAGATTTTTTTTTTTACCTGCATTTTTATAATAGCTTTCCTTAAAACAGTCCCAAACAGCAGACAAAAGCCAACTGACAAAAGCCAGGTAGAAACAAGGAAGCTCTTTACACAAAACAAACCAAACACCACTCTCCCGAAAAGGGGGCGGGGCAGTGAGGCAAAAAAACCTTGTCTGCTCTAAAATGGCAATAGTAAAAGAAAAAAAATAGCACCATGAGTGAAGTGAAAGTGCTTGATAATTGTCAAAAAACGTATCCACTTGTAATTTTTTTTTTCTGATGGGGTCTCATGTAGCTCAGGCTGTGTACCTAAGGATGACCTCATGTTTCTAATCCTCCTGCCTCACCTTGCTGGGACTGCAGCTGTGCACTGTCCCGTCTCCTGCCCCTCCTCCCAACCCCCAGTTTTACACTGCCCCCCATTTTATGCAGTACTGGGACAGAACTCTGCCTTGTGTGTGTTCAGCAAGTATTTTGTGAACTGAACTATACCCCTAGCCACAGATTTTTAAAAAGTGGGATGGAGGTTGGGGGACCCCAGCAATCCAATGCTTCTTGCCCCAAAATGTGACTGAAGGAAAAGACTGAGAAGAGTAAATATATTATACTCCAAATTATGCTTAGCTTTTATTAAAATTAAAAATACTGGGACCAAGAAAGATGTGAGCCCCCTCCTTAACTCTCCTTTCATATTCTCTATTCGCCCTTCTTTTTATTTTTTTATTTTTTAAGATTTATTTATTATTATGTATACAGTGTTCTGCCTGCATGTACACCTGCAGGCCAGAAGAGGGCATCAGATCACATTGTAGATGGTTGTGAGCCACCATGTGGTTGCTGAGAATTGAACTCGGGACCTTTGGAAGAACAGGCCTTCTTTTTAAAAATGTATGCCTAGACTAACCTACTGCAAACGGCCCGAGGAAGAATCCCATGTTGGCCTCAGAGGAAGTGTTTAAACAGCAGTGTACGAAGACTGCTCTGTGGTAATTAGCCAGTGTGGGTATGGAATGGTTTCTGCACATGCTGCAGGCAAGTCAGCCTCAGTTTCCCTGAAAGTGTCTGCCTGTGTTCTTGTGCCCTGGAGTGTCAGTCTTCTTGGGCTGATCCCTCCGCACCATTGAATGCACAGCTTGAGGCAGCCACAGGGAGTATCTGGCCATGAGGCTGTGTGGGGACTTCCAACACAACCCATGCACGGGTCACCGTAAATGACCTCACTGGTCCTCTCTGAATCTATGAGAAATTTTGGGGTGCAGGGTTTAAAAAGTTATCAGAGATTATAAAGCTGTGGAGTAGTTTAGGGTACAGGGGCTACTAACTCTGATGCTTGTAGAGACAAGTAGCTATTAAAGGTGGATTTCCTAAACATTTTTCTCCGTGGGGGAATCTGCACTGTATAACACGAGCCCTTCTGCTGGTGTTTTTAAGCCTTCCCTAGTGCTCACGGTAATACCCAGAATGCATTCTCTGCTGAGCCCGAAGGCAGCCTTGAGTCAGCTTTTCCCATTATCCGTACACCTAAGCCATTCAAGGGAGCTATTATTCAGAAATGCCTCTGGAAGAGACACTGCAGTGACTCCTTCAATGTTCTGGCCTCCTCCCCAACAAACAACTTTGTCCTCAAGTTTAAACTAACTGATGGTCGCACAGCACGCTGACCTGCTTTCGTTCCCTTTATCCAAGGGAGGCTGCTTAACATTATGGGGGGGGGGGGCGCAGATGAGAACTCCCAAGTTAGAAAAAACTGCCCGCGAAAGCCTCGTGCAGCAGCCTCGGAGGCCTCCCGTTCTGTTCTTGTCTCTAACCTTCATGTTCATCCTCCAGGATTCGAGCTCCATGAGCAATGAGGCCCATTAGCTAAATTCTTTTGGAAGCCTGACAACCTCACACTGTGCAGTTGTTCCTGTGGGCACATCTGCCGCTCAGGAGGAAGAGTGAAATTGGATGTGATCCCTCCCCACCTACCAACTCTCCTGACTTTCAGAAGTGCTGGGTGGGGGGGACTAGGAAGACACCCTTACACTCTGGTGCCAGTCCTCAGCACCTTCAAATGTCCTTGCTCATCAAACACTTCAGCTGTCAGTGCCACAGAGCTGCTGTTCAGAATGGAGCTGAAGGAAAGGGCTCAGTGCTGGGCACACGTCAACGAGAACCCCTCCTTGCTGGGTCAAAGCCTTCAGTTATGCCCAGCAACATCACCCTTGGCCCAGACATAGAGAAGAGAACCAAAAAGATGCCTCTGCCTGGTAACAATTGTCACCCAAATGAAACCCATTCTTACCGTTCCACCTAACCCACCACCCCAAACCCAAACAAATGTGACTACAAGACAGTAATGCCTTAATCACATTTTCACATGCACTCCCACAAGGTCTTAAGCACAGCAGGTTTTCAGCAAATATCTGTTGCCTGGAACGAATGAATGAATAATTACACAAATGAATTCAGGTTTACTGTTTTCCTGCAGGGATGTCCAATAAATTAAGATTTTTTTTTTTTTTTTTTTTTGGGTATGACAGAGATTTATTTATTTTAAGAATTAGGAACCTCACTATTTTCAACCTTAGGACTGGAACACTTTCATGTTAAATTGTCCCCTGCCCCCAATCTGATTTTTAAAACACTGTAGAGCTTTGGTTGGCACTGTTGTCCAAGCCTCCAGAGGCCAAGGGGCAGCTCTGAACCTTGATCCTATTTCCTGAAGCAGCTATTTTGAAGGGGTCCCGGGGATCCTCTGGTAATTTTCTATATTATACAAAAGACACCTGCTACAGAGACATCTGAAGAGCCAGGAATTAGAATCAAAGACGGGGAGATGACACCAGAGTGTAAAGGTGTGTCCCTCATCTCCCTTGCTGTTCAAGCATGACAAGCAAGTTCAGACCCCAATAGCACTCACATGAAAAAGAGGCACATGCGTGGTGATGTGCGCCTCTAGGCCCTGCACTAGGGGAGGAGGTAGACAGGTGGATCATGGGAGTTCTCTAGCCAGGTGGCTCAACTACCTGGTAAGCTTCAGGCTTGGTGAGAGACCCCTCAAAACTTAGGGTGGAGGACCATAGAAGACGACTAAAGTTCACTTGTGGTCCCGACATGTTCACACATAGGTGAATGTACCCCCACACACCCACACATACAGATGCTCACACACACACACACACACACACACACACACACACACACGTCATATACCACACACATATGCACAAATGAATTGAAATTAAGTGGTAAATTTTTGTGTTCAAAACGTAGATTTAAGGCACCCTCAATTAGAAGGTGATTTAAAACGTGGGATCAGGTAGGTGGTGACACTCACAGCGTGAACACTATTTCAAGTGTGATTCTGTACACCTTGGCTTGACCCTCAGCTCAGCTCACCAATTTTTCAGGTGGTTACTTTCCTCATGTAATGTGTCATCCCAGTTAACAACGCAGAGGATCCGATCCCACCAGAACAAGAACCTATAATTAGAGAGTGATGATGCATTCTGAGAAGACAAATATGGATACCACAGAGGTGACACACTGGCAGCCTGAAAATAATTAATGCTTATCCTCGTGAGGCCACCTATGCCAAGACGCATGGGGACGGCTCACCAGAGCCATAATGTCACACAAAGATGGAAAAATCATTTTTCTTACCTGCAGAACTAGGTCACAGCAAGATCATTTGGGGGGGGGGGAACCAAACCCACCCCCAGAGTGGACATGAATGGATTTAGTGACAGTCCTTGCACTTATTACCTTGAGCAGAATATGATCATGGTTCATTTTGTATTCTCTCAGCATCCTCCTGTGAGGTAAAGGATCAGAACCATATGTTTGGGGACAGAACAAAAAGCCAGTTACCAAAACACTGCTTTAAAATTGAACGAGGAAAGGTTCTCACATTTCAAACAGCAAATAGTTTTTGTTGTTTGATTTCTAATGACATGAAAATAAGAACCATTAACACATTAGAGCACCTGTGAGGAAAGGGCAGACTAAAGGCTGGTTAAAGGTGTCCTACAGCAACCTCAGAAAATGGCCCACCCAGGGAGGACACAGTGCTTCTACTGAGATTCCTGTTTAAACAACGCTAGATCTTGCAAAAATGAACCGAGTCATGCGCTCCTCATTAGAGCCACTGCCTCTGAATAACAAATGGCTTCCCCAGTGAGGCTCCTGATGTGTAGAAGAAAAAGGCTAGTCAGGAAAGGGAATCATGCCTTCCCCAATAACTGTAAAATCGCCAGAAAGGCTCTTGGAGGGGCTCAAGCCCACCCCGCTGGAAGCTGTCTGAAGTTGTGGGTCAGAAAGGCTCAATACGCAACCAGCAGCTCCGTCAATTAATGCGCCCTACATCGGATGCCCAGCCTCGATGGTGATGGATGCTTCATTTTCTTCTTGGGGACAAGAGAAAGGTCTCCAGGAACCCATGCTTGTCTCCTAATGATGGGCTTTTACTGAGCCTCATTTTCAAGACATCGGCTCTGAAGTTTGATAAAGGCTGCGGCCCACTCTTTGGCTTCAATTGGATAACAAGGTACAGTCCTCCTTCCTTCGCACCAGATGTACCGAAAAGGCCTTCTGTTTATTTTTTTTCTTTACATTCTTCTTGCTAAGAGCAACCCCATTTCCTCTTTCACAGAATGAGGCTTCCTCTGCAGTTACTTCATCATTTTTACTCTTAGTGTCATTAATGACCTTCAAGCTTAGTTCTTCCTTCCACACTCATCCTTTCTGGGTTTTTTTTTTTTTTTTTTTTTTTTAATTTTAGCACTGAAGGGCAGTGTACAATAAGTAAACTATGAAACTCTGTTTTTCCTTGGGACATTTCCCCTAGGGACGCTCAATAAGTAAATAAATAAACTCCAAGCACAAAGGTTCTGTAACAGCAGGTTAAAAAAAAAAAAAATCACTGCAATGTAAAATTAGCTCTTTTTCCAGTGGAAGCGATGTGATGAATACCCTACTTAAGGATACAAAGGGATGCATGAGATGGAATATAGAGTTAGGTGCAAAGCCATAAGATGCACTGTGCTTCAGATGTAGACGGGAAAGTCACATGGTGTGGAACGGGGCAGTTTTGCTTCTTGCCTTCATCATTACCAAATGAGTTCACTCACTCACTGCTGAAGGAACCGCTTCCCATTGATGTACGGATCGAGGCGGTCATTTACTCAATATGTGCACTAGGTTCCTCCAAATGAAGGGATGGATTAAAGGAGATCAAATATAGCACCAAACATAAAACAGATTTGTTTTTTGTTTTTTGTTTTTAAATCCTCAGTCTCTACGAATAGGCATTCTGTTTTAGGTGTATCACTAACTCCAAAATTAATCTCACAAGTTGTGCCTAGCTGCAGAAAATGAGGATGGATAGTTTTAGTAAACCTATCTGAAGGCTGCCTCACAAAAGCAGAAAGCATATGGGGCTGTGCAAAGCCCATGGTAATTTCACCTGCTGTCCAATGGACACCCATGTGCTATGGTGGGACAGACATCATAGCTTCAGAACCAAACCACTTGTGCTCACATTGTGTGTACATCATTTCATGGTTGGCCTCCTTTACATACGGCTCAGGGAATGTCCAGGACGAGGGTGCAGGAAGAGTGGAAGGGCCAGAGGACCAGGAAGCCCGCTGTATGATTGTATCTCCTAGAAATGACAGAGAAACTATACCCATGACACCTTAATGATACAGCTTCCCAAACAAGAGTGATAACAGTATCAATAGACCTGCTAACATAGCAGGAGACCCACCCCTACTCACAGAACTACAGGCAAGTAAAGACTGCTGAGAAACGGAGTCTGTTTATTTTTTAAAAAGTAACTGTGTTCTGCCAAGAACCCTTTCTCTTGACTGGATTGCTTTTCTGTCACCTCCTGCTTAGCAATCAAGAGGTTAGCTGCTACCTCTTAATTTTCAGCATGATAGTGAATACCTTTGGTGGCAACAAAACAAAACAGTGTGTGTGTGTGTGTGTGTGTGTGTGTGTGTGTGTGTGTGTATACCAGTAACTAAGAAAAGCCAAAAAGAAAAAAGAAGCTGTATCCATGCTAGCTCTCCCTAAGAGGCTATCACTTGACTTTTTCAGTCCGTCTGGTTTCTTGCAGGGTGACCTCACTACTGCTGTGGTGTCTGAAACCCTAAGTGTAATGCCCACCTTCTCTCTCTCCCCTCCCCACCTTATAACTTGGGAAATGTTTCTCCTATTTTTTTTTCCTTCTGACAATAATAAAGAGTTGAGGGCATATTTTTAGAAGCAAGAAGTTCTAAGTTTTAGAGGATGTTCAATAACTCAGGGTGGGGAAAAAATGAGAACTAGCAAAAAGCAATAAAGCTTTGAAAGCAATATACTGGGTCATTTTCACCCCGAATTAGAGCTTCATGCCCCTAAGACATAAGCTAAATAATGTTGTTTGTGTTGCATTAACTTTGAGCTATAATATGGCCAAAGTAGATTACAAGTGATCACAGAGAACAGACCTAACATTAGCAGCAGCTGGCAGGAGTGTGTGGCAAGCAATCAGTCTTCCAGATTCACTTAAAAGCTTCAGGAGCCCAGTGTGGGCCTATGTGAGTTGGCGCACAATTGGAGTATAAACACAGGACTTCACAAATAAGTACTATGCTGAAAAATGATCCCCCACAGTCATTCTATATGTGAGTGAGGTCTGATGTTTCCCACGTGCTCATGTGCTCAGTGTGTTCCGAGAGATGGCAGAACCTTGGTGGGAGGGGTAAGGAGACCATGAAAGGGCTCAGTTCTACCTCTCTAGCCATTGCCCATCAATAAATGGTGTCTCCTGGCCAACAGGCTCATTTAGGATTATTGCTTTTATATGCTAGTGTTTAATAGCTGGTCAAAGCACCAAATATTCTGGGTATTGCTAACATGTTACTTATCTATAATGATTTCCGTGTAACTAGACCATTAACTCTTTATCAGATTTCCATCTTTTGAAAGAAAGTATCACAGGCAGATATCTAATATATATTTCAAGTGGAACTTATATGTCAAAAAAACAAAAACAGGGCTGGAGGGATGGTTTGGTGGGTAAAAGCACTTGTTGATGACCCGAATCCCCATGTCCCACAAGGTGGAAAGAAAGAAGAGATTCGTACAAGTTACCCTCTGATCTCCACGTATGCATTGTGGCATGTGTATAAACGGATACCCACTCACCCCCAATACAATGTAAATAAAGCAGTTATGAATGGTACTTAACCTCCAGTAAACAGAAAAATGTCAGGTACTAGGCACCATCTGCTACTTAAAGTCAGGTAAAGGGACATTCACATCCACACGAGGCAACCATCTCAGCTCAGTAGAACTGTGTGGTGACGCCTGTGCACACTCAGCTGGCCCCTGATGACAACTCCACTTAGTGTTAGAGCACACTCAGCCCTCTGTAGCCATGGGTTTCACACATGTGGATACAATTCACTACAGATGGAAATCTCCAGTGGAAGACGTTGTGTCTGTGTTGCACATGTGCAGATCTTCTCGTCTCTTCCCCTCAGCAATATGGCGGAACAATGATCTACACAGTAGTGCAAGAAGTAACCTAGAGATAACGTAAAGTATATGGGAGGGTGCATGCAGGTTCTATGCAAGTTAGGTTTGAACATCCTTGACTCTGGTACAGAAAGGTTCCTGGAACAAGTGTTCCAGAGACAGCGAGGTACAACTGTGTCATGTTACAGAAGAAGCCATTCGTGTTGCCTACAACATGGGCCTCTTGCACTTACAGCACTCTACAGAGAGTCACCACTATCATTAAAGGTTGGATTCTAGCCGTGCACTGGGTGATGGTGGTGATGGCAGTCAGGAGAGGCATGGGAAAGGCTAAGGTTCTGTCTGAAGAGCCCTGCTTTATCCTTCGTTTCTAAAGGATGCAGGCAAAACAACAGCTCAAAGTAGGAAAACTTCCCCAGTTATTATTCTCAACGTCTATCTATCTATCTATCTATCTATCTATCTATCTATCTATCTATCATTTATTTCTGAAGGACTAATATTAACTGGGTGAAGAATAAGCAGAAAATTTTGTTTCCCAGACTCCAGGATCAGCCCGAATCCTTCAGCAAGCTGAACTTTTTACTTTATGTGTGACTTACGTGTGACTTAGCATAAAAGGTAAATGCTTTTTATTTTATTTTTAAATTTTATTAATTTATTCAGACTACAACTCAATTGCCATCCCATCACTTGTATCCTCCCATTCCTCCCTCCCTCCCGCTTATTCTTTCTCTGAGTGCCACCAGGCCTCCCCACCAAGGGGAGGTGGTCAAATATCCGGCACCAGAGTTCATGTCAGAGTCAGTCCTCGTAAAGGTAAATGCTTTTAAAAGCACCTTACAGACAGTTGTGAGCCATCATGTGGTTGCTGGGAATTGAACTCAGGACCTTTGGAAGAACAGCCAGTGCTCTTAACCTCTGAGCCATCTCTCCAGCCCCATAGCAGGTTACCGAGAAGAGACTTGATACCCTATGAGCCTATACAGGGGGAGGAAATCCCCCTCAGGAACAGTCATAAGGGAGGGGAATAAGGGGAAAATGGGAGGGAGGGGAGAATGGGAGGATACAAAGGGATGGGATAACCATTGAGATGTAACAAGAATAAATTAATAAAAAAGAAAAAAAAAAAGAAAGAAAGAAAAGCACCTTACAGGTGAGAAAGTGTTGGTGTCAGCTACTATGAGGCACCTCAAATTTACTAAATGGAAAAAGTTGAAAATTAAAGAATTTTTCAGAATAGGCTCCCAGTGGCTGAACAGGTCTCAGTTACTGCCCTCAGGGAAACTGCTGCCTTCTGGCTGTGGGTGAGGGCATCTTCACCGTGCTTCTGTTGCTGGCTTTTCTGGGCAAACTGCTCTGGTTGCTTTATGTAAATGAAAGCTTACAGGTGTGGGTGTGTGGATGTGGGTGGGGGTCGGGGGAGGAACCCCTCTCAGTTCCTGCAGTGTATCTACCCCAACCTGCTAAAAGGCCACAATGTCACCCAGAAGGCTCACTGAGTGTTAACGACAAGGCAGCACCCCAAGCGCTCTGTGTGAAGTGAGCACTCAGAGAATGACATCATCCCAGAGTCTGCTTTTAATATTAAGCTTTAACAAGAAAATGTACTTATAATTTACTTAAAAATTAAAAGTGCTACTTTCACGAAGAGAAGTATGCAGTAACACTTTGACCAAATACCACCCAGTATGCTGAGTTCGGGGTGATTATGGAACACAGGGGAAGCCCAGAGCTACCATTTCATCTTTTAAAGTGCTTGGCTAACGTTTACCTTCTTGTCTAGGCTGACAGATATATTTTGAGACTCTATATATATATATAAAATCAATCCTTGGGAGATTTTCTAAAAGTAATTTTTCTTAGTGGAGGTAAGGTAGCATAGGTGCACGGTAAATTGCCTTCAACGTTCCGTTGACATACTTATCTTTTTTATATGGTAATACCACACTGATCTACAACACAGTTTAAGTGGAAATGGAAGATAGATTATACATTTCTGCTGCCTTGTAAAATAGCCATGCACTAAGCACAAACAGATTTCATCAAGCATGGATTTTTCCCTTGATGACCCAAGGTCAGCATTATGAATGACTAGTCATATGGCCTTGGGTAAGCCTCCCGAATTGCTCCCAAGCTTCAGTGACCTCGTATTTAGTATAGCAATGACAGAATCTCTCTTGGAATAGCGATGGTAGATTGAATAAGACCATGAGCCACAGGCTCATGCATGGGTTATCAAAAACTAACCCAAAATAGTAGCTGCTGCCTCTTTTCCACTCATTTCTCAGTCATTGACTGTGACCTAAAATACAAAGGTTGACCTATAACTGTAAATTCTGCAGACATTACAATATATTTAAAACTCAATTTCTTCCCCACCTCTTTTTTGTTTTTTTTTTGGAAAGAAAATTCTAACTAATATGGTAGAACTGATTTCAAAAGAAATTTCATATAGTAAACTAAAAATCTCTCTCTCTCTCTCTCTCTCTCTCTCTCTCTCTCTCTCTCTCTCTCTCTCTCTCTCTCTCTC